>JAYESA010000014.1:45756328-46956328 GCA_036927795.1 Iris macrosiphon
TACAATCTTCTAAAGGAAACTAATTTGTGACTTGACCAATACAACTATGTCACATCACATGTACAATCTCTAAAGCATAAATACCTTGGCAGAAGGCCATATCTAATAAAATAGGGGATTTTCAACATAGTACTAATAATTAAGAATCTTTTAGGCATGTAATACTACTAAACACAAAATTAGTAATCAAGTATCTCCCTGGCAAGTAGTATTATGCACTTGCATTAATAAACTATAGAATTGTGGCAATATTTAAGGCATGAGTTTTAGAGATGATCCCTGGAGAACATCTTTTAAGGTGCCTTCTCCACAGCATCTGATGCTGCCGAATATTTAATCTCGAACATCAATCCTCTTTATTTCTACCATATTTATATAGTCGCAATATATCTCTTGGCTACATATCATAGTTAATTCTGCCTTATTTTGATAAATTTCCTTAAAATTCTAAAGTGGGGGCTATAAGGTCCAAATTTCTAATAAGTAATTCAAATTGAGGTAGAGAAACAAGTATACAAAACCATCTGTAGGTATCAGATTTTTGACCTTTGGAAGTATCCAATTGCTACACTTTATATGGGTCTCACATCAAAGTAAATCTATTCTAAGAGACTTGATCACATATATCACATTGATGGAAATTTATCAGGTCTATTTGCTAAAAGGAACAATATTAACTAGGAACTTATTATAAGTAACTATGTAACATGAATGAGTCAATGCATGCACAAATGGCAGGATACCCTAATAATGTTCCCACACTGACACAAAACCCACTATCTTTTATTTTCAACACTTTAAAATAGTAAAAGGCAATGAAAATTAACTAACGATATTACACTTAGGGTACACGAATCACTAAATTAATAGATTTCCTTAGGGTTATTTAGAGTTTAGACCCTGGATTTTATACCATCTTAGAGTTTGAGCCCTGGCTTGTCCAATTAGAGAGTTTAGGCCCTATTTTTTTTTGGTTTATTCTTTACTTTATACCCTCCCTCCTATGCAAACAATGAAACTATCCTATATAGACTAGGGTAGGTAAGATGGTAAAAATAAAACAAAAAGTAAAAAATTTAGGGTATAAACTCTCCAATTGGATATGTCAGGGCTTAAACTCTGAGCTGGCATAAAATTTAGGGTCTAAATTCTAATTAGCCCATTTCCTTACTTGAAGAAGATTTATGGATTCATGTTGTATACTGAGGTAGCATGCAAATGGCAATATAAGAGCATGCAATGCAATTCAAATACAAGGTGTGAGTATTAAGCTTCTTTCTGAAGGATCTGCCTATATAGGAAAATCATAAAACATATGATGATCGCCCTGATGAGGAACATACCACAAGCTTTGTGAAAATGGATCCGAGGAAAGCCATAACATAACCTGCAAAAAATTATAATAATTTTTCAGAGAAGTTTCAGACAATTGTTGAATGTTATTTAAGGCAAGAAGGGTCATAATTTTAGCTCACTCCAAGACGAACTAGGCTACGCATTTTGATGGCTATTAAGTTTCTAGATCATAAATTATGAAATAAACAAGGAAAGGGTAGATAACAAATTTGCACCTAACGTTAATCAAATAGCAAAGCTCTGTAAAAATGGATCAATTTGCCCGCAACTATAACTGACGAGCATTTTTTTCTTAATCCAAAACTAAGTCCAAAACTCTCCTTTTTCATGTGTGTACCTCTTTTTATTGTAACTTATATGCAGGATATTGTCTGGTATATTGTGAAAACCAATATAGAGTACTCCAAATGTCATGTAGTTTTTACATATGTGTTCTTACTTGTAAGTAATAATATAACATAAAATTTGGCAAGCAAGTTAAATACGATGAACTTTTTCACATCTCTAGTAATTTGTTCGTAACGCTTCCAACTTATAGAAAGTCTGGCATTATTTGAATTGTTCAAAATATTAGATCATCATCTCCCCAATGAAAGAATCAGATAGTCTTTTTTTTCATAATTTCAAACCTACTCTCAGTGTAAGATGGGCCTAATCCATATCGATCTTTGTCACTTCTCTAGTTATTTTTTATTTGTTAGTCTTCCAGTTGAATAGAAGGATCTGCTGGGCCTAATCCGCAATGATCCTTGTCACTTCTCTATTTATTTATTTGTTACTCTTCCAGCTGAATAGAAGGATCTGATTATCTGAATATTAAGTACTTTTAACTTTCATCTTTGAACCAAAGAATAACATGGATTATTGTTTTTAGATTGTATATGTTTCAAACTACTCGTGTTGTGACTTGGCCTATACGCTCTTACAAACTATTGTTACTAAAGGTTGGCTTGATGACATGAGTTATGATGCTAACAAAGGATTATTTTGCCAAGATTATCTTTTAGAATTTTAAGACAACCAACATACTCTGGGATGAGCAGTGGAATGCCAAATTGTTAGCTTTTATTTGGTTAGGCAAGGAACATATGAGGGACTAACTCATGAAAAAAATTAAAGGGTGTGCATCTATAAACATGGCAAAAATTAGTATTTATAATATTGTATACATTAAAAAAAGAGAAAAAAATTAAAACGATGGCTTGAAGGCAGAAAATGTTTCCAAGTTTCTTTAGTGGTTTATGTGTGTGTGTGTTTTGACATCAACTCATAGTATTAGCCTAGTGTTATAAAATTGTGTGGTGGGCAATTGCTTCATCCAGCCAATAGGAAGAATGAAAACATTTAAGTATCGACATTATTCCGAATCTTCCCACAATAACATTTGGAAACATTTATTGATAAAATAAACATTTGCAAGTTATGCACTTTAAAATTACAACTATGAGTTCAACACAAGAAAATCACATTGACAAGAGATGGGAACAAACAAGATTAAGCATGAGAATAGAACATAAAAGAAGGTTATTGTTCATAACCTGATAACATGAATCTATACATTTAAAAACAAAAGAATGGAGCCTTTTTATGCCAGTTTCTTCTCCAATTTTTGATGTACATAACATTATTATTGCGTAGAATCTAATTGTACATTATACACTTAGATGAGCAAGTAGGGCTGTAAATCTTAGCAAGCATTTACAGACAACGCAGTTGGTTTGTTAACAGCTTGCTTCAAGCTCGTTTATTAAACTTAACCAGTGAAGCTCAAGCTTAAATTCTAGGTTACATTATTAGAAAAGCTAAACTCAGAGCTATATTTAGTCCAAGCTTTGATCAAGACCAAAATTAGTTCATTTTTATTTTCTCGTAACATCAAATTTTGGCAGGTAGTTACAAATTATGAAGGTCAAGCTTGATAGGAGTCAGGACAAGTATTAAAGAACAATAAACAAGAAATCTAATTAAAATAGCTAAGATAAATAAATGTGTTTAAGAATAAATTCAAATAGAAGCTTTCAAGCTTCTCTATCAGGACAATTTAAACAATATGATCTCATAATTTAGTTTCGAAGTTTTTTGAGGAATGCATTAATTTAAACATGCATTCCATAAAATTGATTTACCAGTTCAATGTAGAAAATTTTCATCAAACCGAGCTTAACTTCATGTAGCATGTAGAAGTATAAGAACTATAGGAAGTCCAACAAGGATATCAAAAAGTAGTCCATCAGTCCATCTTGATGGAAGATTAGATGGAAGCCAACTTACATAACCGATTTACCATTGAACTTAATTATAAGGTTCCCTCAAAATTCAGGTTGATGGGATGTTCAAAGGTAAATTGCAGAAACCAAAAACTTAGAATGCATGCATCTTCAGAGGTGTATTCTTCCCTTAATATATGGTTTTCAAGACTTGCAACTACTTCTAAAGCTGTATAACATTTGGAAGTATTAAGGAGCTGAATCAATGATTCTCAGTTTTATTGAACCACCAACAACTCCTGAATAGTGCATATATTCCTTTTTACTGCTGAGACCTTTTTTAGTTGTCCTTTTCTTCAAGTGATCAAACTTGGAAGGTTTGATCTAAACCACACTCTTTTATATATAAGACATGCCAACAATTGAACTACTTATTGGAAACCATATGACAACTAATCAGTAATGGCAAAAAAATTATTCACTTCAGATGTTGTTCAAATAAATTCTATGAAAGTCGATTTGTTTAATATGAAAGACCTCAACAAGAACAGAGCTAGGATTCACATCAAGGTGATTTCCTTATCAAAAGGTTACAACTCTGGATAAAAAAAGTACGAGTGTGACTCCACAAAATCTGACATTGAGGTTTATATATCTATGACTAGTATTTGTATTAAGACATTTGTATTCTTTTTATTTTTGATGCAAAGATAACAAAAACACAAGGCATGATTGGAAAACTATCAAGACTAGGTTTAAGGATGGATATCTCCTAACTTAAGGAACCCGGATGATGCTTTGTTAATGACACAACAGTGAGAACTATATGTTGCCAGCTGGCACATTTTGTTGGGGGAGCATAACTCACAATTTTCTGCAGGTACCAATTTCTCGTAGCAATCTCATTTTGTTGTGTAACATGGCATGAGTTTTGATGGTGGATACCACTATTTTCTGGTAAAATTGCACGTTGAAAAGACAGGGAGCATGATAAACAAAGAGCTCGAACAAAATAAATTTACAAGTTTACTGTATTATTATATGTGGGTTCTATGTTACCTTTCTTGTCCATTGTGCCTTACCTCAACTTTGTTATAGTTTCTTGAAGTTATGTGTCAAGTACCCACAGGTTTTGACATGTTACTTTGAAAATGGTTTTGGGGGCGGTCATTCTGTTCATTATAGTGCAAATTAGGAGAAAAACTTTTTGGCAGTTAACCATTTATGCCAATTTTATACTGTCATTTCATTACCACTACAGCCAGGTGATCCCGACAAACCCACTCGCCAACCCCCTGCATGTTCTTGAATACCAGTTAATTCAAGAACATCATAATCTTAAGGGGAAAAAACAAGTAAAGGGCAACAAATTTCTCTGAATTACTTGAAAATGAAAAGCTCTTCTTGTAGGTGCATGTACTGGCTCACAAAACTCAGTAACAGCGTGTAATATCGGAGTACAAGAGGGGTAGGAAATATATACTGAAAAGTTTGTGATAATTGAAAAATAGCTACCAAGAAGACGTACACCCTTATCAAGACACAATGGCTCTAGTCAATACGATATATGCCTAGTAGACTCATTCCCTTCTAAAAAAATTAAAAATTCTACAATTATAGTAGAATAAAATTGATGCTTTGGTGATCAAGAAATTAGTAATCCATCAAAACACACCATCTATATTAGAAGCAGACAAGAAGAGAGAGCACTCCAAGCAACCTACCCTCTTTAACAAATAAAACCTGTATGATAGACCCTCTTTAACCTGGAAAACTGGACATCCAACATCTCTTTTAACTTAAAACTAATTTAAATTCAAGTTTACCCTTATCCCATATATACTCTTTTTTATAGCACTAACCTGAACTTCCCTCTCTTCTTACTCTCGATTTTCTCTTTGCAATGCCTCTCTCGTTCCCTAAGCCTCTCCCAATCTTTCTCGTTCTCTCCCAAATCTCTAGTTCTCTACTCAACCCTAACCCTAAATCAAGTCCAAGTCCTCAATGACAAGATCCTAAATCCTAAATCTCTAGTTCTCTCTTATTCTCTCTTTTTGGCTTCTTGATCTTGATATAAGGAAACATCACGTATCAGTGGCGAAAGCGATATTTAAATTTTCTTGATACACAATACTAGGTCACTAACATAATCATATATGTATGTCACATCCATTCCCAAAAATATCGTGACCCAAGTACGCAACAACATCCCAGGCTACACAACTTAGGAATACCCATGAATCTACACCCACGATTGTCGTCTATGAGTCTAGGATAGGACATAGAGTACAACAAAACTATTACAATATTCATAGAAAGAACTTCTAAATATACAATAACTAGGAATACTACAAATCTATCTCCCAAAATATTTAATATAAAATAATATACATAAATTAAAGTAGTCTAAAAAATAATATGATGTTCTCGTCCTTGAATTTTTCACATGATACAAAGGCATGGATTCATCTGGCATTCTTTCCTTACCAAATGAACAAATAGTATGTCATCAAAGACATAGCAACCCCAAGTTCAAGGACAGTAAAAAGTTGAAAATAAATATAGTATGATATAAATATGATCCGAATATGATTGTAGGAATAAAAATCAAATATCAATTCAGTAAATTAGGATTACACTTATATTTCGGTTTTCATTCTTACACTTACAACTATCCTTAATGTCATACTTTCAATTACAACACACAAACAACCACTAACACAATTACCTAGGTATGCATTTTTAGAAAATAAATTGGGTCACATACTTGTCTATTTTTTCAATAATAATCTCATTTGTTTGTGATTAGGTCGACAATATTATCTTGATGCTTAATGCCGACCCCACCTACAATATGGACAATTCATATCAATTATTATCATTAATTGATACTTGATCGAATACGTATTATAGATTTTCAGTATAGACAGTGAGCTAAGCCTCACTCTATTCCTTCATAAGGACTTGCGAAGAAGGTATTACATATCAACTTTCTTTTTGTTGTTATATTATACAGATTTTGTCAAATATGAACCAAGTGTTTTCTTTCTCCCGAATGATGCAGTCTACAATCATAAACAAACCTATCAACATTTACTCTACTTATTATTATTATTTTCTAGTATCAGTTATGTGTCTCGAACTGTGTGCTTGAGGTATCACATAATACGATAACATGAAGTAGACAAATTAATCGTCATAATGATAAAAAGCAACGACTTGCTAATAAATTTTTAAGTAGTAAGGTGGACAATTGATATATCATATTCCCAAACCGACTTGACACCATGGGATGATTGTATATCATATTCCATCTGTATATCATATTCCATCTGTATATCTCTCCTCCACAGTACCAACGCAAGGAAGTCTATATATTATGTCCAGAAGCAGCATGAACTACCAAATTGTGTGGTGGGCACTGCTTCATCCAGCCAATAGGAAGAATGAAAACTTTATCGACATTATTCTGAATCTTCCCACAATAACATTTGGAAACATTTATTGATAAAATAAATATTTGCAAGTTATGGACTTTAAAAATTGCAACTATGAGTTCAACACAAGAAAATCACATTGACAAGTGATGGGAACAAACAGGATTGAGCATGAGAATAGAACATAAGAGAAGTTTACTATTCATAACCTGGATAACATGAATCTATACATTTGAAAAAAAAAGAATGGAGCCATTTTATGCCAGTTTCTTCTCTAACTTTTGTGGTACATAACATTATTATTGTGTAGAATCTAATTGGACATTATACACTTAGATGAGCAAGTAGGGCTATAAATCTGATCAAGCTGTTACAGACAACTCACTTGGTTTGTTAACAGGTTGCTTCAAGCTCGTTTAAGTGAAGCTCAAGCTTAAATTCTAGGTAACATTATTAGACAAGCTAAACTCAGAGCTATATTTAGTCCAAGCTTTGATCAAAACCAAAATTAGTTCATTTTCATTTTCTTGCAACATCAAATTTTGGCAGGTAATTACAAATTATGAAGGTCAAGCTTGATAGGAGTCAGACAAGTATTAAAGAACTATAAACAAGAAATCTAGTTAAACTAGATAAGATAAATAAATGTGTTCAAGAATAAATTCAAATAGAAGATTTGAAGCTTCTCTACCAGGACAGTTTAAATAATATGATCTCATGATTTAGTTTCAGAGTTTTTGAGGAACACATTAATTTAAACATGCAATCCATAAAATTGATCTACCAATTCAATGTAGAAAAACTTCATCAAACCGAGCTTAACTTCATGTAGCATGTATAAGAACTGTAGGAAGTCCAACAATGATATCCAAAAGTAGTCCATCAGTCCATCTTGATGGAAGTTCAGATATAAGGCAACTTACATGACCGATTTACCATTGAACTTAATTATAAGGTTCCCTCAAAATTCAGGTCGATGGGATGTTCAAAGGTAAATTACAGAAACCAAAAAACATAGAATGCATGCATCTTCAGAGGTGTATTCTTCCCTTAATATATGGTTTTCAAGACTAGCAACTACTTCAAACGCTGTATAACATTTGGAAGTATTAAGGAGCTAAATCAATGATTCTCATTTTTATTGAATCACCAACAACTCCTGAATAGTGCATATATTCATTTTTACTGGAAAGACCTTTTTTAGTTTTCCTTTTTCTCAAGTGATCAAACTTGGAAGGTTTGATCTAAACCACAGTCTTGTATATATAAAACATCCAAATTTCTCTGAATTGCTTGAAAATGAAAAGCTCTTCTTGTAGGTGCATGTACTGGCTCACAAAACTCAGTAATAGAGTGTAATATCGGAGTGCAAAAGGGGTAGGAAATATATACTAAAAAGTTTGTGATAATTGAACAATAGCTACCAAGAAGACGTCCACCATTATCAAGACACAATGGCTCTGGTCAATACCATATGTGCCTAGTAGACTCATTCTCTTCTAAAAAAATTGAGAATTCTATAATTATAGTAGAATAAAATTGATGCTTTGGTGATCAAGAAATTAGTGATCCAGCAAACCACACCATCTATATTAGAAGCAAACAAGAAGAGAGAGCACTCCAAGCAACCTACCCTCTTTAACCTATAAAACCTGGATGATAGACCCTCTTTAACCTAGAAAACTGGACATCCAACATCTCTTTTAACCGAAAACTAATTTAAATTCAAGTTTACCCTTATCCCATATATACTCTTTTTATAGCACTAACCTGAACTTCCCTCTCTTCTTACTCTCGATTTTATCTTTGCAATGCCTATCTCGTTCCCTAAGCCTCTCCCAATCTTTCTCGTTCTCTCCCAAATCTCTAGTTCTCTACTCAACCCTAACCCTAAATCAAGTCCAAGTCCTCAATGACAAGATCCTAAATCCTAAATCTCTATTTCTCTCTTATTCTCTCTTTCTGGCTTCTTGATCTTGATATAAGGAAACATCACGTATCAGTGGGGGAAGCGATATTTAAATTTTTCTGATACACAATGCTAGGTCACTAACATAATCATGTATGTAAGTCTGATTCACCCGACAATACTGACTTTAATCGGCTCCCGCTTTGATTGAATGATTGAGCGCCTACCAAGCCATCCTTTGAAGAAAGCGTAATAGCTCACTGGTCTAGCTCCATGGCACCGAAAATGTCTCGCCTAGAGCTAGACAATGAAATCGCTCTGGTTCGGCTAATCAAAGAATTGGGGCTTTCGGGAAGGATCAGTCGTCCGGAGCGCTACCCCCTCTGGAGGAGACAATCTTCCCGAATAGGGCGAGATTCTGCTGCTTACTGCTCATTTTACAAAATATTCAAGAAAAGATGACTATGAAAGAAACTTTCAGTAATTCTCGTTCTCTTTTAAATATTTTGGAACGAGAAAATAGACTCGATGAAAGCGAAAGACTAGACTGAGCTTTGCTTTCGCTATTCTTTAAACTTTGGCATAGAAGCTGGGTGAATCAATCGGGTTGAAAGTGAAAGTCGCCAAAAAGTGGCGGAATGCTCTCGAAACCAATTCACTTGAGTGAGACAGAGGAGAGTGGAATTTCGTGTGTAGGACATCCTTTCCCAAAAATATCGTTAGCCAAGTACGCAACAACATCCCAGGCTACACAACTTAGGAATACCCATGAATCTACACCCACGATTGTTGTTTATGAGTCTAGGATAGGACATAGAGTACAACAAACTATTATAATATTCATAGAGAGAACTTCTAAATATACAATAAATAGGAATACTACAAATCTATCTGCCAAAATATTTAATATAAAATAATATACATAAATGAAAGTAGTCTAAAAAATAATATGATGTTCTCGTCCTTGAATTTTTCACATGATACAAAGGCATGGATTCATCTGGCATTCTTTCCTTACCAAATGAACAAATAGTATGTCATCAAAGACATAGCAACCCCAAGTTCAAGGACAGTTAAAAACTGAAAATAAATATAATATGATATAACTATGATCCGAATATGATTGTAGGAATAAAAATCAAATATCAGTTCAGTAAATTAGGATTACACTTATATTTCAGTTTTCATTCTTACACTTACAACTATCCTTAATGTCATACTTGCAATTACAACACACAAACAACCACTAACACAATTACCTAGGTATGCATTTTTAGAAAACAAATCGGGTCACATACTTGTCTATTTTCTCAATAATAATCTCTTTTGTTTGTGATTAGGTCGATAGTATTATCATGATGCTTAATGCCGACTCCACCTATAATATGGACAATTGAAATCAATTATTATCATTAATTGATACTTGATCGAATACGTATTATAGATTTTCAGTATAGACTGTGAGCTAAGCCTCACTCTATTCCTTCATAAGGACTTGCGAAGAAGGTATTACAGATCAACTTTCTTTTTGTTATTATCTTATACAGATTTTGTCCAATATGAACCAAGTGTTTTCTTTCTCCCGAATGATGCAGTCTACAATCATAAACAAACCTATCTACATTTACTCTACTTATTATTATTATTATTTTCTAGTATCAGATATGTGTCTCGATCTGTGTGCTTGAGGTATCACATAATACGATAACATGAAATAGACAAATTAATCATCATGGCGATAAAAAGCACCAACTTGCAAATAATTTTTTTAAGTAGTAAGGTGGACAATTGATATTTCATATTCCCAAACCGACTTGACACCATGGGATGATTGTAACTACACTCTAGTCTGATAAGGTGGATTATTAGGTGGATTATAATTGAGAAGATACTAAAATAAATTTGGGTAAAATAAATATATAAAAAACAATTGAGAGTCGTGATCATGTCAATAACTGTTTTGCCCTCCGGCACCCAGTATTAATGATGCTTTTCCAAGGATGCTTTCGCGTGCTGGCCACACGCCATTATTTTTCTATTCATTTCCCTAGGCCTCCACCTCGGCAGAATCTATTTGCGTTCACACCTAACTAACAAATGACGTATCCTTCCCTAACAACTATAAATAGAACAAATCTTGGCGTGTGCACACTCTCTCCATCTGTAGATCTCTCCTCCACAGCACCAGCGCAACGAAGTCTATATATTATGTCCAGAAGCAGCATGAACTATCAGATCCGCTCAACTTTGAGCTCACCTTCCTCTTGTGGCAACCAAATATCAAATCCGTCCGTTCTACTGACCATAATCCCACAGCATAAACACGAGCAGAACCCTGCCATCGACTACAGGGCCCGAGCGCAGTGGCTCCGCGCTGCCGTCCTCGGGGCCAACGATGGCCTCGTCTCCATTGCGTCCCTCATGATTGGAGTCGGCGCCGTGAACCAGACCGCGAAGGCCATGCTCGTCTCCGGCCTGGCCGGTCTGGTCGCGGGCACCTGCAGCATGGCCATCGGAGAGTTCGTGTCTGTCTACACTCAGTACGACATAGAACTGGAAGCGCGGAACAAGGGCGGCAGAGAGAGCCTTGGTGACAGCGAAGAAGAAATTAGTCTGCTGAGTCCCCTGCAGGCCGCAGCGGCCTCGGCGTTGGCATTTGCGATCGGGGCCTTGTTGCCTCTGCTGGCGGGAGGTTCATTAGGCCGTGGGGCCTTAGAGTCGGTGTGGTCTGTTCTTTGAAAGTAGGTGGAATTTTTTTTAGAATTTTAGTCTTGTTTTTTTAGTTTGGCCAAAGGGATTTATTATCTTTTGCCAAAATTTCACCATCCCCTACGAGAAGATAAATTCCAAAACCAGTTAGAATTCGTTTTACAATTCCATGTACTACAACTTTGGTGTAATTCAAAGTGATCACACTTAATAATAATTGTTGCCAACTGAGGTGAAGACTGTAATGATATAATCTCGAATCAAGGTTCGTTTATCAACTTTTAACAAAGGTACAACTCAATATTTCTCAAATCATTAGATCAATCGAGTTAGGTCATATGGGCCACGCAACCAAATACCATTTCATGAGGCTTATTAAGGAATAGACCATAATTCATAACCGAGGTAAAATGGTGGGTTTCACATAGGTGAATCCTACTACGGTACATATGACCGAACTTGATCCTATATTTTATGCTCATATTTGTTAAGCATACAAAATCATTTACTTAGTTACATTTCAATCGTGCCCTACATGATAACGACAGGGTTGGAGTGCCAACTACTAAGGAGATACCTCCTTCAAATGCGTATCAACGTGATTACCAATTCCTGACTTACCTGTCCCATTGAGCTTCTTTCTCATGGGATCTCCAATCTTAGAAGTTGGGTTTCAATCTTCGATAATCCCCTAATTGTAGAACTTAGCCTTACCTCATTGATGATTCCTTTACTTTGTTAACAAATCTTTTTTCGAATTTACAAATTGAAATATATACCTTAGAAAACAATTTGAAAACATGTTTAGTTGTTCAAATATCATTTGATGTATTGTACGTTTCGATTATAATTTAATGGCAAACATTTCATATTTAGTCTTATTTATGTACTTGTTTTGTTAGTGTAATAAAATCCCAAGACTATAACAAAGGTTTTGTACACAAGCTGACTTGGGTCAAATCTTTAATAAGCTTTACTCTAAAATATATTGCTGGTTGTAGGTTCCCCAAGATGGACATTGGTAAAATTGAAAAGGTTTGTACGCTTTGTGCAATCTAATATGCCTAGTAAGGACATTGTTTAAATGAAAGACTGAATTGTGCAGTAACTAAACATGGATATATTCTTTGGTGGATACTTCTACATCCCCATAATATATAAACACTACAACATAAATACATTTTTATGACGGCTAAAAAGCGTACAAACGACTTTTTGTAACATTTTTTCGTAAGCCCTTAAGCGTTATAAAAATTAGTGTTATAAATATTTCTAAAAACATTATAAATGCGATGTAAATATATAATACTTTTTTCCTAAAAATGTTATAAATAAGACAAACATATATAAGACATATTTTTCAAAGTGTTATAAATAAGTTTCATATATATAACACTTATTTTCAAAGCATTATAAATAGGAAATCTATATGTAACACTTTTATAAATGTAACACACACACACACACACACACACACACACACACACACACATATATATATATATATATATATATATATATATATATATATATAAACACACACACACACACATACATACACACACACACACACACACACACACACACACACACATATATATATATGTCATTTTTTAAAAATATTATAAAAAGCAATACTCAATACTGCTCGATTTCAAACGAATTTGAATGAGATACAACATAAATTGTTTAGATATAAATTTAATAAACACTTAAAACATTCATTTTGAGTTAAAAATATTATTAATCCCGTTCCAAAATTACATAATACTACTATCTTAATTATATTTTTCCAAAATTGATCGAAATACATATATACTAGAGATCGACTGGGGCAGACTCTTGAGGGCAAACCGCACGACACTAACACGCGAAGTCTGCGACCTCGAGAGCTATAATTGAGCTAATCTTATCCCAATCCAACTTGGCTTTACATGTTGAATAGTCAAATTGCAATGTTCAGTTGTTAGATATAAAATTAGTGAGTCTGTGACACTATACTGAACAACAACAACAACAGAATCCTTACCATCAAACATAAAATTAGAATGACATTGTTGACATCTTCAGCTAAGTATTTTAATACCATGCCATCAGTTTTTATCTCAAGAGAAAAATAAAGTATAATGAGCACGAGAAAAACTTTTTGGAACAATAATATACATTACTCAAGAAGATGCATCCAAGTAATTTTCTCAGTTGCACAGAGTTCATTTTTCTTTTTGGTTTAAGTTAAACAATAATATACATTACTCTTCTACTCTCATGTAGATGAGTGGAAAAACTTTTTCGGATGTTTTAACTTTTTTAAGGATGAAAGCTCACTCAAGGAAACGACCGATTTAGTTTGCCAGTGGGTCTCTTACAGAGGACAGACTTTCAAGAATAGGTAAGTGTGGCCTTATACATGGAAATCCACTTTGTTCCATGATAATCCATTCTCTTATATTTTTTCATGTGTTTACTTCATTTTCCAGTAAAAGGAATGATATACTACAGACAGGCCCTTGAGCTACATGGCATGGTTAGTTATATTTGCACCACTGCTTAAATCTTTTTGTTTTTCTATTAAGAGAGAATACTAAATTTATAATTGATCTTTTACAGTCACTAGTTTGCGTTCTTTTATATCTTTATATTTTCACTATCCACAAAGCATCCTGAATTATATTTGATTCTTTACAGTGATATTGGGTGGCTAAAGAACAATATCACCAAATAAGAATTATCATGACCAGATGAACTTTAATCTGCGGTCACAAGCTATTGCAGATGTGAAGTTCACATGTCATTTTATTTCAAGTTTATGGAATGCAGGAAAAAACCTACTGAAGGTCGAGATAGAAGTTGCAACCAGAATATCCTTAACCTTATGCTAATGTAAGGCCATAATTTTTCTTGTGAAAGTTAGTTTTTCCACTTCTAAATTCAAATACTAATTGAATTTTCCATTTTATCAGGTATCTATCATTAAGGGTTGCTTACATAGATGAAAGAGAGGAGAAAGTGAATGGATGGAGAAGTGTTATATTATTCTGTTCTTGTTAAAGGTGGAAATAAGTTTGATGAGGTACTGCATATATATTTATATTATCAACAAACTTTATGCATTACAAGTCCTCACTTTTTAATTCCATTTGTTTAGTACCAATCTTCCATATAATTGAAAATCATTTACATATTTGGAAGCAAGTGAAAACGTAACCAAACAAGTAAAGATAACTACTGTATATTAAATTAATTTTCAAAGATAATTTAGAAAGAGAGGTATAAAGAAGTACATCCCAGATAAAGTGACGGGAGGACTTACTGCCAGGGATCGTCACCAAGGATAAGATGATCATTCTCCCGATCAACGAATATAAGCTGTCAGACTGATCTCAAAGGGTCCTCTAATTGGCCTTCAAGGCCAAATAGATGCCCAAGATCACTACGGAGTTCTTGGTAATTTCTAAATTTGTTAATATCAAGCGACCTACCGAAGGAACCCATTTTGTAAACCTAACAATAAAGTAAAATTATTTCAGTACAAGTAGCCTTCTTTTAGATCAACTAGACATGGTTGTTTATCCAAACGCCAAGTAGAACTGTACAATCTTCTAAAGGAAACTAATTTACGACTTGACCAATACAACTATGTCACATCACATGTACAATCTCTAAAGCATAAATACCTTTGCAGAAGGCCATATCTAATAAAATAGGGGATTTTCAACATAGTACTAATAATTAAGAATCTTTTAGGCATGTAATACTACTAAACACAAAATTAGTAATCAAGTATCTCCCTGGCAAGTAGTATTATGCACTAGCATTAATATACTATAGAATTGTGGCAATATTTAAGGCATGAGTTTTAGAGATGATCCCTGGAGAACATCTTTTAAGGTGCCTTATCCACATCATCTGATGCTGCCGAATATTTAATCTCGAACATCAATCCTCTTTATTTCTACTACATTTATACAGTCGCAATATATCTCTTGGCTACATATCACCGTTAATTCAGCCTTATTTTGATAAATTTCCTTAAAATTCTAAAGTGGGGGCTATAAGGTCCAAATTTTCAATAAGTAATTCAAATTGAGGTAGAGAAACAAGTATACAAAACCATCTGTAGGTATCAGATTTTTGACCTTTGGAAGTATCCCATTGCTACACTTATATAGGTCTCACATCAAAGTAAATCTATTCTAAGAGAACTTGATCACATATATCACATTGATGGAAATTTATCAGGTCTATTTGCTAAAAGGAACAATATTAACTAGGAACTTATTATAAGTAACTATGTAACATGAATGAGTCAATGCATACACAAATGGCAAGATACCCGAATAATGTTCCCACACTGACACAAAACCCACTATCTTTTATTTTCAACACTTTAAAATAGTAAAAGGCAATGAAAATTAACTAACGATATTACACTTAGGGTACACGAATCACTAAATTAATCGATTTCCTTAGGGTTATTTAGAGTTTAGACCCTGGATTTTATACCAGCTTAGAGTTTGAGCCCTGGCTTGTCCAATTAGAGAGTTTATGCCCTATTTTTTTATTTGGTTTATTCTTCACTTTATACCCTCCCTCCTATGAAAACAATGAAACTATCCTATATAGACTAGGGTGGGTAAGATGGTAAAAATAAAACAAAAAGTAAAAATTCAGGGTCTAAACTCTCCAATTAGATATGTCAGGGCTTAAACTCTAAGCTAGCATAAAATTCAGCGTCTAAATTCTAATTAACCCATTTTCTTACTTGTAGAAGATTTATGGATTCATGTTGTATGCTGAGGTAGCATGCAAATGGCAATATAAGAGCATGCAATGCAATTCAAATACAAGGTGTGAGTATTAAGCTTCTTTCTGAAGGATCTACGCATTTTGATGGCTATTAAGTTTCTAGATCATAAATTATGAAATAAACAAGGAAAGGGTAGATAACAAATTTGCACCTAACGTTAGTCAAATAGCAAAGCTCTGTAAAAATGGATCAATTTGCCCACAACTATAACTGACGAGCATTTTTTTCTTAATCCAAAACTAAGTCCAAAACTCTCCTTTTTCATGTGTGTACCTCTTTTTATTGTAACTTATCTGCAGGATATTGTCTGGTATATTGTGAAAACCAATATAGAGTACCCCCAATGTCATGTAGTTTTTACATATGTGTTCTTACTTGTAATTAATAATAGAACATAAAATTCGGCAAGCAAGTTAAATACGATGAAATTTTTCACATCTCTAGTAATTTGTTCGTAAAGCTTCCAACTTATAGAAAGTCTGGCATTATTTGAATTGTTCGAAATATTAGATCATCATCTCCCCAATGAAAGAATCAGATAGTCTTTTTTTTTCATAATTCCAGACCTACTCTCAGTGTAAGCTGGGCCTAATCCATATTGATCTTTGTCACTTCTCTAGTTATTTATTTATTTGTTAGTCTTCCAGTTGAATAGAAGGATCTGTTCGGCCTAATCCGCAATGATCCTTGTCACTTCTCTAGTTATTTATTTGTTACTCTTCCAGCTGAATAGAAGGATCTGATTATCTAAATATTAAGTACTTTTAACTTTCATCTTTGAACCAAAGAATAACATGGATTATTGTTTTTAGATTGCATATGTTTCAAACTACTCGTGTTGTGACTTGGCCTATACGCTCTTACAAACTATTGTTACTAAAGGTTGGCCTGATGACATGAGTTACGATGCTAACAAAGGATTATTTTGCCAAGATTATCTTTTAGAATTTTAAAACAACCAACATACTCTGGGATGAGCAGTGGAATGCCAAATTGTTAGCTTTTGTTTGGTTAGGCAAGAAACAGATGAGGGACTAACTCATGACAAAACGAAAGGGTGTGCATCTCTAAACTTGGCAAAAATTAGTATTTATAATATTGTATACATTAAAAAAAGAGGGAAAAAAATTAAAATGATGGCTTGAAGGCAAAAAATGTTTCCAAGTTTCTTTAGTGGTTTATGTGTGTGTGTATTTTGACATCAACTCATAGTATTAGCCTAGTGTGATAAAATTGTGTGGTGGGCAATTGCTTCATCCAGCCAATAGGAAGAATGAAAACAATTAAGTATCGACATTATTCCGAATCTTCCCACAATAAAATTTGGAAACATCTATTGATAAAATAAACATTTGCAAGTTATGCACTTTAAAATTACAACTATGAGTTCAACACAAGAAAATCACATTGACAAGAGATGGGAACAAACAAGATTGATCATGAGAATAGAACATAAGAGAAGGTTACTGTTCATAACCTGGATAACATGAATCTATACATTTAAAAACAAAAGAATGGAGCCTTTTATGCCAATTTCTTCTCTAACTTTTGATGTACATAACATTATTATTGTGAAGAATCTAATTGTACATTATACACTTAGATGAGCAAGTAGGGCTGTAAATCTGAGCAAGCTTTTACAGACAACGCAGTTGGTTTGTTAACAGCTTGCTTCAAGCTCGTTTATTAAACTTAACCAGTGAAGCTCATGCTTAAATTCTAGGTTACATTATTAGACAAGCTAAACCCAGAGCTATATTTAGTCCAAGCTTTGATCAAGACCAAAATTAGTTCATTTTCATTTTCTTGTAACATCAAATTTTGGCAGGTAGTTACAAATTATGAAGGTCAAGCTTAATAGGAGTCAGGACAAGTATTAAAGAACTATAAACAAGAAATCTAATTAAACTAGCTAAGATAAATAATTGTGTTTATGAATAAATTCAAATAGAAGCTTTCAAGCTTCTCTACCAGGACAATTTAAATAATATGATCTCATTATTTAGTTTCGGAGTTTTTTGAGGAATGCATTAATTTAAACATGCATTCCATAAAATTGATTTACCAGTTCAATGTAGAAAATTTTCATCAAACCGAGCTTAACTTCATGTAGCATGTAGAAGTATAAGAACTATAGGAAGTCCAACAAGGATATCAAAAAGTAGTCCATCAGTCCATCTTGATGGAAGATCAGATGGAAAGCAACTTACATGACCGATTTACCATTGAACTTAATTATAAGTTTCCCTCAAAATTCAGGTTGATGGGATGTTCAAAGGTAAATTACAGAAACCAAAAACTTAGAATGCATGCATCTTCAGAGCTATATAACATTTGGAAGTATTAAGGAGCTGAATCAATGATTCTAATTTTTATTGAATCACCAACAACTCCTGAATAGTGCATATATTCCTTTTTACTGGGAAGACCTTTTTTAGTTGTCCTTTTCTTCAAGTGATCAAACTTGGAAGGTTTGATCTAAACCACACTCTTGTATATATAATACATGCCAACTATTGAACTACTTATTGGAAACCATATGACAACTAATCAGTAATGGCAAAAAAATTATTCACTTCAGATGTTGTTCAAATGACTTCTATGAAAGTCGATTTGTTTAATATGAAAGACCTCAACAAGAACAGAGCTACGATTCACATCAAGGTGATTTCCTTATCAAAAGGTTACAACTCTGGATAAAAAAAAGTACGAGTATGACTCCACAAAATCTGACATTGAGGTTTATATACCTATGACTAGTATTTGTATTAAGACATTTGTATTATTTTTATTTTTGATGCAAAGATAACAAAAACACAAGGCATGATTGGAAAACTATCAAGACTAGGTTTAAGGATGGATATCTCCCAACTTAAGGAACCCGGATGATGCTTTGTTAATGACATGACATTGAGAACTATATGTTGCCAGCTGGCACATTGTGTTGGGGGAGCATAACTCACAATTTTTTGCAGGTACCAATTTCTCTTAGCAATCTCATTTTGTTGTGTAACATGGCATGAGTTTTGATGGTGGATACCACTATCTTCTGGGCAAATTGTACGTTGAAAAGACAGGGAGCATGATAAACAAAGAGCTCGAACAAAATAAATTTACAAGTTTACTGTATTATTATATGCGGGTTCTATGTTACCTTTCTTGTCCATTGGGCCTTACCTCAACTTTATTATAGTTTCTTGAAGTTATGTGTCAAGTACCCACAGGTTTTGACACGTTACTTTGAAAAGGGTTTTGGGGGCGGTCATTCTGTTCATTATAGTGCAAATTAGGAGAAAAACTTTTTGGCAGTTAACCATTTATGCCAATTTTATACTGTCATTTCATTACCACTACAGCCAGGTGATCTCGATAAAACCACTCGCCACCCCCTGCATGTTCTTGAATACCAGTTAATTCAAGAACATCATAATCTTAAGGGGAAAAAACAAGTAAATGGCAACAAATTTCTCTGAATTGCTTGAAAATGAAAAGCTCTTCTTGTAGGTGCATGTGCTGGCTCACAAAACTCAGTAACAGCGTGTAATATCGGAGTGCAAGAGGGGTAGGAAATATATACTGAAAAGTTTATGATAATTGAAAAATAGCTACCAAGAAGACGTCCACCATTATCAAGACACAATGGCTCTGGTCAATACGATATATGCCTAGTAGACTCATTCCCTTCTAAAAAATTGAAAATTCTACAATTATAGTAGAATAAAATTGATGCTTTGGTGATCAAGAAATTAGTAATCCATCAAACCACACCATCTATATTAGAAGCAGACAAGAAGAGAGAGCACTCCAAGAAACCTACCCTCTTTAACCTATAAAACCTGGATGATAGACCCTCTTTAACCTGGAAAACTGGACATCCAACATCTCTTTTAACTGAAAACTAATTTAAATTCAAGTTTACCCTTATCCCATATATACTCTTTTTCATAGCACTAACCTGAACTTCCCTTTCTTTTTACTCTCGATTTTCTCTTTGCAATGCCTCTCTCGTTCCCTAAGCCTCCCCAATCTTTCTCGTTCTCTCCCAAATCTCTAGTTCTCTACTCAATCCTAACCCTAAATCAAGTCCAAGTCCTCAATGACAAGATCCTAAATCCTAAATCTCTAGTTCTCTCTTATTCTCTCTTTTTGGCTTCTTGATCTTGATATAAGGAAACATCACGTATCAGTGGCGAAAGCAATATTTAAATTTTCCTGATTCACAATGCTAGGTCACTAACATAATCATGTATGTATGTCACATCCATTCCCAAAAATACCGTGAGCCAAGTACGCAACAACATCCCAGGCTACACAACTTAGGAATACCCATGAATCTACACCCACAATTGTCGTCTATGAGTCTAGGATAGGACATAGAGTACAACAAAACTATTAGAATATTCATAGAAAGAACTTCTAAATATACAATAACTAGGAATACTACAAATCTATCTCCCAAAATATTTAATATAAAATAATATACATAAATTAAAGTAGTCTAAAAAATAATATGATGTTCTCGTCTTTGAATTTTTCACATGATACAAAGGCATGGATTCATCTGGCATTCTTTCCTTACCAAATGAACAAATAGTATGCCATCAAAGACATAGCAACCCAAGTTCAAGGACAGTAAAAAATTGAAAATAAATATAGTATGATATAAATATGATCCGAATATGATTGTAGGAATAAAAATCAAATATCAATTCAATAAATTAGGATTACACTTATATTTCGGTTTTCATTCTTACACTTACAACTATCCTTAATGTCATACTTTCAATTACAACACACAAACAACCACTAACACAATTACCTAGGTATGCATTTTTAGAAAATAAATCGGGTCATATACTTGTCTATTTTCTCAATAATAATCTCATTTATTTGTGATTAGGTCGGCAATATTATCATGATGCTTAATGCCGACCCCACCTACAATATGGACAATTCATATCAATTAGTCTGCCGAGTTCCCTGCAGGCTGCAGTGGCCTCGGCGTTGGCATTTGCGATCGGGGCCTTGTTGCCTCTGCTTGCGGGAGGGTTCATTAGGCCATGGGGCCTTAGAGTCGGTGTGGTGTGCGACGAGTAGCTTGGGGTTGGCGGGGTTCGGTGCGGCAGGGGCAGCCTTGGGTGGTGCAAATGTGAGGAGGTCTGCTTTGAGGGTGTTGGTTGGAGGGTGGCTGGCTATGTTGGTCACCTATGGGATACTTAGACTCTTTGGTCTTCTTTTTAAGACCGGCGTGTCCTATGCGTCTTAATTAGATCAACGATATTGCACCTGAACTTATGAATCATTTTACTTCTTGAAAGATTAAGTGAACATTAAACATGTTCGTTAATTTTCTTTAAATCAGTGGACTTTGTGCTGTTCTAGTTTCTATTCGAATATTTTGTCATGTGTGTAGTAGTATAAAAGTTACATAAAATAAAACATATGTTTGCTTGCCAGATCTTTGTCAGATATTGTTTACGCAACAATAGGTATAACAAAGGGTTGAACTTAAACGATTAGAATTATAAATGTTAAGAAGAAGTCGAGCTCGTCTCTAAAGTTTATTCAAGCTTGCTCGTTAAGAAATCTGAGTCGAGCTAAGTCAAGATTTTATCGAAGATGCAATAAACCTACTCAGGTTTATATTGCCACCATATTAATGTTCTACGAAAGTAGGTGGACAATTTTCAGAATTTTAGTCTTGTTTTTTTAGTTTCGCCAAAGAAGGAGGGGGGAGGGGATTGACCTCTAATATATATATATATATATATATATAAATATATATATATATATATATATAAATATATATATATATATATATATATATATATATATATATATATATATATATATATTTGTCGTACCGACAAGGCACCACCTTATTGTTCTCGATCAAACAACGCATCAAACAACAAAACACAATTCTTCTTGACTAAGCCCTGTGCTCGTCCAAGAGGGAGTTTGCTCAAGTTGAGCTTATGAGACGCTTTGTTCATTTGCACCTTACGAGTAATTAAAAATAAAAATTAATTCATATCAACGGTTAAATATGTATTCTATGAACAAAATCAAATCCCACAAAAATCATCAATTAAGATCAGAATTTATTATCTTTTGCCAAAATTTCACCATTCCCTAGTAGAAGATAAATTCCAAAACAAGTCAGAATACGTTTTACAATTCCATGTACTACAACTTTGGTGTAATACAAAGTGATCACACTTAATAATAATTGTTGCCAACTGAGGTGAAGACTGTAATGATATAATCTCGAATCAAGGTTCATTTATCAACTTTTAACAAAGGTACAACTCAATATTTCTCAAATCATTGGATCAATCGAGTTAGGGCATATGGGGCACGCAACCAAATACCATTTCATGAGGCTTATTAAGGAATAGACCATAATTCATAACCGAGGTAAAATAGTGGGTTTCACATAGGTGAATCCTCCTACGATACATATGAACGAACTTGATCCTATATTTTATGCTCATATTTGTTAAGCATATTAAATTCATAATTTACTTAGTTACATTTGAATCATGCCCTACATGATAATGATGGGGTTGGAGTGCCAACTACTATGGAGATACCTCCTTCAAATATGTATTAACATGATTACCAATTTGACTTACCTGTCCCATTGACCTTTTCTCATGGGATCCCCATTCGCAGAAGTTAGGTTTCAATCTTCGATAATTCCTTAATTGTAGAACTTAGCCCTACCTTATTGGCGACTCCTTGACTTACTTTGTTAACATTTTTTTTTCTTTTCAAATCTACAAATTGAATATAAACCAAAGAAAATAATTTGAAAACATGTTTATGTTGGGAGCACGTGCGCTCTGATACCACGTGTTGGTCGCGCAGCGAAAGAAGCGCTTTGCCAACCCACCTGAGATAACCAACCAATCTACGGACATCAAGCACAAATGAAGACAAGTATATGGCGGTGACTACGTCACCTGGACAAATCATAATCTTTATAACACAGATAAAATTACAATATTGCAAAAACTAATGTTGAAACCCTTTGCCCTAATAGGTTCAACCCCCCTCACCACACTCAAGAAGAAAAGCAGAAGATTACAATTGAAATCACTCACCAACCCGTAGCAATCTCCCTAACCGAAGTTGACGACTCCTCGATTAGATCTCCTTCTTTCTTTTGTCTTGGATGGTGAAGTCCTAAGAGCAAAGCACGGGCTTTCTCTTAGATTTCCTATGGACGGGCACCCCAAATCTTCAATTTGTGCTTCTCCTTTGTTCCTCCACCCTCCTCCCTATTTATAGGATGAGAAACTTATTTTAGGGTTAGAAAACCCTAAAAATAGCCAACTATAAGATCCAGCCGTCCACTAGCATTCAATAGTCCAAAATATAACCTAAAACTTCAAAACCGACCAGCCGCCGCCGATACCAAACTTGGACAGAGTTCGATTCAAAGGTTTTGGAACACCATACCGAGTTCGGCTCGAACTCGTCCAAGAACCGAGTTCAGACCGAACTCTGCCCCCTTCAGCAGACTTGATTTCCAACAATCTTTCCTTCCAGTCTGATTAGAGGTGTTGGCTCCATGGATCCTCAACTGGACTCCATGCCTATCACCCCGGACAGAAATCCTGCTCCCCTATGCCACCGATCTTTGATCCACCGAGTTGCTTTGCATCTTCCGTCATCTCCAACTCCTTGACCGTCACGTCGATGCTAGTTGCCATGCATAGCACCTCCTGCACTACTGGGATCCTGCCGATATCAATAACACGGCCAAGACCGAAGTCCTTAACGATCAGCCTCACCGTGAGTCTTGGATGCATATCCCCGACTTCCGTCTTCCACCAAAACGTGTTAACGTTCCGACAAGCTTCTTCACCCTTGGTCGGCCAAACCAAGCGGGCGGTATGATTCTCCCGAGATTCTACTACCAGAAAAAGTCAAATTAGCGACGTAAAGAAACGTCGCTAAATGACAATAAACGTCGCTAATTACTTTTAGCGACATAATTAGTGACGTATTACAGAAGTCGCCTTTCAGCTAGTCGCTGAAAGAAAAAATATCGCTAAACGTCGCTATACCGATATTTTTTAGCGACATAAATATGTCGCTAGATTAGCGACGTTTAGCGACGCAACGTCGATAATTAGCGACGTGCTCATCTGTCGCTTAATGTCGCTAATTAGCGACTTATATAGAGACATTACAGTAACATCTTTAATGACCTGGCAATACTGCCATGTCAGCAAGTTACGACTTACAACGATATTTTTAGTGATATTTTTAGTGATATTTTTAGCAACGTCATTAGCGACATGTAGTAACGTCGCAACTTAGCGACGTATTTAGCGACGTATAGTAACGTCGCTAAACGTAGCTAAACGACGCTAAAAATGTCGCTAATTGTACAGTAAAAAAATAAAAAAAATGAATACTGAATTGTTTCCAAACTATTATTCCTGCAGTTTATTAATTCATAATCTGTACAAATAGACCCGGAGCAACCCTCCGTTGAATTTCCTAGGTTTGCCAACCCCCTTGGGTTGAACACTCAACACCAGTAAATTAACATATATTTAATATGAATAATATAATAAAATTTGAAGAAAATAAAACATCCAGCAAATATCGTCGTAAAGAATACAACAAATATATATCCATACAATGACTCTCATCCTAAATAATACAAAGAATACAAATATCTAGCAAATATCCATGCAAATATCTATACTACTGTGGATCTGCAGGAGGATGACCACCGACACGCATAAAGGATAAGAACAGATCATACTGCTCCCGTGAAATCGATACCGATGTCGATGGAGAAGGTAGTGACGTCGGTGGAGTCTGTGTCGATATAGGCGCACCAGGAGGACATATCCGCTCTAACTCTGCGAGTCGCTGGTTATAAGAATCCATGGTAGATAACAGCCTCGTACTGTTATGAACCATTGAATCATGCATCATCGTCAGCCTCTCGCCCATGGATAGCTGTGATGCCTACAGCTCCATCACGCTGCACTCTGTCGAGGCTCTAAGATCATTTGTCAAATCCCGGAGCTCCGTGATGCTGCGGTCGAGCATATCGAATCGTACGATGAGTGTCCGATCGTCCGCCTACGGCTGGGACCGGGGCTGATCCTCCATCCTTCGTAACAACTCGTCATGGAGAGACGCAACATGACGGTCAACGGCCTCCTGGACTCTGGCCAACGACTGCGAGGGCTGTAGGAAATGTGCACTTGTCGGGGAGGCCCTAGATGACTGTATCGCAACCAAGGCGCCATAGGATCTCGTACCATAGTACGTACCCCTCTGGAGACCACTAGCGACGGTCACCCACAAGTCGTCCGCCGATGGAGCTGGAGCGGGCTGCGAGAAAGTACCAGCCTCTCCAGCTGTAGGTGCACTAGCAGTCGCCCGCTCATGCAGCCTAAGATACTCGGCCTAGAAAAGTTTGGATACTCGATAATTGCCTAAGTTATATTAAAATTAACACAAAGTAAAGTAATACTTACATAGGTCTGCGAGGCCCTCTCATCAATAAGATTTTCATCCTTGCGATGGGTGGCCAAGAAGACGGTCACCATGTTTGCATCCTCACCCCTCTGTACCTGTTAAAAATATATTATTTAGTACTAAAATTAAACATTTTTTCTACTACCATTTTATCGTACTTACATTAAAATAATATATCTTAAATAAGAAACATACCAAATGACAGAAATATTATGTGATCGAAATTGAGCCACCACACCACTTTGCAACATTCCGCCTAGCCGCCTTGGCCTTCTCAGACCTTTCCTTATAGCTCGGATCGTCGAATCTAGCCCTCATCGTAGTCCACTGCTCAGGCATGATCCAACCTTGGATTGGTTTTCCAGCACTATCACGAGCCTTCTGGTCATCCAGAGCATCACTGATAAGCTTGGCGGCAACGGCAGAAAATATCCGCTCGATCAACTCAGCCCAGTGCGGAGGATAGAAATACGTTTGATACAATAAATAATTTAGTAAGTGAGCATCACGGATAAGTTATATAATATGCATAAATTAGAGGATTTATATAATATACTTTTACCTTGAAGTGCGCAAACCAGAACGCCTTCCTCTTCTCCAGAGCTTCAAAGTAGTTGATCCAAGGGCCACCATAGTTGTTCCTCAAAAATAGGCCCAGGCGTCTCTGAACCGGCGATGGACGATATCTATACAAAGATAATTATTTAGATCGAAAAAGTCAATATATGATGAATAAAGAAATACACGATATATATGATGCTAAACCATCTAATTGACTTACTTTGTACCGTCGGCCCAAATCTCTGTCCTCGTCTCCTCCGGAGGTGCGCATAGAGGATCTTGCTGATGCTGGGACAACGTCGGCACGACCTCCTCTACATGATCATCTATCTCCATGGTTCCGTCAGCAGGAGGAACGCTGGACGAGGGAGTACTATCACGCCTGGAACTACTCGTCCCAGGAGTGATGCCACGTAACATCGTGGTAGTCGGAGATGTGACTGATCGATATACTGAAGTACTGGGCGATGACGATCCGGAACCAACAGTAGGCAGTACCGGAGGAGCACTCTGTCTACCTCGGGACCTGCCGAACCCTCCGCATCATCTTGTCATACCTGATAACAACATATGATGAATAAAGAAATACACAAATATATAGTACATTCTACAGTCAAAATGTTATACATATCTCATAGCATTCATAGAATTATACAATAAATAACCAGTGGTGTCACAAGTCTAAATGGATAGTACATTCTACAGTCAAAATATAATACATATATTCGTCAAAATAGTACATTCTATAGTCAAAATATAGTTACATTCTACAGGCAAAATATTTTATTTTCAATCATCTTCAAAAAATTCATCTTGTTCGCCTTCCTCGTCCTCCTCTTCCTCCCCCTCCTCGTCACTTTCATCTACTTCGTCTTCATCTTCGTCTTCCTCTTCGAATAATTCTATATCTTCTATATTATTACTCGTGTAATGAGTAACTTCCGTTGAGTCCACATCTACAATATTTGTTACAAGAGGTAGCTCGTCCTCCTGATAAGCTATTTCGTCAATGTCAAAGGTATTTCTAGCTTTAGTCTTGTATACTGCCCACCAATCCGACCTCGCTGTCCCCCGTCCAGGATAAGTTGTGAAGTACACGAGCTGAGCCTGACTTGATAGGACAAATGGTTCGTAGCCTTGATATCTACGCTTGTGGTTTATATCCACAAGGCCATGCTTGTCAATTTTCCAACCTTGATCTTGAATCGGATCGAACCATTCACACTTGAATAGCATGATATTAGCTGGTTCTGTGCCATAATTATATGTCAACTCCACAATCTCTCGTAAGATGCCAAAGAAATCATTGCCTGGATCGATGTCTTAAGTAGGAAGCCTATGGCATATTTATATGACTCATCGCCAGTTGTTAGAGGATCTTCAGGAGCTCAGGATTAAGATTGTATTGCCAGGCATAGATGGACAAATGGCCAGTCTCGAGGTTTAGTCTATATTGATTGAGAGGATCAAGGCAGCCCTGCCTACAGATGCATTTTTTGACGACTGCGAGAGAGTACAGAGGCCGGCATGCAGACGGAACTCAGGATTCATGAAGACGGAACATTGAGGTATGAAGATCGCCTATACGTTCCGAGTGGCAAGCTACGCCAGGAGTTGATGACTGAGGCTCATAGCTCGATTTATTCTATTCATCCCGGGGGTACGAAGATGTACCGAGATTTGAGGCAACATTACTGGTGGCATGGGATGAAGAGAGAGATTGCAAGATTCGTGGTCAGATGCTTGGTCTGTCAGCAAGTCAAGGCTGAACATCAGAGGACTGCAGGACTATTATAGCCGCTTCCCATTCCTGAGTGAAAGTGGGAATACATTACCATGGACTTCGTCACAGGATTCCCGCGGAGCCCTAGCGAGAAGGATGCAGTTTGGGTTATCGTAGACAGACTCACCAAGTCTGCACATTTCTTGCCCTTCAGAGTTGGGCAGTCCACGGAGATATTAGCTGACATGTATATGAGGCAGATAGTACAACTACATGGAGTGCCTGTCAGCATTGTATCGGAATGTGACTCCAGGTTCACATCATAATTTTGGTAGAGTATCAGGAGAGTCTAGGAACTCGTCTCAAGTTCAGCACTGCATATCATCCACAGACTGATGGCCAGTCAGAGCGCATGATACAGATACTAGAGGATATGTTGAGAGCGTGCATGATCGACTTTGGAGGATCTTGGGAGGACCATTTATACTTGGTGGAATTCTCCTACAATAACAGCTACCAGGCTAGCATACAGATGGCACCTTATGAGCTGCTGTACGACAGGAAGTGTAGGTCACCGGTATGTTGGAATGACGTAGGAGAGCGTCAAATACTTGGTCCAGAGTTGGTGACACAGACAGTGGAGAAAGTCAAGCAGATTCAGAGCCACCTGCGTGCAGCATAGGACAGACAGAAGCATTGGGCAGATGCGCACCGCAGACCTTTGGAGTTCAAGAAAGGTGACCACGTATTTTTGAAGATATCACTTACTCGTGGTACCATCAGATTCGGAGGCATAGCCAAGCTGAGTCTGAGGTACATCGGACCTTTTGACATCTTAGAAGAAGTTGGCAAAGTGCTTATCGTCATGCATTGCCTCCATCCTTAGAAGGAGTGCATGACATATTTCATATATCGCAGTTGAGGAGATACGTGGCAGACCCTAGCCACGTGCATGATCATTCGAAGATTACAGTCGGACCCAGTTTATCTTACGTAGAGCAGCCAGTGGAGATACTCGATCACAGTGAGAAGACTTTGAGAGGGCAGACTATTTGACTGGTCAGAGTAGCATGGAAGCATAATTTGCCAGGCGAGTCTACCTGAAAGCACGAGGATTTAATTTGACAGCGTTTCACGTATTTATTTGAGGACCAAGGTACGAATTTACGTACCGCATTTGATTACCAGTTTTCTTTTAAATTCTCATAGCTATTATCGTGCTTTACTTTTAATTTTGGGGACAAAATTTTTCTAAGTTGGGAAGGATGTAAACCCCCTCATTTATTTCTATAGATAGTCTGATTATGGGTTAGAAAATTTTGGTTTAGCAGCAGATGATTGAGGTTTAGAATTTAGGATGCAAAAGTCTGATTCTTTAATTAAACCTTTGGCGCGCCCTACCGTTGTTAAAATATTCTGAGCCCAACATCAGCCCATAATTTCCAACAAGTTGTTGCATTCGAGACTTGGCACGCCAATTTAGGCGTTAGACTTTTCCGTCACTCAAATCATAATATATTGTGCTCTAATTTAATTGCACAACTTTCCGTAACCGAAATTCATATTTAATCATGTGTCGCGCACCTGTGTCGTTACCATCAATTTTTAGACACCAACTCAACCCGTTGAGCCGGACCAATTAAAGGGTCCAAGACTGACACCAAGCCTACATCATTCATGACCTTTGTGTCACTCCCAATTGAGATCCCATGTGCCCCCATTTAATTTAAGAGCACATGATATTTTCTTCTAATTAAATTGGGGATACCAACTTTGACTAATCCTATTTTAATCCCAATTTAATTCCAATGCCCCTTTAATTAAGCCCATACAAAACACACAATACTCCCTCACCGTACAAAACACCAAACATCATTTCCCCTACAATTTTTGTATCATTTTATGAATTTGTACAAATACCCAAACTTAAGGGGCTTAATACAAATGTTGTAACATGTGCCATAACCTCATTGGTCAAGACCAATGAAGAAGCTTCACCCCTCTTTTTTGACCGGTCAAGCCCCTCCCCACTCTTTCTCCTTTGGATGAGAAATTTTTCTCCATGTGAAATCCTCATCATTCATTTGAATTGGGCTCATCCACACCACACAACCCTCACAAAACTCCCTATTTAATGTCTCCATCACTACACTCTTCCCTATGCCGGCCCTAATCCCCAAACCTAGAGAACACAACCCTCTCTCTCTCCTCCCTCCCCACAAAATTGCAACCGAACCTTATCTCCACATTCTTTTCTTCCTCTTCTTCCTCCTCTTCTCCTTCTAAACCCGAGCCCCGACCGGCCTCCCCTACTCCGGCCAGCTGAGCCTCCTCTATCCGGCTGCTACCCCCCTCGACTGCCGCTGAGCCTCCTCCATCCGGCTGCTACCCCCCTCGACGGTCGCCGAGCTCGGCCACCACAGCCATGTCCCCCTCAACCACCACATCAGCCATTACCACCACCACACACACACCAACGCCACCACCACCATCGTCTTCATCAATACTCCGGCCTCCATCTTCATCTTCACCATCAGCCCCGTCGGACTCGCCTCGACCCTGACCTTCCTTCGGCTGTTGACACCCCCCCTGCTGCCTCCAGCAGCCATCACCGTGCCTCCACCACCATTCCCGCTGTCGACATCTCCGCCTCCAACAGCTGCAACCACCCGCTGTGCTATCCCCGTTCCACCACCAGCCAACCACCACATACTGTCGTTTCCTCCCCCGCATCAATCTCCACGTCGAGCTCTATCCAACGTCGAGCTCTATCCAACGTCGAGCTCCATCCAACGATGACTCCCTCCCGTCATCTTCCTGATCTTCTCCACCCCGCTGTCACATCCAATACGATAACCCTGAACCACCACCACCATCTCGACAACTATACCACCGTATCTACACCTCCACCATGGCCAAGCCATTCTCCGGCCACCCGTTGTCGACCACCATCACCACTGCCACCACCTCGGCCGGCCTCTACCCTCCTGCCACCCTGTTTCTCCTCTTCATCAACATCAACATCATCACCATCATCATAATCACCATCAACACCCACACCTCCACGACCTCCCCCTCCGGCGAGACCCACCTCCGATCACCATCACAGCCTGCTCCGGCCAGCAACCACCCTTGTGCCTCTGCACGCCACCGAGGTAGCCTCTTCCCCAGCTTCCCGTTTAAACCTAATATTGTATATTGCATGATTAGTCTATTATTGTGTTTTGTATGTTGTTATGTGTAACTTAGTTAGTTGGAGTTAGGGTTTAAGAGGTTTAAGTATGCATGGAATTAGGGTATGATGTTATAGAATATATACTTCGAGGCTTGGGAATTATAGGTACATTGAGTTTAGGGTTTGAGAATAAAACGGTTTTAGTTAAGGGCTACATATATGCATTGGGAATTTTTGGGTTATATATACAGGTGAGATTTTAGGTTTAATGCATGTTATAATACGCAATTGATGGTGAAATGCTAAGTTTATTATTTACGGTTTAAATAGGCATTGATGTTCCTGGGGTGAGGTTATGGAATATATACACTTGATGGTTGGGTTTTTAAGTGCCATATGAGACATTTGAGGTGTTGTCCAAATTAATATATGCATTTTGATCATTTTGATGAGTAGATTAAATTGTTGGTAAGATAATACTATGATATTGAAATATTGATGGACATTAGCAGCAGGTGAATGATTGGGGAATGGGTGTAACAACAAACCATTAGTCAGTGATGGAAGACTGAGAAATAATACTGAATTTGATCGAGGAGTAGTTTTAAGAAGAATGATAGATGATTGTATATAATTGAGGGTTTAAATAAATTAATTAATTATTTACTTCGAGGATGATATGTGTAAACGTGCATGATAACGTCTGTGAACACTGAGGTAAAACTGAGGATTGGATCATATTTTGAACTACTGAATATTGTGATAAAGATAGTAAGATTGAGGTTTGGTTCGATGATATTGTACGGACGATAAAATCGATTAGATGTAACGTACTCTGAGTCAACCTTGGTCAACCCTCTAGCGTCGTATCCCTGTGAGTTGTAGATGAGTTTGAACATATGACTAGACGTGTGTCACATCTTATTTTAGCTTCGTGATAGTCTATTTATTGAGCTTGTATCTTGTCTCTAGGTACTACGGGACCTGCGGACTTGGACGTGGTACCGAATCTCCATCATCAGCAGCCGGACGCAGGCAAGTGTACCTTGCCACCCTGTATTTCAATTTCAGATATTTATTGTTTCATTATATACATTGTGCGTGTGTTTGATTACGATCGATACTTCGCGTCCGGATCACAACCGGGTGCAGACGTTCGTCATAACGTCTTGTAACGAATGCTAGATGTTCGTAATACCTCGATGTACGTACCTGAGTAGATCATCATCCCAGGATACATTCATACACTGTTATCGTGCTAAATTTCCTGTATCCTGATACTGACATCATGATTGGAGACTGGGATGACCTTAGGGTCGCGTTTGTTGATAGTTACTTCTGTGCAAAGAGACTGCTAGATAGAGGTTCCGGTTCAGCGCACAATCGTTGAACGCTTGGAAAGGGGAAGACAGTTACTAGACGTTTGGGCTCCTCTGTACGCGCTTATATATGTATATGTACTATTTCTGTAGTGATCCAGTATCTAGAGTAGTTATATCACCCGTGTGACTCTTTGCCCGGAGCTGCGGTACGTCCCGTATTTTTGTGTCCGGAGCTACAGTTTTATTTTGGACAGCCCACGCGTCGAACATTGTCTTTAAACTGTGTCTCACTTGTTTGGTTATGCTAGATTACCCCGTTGTTGCACTTGTACTTTCTGTTATACTTGGTATGCTGTATTTTTGTACCTTGTTACGTCCCTCTAAGGACCTGGTCCCCTGCCAGTTTTGCAGCATAGACGATTACGGAGCATTTGGAGTTGCTGATGGAGTTGCATGTCTTGCGGGCATTATACCAGGTACTCACATTATATCTACCAGCATTATGGTTATTTTATATTGATTATTCATCTGCTGTTGTAGCCTAGTTTTTATAGACTCATATTTCTTCTCGAGTCTATTCGAGTGGGTGTGTTATTGGGCGGCCGACTTTAGCACATGTAGCTCTTTCTTGTATACTTCTGTTCATTGTGGATTGAGACATAGATATTTATATTTACTGGATTATTTAGATAGTTGCCAGTAGTTTACAGCTTATACGTATTCGAGTCGGACCAGAGTCTGGTCGAATGCGTAGTTGGTGTGTCATGTATTCCTGGTCCTATGTATTTTGGGATTGGGGCGTGACATCAAACAACCCCAGTACAACAATTTTTCATCAAAACCCTTGCCAAACTGCAACATATTACCAATTTCCTCACAACCAGAGAACAACTCCAGGATTTCAAGCAATTCGTGCTCAATCCAAATATCACTACACCAAACCCTAGTTTTCCTACATCACCTATAATATCTTCCCTATGTATAAGTTCATAGTATGCACAGATTTTACACTGCAGTGTTGGAGTATTGTACAGGCCAAGGTTTGAGTGTGAGATATGGGAGTATTGTGCAGGCCAAGAGGGAGTCGCAGTGCACTCTTGTGCACTGCAGTGAAGAGCAGCAGCAACAAGGGGATGCACAACAGCAGCAAGGGGAGCAACTGTAGCAGCAAGAAGAGAATAGCAGCAGCAATGCACAACAAGCAGGATTAGGGTTAGTGTATGTCCGTGTACGTGTGTGTGTGTGTTCGAGTTAGGGTTAGGGTTAGTGTGTGTTATGTTTTGTCATGTCGTGTCATGTTGTGTTGTATTGTGTCATGTTGTGTTAGAGAGAAAGAGAGAGATAGAGAAAGGAGACAGAGAGAGGAGCTCACCGAGGAGGGGAGCCGGAGGAAGGACGCCGGAGGGAGAAGGGGAGCCGTAGGAAGGAGGAGCTGACAGCGGAGGGGGGAGGACGCGGCCGGAGGGTGGTCGTCGGGAGGGAGGAGGGGGAGGACGCGGCCGGAGGGGGGTCGCCGGAGGGAGGAAGGGAGTCGGAGGAAGGAGGAGCCGGAGGGAGGGTTTTAAATTTGGGAGAGGGAGAGATCGAAGGAAATAGGGGGAATCAGCCCTAAATGAAATAAATTTAGCGACGTTTTAGCAACGCCAATAATAACGTCGCTGAGTTAGCAACGTCTTTAACGTCGCTAATGACGTCGCTAAATGTCTAAAAGATATACGTCGTTAAATACGTCGCTAAACGTTGCTAAATGAAATATATTAGCGACGTTTAGCGACCTTAATTGAACTTATAACGACTAATCTTTTAAAAACTAAATAAAAGTCGCTAAATATTGCCAATTAGTGACGTCTAGCGACGTTTTTAGATGGAGTCGCTAATTTAAATTATATTAGCGATGTTTTTCGTTGACGTCGCTAAAAAACATCGCTAATCCTGCTTATTTTAGTAGTGTTCAAACTCCTGAATCTTCCTACCTTCGTGTCCGAACTTGAAGCTCCCCTATAAATATGCATCATCGAGCAGAACATCACGCAATATGCATGCCGTCGATGACCCACAGCTTCCCCTGAACTGTGTGAATGATGATGCTCCTGTCTTAGATTGAGTTTGTTGCAAACCTTGATCTCCTCCTTGGCCTCGAACTGCTGAAACCAATGTCGCTCCTTGAAGCTTTGGCAAACCACCCATCGCTAAAATCGGATCTGTGGAACAACCACCACCTGGAGACTGACCAGCTATCATGGGACCAACAGACTGACCCTCAATCTTTGACTCATCACCATTCATTACTGTCTCGACAAACCGAATCCTCTATATCCCTCAAAGTATCTCGAAGCCCCTCCAAGACAAGTTCCCGATGATCTAACTCCTGCCGAATATCCCTTGAGCCTCCATCCAGTGTCTGTGGCCTGTTTGTACACCTCAGTGGCTTGAGCCTGTATATGCAACAACACAAATCTCCTCGATCCAGTTGCTGGAAACCCTTCTTAAGCATCCAATCTTTGTCCACAAACAAACTGTGACAGCCATCATCCGCCAACCTCCCTACTGAAAACAAGTTGTAGCGCAAACTCAGTATATGTCACACATTCTTGAGAATGAGCTTCTCACCAAGCTACGTTGTCAAGTGCACATCACTGATGCCTACAACTGCATCCGTCCCCTTGTTGTCCATCTTCACACGTCTAAACCTGCCGCCATAGTATAACGTAAAGATCCTCCTATATGGAGTGGCGTGATACGACGCCCCCGTTTCCATGACCCAGTCGTCATCTTGCTTACGCCGGATCTTCTCATTCAATAAGCTGCTTTTGACTGCCTCCATCGTGACAACTCCACCAGGCACGGAGTTGCTAACCGACACCACCAACGTCTTCCAACTTTCCGGCAGAAAACTCAAAAATAAAAGGGCCTGAAGCTCATCATCAATCACCATTATTATCGCAGACATCTAATTAATAATACCCTGAAGCTCGTTCAGATGTTGTGCCACCGGTGCACCCTCCGTGTACTTTGAGTTGACGAGTTAGCGAATCATAAATACCTTTTTGCCAGCCGTCTTCCTTTCGTACAACGAATGCAGCTTATCCCATAATGCTTTTGCAGAACTCTCCATGGACACGTGGTGAAACACCAATTCGTTCAGCCATTGGCAGATAAATCCAACAACTTATCGATCTAGTCATTTCCAGTCATAAGCACCTTTGTCCGTCGACTTTGCGTTGTCGCCCACTAACGGACCATACAAGTCCTTACACCAGAGTAGATCCTCCATCCTTGGCTTCCAAATCACCCAGTTTTCCTCTGTGAGGGTGATCATACGAGTGTTATCTGCTCCATAGGCATAGTTGCACCTTCCATCTCGAGAAGAACCTGGCTCTGATACCACGTATTGGGAACACGTACGCTCTGATACCACGTGTTGGTCACGTAGCGGAAGAAGCGCTTTGCCAACCCACCTGAGATAACCAACCGATCTACGAACACCAAACACAGATGAAGACAAGTATATGGCGGTGACTACGTCACCTGGATAAATCTTAATCTTTATAACTCAGAAAAAATTACAAGATTGTAAAAACTAATGTTGAAACCATTTGCCCTAATAGGTTCAACCCCCTCACCACACTCATGAAGAAAAGCAGAAGATTATAATTGAAATTACTCACCAACCCGTAGCAATCTCCCTAACCGAAGTTGACGACTCCTAGATTAGATCTCCTTCTTCCTTCTGTCTTGGATGGCGAAGTCATAAAAGAAAAGCACGGGCTTTCTCTTAGATTTTCTATAGACGAACACCCCGAATCTCCAACTTGCGCTTCTCCTTTGTTCCTCCACCCCCCTATTTATAGGATGAGAAACCTATTTTAGGGTTAGAAACCTTAAAAATAGCCAACCATAAGATCCAGCTGTCCACTAGCATCCAATGGTCCAAAATATAACCTAAAAACTCCAAAACCTGAGCAGCAGCCGCCGATACCGAACTCGGACCGATTTGGTTCAAAGGTTTTGGAACACTACACCGAGTTCGGCCCGAACTCGGCCAGGGACCGAGTTTGGACCGAACTTTGCCCCCTTCAGCAGACTTGATTCCCAACAGTTTAGTTGTTCAAATATTATTTGATGTATTGCATGTTTTGATTATAATTTAATGGCAAACATTTCATATTTAGTCTATTTATATACTTGTTTTGTTACTATGATAAAATCCCAAGAGTTATAATAGATATTTTGTACACAATATGGACTTGGGTGAAATCTTTAATAAGCTTTACTCTAAAAATATTGCTGGTTGTAGGTTCACCAAGAAGGACATTGGTAAAATCGAAAAGGTCTGTAGGCTCTGTCCGATCTCATATGCCTAGTTGGGACATTGTTTAAATAAAAGACTGAAGTGTGCAGTAGCTAAACATGGATATATTCTTTGGTGGATACTTCTACATCCCCACAATATATAAACACTACAACCTAAATATTTTTTTATGACGGCTAAAAAGAGTATAAACGACTTTTTATAATAAAAAAAATTCATAAGCCCTTAGGCGTTATAAAAACAAGTGTTATAAATATTTCTAAAATCGTTATAAATGTGATGTAAATATATAACACTATTTTTTTCTAAAAATGTTATAAATAAGACAAAAATATATAACATATATTTTCCAAAGTGTTATAAATAAGTTTCATATATATAACACTTATTTTCAAAATGTTATAAATAGGAAATCTATATATAACACTTAATTTTAAACTATTATATATATATATATATATATATATATATATATATATATATATATATATATGTCACGACCCGCACCCGGAAATTCGGGCACGAGTGCGTGGGTACGTCCAGCCTACGCCGCAGAGTCGGCGGTAGTACGCTGTCTAGGTCAATTTCATATTTAACTAGTCTAGCTCATTCACAAATAACATAGGCAAGATAATAATGAGAAACAGGTACTTAAGATTGCGATTGAAATAAATGTGACAACAGATTCAAATGTTTTAGTACAGAAATTCAGAATGAAATCGGGGACAAACCCGATTACTAAGATAAAGAGCAAAAACTAAGATAACTACTGCTAACTACTCAGCAGGAGTAGCTTCCTGTGCGGGAACTGGCTCTGCAACTGTGTCACCTGCTGCCTCATAGGGGCCATAATAGGCGGGGGCAAGGTTCTCATCATCGCCTAAACAACAGATCCAGTCAGGAAAGGAGCAAAGTACACAGTGCACAACAAGATTACACTAAATATTTATGAAAATTAAATTGAGCATCATATTGAGAAAGTTGCATAAAAGAACATCAATATCTCAGAGTTAATGCTTATAAACAGGAATACGAGAAACCCAAAGTAAATGAGACAGGAAATGAGACTACAACAGTCTGCAAGAAATATAACAAGATCTAGAAACTAGCTGTGTGAACTTGTGTTTGTTTTAGAATACATAGTTGGCATGTAGGGGTTTATAAGGCTAATCCGGCCGTCATAAACGGCTATTAAACAGGAATAATCGAGATTCGGCTGAGGGTACAGTCGCGTACCAACAGCTATTAAACACGACAGGGAAAAGGGGTAAACTACATGCCTTCTAGTATTCTCCCACCCGACATGAAAAACAAGACATGAACTCCAATATTCAAGACATGAAATCCAGCATTTCTAACACTAGGTGTAATCATCAAGGGTACTAATAAAGCAGGGAATTAATTATCACAATATATATAGATTTAACTTGAAGTGCAGGTACTTGCCTGTTGTTTGGATCTGATTAATATTGGTTCTTGGGAAAAATTCCAGAGATGAGTCCAAAAGCTGAAATAGACATTACCATCACGCTCAGAAGATGTCAAATAGCTAGAAACGTCTGTCCTTGGGTCCAATTTGGAGACAAGGGCAAAAACGGCAGTTTTGGGTCAAAACGGGGTCCGCCGGTGGGCCTACTTTGCACCGAAAAACGTGTCCGGGTCAAAGGTCTCCAAATTCACCAAACTTAGTGTCAACAGGTCAGGAACGCTGATATGAACCCAACGGAACTTCCAGATTTGGATTCCGATGAGCCGAACACAAAATCGCCCGTCGAACGGGGCCTATGGGGCCCACGACACGCGATTTCGTCAACGTTCTCAGAATCGAACCAAACTTGACCCACAGGACCAGCGTATCGCTACGAGTCCGATGGCACAAGTTTTGTCTCGATCTGACGAGTGTACAAGAAGTTAGGGCGAATTGTCGAAAAGTCGGATACGGGGCGATGTCCGCGGATACGCGTTGATTTCGGTGTGCACGCACACCCGAATCATCTTCCACAAAATCTCACACGTCCGTATCGACGACGCGCACGTATCTGTGAAAACCGCACGCGACCAAGTCGTCCCGTTTGGCGGGGCGCACTCAGTTCCGGGGTAAAATAGGGTCTGGTTTTTTCTTGTTTTTGGATCGCGGTGTGCGATCACCACAGGACGCGATACCCCGAACAGTTTATCCGGACACCGAGAGGGTCATACAGGCTTCACAACGCAATTTGCAAAATCGAAAACGGAGCTACGAGCAAAAAGATACACGCACCTGAAGGGGATCCGAAAATCGGGTCTTCACCGTGTCCGTGTCGTGTCCGATACGGAATTTGGGAATTAGGGTTAGGGTTAGGGTTTCGACGGGAGCTCGGGCTGGCCAGGGTGGCTCGCGGCAGGGAGGGGCCGGCCAGGGCAGCGCCGCTGCACGGCGGGTCGAGGCGGAGGCGGGCTGGCCGGAGGCGGTGCTGGCCGGAGCTGTTGCTGCGGTGTTCTGTCGGCGCCGGAGTCGACGGGAAGATGGCGGAGGAAGGAGAGGAAGGAGGAGGAGGGGGCTGGGCGAGGCGTCGTCGACGGTGGTTGGCAGTGGCGGCGGCGAGGTGGTCTGGGCGGAGGTGCGAGGAGGCGACGGTGGCCGGAGAGGAAAGGGGGAGGGGATTTAAAGGAGAGGGAAGGCGGTGGCGTGGGCCGAGGGAGGCGGTGGCCAGCGCGGGGCGGGGGCGCGTGGCCGCGGGCAGGGCGCCGCGTGGCCGGGCGGGGCGGCGCATGCGGCGGAGGCGCCGGAGGACTCGGGGCTGGGGAGGAAAGGGGAAACGGGTCGGCGGGGAGCGGGTCGGGTTCGGGTGGACCCGACCCGACCCGCTAGGCGGGTCGTGGGCTGGGCCGGGGTAGTGGGCCGCGGGCTGGGCCGGATAAAATAATAATAATAATAATAATAATAATAATAATAATAATTAATAAATAAATAAATAATTAAATAGTTTTTAGGTGATTAAAAATAGGTCCGGGGTCCAATAAATTCCAGGAAAATTATCCTAAGTCCAGTTTTCCATTTTACACCCAAAAATATTATTTTCATAATATTTTAATGTTATTTATCCTTAATTAAAAATCGTGAAATAATTCGAAACCCTGATTTTAATTACAGAAAATTCTCAGAAAATTCCAGAAAATTGTAAAAAAAATTCCAATTTTTATTTTGAAAAAAATCAGGGGCTTACAATCTACCCAACTTATAAAAAATTTTCCTCGAAATTTAAAATATGGCAGGGTTCTCTCTGTCCAAACTCACTTGATTATAGTCTAACGGGTTTCTCTCAGGTGGACATTGCGGTTGTTACCCAACTTAGAATTTTACCCATCTATCCTCTAAGGCTGTACAACTAGTAAGGCTAGGTCTCAACTTAATAAATCATGGTATTGAATTTTTAAGTCTTTAACACAAACACACCATCTATGGTATTCCCTTAGTCATAGAGGTTATTATTAATTCGACCTGTCTGAGGGGTACATCTAGCACTACAAATCAAACTTATACCAAACACAGGCTTTTGTCTTTCCGAAATAAGGGAAGACGAGGATCAATAATAAAGAGTTTAAGGACGAGGTGGTAGAACAGAGGTATAGGGATCAAGGCGTTTAAGGAATTCTAATAGAAATTGTCAGGCGGTTATGGATTGAGATTCTATTCTGGTAATCATTTGTTCGCATGCTCGTATTAGTACAGTTATGTAACTGATACGATATGCTCGGGCGTATTTAGGGGCAAGTATACTAGTCAACCATATATCTCAATCCACACAAAGTAGTCGTGCGAATCGAAATGCACTAAGGTTGATCAGACCGTAGTACACTGATTCTGAGTAGACACTTGTATTAGTGGGGTTGATCATGCCTCAATAATACAGGTGTCACGAACAAGCCCGATAAAGAGTAAGCTTGCAAAACTAGGCTATAAAATAGCAGCATCAGTCGAGTTCAGCAAAAATTAAGTGCGCTAGATGATGATAAAAAGAGGTACAAATTTATTGAAGTCCACAGAATAACACAAAATAAGCACAATAGCAAAAGCCTAAAGAATCTATACAGTTATCAATTTAAAAACATACTAGGTTATTTAGCAAGTTCAAAAATTACTAGGTTGGGGCTGAGGTCACGAACCAATAGGCACAAAAATAATAATAGAAAAAGGTATCTACGAATCACTTACGCGCATTAGCTGCTTCCAAAGTTTGCGCGTTCTCCACGGTCATCACGTAAGCTTGTCCGCGTCCTGGAGCAGTGGGGCAGTCCCTCACTTGATGCGCTGCTGAGCCGCAGTAGAGGCAGGCACCTAGCCTCTTCCTGCAGACTTGCCAAGTATGACCTAGTTTTTGGCAAAAGTTACAAGCAGCAGCTTGTTGGTTCTGTCCTTGAGCCTGGTGTTGGGGTGCTGGAGCTCGAGGGAGAGGACGCTGAGTTTGCTGCGGGGCCCTCTGCTGTTGTTGTTGTTGTTGAAAAGGGCGTTTGTTGGGTCCCGTATTTCCGGTATCTCTCTCCCATTTCAGTTTATGCCCCATATCTCTCTCAACGCCTTGTGCCACGCTCAGGATTTCTTCATAGGTGCAAGCTCGGCTGGTGGTGACAGCAAGGCGAATATCCGGAGACAGCCCCTTCTTGAATCTACGGGCTCTGTCCTCCGGGGTACGAACCATGTACTTCGCAAAGTGGCTTAACCTGCTAAATTCAGTAGTATATTCATCAATAGACAGGTTACCTTATTCCAGTCTCTCGAATTGGCTTTCGAGAGCTTTCTGAGCCACTTCGGGGTAGAATTTCTCCTTGAATAGCCTCTTGAAGTCCTCCCAGGTGATGTCAGGAGCAGATAGTTGGGGTTCATCTCTGAACCAGGTTCGAGCAATGTCGAACAGTTGCAGGCTTGCGGACTCCACTTTGAGGTCATCAGGGACCCGAGCAGTCTTCAGGAGTCTCTCAACATTCTCTATCCACTCATCGGCATAGAGAATGCCCTCAGTTCCGTAGAATTTCAGGGGTCTAAGATTCTTAAAGTCCTTGGCACTTCCTGGCCACTTTTGTGGTGACTCCCGGGTCCGAAGAGCTTCTGAAAGGCTGGTCTGTAGCAGGGCAGTTTGTTCCTTCTGGGATTCCACTAGTCCCTGGAACACTCCAAGTAGCTATGCCCCATCTAGAGTAACTGCCGGAACAGATGGAGGCGGAGGGAGGGCAAGAGTTTCGGGCACATTCTGCTCAGCTGGTTCTGATGTGCCTCCTACTGTGTTCCTCGTCTGAACCATTCTGAAAGATTAAGGGGTAGGAAGATCAGAATAGAATACTTGGAAATCAAAGGCGATAGGAAAATTGAGCAGAAATGATATCAAGAATTGAAATAAGGACCCTATACTGTGAATGAGCTTTCCCTAGAATCCTCAATCTTATTCCATACCCTGTCCTAGGGTATTACCCTATTTAAGGATAGGACCTGCATGGGCCACCATAAAAACGTGTCACGACCCGCACCCGGAAATTCGGGCACGAGTGCGTGGGTACGTCCAGCCTACGCCGCAGAGTCGGCGGTAGTACGCTGTCTAGGTCAATTTTATATTTAACTAGTCTAGCTCATTCACAAATAACATAGGCAAGATAATAATGAGAAATAGGTACTTAAGATTGCGATTGAAATAAATGTGACAACAGATTCAAATGTTTTAGTACAGAAATTCAGAATAAAATCGGGGACAAACCGGATTACTAAGATAAAGAGCAAAAACTAAGATAACTACTGCTAACTACTCAGCAGGAGTAGCTTCCTGTGCGGGAACTGGCTCTGCAACTGTGTCACCTGCTGCCTCATAGGGGCCATAATAGGCGGGGGCAAGGTTCTCATCATCGCCTAAACAACAGATCCAGTCAGGAAAGGAGCAAAGTACACAGTGCACAACAAGATTAAACTAAATATTTATAAAAATTAAATTGAGCATCATATTGAGAAAGTTGCATAAAAGAACATCAATATCTCAGAGTTAATGCTTATAAACAGGAATACGAGAAACCCGAAGTAAATAAGACAGGAAATGAGACTACAACAGTCTGCAAGAAATATAACAAGATCTAGAAACTAGCTGTGTGAACTTGTGTTTGTTTTAGAATACATAGTTGGCATATAGGGGTTTATAAGGCTAATTCGGCCGTCATAAACGGCTATTAAATAGGAATAATCGAGATCCGGCTGAGGGTACAGTCGCGTACCAACAGCTATTAAACACGACAGGGGAAAGGGGTAAACTACATGCCTTCTAGTATTCTTCCACCCGACATGAAAAACAAGACAAGAACTACAATATTCAAGGCATGAAATCCAGTATTTCTAACACTAGGTGTAATCATCAAGGGTACTAATAAAGCAAGGAATTAATTATCACAATATATATAGATTTAACTTGAAGTGCAGGTACTTGCCTGTTGTTTGGATCTGATTAATATTGGTTCTTGGGGAAAATTCCAGAGATGAGTCCAAAAGCTGAAATAGACATTACCATCACGCTCAGAAGATGTCAAATAGCTAGAAATGCCTGTCCTTGGGTCCAATTTGGAGACAAGGGCAAAAACGGCAGTTTCGGGTCAAAACGGGGTCCGCCGGTGGGCCTGCTTTGCACCGAAAAACGTGTCCGTGTCAAAGGTCTCCAAATTCACCAAACTTAGTGTCAACAGGTCAGAAACGCTGATACGAACCCAACGGAACTTCCAGATTTGGATTCCGATGAGCCGAACACAAAATCGCCCGTCGAGCGGGGCCTGTGGGGCCCACTACACGCGATTTTGTCAACGTTCTCAGAATCGAACCAAACTTGACCCACAGGACCAGCGTATCGCTACGAGTCCGATGGCGCAAGTTTCGTCTCGATCGGACGAGTGTACAAGAAGTTAGGGCGAATTGCCGAAAAGTCGGATACGGGGCGATGTCCGCGGATACGCGTTAATTTCGGTGTGCACGCACACCCGAATCAGCTTCCACGAAATCTTACACGTCCGTATCGATGACGCGCACGTATCTGTGAAAACCGCACGCGACCAAGTCGTCCCGTTTGGCGGGGCGCACTCAGTTCCGGGGTGAAACAGGGTCTGGTTTTTTCCTATTTTTGGATCGCAGTGTGCGATCACCACAGGACGCGATACCCCGAACAGTTTATCCGGACACCGAGAGGGTCATACAGGCTTCACAACGCAATTTGCGGAATTGAAAATGGAGCTACGAGCAAAAAGATACACGCACCTGAAGGGGATCCGAAAATCGGGTCTTCACCGTGTCCGTGTCGTGTCCGACACGGAATTTAGGAAATAGGGTTAGGGTTAGGGTTTCGGCCGGAGCTCGGGCTGGCCAGGGTGGCTCGCAGCAGGGAGGGGCCGGCCAGGGCGGCGCCGCTGCACAGCGGGTCGAGGCGGAGGCGGGCTGGCCGGAGGCGGTGTTGGCCGGAGCTGTTGCTGCGGTGTTCTGTCGGTGCCGGAGTCGACGGGAAGAGGGCGGAGGAAGGAGAGGAAGGAGGAGGAGGGGGCTGGGCGAGGAGTCGTCGACGGTGGTTGGCAGTGGCGGCGGCGAGGTGGTCTGGGCGGAGGTGCGAGGAGGCGACGGTGGCCGGAGAGGAAAGGGGGAGGGGATTTAAAGGAGAGGGAAGGCGGTGGCGTGGGCCTAGGGAGGCGGCGGCCAGCGCGGGGCGGGGGCGCGTGGCCGCGGGCAGGGCGCCGCGTGGCCGGGCGGGGCGGCGCATGCGGCGGAGGCGCCGGAGGACTCGGGGCTGGGGAGGAAAGGGGAAACGGGTCGGCGGGGAGCGGGTCGGGTTCGGGTGGACCCAACCCGACCCGCTAGGCGGGTCGTGGGCTGGGCCGGGGTAGTGGGCCGCGGGCTGGGCCGGATAAAATAATAATAATAATAATAATAATAATAATAATTAATAAATAAATAAATAATTAAATAGTTTTTAGGTGATTAAAAATAGGTCCGGGGTCCAATAAATTCCAGGAAAATTACCCTAAGTCCAGTTTTCTATTTTACACCCAAAAATATTATTTTCATAATATTTTAATGTTGTTTATCCTTAATTAAAAATCATGAAATAATTCAAAATCCTGATTTTAATTACAGAAAATTCCAGAAAATTGTGAAAAAAATCCCAATTTTAGTATTTTGAAAAAAATCAGGGGCTTACAATATATATATATATATATATATATATATATATATATATATATATATATATATATATCACTTTTCAAAGCGTTATAAAAAGTAGTACTCAATACTGCTCGATTTCAAAAGAATTTGAATGAGATACAACATAAATTATTTCAATATAAATTTAATAAACACTTAAAACATTTATTTTGAGTTAAAAATATTATTAATCCCATACCAAAAGTACATAATACTACTATCTTAATTATATTTTTTCCAAAATTGATCGAAATACATATATACTAGAGATTGACCGGGGCAGACTCTTGAGGGCGAACCGCACGACACTAACACGCGGAGTCTGCGACCTCGAGAGCTATAATTGAGCTAATCTTATCCAATCCAACTTGTCTTTACATGTTGAATATTCAAATTGCAATGTTCAGTTGTTAGATATAAAATTAGTGAGTCTGTGACACTATACTGAACAACAACAACAACAACAACAACAACAACAACAACTGAATCCTTAACATCAAATGTAAAATTAAAATGACAATGTTTACATCTTCAGCTAAGTATTTCAATACCCCATCAGCTTTCATCTCAAGAGAAAAATAAAGTGTAAAGAGCACGGGAAAAACTTTTTGGAACAATAATATACATTACTCAAGAAGATACATCCAAGTAATTTTCTCGTTTGCATAGAGTTCATTTTTCTCTTTTGTTTAAGTTAAACAATAATATACATTACTCTTCCACTCTCATGTAGATTAGTGGAAAAACTTTTTCGGACGTTTTAACTTTTTTAAGGATGAAAGCTCACTCACCGATTTAGTTTGCCAGTAGGTCTCTTACAGAGGACAGACACTTTCAAGAATAGGTATGTGTGGCCTTATACATGGAACTCCACTTTGTTCCATGATAATCCATTCTCTTATATTTTTGTATTTGTTTACTTTATTTTCCAGTAAAAGGAATGATGTACTATAGATAGGCCCTTGAGCTACATGGCATAAGATCAGGGTTAGTTATATTTGCACCACTACTTAAATCTTTTTTGTTTTTCTATTAAGAGAGAATACTGAATTTATATGTGATCTTTTACAGTCACTAGTTTGCGTTCTTTTGTTTCTTTTTATTTCCACTATCCACAAAGCATCCTGAATTATATTGGATTCTTTACAGCGATATTGGGTGGCTAAAGAACAATATCACCATATAAGAATTATCATGACCAGATGAACTTTACTCTGCGGTCAAAAGCTATTGCAGATATGAAGTTCACTTATGTCATTTTATTTCAAGTTTACGGAATGCAGGGAAAAAACATATTGAAGGTCGAGATAGAAGTTGCTACCAGAATATCCTTAACCTTATGCTAATGTAAGGCCATAATTTTCTTGTGAAAGTTAGTTTTTTCACCTCTAAAATCAAATACTAATTGAATTTTCCATTTTATCAGGTATCCATCATTAAGGGTTTCTTACATAGATGAAAAAGAGGAGACAGTGAATGGAAGATCAGAGAAGTGCTATATTATTCTGTTCTTCTTAAAGGTGGAAATAAGTTGGATGAGGTACTACATATCTATTTATATTAGCAACGAAATTTATGCATTACAAGTCCACACTTTTTAATTCCATTTGATTAGTACCAATCTTCCATAGAATTAAAAAGCATTTACATATTTGGAAGCAAGTGAAAACGTAACCAAACAAGTAAAGATAATTATTGTATATTAAATCAATTTTCAAAGATAATTTAGAAAGAGATGTATAAAGAAGTACATCCAAGATAAAGTGACGAGAGGACTTACTGCCAGGGATCGTCACCAAGGATAAGATGATCATTCTCCCGATCAACGAATATAAGCTGTCAGACTGATCTCAAAGGGTCCTCTAATTGGCCTTCAAGGCCAAATAGATGCCCAATCTCACTACGGAGTTCTTGGTAATTCCTAAATTTTCTAATATTAAGCGACCTACCGAAGGAACCCATTTTGTAAACCTGCTAGTAAAGTAAAATTATTTTAGTACAAGTAGCCTTCTTTTAGATCAACTAGACATGGTTGTTAATCCAAAGGCCAAGTAGAACTGTACAATCTTCTAAAGGAAACTAATTTACGACTTGACCAATACAACTATGTCACATCACATTTACAATCTCTATAGCATAAATACCTTTGCAAAAGGCCATATCTAATAAAGTAGGGGATTTTCAACATAGTACTAGTAATTAAGAATATTTTAGGCATGTAATACTACTAAACACAAATTTAGTAATCAAGTATCTCCCTGGCAAGTAGTATTATGCACTTGCATTAATATACTATAGAATTATGGCAATATTTAAGGCATGAGTTTTAGAGATGATCCCCGGAGAACATCTTTTAAGGTGCCTTATCCACAGCATCTGATGCTGCAGAATATTTAATCTCGAACATCAATCCTCTATATTTCTACTATATTTATACAGTCGCAATATATCTCTTGGCTACATATCATAGTAAATTCAGCCTTATTTTAATAAACTTCCCTGAAATTTCTAAAGTGGGGGATATAAGGTCCAAAATTCCAATAAGTAATTCAAATTGAGGTAGAGAAACAAGTATACAAAACCATCTGTAGGTATCAGATTTTTGACCTTTGGAAGTATCCCATTGCTACACTTTATATGGGTCTCACATCAAAGTAAATCTATTCTAGAAGAGAACTTGATCACATATATCACATTGATGGAAAATTATGAGGTCTATTTGCTAAAAGGAACAATATTTACTAGGAACTTATTATAAGTAACTATGTAACACGAATGAGTCAATGCATACACAAATGGCAGGATACCCGAATAATGTTCCCACAATGATACAAAACCCACTATTTTTTATTTTCAACACTTTAAAATAGTAAAAGGCAATGAAAAATACCTAATGATAATACACTTATGGTACACGAATCACTAAATTAATTGATTTCCTTAGGGTTAATTAGAGTTTAGACCCTGGATTTTATACCATCTTAGAGTTTGAGCCCTGGCTTGTCCAATTAGAGAGTTTAGGCCCTATTTTTTATTATTTGGTTTATTTTTTCCTTTATACCCTACCTCCTATGCAAACAATGAAACTATCCTATATAGACTAGGGTGGGTAAGATGGTAAAAATAAAAAAAAAGTAAAAATTCAGGGTCTAAACTCTCCAATTGGATATGTCAGGGCTTAAACTCTAAGCTGGTATAAAATTCAGGGTCTAATTTCTAATTAGCCCATTTTCTTACTTGTAGAAGATTTATGGATTCATGTTGTATGCTGAGGTAGCATGCAAATGGTAATATAAGAGCATATAATGCAATTCAAAGACAAGGTGTGAGTATTAAACTTCTTTCTGAAGGATCTGCCTATAAAGGAAAATCATAAAATATATAGTGATCGCCCTGATGAGGAACATACCACAAGCATTGTGAAAATGGATCCGAGGAAAGCCATAACATTACCTGCAAAAAATTATAATAATTTTCCATAGAAGTTTCGGACAATTGTTGAATGTTATTTAAGGCAAGAAGGATCATAAATTTAGCTCATACCAAGACGAACTAGGCTACGCATTTTGATTGCTATTTTATTTCTATATTATAAATTATGAACTAAACAAGGAAAAGGTAGATAACAAATTTGCACCTAACGTTAATCAATTAGCAAAGCTCTGTCAAAATGGATCGATTTGCCCGCAACTATAACTGACGAGCATTTGTTTCTTAATCCAAAACTAAGTCCAAAACTCTCCTTTTACATGTGTGTACCTCTGTTTATTGTAACTTATATGCAGGATATTGTCTGGTATATTGTGAAAACCAATATAGAGTACCCCAAATGTCATGTTGTTTTTACATATGTGTTCTTACTTGTAATTAATACTAGAACTTAAAAATTGGCAAGCAAGTTAAATACGATGAACTTTTCACATCTCTAGTAATTTGTTCGTAACGCTTCCAACTTATAGAAAGTCTGGTATTATTTGAATTGTTCAAAATATTAGATCATCATCTCCCCAATTAAAGAATCAGATGTCTTTTTTTGCATAATTTCAAACCTACTCTCAGTGTAAGCTGGGCCTAATCCCATTGATCATTGTCACTTCTCTAGTTTTTATTTATTTGTTACTCTTCCAGCTGAATAGAAGGATCTGCTGGGCCTAATCCGCAATGATCTTTGTCACTTCTCTAGTTATTTATTATTTACTCTTCCAGCTGAATAGAAGGATCTGATTATCTGAATATTAAGTACTTTTACTTTCATCTTTGAACCAAAGAATAACATGGATTATTGTTTTTAGATTGCATATGTTTCAAACAATACTTGTTGTGACTTGGCCCATATGCTCTTACAAACTATTATTATTAAAGGTTGGCCTTATGACATGAGTTATAATGCTAACAAAGGATTATTTTGCCAAGATTATCTTTTGGAATATTAAAACATCCAACATACTCTGGGATGAGCAATGGAATGCCAAATTGTTAGCTTTTGTTTGGCTAGGCCAGGACCAGATGAGGGACTAACTCATGACGAAACGAAAGGGTGTGCATCTCTAAACTTGGCAAAAATTAGTATTTCTAATATTGTATACATTAAAAAAAGAGGATTTTTTTTTCAAATGATGGCTTGAAGGCAGAAAATGTTTCCAAGTTTCTTTAGTGGTTTATGTGTGTGTGTGTTTTGACATCAACTCATAGTATTAGCCTAGTGTGATAAAATTATGTGGTGGGCAATTGCTTCATCCCGCCAATAGGAAGAATGAAAACGTTTAAGTATCGACATTATTTTGAATCTTCCCACAATAACATTTGGAAACATTTATTGATAAAATAAACATTTGCAAGTTATGCACTTTAAAATTGCAACTATGAGGTCAACACAAGAAAATCACATTGACAAGAGACTGGAAAAAACAAGATTGAGCATGAGAATAGAACATAAGAGAAGTTTACTGTTCATAACCTGGATAACATGAACCTATACATTTAAAAACAAAAGAATGGAGCCTTTTTATGCCAGTTTCTTCTCTAACTTTTGTGGTACATAACATTATTATTATGTAGAATCTAATTAGACATTATACACTTTGATGAGCAAGTAGGGCTGTAAATCTAAGCAAGCTGTTACGGACAACGCAGTTGGTTTGTTAACAGCTTGCTTCAAGCTCGTTTATTAAACTTAACCAGTGAAGCTCAAGCTTAAATTCTAGGTTACATTATTAGAAAAGCTAAACTCAGAGCTATATTTAGTCCAAGCTTTGATCAAGACCAAAATTAGTTCATTTTCATTTTCTCGCAACATCAAATTTTCGCAGGTAGTTACAAATTATGAAGGTCAAGCTTGATAGGAGTCAGGACAAGTATTAAAGAACTATAAACAAGAAATCTAATTAAACTAGCTAAGATAAATAAATGTGTTCAAGAATAAATTCAAATAGAAGCTTTGAAGTTTCTCTACCAGGACATTTAAATAATATGATCTCATGATTTAGTTTCAGAGTTTTTTGAGGAATGCATTAATTTAAACATGCATTCCATAAAATTTATCTACCAGTTCAATATAGAAATTTTTCATCAAACCGAGCTTAACTTCATGTAGCATGTAGATGTATAAGAACTATGGAAGATCAGATGGAAGGCAACTTACATGACCGATTTACCATTGAACTTAATTATAAGGTTCCCTCAAAATTCAGGTTGATGGGATGTTCAAAGGTAAATTACATAAACCAAAAACTTAGAATGCATGCATCTTCAGAGGTGTATTCTTCCCTTAATATATGGTTTTCAAGGCTAGCAACTACTTCTAAAGCTATATAACATTTGCAAGTATTAAGGAGCTGAATCAATGATTCTCATTTTTATTGAATCACCAACAACTCCTGAATAATGCATAGATTCATTTTTACTGGGGAGACCTTTTTTAGTTGTCCTTTTCCTCAAGTGATCAAACTTGGAAGGTTTGATCTAAACCACACTCTTGTATATATAAGACATGCTAACTATTTAACTACTTATTGGAAACCACATGACAACTAATCAGTAATGGCAAAAAAATTATCCACTTCAGATGTTGTTCAAATGACTTCTATGAAAGCCGATTTGTTTAATATGAAAGACCTCAACAAGAATAGAGCTAGGATTCACATCAAGGTGATTTCCTTATCAAAAGGTTACAACTCTGGATAAAAAAAGTACGAGTGTGACTCCACTAAATCTGACATTGAGGTTTATATACCTATGACTAGTATTTGTATTAAGACATTTGTATTCTTTTTTATTTTTGATGCAAAGATAGCCAAAACACAAGGCATGATTGGAAAACTATTACGACTAGGTTTAAGGATGGATATCTCCTAACTTAAGGAACACGAATGATGCTTTGTTAATGACACAACTGTGAGAACTATATGTTGCCAGCTGACACATTGTGTTGGGGGAGCATAACTCATAATTTTCTTCAGGTACAAATTTCTTTTAGCAATCTCATTTTGTTGTGTAACATGGCATGAGTTTTGATGGTGGATACTACTACCTTCTGGGCAAATTGCGCGTTGAAAAGACATGGAGCATGATAAACAAAGAGCTTGAACCAAATAAATTTACAAGTTTACTATATTATTATATGCAGGTTCTATGTTACCTTTCTTATCTATTGGGCCTTACCTCAACTTTTTTATAGTTTCTTGAAGTTATGTGTCAAGTACCCCCATGTTTTGACACGTTACTTTGAAAATGGTTTTGGGGGCAGTCATTCTATTCATTAAAGTGCAAATTAGGAGAAAAACATTTGGCAGTTAACTATTTATGCCAATTTTGTATTGTCATTTCATTACCACTAGAGCCAGGTGATCCCGACAAAACCACTCGCCACCCCAGCATGTTCTTGAATACCTGTTAATTCAAGAACATCTTAATCTTAAGGGGAAAAAACAAGTAAATGGCAACAACTTTCTCTGAATTGCTTGAAAATGAAAAGCTCTTCTTGTAGGTGCATGTAATGGCTCACAAAACTCAGTAACAACATATAATATCGGAGTGCAAGAGGGGTAGGAAATATATAATGAAAAGTTTGTGATAATTAAACAATAGCTACCAAGAAGACGTCTACAATTATCAAGACACAATGGCTCTGGTCAATACAATATATGCCTAGTAGACTCATTCCCTTCTAAAAACAATTTGAGAATTCTACAATTATAGTAGAATAAAATTGATGCTTTGGTGATCAAGAAATTAGTAATCCATCAAACCACACCATCTATATTAGAAGCAGACAAGAAGAGAGAGCACTCTAAGCTACCTACCCTCTTTAACTTATAATACCTGGATGATAGACCCTCTTTAACCTGGAAAACTAGACATCCAATATCTCTTTTAACCGAAAACTAATTTAAATTCAAGTTTACCCTTATCCCATATATACTCTTTTTTATAGAACTAACCTGAACTTTCCTCTCTTCTTACTCTCGATTTTCTCTTTGCAATGCCTCTCTCGTTCCCTAAGCCTCTCCCAATCTTTCTCGTTCTCTCCCAAATCTCTAGTTCTCTACTCAACCCTAACCCTAAATCAAGTCCAAGTTCTCAATGACAAGATCCTAAATCCTAAATCTCTAGTTCTCTCTTATTCTTTCTTTCTGGCTTCTTGATCTTGATATAATGAAACATTACGTATCAGTAGCAAAAGCGATATTTAAATTTTTCTGATACACAATGCTAGGTCACTAACATAATCATGTATGTATGTCACATCCATTCCCAAAAATATGGTGAGCCAAGTACGCAACAACATCCCAAGCTACACAACTTACGAATACCCATGTATCTACACCCACGATTGTCGTCTATGAGTCTAGGATAGGACATAGAGTACAACAAAACTATTACAATATTCATAGAAAGAACTTCTAAATATACAATAACTAGGAATACTACAAATCTATCTCCAAAAATATTTAATATAAAATAATATACATAAATTAAAGTAGTCTAAAAAATAATATGATGTTCACGTCCTTGAAATTTTCACATGATACAAAGGCATGGATTCATCTGGCATTCTTTCCTTACCAAGTGAACAAATAGTATGTCATCAAAGACATGCAAGCCCCAAGTTCAAGGACAGTAAAAAATTGAAAATAAATATAATATAATATAAATATGATCCGAACATGATTGTAGGAATAAAAATCAAATATCAGTTCAATAAATTAGGATTACACTTATATTTAAGTTTCATTTTTACACTTACAACTATCCTTAATGTCATACTTGCAATTACAACACACAAACAACCACTAGCACAATTACCTAGGTATGCATTTTTACAAAACAAATCGGGGCACATACTTGTCTATTTTCTCAACAATAATCTCATTTGTTTGTGATTAGGTCGACAGTATTATCATGATGCTTAATGCCGACCCCACATACAATATGGACAATTCATATCAATTATTATCATTAATTGATACTTGATCAAATACGTATTATAGATTTTCAGTATAGACAGTGAGCTAAGCCTCACTCCATTCCTTTATAAGGACTTGCGAAGAAGATATTACAGATCAACTTTCTTTTTGTTATTATATTATACAGATTTTGTCCAATGTGAACCAAGTGTTTTCTTTCTTCCGAATGATGCAGTCTATAATCATAAACAAACATATCTACATTTACTCTACTTATTATTATTTTCTAGTATCAATTATGTGTCTCGATATGTGTGCTTAAGGTATCACATAATACGATAACACGAAATAGACAAATTAATCGTCATAGTGAAGTAATTCCAAACTATGAAATTTTTTAAGTTTTTATTTTTTTTAATAGTAAAAAGCACCAACTTGCTAATAAAATTTTTAAGTAGTAAGGTAGACAATTGATATATCATATTCCCAAACCGACTTGACACCATGGGATGATTGTAACTACACTCTCCATGTACTCCATTCAACTCCCCCTAGTGGTTCTCCAATGAGACTTTTATATTAATTTTAACCAAAAAAAAGATATTTTTTTTATTGTACTTAAGTTTGACAATTGTTATTTTTTTTGCAAATAAAAGAATATTCATTAAATTGTAGAAAAATAACTGCTGCTCATTTCTAGTCTGATAAGGTGGGCAATTGTTATAATTGAGAAGATATTAAAATAAACTGGAATTTTCATCCAGAGCATCCGAATTTATATAAATTCTATCTAAAACATCGAAGTTTAAAAAATTACGAAAAAATATCAAAATGTCCATTGGAAGGACGTTTTATATATTTTTAATATTATATTTCAATCGTTAATTTTTTCGTTGTTAACAGACGTTAGGCAAAAAAAAATACAAAGGAAAGAAAATGTCCTTCCTAAGAACGTTTTCTATTTTTTTTAATTTTTTTCTCTCTCACGTCTCTCTCGTCTCTCTCTCTGGTCTCACTGTTGTCTCTCTCTCTCTCTCCTCTCTGTCACGTCTCTCTGGTCTCTCTCTCATCTTCTCTCTCTTCTCTCTCTTCTCTCTCTCTCACTCTTTGTCTGTTGTTTCTCTCTCATTCTCTTTCTTTCTCACCTCTCTCCCTATTAAATTTGAGAAATTTAATTAAATCAAAAAAATTCTATATATATATATATATTTTTTACTTCTGTTCACTACAGAGTTTTGAGGAAAAAAAATTCCATTCGTTTTTTAGAGAATTAAAATTATATTTTTTTATGTAATCCAAATACCACTAGTGTAATGCATTAGTACACTCGTTCCGTTTGCAATATTATGTAATCCAAATAACAGAGAGTGAGAGAGACGAGAGTGACCAGAGAGAGACGTAAGGGAGGAAAAAAATAATAATAAATAGAAAATGTCACGTTTTCTATTTTTTCTTTGCCTAACGTTTGTTAACGACGAAAATATAATATTAAAAAATATAAAGCATTCTTCCAATTGACATTTTTATGCTTTTTTTTTCATTTTTTACCCTTTGATATTTTAGATGGAATTTATATAAATACGGATATTCTGGATGAAAATTTCTCTAAAATAAATTAGGGTGAAATAAAAATATAAAAAGTAATTGAGAGTCGTGACCATGTCAATAACTGTTTTGCCCTTCGGCACCCAGTATTAATTGATGCTTTTCGAAGGATGCTTTCGCGTGCTGGCCACACGCCATACTTTTTTTATTCAGTTCCCTAGGCCTCCACGTCAGCGGAATATATTTGCGTTCACACCTAACTAACAAATGACTACTCATGCCGTATCCTTCCCTAACAACTATAATTAGAACAAATCTGGGCGTGTGGCTTCCACACTCTCCATCTGTAGATCTCTCCTCCACAGCACCAACGCAACGAAGTCTATATATTATGTCCAGAAGCAGCTTGAACTACCAGATCCACTAACTTTGAGCTCACCTTCCTCTTGTGGCAACCAAATATCAAATCCGTCCGTTCTACTGACCATAATCCCACAGCATGAACACGAGCAGAACCTGTTAGAATTATTGTCATTTTCTTATTGAAAAATTTTGTGAATAAAAATTAAAATAAATTGGTATTACCGGCCTCTGGAAAAGTCGTGCACGAAGCACTGACCTAAAAGTTGATTCGGGATCTGTGTGCAGACGTTTCCCAAAGCTCATAGTGGTAAAACCCCCGCACTACCGGTATCTCGTAGCCGCACACGACTCGGAGAGAACGACCAGGACATAGCTCTGCCCAGAGCTTGTAGACGAGCGTAACGACGAAGATTGGACAGAATAGAATGTTGGCAGCAATTGTTTGAAGAAAATATTCTGATGATGTTTACAAAGAGAACCACGTATATATATATATATATATATATATATATATATATAAGAATCCATACACTATGTAACGGTCTGAATTAATTTTCTATTAATTCAGCCGTTACACAGTCACAGAGGAATGAATCTGAACACAAAAGAATTTAACGGTTCAAAATTAATTTTCCAACGTTCAAAAAATTAAATAAAAAAATGAAGAGGAGCAAAAAGAATTTTAGGGTCCCAACCCGAACCCGAAGAGGAAATCGAATCGGCATTCAGCGCCCGCAGATGTGGGCGCGTACCCGCACCTGTTACGCGCGCCGAACCGAACCGAACCGAGCCAAGCCGGGCCGGTCGGCGGCGGCGGCGCGCGCGTGTGGCTCAAGGGGTTCCCCACGCAACAACTTTAAGAAAGCAAAGAAGAGGAACTAATATATGTACACAAGGAGGGGTTGGCCCATCCGATGTGGGACTAAAGAAAAGAAGGAAATTGAGCTTTTGCTCAAGAAAAGCTAACAATCCCCCCTCCCCCAAAGGTCAAGTTCCGAAACAGAGATAAGTGTGAAGTATATATATATATATATATATATATATATATATATATATATAGAGAGAGAGAGAGAGAGAGAGGGAGGGAGAGAGAGAAAGAGAGAGAGAGAGCATCTGGGCAGTAAAATACTATGCATAGATGAGATGGACTACAGCCTTGAATCTCACGTAGTGACTATTGCCTTAATATGAAGAAGTGCTTGATGGACTATGCCTTGAATCAGACTTCTTGAACCAGATTTAGAAAAATAGCACACATAGTACGTTAGAGGTTCTTGGTCTATCGGGTGGCGCTTTTTAAATGGCCATGCGCACTTTTTCACATTCATGAGAGTTGTCTGGGATCGCCCTGTCCCATAGTTGCGGCCTTCACGACCTCTCATATAGGTAAGTCCTTAATGGTTGGTGATATGAATCAACCCAGCATTACAGCTTGGACCTATTAAGAGTTTAACCTCATCCTAACCATATCACACAGGAACACTGTCACCATAGGGATGGGGAGTCATTGTACACATGTACAGCCGCTTGGGCTTTATTTTAATGAGACTTTAATCTCGAGTCAGTGTTCCATAAAGTCACCTAAGTTCAGCTTGTTTCTACCCATTGAACCGGCTTCTTGGGATCTCCATTCAGACTCGGTTGGGTTGCCACTGCTGGTGACTAACTTATGGGCTTAACCCCATCCCCCTCGATGATTTTAGGATCAAAGTCCTATACAGACCCTTCGTCAAGTGATCTGCAAGGTTCTTTTCTGACTTTATATAGTCAAGAACCACATTTGCCTAGTAGGCTTTTTATTGACTTGAAGCGCAGCTGCAGGTGCCTGTTCATCTTAGCATTCACAGAATCATGCTTTAGTAGTTCAATAACAGATTTATTATCACAGTTTATAGAAATTGCAAAAACAGGACTAAGAGAAACAGGTATATGCATAATAAGATTTTTAAGCCATTCAGCTTCTGTGCAAGTTGTATCTAAAGCTATCATTTCGGAGTCCATTGTACTCCTAGCTATGATAGTTTGCTTACAAGAGCCCCAGGAGATTGCAGCTCCTCCTAGAGTAAATACATATCCAGTAGTAGATTTTATATCATGTGAGTTAGTTACCCAGTTTGCATCTGAATAACCTTCTATGATATCAGGGTGCCTAGTAAAATGAAGTTTGTAATCTAGGGTGCCCTTGAGGTATCTAAATACCCTATCCAAGGCAGTCCAATGTGACTGATTTGGGTTACTGGTATATCTACTTAGTCTTCCAATAGCAAATGCAATATCAGGTCTTGTCCTGTTTGTTATATACATAAGGGAGCCTATCATCTGTGAATATTTATGTTGTTCTAAAGGTGATCCTTCATTCTTTTTTAGTACAATACTGCTATCATAAGGAGTAAGGACATGTTTCTTATCAAATAACTCAAACATTTTTAGCATTTTTTCAATTGAATGTGCTAAAGATAGAGTATAACCCTCTTTGCCTTTGGTCACTTGCATTCCTAAAATTAAGTTGGCTTCTCCTAGGTTTTTTATATCAAACTGGCTAGATAAATAGTTCTTTGTAATATTTATCAATTCCAGTGATGAATCTAAGATAAGGATGTCATTTCATGAGGCTTATTTATTAACGAATAGACCATAATTCATAACCGAGGTAAAATGGTGGGTTTCACATAGGTGTATCCTCCTACGGTACATATGACCGAACTTGATCCTATATTTTATGCTCATATTTGTTAAGCGTATTAAACTCATAATTTACTTAGTTATATTTGAATCATGCCCTATATGATAATAATGGGATTGGAGTGCCAACTACTATGGAGATACCTACTTCAAATATGTATCAACATGATTACCAATTTGACTTACCTGTCCTATTGAGCTTTTTCTCATGGGATCCCCATTCGTAGAAGTTGGGTTTCAATCTTCGATAATCCCTTAATTGTAGAACTTAGCCCTACCTATTGGCGACTCCTTGACTTACTTTGTTAACAATTTTTTTCTTTCCAAATCTACAAATTGAATATAAACCAAAGAAACCAATTTGAAAACATGTTATGTTGGGAACACATGCGCTCTGATACGTATTGGTCGCGCAGCGGAAGAAGCGGTTTGCCAACCCACCTGAGATAACCAACCAATCTACGGACATCAAGCACAAATGAAGACAAGTATATGGCAGTGACTACGTCACCTGGACAAATCCTAATTCTTTATAACACAAATAAAATTACAAGATTGCAAAAACTAATATTGAAACCCTTTGCCCTAATAGGTTCAACCCCCCTCACCATACTTAAGAAGAAAAGTAGAAAATTATAATTGAAATCACTCACCAATCCGTAGCAATCTCCCTAACCGAAGTTGACGACTCCTCAATTAGATCTTCTTTCTTTTGTCTTTGATGGTGAAGTCCTAAGAGCAAAGCACGGGCTTTCTCTTAGATTTTCTGTGGACGAGCACCCCAAATCTTCAACTTGTGCTTCTCCTTTGTTCCTCCACCCTCCTCCCTATTTATAGGATGAAAAACCAATTTTAGGGTTCGAAAACCCTAAAAATAGCCAACTATAAGATCCAGCCACTAGCATTCAATAGTCCAAAATATAACCTAAAAAATCTAAAACCCGACCAGCCGCCGCCGATACCGAACTCGGACCGAGTTTGGTTCAAAGGTTCTGGAACACCACACCGAGTTCGGCCCGAACTCGGCCAGGAATCGAGTTCAGACCGAACTCTACCCACTTCAGCAGACTTGATTCCCAACAATCTCCCCCTCCAGTCTGATGAGAGGTGTTGGCCCCATGGCTCCTCAACTAGACTCCATACCTGTCGTACCGCGACAGAAATCCTGCTCCCCCATGCCACCGATCTCTGATCCACCGAGTTGCTTTGCATTTTTCATCATCTCTAGCTCCTCAACCGTCACGTCGACGCTAGCTGCCATGCGTAGAACCTCCTACACTACTGGGATCCTGCCGATATCAATAACACGGCTAAGACCAAATTTCTTGATGATCATTCTCACCGTGAGTCTTGGCTGCATGTCCCCGACTTTCGTCTTCCACCAAAATATGTTAACGTTCCGACGAACTTCTTCATCCTTGGCCGGTCTAACCAAGCGGACGGTACGATTCTCCCGAGATTCGAACTCCTGAATTTGTCCGCCTTCATGTCCGAACTTGAAGCTCCCCCATAAACATGCGTCCTCAAGAAGAATATCATGCATTGTTAATGCCGTCGATGACCCACAGCTTCCCCTGAACTGTGTGAATGATGATGCTCCTATCTCAGATTGAGTTTGTTGCAAACCTTGATCTCCTCCTTGGCCTCGAACTGCTGAAACCAATGTCGCTCCTTGAAGCTTTGGCAAACCACCCGTCGCCAAAACCGGATTTGTGGAACAACCCCCACCTGGAGACTGACCAGCCATCATTGGACCGACAGACTGACCCTCAATCTTTGACTCATCACTATTCATCACTGTCTCGACGAACCGAATCCTCTGTATCCCTCAAAGTATCTCAAAGCCCCTCCAAGACAAGTTTTCGACGATCCAACTCCTGTCGAATACCCCTCGAGCTTCCATCTAGTGTCTGTGGCCTGCTTGTACACCTCAGCGGCTTGAGCCTGTATATGTCACAACACAAATCTCCTCGAGCCAGCTGCTGGGAACCCTTCGTAAGCATCCAATCTTTGTCCACAAACAAACTGCGACAGCCATCATCCACCAACCTCCCTACTAAATCAAGTTGTAGCGCAAACTCGGTACTTGTCGCACATCCTTGAGAATGAGCTTCTCACCAAGCTACTTTGTCAAGTGCACCTCACTGATGCCTACAACTGCATCCATCCCCTTGTTGCCCATCTTCACACGTCCAAACCTGCCGCCGTGGTATGACGTGAAGATCCTCCTACATGGAGTGGCATAATACGACGCCCCCGTGTCCATGACCCAGTCGTCATCATGATTATGTCGGATCTCCTCGTTCAACAAGCTGCTTTTGACTGCCTCCATCGTGACAACTCCACCAGGCACGAAGTTGCTCATCGACACCACCAATGTCTTCCAGCTTTCCGACAGAAAACTCAAAAGCAAAAGTGTCTGAAGCTCATCATCAATCACCATCATTATCGCAGACATCTGATTGATAATATCCTTAAGCTCGTTCAGATGTTGTGCCACCGGTGCACCCTCCGTGTACTTCAAGTTGACGAGTTGGCGAATCAGAAATACCTTGTTGCCAACCGTCTTTCTTTCGTACAACGAATGCAGCTTCTCCCATAATGCTTTTACAGAACTCTCCATGGACACGTGGTGAAACACTGATTCATCCAGCCATGGGTAGATGAATCCAACAGCCTTCCGATCTAGTCATTTCCAGTCATCAACACCTTTGTCTGTCGATTTTGCGCTATCGCCCTCCAATGGACCATGCAAGTCCTTGCACCAGAGTAGATCCTCCATTCTTGGCTTCCAAATCGCCCAGTTTTCTCCTGTGAGGGTGATCATACGAGTGTTATCTGCTTCATAGACATAGTTGCACCTTTCCTCTCGAGAAGAACCTAGCTCTGATACCACGTGTTGGGAACACGTGCGCTCTGATACCACGTGTTGGTCGCGTAGCGGAAGAAGCGCTTTGCCAACCCACCTGAGATAACCAACTAATCTACGAACATCAAACACAGATGAAGACAAGTATATGGCGGTGACTACATCACATGGATAAATCTCAATTTTTATAACTCAGATAAAATTACAAGATTACAAAAACTAATGTTGAAACCATTTGCCCTAATATGTTCAACCCCCTCACCACACTCAAGAAGAAAAGCAGAAGATTCGAATTGAAATCACTCACCAACCCGTAGCAATCTCCCTAACCGAAGTTGATGACTCCTCGATTAGATCTCCTTCTTCCTTCTGTCTTGGATGGCGAAGTCCTAAGAGCAAAGTACGGGCTTTCTCTTAGATTTTCTGTGGACGAACACCCCGAACTCCAACTTATGCTTCTCCTTTGTGCCTCCACCCTCCCCCCTATTTATAGGATGAGAAACCTAATTTAGGGTTAGAAAACCCTAAAAATAGCCAACCCTAAGATTCTGCCGTCCACTAGCATCCAATGGTCGAAAATATAACCTAAAAACTCCAAAACTCGAGCAGTAGCCGTCGATACCGAACTCGGACCGAGTTTGGTTCAAAGGTTCTGGAACACCACACCGAGTTCGGCCCGAACTAGGCAAGGGACCGAGTTCGGAACGAACTCTGCCCCTTCAGCAGACTTGATTCCCAATAGTTTAGTTGTTCAAATATTATTTGATGTATTGCATGTTTTGATTATAATTTAATGGCAAATATTTCATATTTAGTCAATTTATATACTTGTTTTGTTACTATGATAAAATCCCAAGAGTTATAACAGATATTTTGTACACAAGATGACTTGGGTGAAATCTTAATAAGCTTTACTCTAAAAATATTGCTGGTTGTAGGTTCACCAAGAGGGACATTGGTAAAATCGAAAGGTTTGTAGGCTCTGTGCGATCTCATATGCCTAGTTGGGACATTGTTTGAATAAAAGACTGAATTGTGCAGTAGCTAAACATGGATATATTCTTTGGTGGATACTTCTACATCCCCACACTATATAAACACTACAACATAAGTACTTTGTTATGACGGCTAAAAAGAGTATAAACGACTTTTTATAAAAAAAAATTCACAAGCCCATAGGCGTTATAAAAACTAGTGTTATAAATATTTCTAAAATCGTTTTAAATGTGATGTAAATATATAACACTTTTTTTTTCTTAAAATGTTATAAATAAGACAAACATATATAACACATATTTTTCAAAGTGTTATAAATAAGTTTCATATATATATAACACTTATTTTCGAAATGTTATAAATAGGAAATCTATATATAACACTTAATTTTTAAACTGTTATAAATAGATATATATATATATATATATATATATATATATATATATATATATATATATATATATATATATATATATATATATATATATAACACATATTTTCTAAAGTGTTATAAATAAGTTTCATATATATAACACTTATTTTCAAAATGTTATAAATAGAAAATCTATATATAACACTTAATTTTTAAACTATTATAAATAGGAATTATATATATATATATATATATATATATATATATATATATATATATATATATATATATCACTTTTCAAAGCGTTATAAAAAGCAGTACTCAATACTGCTCGATTTCAAAAGAATTTGAATGAGATAAAACATAAATTATTTCAATATAAATTTAATAAACACTTAAAACATTCATTTCGAGTTAAAAATTTTATTAATCCTGTTCCAAAGTACATAATACTACTATCTTAATTATATTTTTTTCCAAAATTGATCGAAATACATACATACTAGAGATTAGTAATCCATCAAAGCACACCATCTATATTAGAAGTAGACAAGAAGAGAGAGGAGTCCAAGCTACCTACCCTCTTTAACCTATAAAACCTGGATGATAGACCCTCTTTAACCTGGAAAACTGGACATCCAACATCTCTTTTAACCGAAAACTAATTTAAATTCAAGTTTACCCTTATCCCATATATACTCTTTTTTATAGAACTAACCTGAACTTTTCTCTCTTCTTACTCTCGATTTTCTCTTTGCAATGCCTCTCTCGTTCCCTAAGCCTCTCCCAATCTTTCTCGTTCTCTCCCAAATCTCTAGTTCTCTACTCAACCCTAACCCTAAATCAAGTCCAAGTCCTCAATGACAAGATCCTAAATCCTAAATCCTAAATCCCTAGTTCTCTCTTATTCTCTCTTTCTGGCTTCTTGATCTTGATATAATGAAACATCACGTATCAGTAGAGAAATCGATATTTAAACTTTCCTGATACACAATGCTAGGTCACTAACATAATCAAGTATGTATGTCACATCCATTCCAAAAAATATGGTGAGCCAAGTACGCAACAACATCCCAAGCTACACAACTTACGAATACCCATGTATCTACACCCACGATTGTCGTCTATGAGTCTAGGATAGGACATAGAGTACAACAAAACTATTACAATATTCATAGAAAGAACAACTATATATACAATAACTAGGAATACTACAAATCTATCTCCCAAAATATTTAATATAAAATAATATACATAAATTAAAGTAGTCTAAAAAATAATATGATGTTCTCGTCCTTGAATTTTTCACATGATACAACGGCATGGATTCATCTGGCATTCTTTCCTTACCAAGTGAACAAATGGTATGTCATCTAAGAGATGCAAGCCCCAAGTTCAAGGACAGTAAAAAATTGAAAATAAATATAATATGATATAAATATGATCCGAACATGATTGTAGGAATAAAAATCAAATATCAGTTCAATAAATTAGGATTACACTTATATTTCAGTTTCATTCTTACACTTACAACTATCCTTAATGTCATACTTGCAATTACAACACACAAACAACCACTAACACAATTACCTAGGTATGCATTTTTACAAAACAAATCGGGTCACATACTTGTCTATTTTCTCAACAATAATCTCATTTGTTTGTGATTTGGTCGACACTATTATCATGATGCTTAATGCCGACCCCACATACAATATGGACAATTCATATCAATTGTTATCATTAATTGATACTTGATCAAATACGTATTATAGATTTTCAGTATAGACAGTGAGCTAGGCCTCACTCCATTCCTTCATAAGGACTTGCGAAGAAGATATTACAGATCAACTTTTTTTTTATTATATTATACAGATTTTGTCCAATGTGAACCAAGTGTTTTCTTTCTTCCGCATGATGCAGTCTACAATCATAAACAAACATATCTACATTTACTCTACTTATTATTATTTTTTCTAGTATCAAGTATGTGTCTCGATCTGTGTGCTTGAGGTATCACATAATACGATAACACGAAATAGACAAATTAATCGTCATAGCGAAGTAATTCCAAACTGTGAAATTTTTTAAGTTTTTATTTTTTTTAAAGTAAAAAGCACCAACTTGCTAATAAATTTTTTAAGTAGTAAGGTAGGCAATTGATATATCATATTCCCAAACCGACTTGACACCATGGGATGATTGTAACTACACTCTCCACGTACTCCATTCAACTCCGCCCAGTGGTTCTCCAATGAGACTTTTATATTAATTTTAACGAACAAAAAAAAGTTTTTTTTTTGTACTTAAGATTGAAAATTGTTATATATATATATATATATATTTGCAAATAAAAGAATATTCATTAAATTGTAGAAAAATAACTGCTGCTCATTTCTAGTCTGATAAGGTGGGCAATTGTTATAATTGAGAAGATATTAAAATAAATTAAAATTTTCATCCAGAGCATCCGAATTTATATAAATTCCATCTAAAACATCGAAGTTTAAAAAATTACGAAAAAAAATCAAAACGCCCATTGGAAGGACGTTTTATATTTTTTAATATTATATTTCTATCGTTAATTTTTTCGTCGTTAACAGATGTTAGGCAAAATATATATATATATATATATATATATATATATATATATATATATATATATATATATATATATAACGCGAAGGAGAGACAACGTCCTTCTTAAGAACATTTTCTATTTTATTATTATTATTTTTCTCTCTCACGTCTCTCTGGTCTCTCTCTCTCTCTCTCTCTCTCCTCTCTGTCACGTCTCTCTGGTCTCTCTCTCATGTTCTCTCTCTCTCACTCTTTGTCTGCTGTTTCTCTCTCATTCTCTTTCTTTTCACCTCTCTCTCTATTAAATTTGAGGAATTTAATTAAATCAAAAAAAATATTCCAATCATTTTTTAGAGAATTATAATTATATTTTTTATGTAATCCAAATACCACTAGTGTAATGGTACACTCGTTCCGTTTGCAATATTTTGTAATCCAAATAACAGAGAGTGAGAGAGATGAGAGAGACGTAAGGGAGGAAAAAAATAATAATAAATAGAAAATATCCTTAGAAAGACGTTTTCTATTTTTTTTTCCCTAAAGTTCGTTAACGGCGAAAAAATTAACGACGAAAATATAATGTTAAAAAATATAAAACGTTCTTCCAATGAATATTTTTTTGCTTTTTTTTTTTTAATTTCGATGTTTTAAATAAAACTTATATAAATTCGAATGCTCTGAATGAAAATTTTCGTAAAATAAATTACGGTGAAATAAAAATATAAAAAGTAATTGAGAGTCGTGATCATGTCAATAACTGTTTTGCCCTCCGGCACCCGGTATTAATTGATGCTTTTCCGAGGATGCTTTCGCGTGCTGGCCACACGCCATTCTTTTTCTATTCAGTTCCCTAGGCCTCCACCTCGGCAGAATCTATTTGCTTTCACACCTAACTAACAAGTGACGTATCCTTCCCTAACAACTATAAATAGAACAAATCTTGGCGTGTGCACACTCTCTCCATCTGTAGATCTCTCCTCCACAGCACCAACGCAACGAAGTCTATATATTATGTCCAGAAGCAGCATGAACTACCAGATCCACTCAACTTTGAGCTCACCTTCCTCTTGTGGCAACCAAATATCAAATCCGTCCGTTCTACTGACCATAATCCCACAGCATGAACACGAGCAGAACCCTGCCATCGACTACAGGGCCCGAGCGCAGTGGCTCCGCGCTGCCGTCCTCGGGGCCAACGATGGCCTCGTCTCCGTCGCGTCCCTCATGATTGGAGTCGGCGCCGTGAACCAGACCGCGAAGGCCATGCTCGTCTGCGGCCTGGCCGGTCTGGTCGCGGGCACCTGCAGCATGGCCATCGGAGAGTTCGTGTCTGTCTACACTCAGTACGACATAGAACTGGAAGCGCGGAACAAGGGCGGCAGAGAGAGCCTTGGTGACAGCGAAGAAGAAATTAGTCTGCCGAGTCCCCTGCAGGCTGCAGCGGCCTCGGCGTTGGCATTTGCGATCGGGGCCTTGTTGCCTCTGCTTGCGGGAGGGTTCATTAGGCCATGGGGCCTTAGAGTCGGTGTGGTGTGTACGGCGAGTAGCTTGGGGTTGGCGGGGTTCGGTGCAGCAGGGGCAGCCTTGGGTGGTGCAAATGTGAGGAGGTCTGCTTTGAGGGTGTTTGTTGGAGGGTGGCTGGCTATGTTGGTCACCTATGGGGTTCTTAGACTCTTTGGCCTTCTTTTTAAGACCGGCATGTCCCATCCCATGCGTCTTAATTAGATGAACGATAATGCACCTCAACTTATGATTTCTGTATTGCTCATTACCATCAGGCGCTTACTAGGAAAGGAACCATTTTACTTCTTGAAAGATTAAGTGAACATTAAACATGTTCGCTGATCTTCTTTAATTCAGTGGAGTTTCTGCTTTCTAGTTTCTATCCGAATATTTTGTGATGTGTGTAGTAGTATAAAAGTTATATAAAATAAAACATATATTTGCTTGCCATATCTTTGTCAGATATTGTTTATGCAACTATAGTACTTAAACGATTAGAATTATAAATGTTAAGAAGAAGTCGATCAGGCTCGTCTCTCTAATAAAATAGAGTTCAAAAGTTTATTCAAGCTCGCTCGATAAGAAATCTGAGTCGAGCTAAGTCAAGCTTTTATCGAGGATGCAATAAACCTACTTAGGTTTACGTTGCCACCATATTAATGTTCTATGGAAGTAGGTGGAGGGCGGGGGGATTGACCTTACTAATATATATTTTTTGTCGTACCGACAAGGCACAACTTTTTTGTTCTCGATCAAACAACGCATCAAGCAACAAAACATAATTCTTCTTGACTAAGCCCCGTGCTCATCCATGGAGGGAGTTTGCTCAAGTCAAGCTTATGAGACGCTTTGTTCATTTGCACCTTACCGTTAATTAAAAATAAACATTAATTCATATTAACGGTTAAATATGTATTCTATGAACAAAATGAAATCCCACAAAAATTATCAATTAAGATAACAATTTATTATCTTTCGCCAAAATTTCACCATTCCCTACCAGAAGACAAATTCCAAAACCAGTCAGAATACGTTTTACAATTCCATGTACTACAACTTCGGTGTAATACAAAGTGATCACACTTAATAATAATTGTTGCCAACTAAGATGGAGACTGTAATGATGTAATCTCGAATCAAGGTTCATTTATCAACTTTTAACAAAGTTACAACTCAATATTTCTCAAATCATTGGATCGATCGAGTTAGGGCATATGGGCCACGCAACCAAATACCATTTCATGAGGCTTATTAAGGAATAGACCATAATTCCTAACCGAGGTAAAATGGTGGATTTCACATAGGTGAATCCTCCTATGGTACATATGACTGAACTTGATCCTATATTTTATGCTCATATTTGTTAAGCGTATTAAACTCTTAATTTACTTAATTACATTTGAATCATGCCCTACATGATAATGATGGGGTTGGAGTGCCAACTACTATGGAGATACCTCCTTCAAATATGTATCAACGTGATTACCAAATTGGCTTATATGTCCCATTAAGCTTTTTATCATGGGATCCCCATTCGCAGAAGTTGGGTTTCAATCTTCGATAATCCCCTAATTGTAGAACTTAGCCTACCTCATTGGCGCTTCCTTGACTTACTTTGTTAACAATTTTTTTTTCTCTTCAAATCTACAAATTGAATATATACCATAGAAACCAATTTGAAAACATGTTTAGTTGTTCAAATATTATTTGATGTATTGTATGTTTTGATTATAATTGAATGGCAAATATTTCATATTTAGTCTACTTATATACTTGTTTTGTTACTGTGATAAAATCCCAAGAGTTATAATAAATATTTTGTACACAAGTTGACTTGGGTGAAATCTTTAATAATTACTCTAAAATATATTGTTGGTTGTAGGTTCACCAAGAGGGACATTGGTAAAATCGAAAAGGTTTGTAGGCTCTGTGCGAACTCATATGTCTAGTTGGGACATTGTTTGAATAAAAGACTGAATTGTGTAGTAACTAAAGATGGATATATTCTTTGGTGGATGGTTCTACATCCCCACATACTATATAAACACTACAACATAAATTCTTTTTTACGACGGCTAAAAAGCGTATAAACGACTTTTTATAAAAAAAAATTCATAAGCCCTTAGGTGTTATAGAAACCAGTATTATAAATATGTCTAAAAAAGTTATAAATGTGATGTAAATATGTTACACTTTTTTTTCCTAAAAATGTTATAAATAAGACAAACATATATAACACATATTTTCCAAAGTGTTATAAATAAGTTTCATATATATAATACTTATTTTCAAAGCGTTATAAATAGGAAACCTATATATAACACTTAATTTTTAAATTGTTATAAATAGAATATATATATATATATATATATATATATATATATATATATATATATATATATATTACTTTTCAAAGAGTTATAAAAAGCAGTACTCAATATTGCTCAATTTCAAAAGATTTGAATGAGATAGAACATAAATTTAATAAACACTTAAAACATTCATTTCGAGTTAAAAATATTATTAATCCCATTTCATAACACATACATACGTTGTAATATGAATATTAATTCACAAGTGGTTAATATATTATCAACACAAGTCACAGACATCTATATCTCATCCACAAGTACAAGTAAATGAATATCAAAATAAATAGATAAATGTCTCAAGTACGAAGTATCAAAAGAATAATAGTCTGGTGGAGACAAATCTACTACCCAACGGCTATATCAAAAACTAAAATGATAGAGGAGATCAAAACCCCAATATGAAATAAAGGTCAATAAAGAAACACCAGCTAAGGATCCATCAGCAATGAAGTAATCACTGATACACAGAAGATAAGACCTCCTCAACAGAGAATGATGTGTCAGGCCTGGGTCCATACTCCTGCAGATAATCCTGCTCGTCTTTACCTGGAAATGGATCAGGTTCTCAGAGAGAGGTAATAAGATACAAAAAGTACATGCTATAATATATTAAAAATAACATCCAAAGGGTCGTCTAACCGTCTATGTAAAATATACTTTTGAGAACAACTTTCCAACATATGGGCTATCTAGCTAAAAATGGGATTTGCGTGACTCTCTAGGAGAATCAGTGGCCAAAAAAATGTAACATCTTTCGATCGTCAGAGGCCGCCTATAAATAATATAATATAAGGTTCATCTGACCACGGCATCTTCGGCAGAGCGTACGGGTTACAAAAGGGAAAGTGTGAAGGAGCCCATATGCCTACTTGTTGTTCTCCCCACCCTATGCTCTATCCATGTCATATCCATGCCACGGTGATACCTCTAATAACTGCTAAGTCTCCTAACATACATTTCTATCAGCAGTTATTTCTTGTCCGTCGTACGTCCCATACGTACAGGTGGCCAGCCTATCACGTAAGTCTGTGTCCTACATGAGACTCACACTTATGTAAAAATGTGTCATGTCCAATGAAACAAAAGAATGCCTCAACATCATGGGGTGGTCTCGTAACACTAGGTCGTCATGCAAAATATTAAATAAGTGACAAAAGGCGACACAACCGTCGTTGCACCCAAGTTATTCTTGGACGTGCAGTTTTATATAACAAAATAAAATAACTAAATGAACAAAAACAATATGCATTCTTATAATGAATGGAAATAAATAGCACAATGGCAAGGTATACTTTCCTAGCAAGCAATCTGGGTAATGTAGGCGCCCTGACGTCAAGCACAAGGGATCAAAAACTACAGGCTCTGAACGAACATCTCCGGATTCTAAAATAAACAGCACCAATATCTCCGAAATCAGTGAGATAGTAAAAAAACTCTACCCTTTCGTCCAATTAGGACACATAGGCAAAAAGGGTAATTTTGGGTCAAAGCGGTGTTCATATGGGGCCCACCTTGCACCAAAATACGTGTAAAGGGTAAAATCTCTAAATAGGACAAATTATAGGTTAAACCAATCCTAAACGATGATACAAACTCAACAGTATTTTCAATTTTGGATTTCGGTTAGTTGATCACAATTTCGTCCGTCAAGTCAACCGTGGGGCTCTCGGAATTGCGTGAAACTTGGGTCTCAGGACCAACGTGATACCACAAATCCAATGTCACAAGTTTTATCGCATTCTGACTAGCGTGTACCAACTAATAAGGAAATTATAAAATACCGATACAGGGACTTTCGACCGATATGGGAGGATTCCGACGCGCACGCAAGTCCAAATCAGTTTTTGCGAAAGTTCGCACGTCAAAAAATAATATTGGTGCCTTTCGGTACAACTGGTATGCGACGCGGTGGTCCGAATTGTCGGGACGCAATCCGTATAGCTAGTTTTCTAAGTTTTCAAAAACTGTTTTTCATGATTATTAACGGGTGTTTTACCACATATTTGATGATCAATTCTATGCAAGAAATATGTTTCTTCAAACCTGGTTATATGGGCTAGCTATCAGAAAAAGAAATGCATATTTTTGTTGGGCCGATTGGAAGAAAATTGCCTTCCAAAATAACATGTTGGCTTCCAAAACTGTCAACTCACTTATATCTAAAATAATAGGTTTTTCATGAATTCTCATGCGCTTTTCATGTTGATTTAAAGAAGATTTCTTATCAAGGATTACATAATCATAAACTGTGTTAAGTAGTCTATCCATAGAATTTTATAGATCAGAAATTGATCGAACAAGTGTGGAGATAAACAATCGTGAAGAGGGGTACCTCGACTATGGTTACTGTCGGTTAGGTCGGGTTTGGGCATTCGGTAGTGAATTCCCAGCGGCTTTGGCGGCTCTGCGGGGGTGCAGGGAGGACGACGAATAATAGAGGAGGAAAGGATTAGGGTTTAAATTCGTTCATATATATGCATATATATATGGTCGAAAGAGGGGGTGCGAGCGGTTTAGGCCGGGTCGTGGTCGTTCACCGCGGGGGAGGGGGTTGGATGGGTTTTGGTTGCTGCTGCTGTTGTGTTCATTTGTTGTTGTTGTATGTGGTATGTTGTTTTTATTATTAATATTTTTTCTTTCATTCTTTCTTTTATTAATTAATCATATTTGATTTCTTTGTCTTTTCTACTCTTTTCTTACTATTATTATTATTACCATTATTAATATTATAATTTCTAACATACATTTCTATTATTATTATTATTATTTTTTTATAAAAGCATATATTTTATATACTAAATTTATTTATTCTAATTGTATTATTAACTATACTCTTGCATACTACCATGAGTAGGAATACCTATTATTTACTTTATTTATTTAATTAGTTAAAAATTTTAGGGTAGTTATATTCTATCCAACTTATAAAAAATTCATCCTCGAAACTAAAACTAACGCATGATAAGAAACGAGAATGTTATACGGTAGAAAAGAACAAAGTAAAATCATACTTTAATCTTCGAACAGATACGAAAAATGTTTGCGCATGTCATCATCGCGCTCCCAAGTGGATTATCCTAGCGAGTGATGTCTCCTTGCTACGTTGACTAAGAGAATAGATTAATTCCTTAATACCTTCTCCCGATGATCAAGAATCTCCATGGGTTGCTCTTGGTATGACAAGCTCGGTCTAATGGTGATCTCGGAGTGATCGAGAACATGACTGCTATCTGTAATATATCGCCTGAGTTGCGATACATGGAATACATCATGCACTCCCTCAAGCGAAGGTGGTAGTGCCAGTCCATACGCAACTTCTCCAACTCGCTCCAATACATCAACTGGTCCAATATACCTTGGACTCAACTTGCCCCGACCCATGAAGTGAATAGTGCCTCTAGTGGATGATATCCTCAAGAAGACATGATCGCCTTCCTTGAATTCCAAAGGACGACGATAAAGATCTGCCCACTGCTTCTGTCTGTCTTGCGCTGCTCACAAGTGCCCTTGTATCCTCTTCACCTTCTCCACAATGCTGACAACCAACTCTGGCCCCAAGATCTAACGTTCTGCCATGTCACTCCAACACACGGGATACCTACACTTTCTTCCGTATAAAGCTTCAAACGGAGCCATTTGGATGCTCGCTTGATAGCTATTGCTGTAGAAAAACTCCATAAGGTATAGGTGGTCCTCCCATGATCCCCAAAATTCCAGCATGCATGCTCTTAACATATCCTCCAATGTCTGAATAGTATACTCCGACTGCCTATCTGTTTGCGGATGATAAGACGTACTAAACTTCAGACGAGTCCTAAGACTCTCCTGCATGCTCCTCCAAAAGTGAGATATAAAATGAGAGCCCTGTCTGACACAATGCTAACCGGAATGCCGTATAATCTCACGATATGCCTTATATATAAGTCATCCAAAGCTTCCATAGACTGGCCAACTCAGAAGGGCAAGAAATGAGCGAACTTAGTGAGTCGATCTACGATCACCCAAACAACATCTCGCCCACTTAGACTCTTCAAAAAATCCTTGATGAAGTCCATAGTGATGTGCTCCCACTTTCGCTCAGGAATCAGAAGTGGTTGCAGTATCCCTGCTGTCCTCTGATGTTCATCCTTGACCTGCTGGCATACTAAATATTTGGCTACAAATCGAGCTCTCTCCTTTTCATCCCATGCCACCATAAGTGTTGTCACAAGTTACGGTACATCTTGGTGCCTCCAGGATGAATAGAATATATTGAACTATGAGCCTCTGCCATCAGCTCCTGCCGAAGCTCTCTATTGGAAAAATATAGGCGATCACCACATCAGAATATTCTATCATTATGAATGCGCAGTCCCATCTGCTCCCCAGCCTCGGTCCTCTCTCTCAACCTCCTGAATCTAGCATCCATAGGCAAAGCTGTCATGATCCTCTCTACTAGCGATGACTGCACTTGCAAGTTGGCTAGTGTCCCATATAATTCGAGTAATACAACCTTTATGCCAAGCTCTTGCAACTCCTCTAGTAACTCCCTCTTCATCGTCAAGAATAGCGCCGTAGGCTTTCGGCTTAACACATCTGCTACTACGTTAGCCTTGCCCGGGTGATAATGCAGCTCTATCTCGAAGTCCTTCATCAATTCAAGCCACCTTCTTTATCTCATATTCAGCTCATTCTGCATGAAGACATACTTGAGGCTTTTGTGGTCAGTATAGATCTCCACTTATTCTCCATATAAGTAATGTCTCCATAGCTTCAAGGCAAAAATAACGGCTGCAAGCTCCAAGTCATGAGTTGGATAATTCTTCTCACGTACTCTCAGTTGTCTAGATGCATATGCAATCACCTTGCCATGCTGTATCAATACGCATTCCAATCCTTTCCATGACGCATCGTTGTAGATCATGTAGCCTCCTGATCCTGATAGAATGGTCAACACTGGTGCGGTGGTCAGACGCTTCTTCAACTCCTCAAAAGCGCCTTTACACTCATCTATCCATATGAAATCTCGGTCCTTGTACGTCAACCGAGTCATAGGCTCTGCTATCCTCGAGAAGTTTTCCATGAAGCGTCGGTAATATCCCACAAGTCCAAGGAAACTCCTCACCTTTGATGCTGATGTAGGAACGGGGCATGTCTCTACTGTAGAGATTTTCTCCGGATCTACAGAAATGCCATCTCCAGTGATGACATGCCCAAGGAAAGAGACCTTATTCAAGAAGAACTCATACTTGCTAAGCTTCACATATAACCGCTCTCTCCTTAATGTCTCTAGATATTTCGCAGGTGCTTCTCATGGCTCTTCGAATAGACAAGGATTTCATCTATGAAGACAACCACGAACTAGTCCAAATACTAATGGAAGACTCGATTAATCAAGTCCATAAAGACAGCTGGAGCATTGGTTAATCAAAATGGCATGACCAAAACTAGTAGTGTCCATATCTCATCCTGAATGCAATTTTCAAAATGTCCTGCTTCCGAACCTTCACCAGGTGATATCCTAATCTCAAGTCTATCTTCGAGAATACCTTGGATCTACTAAACTAATCAAATAAGTCATCAATGCGTGGCAGAAGGTACTTATTCTTCACAATCACAGCATTCAAGGCCCTGTAGTCAATGCACATGCGTACTGACCCATCCTTCTTGTGTATAAATAATACTGGGGCTCCCCAGGGTAATACACTCGGTCGGATGAAGCCTTTCTTTTATAACTCCTTCAACTGCGTCTTCAGCTCAACTATCTCCTTCTTCGCCAATCTGTAAACATGCGACGCTATATGTGCTGCTCCTGAGGTCAACTTAATCGAGAATTTCATATCTCTGTCCGGAGGTAGTCCTGGTAAATCCTCTGGAAAGACGTCCTTAAACTATGAAATAATAGGATGATAAATAATGTCATCCAATGTCATCTGAATACCATCAAGAACCTCTGTGGATCCTTATGCAAACTCGAGCTCCGGTGGGCCTGGTACCTTAAAGATAATGCTTTCTTCGTAGCAGTCGAAGAAAGCATGGTGCTTGTTTAGTCAGTCCATCCCAAGGACAACATCAAAGTTCGGCATGGGAAAGACTAAGAGTTGAGCCTTCATCTCTCTGTCGCGAATCAATATAGGACAAAATCTACAGATGCGGCTAACAGGTACAACTCTTCCCCCGGTAAGAATTCTAACACAATTAGGCAAATATGTAGTGGCAATATTGTGCTTGACAACAAAATTAGAAGATATGAACGAGTGTGTGGCTCCCGTATCAAACAATATAAAAGCAGAAAAAACAGAAATAAGGGTAATACCTGCTATAACATCAATCTCCTACTCTGTGTCATCCATCTCGAAAGCAAAAGCTTGTCCAGTCCTTTGAGGTAGTCCCTGTGACCTGGCCCTCGCGAACTGGTCCTCCTGAGTATGTAGTGGTGGTCCCTACTTAAATCCTCCGCCTGCTAGAGGTCGAGGTACTCCCGTTCTTTGTGCTCCTAGACTTGTCATCTACTGAGTTGGCTTCGGTGCTGGAAGTGCTGGCCTCTACATCGGCTGTGGAAGTGCCAAGGCCTGTTGCACTGGACAATGTCTGCCCAAAAGATGCCCAAAACCATATCTCATACACTTCCTTAAGCGAAGCCAAAAATCCCTCATAATGTGTTCGTGCTTCTCGCAGTAACTGTAGTAGGACTTCTCCTGAATCTGGTGCGGTCCCGCTCTCTGCTGTTGTTGTGGCTGCTGATGTGCCAAAGGGCGTCTGATGGGCCCTCCTTGTTGCGTCATTGCTGGTCCTTGCTGAATTCTCTGTTGATTTCTTTTTCCCTTGCTGATGGCCTCCAAGATCCTAGCCTCTGTCAATAACTTGGCATAAGAGATCTGGGACTGTGAGATGGTATAGTACTGGAGCTCTTGAGTCAGTCCGTGATAAAATCTCTTATCTTTCTCTAAGTCATTGGGTATCAGAACGGCGCCATATCTATTGAGGCGGCTGAACTCCGCATCGTACTCATCGACCATCTTGTTCCCCTCCTCTAGATGGAGGAACTGTTTGTACAATGCATCCTTCACGGTGGCTGAAAAGTATTTCTTCTCCAAGTACTCCAAGAACTACTCCCAAGTCTGGCGTGTACCCAATTCGCGCTCCATTGATTCCCATCAGTGATGAGCGTTTCCTTCTAGCTGGGTCCTCACGCCTATCATCCATAAATTCGTAGGAAGCTGTGACGCCTCTAATAGCTTCTTGGTGCTGGTTATCTAGGTTGTGGTCTCCTCTGGGCTCTCATTGCCTTTATACGGCTTGGGACCCATCTGCACAAAATTCTTTACTAAACCAACATGGGCTTGTGGCACTAGAACTAGTGATTAAGCTGGTGCGGGTGCTGGTGCATCCAACCTCTCAAGTGCTACCAGGAATCCCTATCTCATTTCGGAGGCTTCCAGCCTCTGCTCTACCGCTTGCTGCCTCTACTTGGCAGCTAGGGCTACAGTCTGTTGTCTCTGTTCCTACATCATTATCCAAAAGAATTGGAATAACTGTGTCTGGCCATCCGGCGGTGCTGGTGAAGCTGGAAAAGCCCCATTAGGCACCATGGAAGGAGTGGGTGGAACCGAATTGTTAGTCTGTCCACCTGGTCCTGGAAGTCAAGGAGTCATTGAGGCCTCTCCTGGTGATTAGCCGTTGACCCCTATAGACGTGTCATCCCCGGTGGCGGCAACTCTGCTACGCAAATTCATATCTCTTCAAGAGATTGACGAAAGATTAGGAAGAGTACATGAATCAAGCAGGATGTAAGCATTTAAATAGGACATGTTTGAAGGAAGGTGAGTTATAGTCAAGTGTGGATCACATCCTATTTAATAATCCTATTTGCAGGCTTGCTTGGCACAGTAATGTAACTGAGACAATATACTCTTGACCTGAATGTGCCACCACAAAAAAATATGTCATGCCCCAGGCCTAAAATACGTAGGACTAAAAATACGTAGCATTCCAGCCATATGTATATGACAACTCCAATATGTTGGAAATTCATAAGACATACGTATGCTGTAATATAAATATTAATTCATAAGTGGTTCATATATTGTCAACACTAGTCACAGGCATCTATATCTCATCCACAAGCACAAGTAAAGGAATATCAAAATAAATAGCTAAATGTCTCAAGTACGAAGTATCAAAAGAATAATAGTCGGGTGAAGGCAAATCCACTATCCATCGACTATATCAAAAACTAAAATGATAGAGGAGATAAAAACCCTATTATGAAATAAATGTCAATAAAGAAACAACAGCTAAGGATCCATCAGCAATGAAGTAATCACTGGTACTCAGAAGGTAAGACCTCCTCAACAGAGAATGATACGTCAGGCCCGGGTCCATACTCCTACTTATAATCCTGCTCGTCTATACCTGAAAGTGGACCATGTCCTCAGAGGAATGTAATAAGATACAAAAAGTATATGCCATAATATACTGAAAATAACATCCAAATGGTCGCCTAACCGTCTATGTGAAATATACTTTTGAGAACAACTTTCCAACGTATGAACTATCTGGCTAAAAATAGGATTAGCGTGACTCTCTCGGAGAATCAATGGCCTAAAAAGCGTAACGTCTTTCGATCGTCAGAGGCCGCCTAGAAATAATATAATATAAGGGTCATCTGACCACGCATCTTCGGTGGAGCGTACGGATTACAAAATAAAAAGTGTAAAGGAGCCCATATGCCTACTTGTTGTTCTTCTTACCTTATGCTCTATACATGTCATATCCATGCCACAGTGATACCTCTAATAACTGTCAAGTCTCCTAGCTTGCATTTCTATCCGCGATTATTTTCTATCCGTCGCACGTCCTATACGTACAGGTGGCCAGCCTATCACGCAAGTCTGTGTCCTACATGAGATTCACACTCGTGTAACAAATGTGTTACGGCCAATGAAACATAAGAATGCCTCAATATCATAGGGTGGTCTCGTAATACTAGGTCGTCATACAAAATATTAAATAAGTGAAAAAGGCGACGCAACCGTCGTTGCACCCAAGTTATTCTTGGACGCGCAGTTTTGTATAAAAAAATAAAATAATTAATGAACAACAACAAATATGCATGCTAATAATGAATGTAAATAAATAGCACAATGGCAAGGTATACTTGCCTGGCAAGCAATCTGTGTAATGTAGGCGTCCTAACGTCAAGCACAAGGGATCAGAAACTACAGGCTCTGAACGAATATCTCCGAATTCTAAAATAAACTTCATCAATATCTCCGGAATGAGCAAGATAATAAAAAAAACTCTACCCTTTTGCCCAATTAGGACACAGGGGCAAAAAGGGTAATTTTGGGTCAAAGAGGTGTCCATATGGGGCCCACCTTGCACCGAAATACGTATCAGGGGTAAAAGTATCTTAATAGGACAAATAATAGGTCAAACCAATCCTAAACGATGATACGAACTCAATGGTATATCCAATTTTAGATTCCAATGAGCCGATCACAATTTCGTCCGTCAAGTCAAACTGTAGGGCCCGCGAATAGGCGGCTCAATCAATTGTCTCAAAATTGCATGAAATTTAGGTCTCAGGACCAACGTGATACCACCAATCCAATGACGTAAGTTTTGTCACGTTCCGACGAGCGTATACCAACTAATGGGGAAATTATAAAATATCGATACGGGAGACTTTCGACCGATACGGGTTAATTTTAACGGGCACGCACGTCCAAATCAATTTCTGCGAAAGCCTGCACGTCAGGAAATACCATATGCGCCTTTTGGTATAACTGATACGTGATGTGGTGGTCCAATTTATCGGTACGCACTCTTTATCGCTAGTTTTTTATGTTTTCAGAAACTATTTTTCGTAATTATTAACGGGTGTTTCACCACAGATTTAATAATCAATTCTAAGCAAGAAATAGGTCGTTTCAAACCTGGTTATGTGGGCTAGCAATCAGAAAAAGAAATACATATTTTTGTTGCGCCGATTGGAAGAAAATTGCCTTCCAAAATAACATATTGGCTTACAAAACTGTCAATTCACTTGTATCTAAAATAATAGTTTTTTCATGATTTCTCATGCGTTTTTCATGTTGATTTAAATAGGATTTCTTATCGAGGATTACATAATCATAAACTAGTTTAAGTGGTCTATCCCTAAAATTTTATATATCAAAAAATGATCAAAAAAGTGTGGAGATAAACAATCATGAAGAGGGGTACCTCGACTGCGGTTACTGTCGGTTCGGTCGGGTTTGGGAGTTCGACGACAAATTCCCGGCGGCGTTGGCGGCTCTGCGGCGGTGCAGGAAGGTCGACGAATACAAGAGAAGGAAAGGATTAGGGTTAGGGTTTAAATTTTTTCATATATATGCATATATATATGGTCGAAAGAGGGGGGTGCGAGTGGTTTGGGCCTGGTTATGGTCGTGCACCGCAGGGAGAGGGGTGGTGTTGGATAGGTTTTGATTGTTGTTGCTGCTGTGTTCATTTGTTGTTGTTGTGAGTGGTATGTTATTTATATTATTAATATTTTTTTCTTTCTTTCTTTCTTTCTTTCTTTTATTAATTAATCCTATTTGATTTCTTTGTCTTTTCTACTCTTTTCTTACTATTATTATTATTATTATTATTACCATAATTAATATTATAATTTCTAACATATATTTCTATTGTTATTATTATTATTATTATTTTTATAAGAGAATATATTTTTATATACTAAATTTATTTATTCCTATTGTATTATTAATTATACTCTTGCATACTACCAGGAGTAGGAATACCTATTATATACTTTATTTATTTAATTAGTTAGAAATTCAAGAGTGGTTACATCCTCGCACTATATAAGACCTGAGACATTGTTAATTATCAATCATGGCTAAAAATATATAAAGAGGGGGGGGGGGGGGTAGGGCATTCAGATATCCATTCAGTCATTTTTTGATCTCCCATGGCTTTCGTCTGTCTAGCCATTGATGGTTAAATAGAAAAAAGATAGTTTGATTATATTTTTGAACCTAATTCCAATTCAAAAAATTAGATAGGGCCCAAATTATATATGATTCATGCGGCCATTTGGTGTTGAGCCTATGCGTCACACAATAAGAGTTGGTCGACCTAGAAAATGGTATAGTTTGCTTGTCTCCAATGGTGATTAGTATAATTGACCAAAGATAAGCCTCTAGCACATGGGTCACTGAGGTGATGACTTGGTCAGTGTCACACCATAGTACCGAAATATGGAGATGGACATGGCCAGTATTCCGTACAAGGTATTGAACGTCATACGACGATCACTTTTGTAACTAGACAAAGGGGTGCATACTACAATCAAATCGCTTAGGGTCACACGGAGCATATATGTCTCAACCAACAACCAAGAAGCAGTAAACATAGAAAAAGTATAATAAAGCAGAAATGCGTCACAAACAATCTTGTCAAAATATTTTGGAAACCAGCCATACAAAATGAGAAGCTGGTAGAGTAAAAAAGTACATGACCGAGATCAACTGCAGTATGATTAATTACAATCATGTAAAAGAAACTAAATGTCCAGATAATTCGGCTAACAAGTACCGGTGACTAAACGCCCAAAAAATATTAAAATGTACAATGACGACCAGGGAAGAAGGAACCCACTCATGTCCCTCAGTGGCCATCCATCGGGTGCGTGCCATCATTCAGGGAAAATAAGCTGGATCCTCATGTGTTGGCTCTAAACCTAGCTATACAAAACCAGTGGGGTTAGACCACAAATAGCAAGTACCATAAGGTAGCACGAATGAAGAAACAAAACCCAAGCTATATATATATATATATATATATATATATATATATATATATATATATATATATATATATATATATATATATATATATATATATATATATATATATAGTGCATAAACCAAGAACCATAGGCGTATATGCTATCTTCCAGGTAGTATGACACTTTTACAACCAAACAAGGAGAAGAAGTGTTGTATCAAATCTAGATAATGTATATCTCTGATTCGAGTTAAGCTATAGGGTTCTACATCGTAGTCTTGGCCCATAGCCTATCGTAGCACAATAGTCCAACCCTACAACCAAATAAGGACAAGGGTTGAACTGTCACACAACGATATTCCATGTTCCTAAATTGCTAAACAAAGATACAATACACAACCAAGTCCAATTTACATAATCGGCCATTCACTTGTACGGCTTGCTAGGTGGAGTTCGGGTTATCCCATAATTATAATGCATATAATAGGAATACTCAAATTATGCTCTATTCAAACGGGGCTAGCCGAGTGATAATAATCGCCATGTAGCACTTAGTATTATACACCGGTCCATCGTAAGGCCACCATGCTAAGATCACATAGAACACATAGTACAATATAGTAATTGAATATTGTAATCCACTGATACAGATTTAAACAATATCCATAGGGGCCAGCCTTGCATTCCCTAGTTAGATATTTGAGGGCATCTTGTCATACACGATCTCGAAATTCCGTCTCTCCCAATGCTCTACAAGTTTTGGTTGCCTAGTTAATCCTATGGTAAGCTGGAATCATATGGCGTGGTCACATGTTCATTCCTCCTATATGTCGTACCGTAGTACAGATACGTTAGGTACGAATCCACTTTGTTACTTGATAGTTCAATTGGATTCATCCTAGCATGATGCAACAATCAAACAATTTCTAGCCATGCTTGGTTATTGACTAACTATCATGTACATGCTTGAGAAATTATATCATATCATATGTCATGTAGTATATAGGTACACCTTGGTGTAAAATATGTAACATAATCACATAGGAATACTTAGCATGTAGGAACACATAGCACGTGGCAAGTGTATCAGCACGGATACTAATAGTTGAGTTAAGTTACCAATCATTAGTTAATCACATGAGTTCTATCATATTGCAACACACAGGTAAGTCATGCACATAGGTGGTATAGTCACTTAGCATATGGTCTAATTCTAAATATAGTCGGGTCAGGCGCATAATCTGGTCTAACACATAGTCACTGATTTCACATATACTTATAGTCATCAAGATCACACATGAAATCACAAAATATAATAAAATATCCAACCAATAAAAACAATAAAATGTGTGCATGGGATCGCATGCGCGTATGAAGAACCACATGAATGAGGCTGTCTCATGGAACTGAGCTGCATGAGTCAGAGCTACATGTTCAAGGCAAAGTACACACCTATGGATAAATGCTGAGTGACAGGCAATAATGCATGCCAAAGATGTGACATATGTGATTTTCCATAAATGTTTGTTAGAGAAAATAACAAAAGCTTCAAAAGATATACAGAAGTCGGTTTACAGTTATGCGTGCATAAGGAGAGGTGCATAGCAATTTGTTGCATGACTAACTGGCCGCATGAATACCTTTATGCGCCTAGAGCAAAACATAAACAGTTTTACCTTATGACTCTTCAAGTTCATGGCATCAGAACGCATGTGTAAGTCAGTCATGTGCCTAACAAGATAAGCTCTTGCTGCTAAGTTCTGCGACAAAGAGTTTGTGTCGCATAGCCCCTTGCCGCATAAAGTTCCATCATCCCAGAAAAGCAAGGACTCTATGGAAAAGTTCCAAAAATTTGAAAACTTGTTTCCTTTATGAAATTCCCATTTTAACTCCAAATCAAGTGAAACAAAATTAAAATCGCATAAAATTTAATTCTCTTCCATATAGAATAACTAACTTCCAAAAATACCAAGTTTTAATAGATTAATACCAAGAAAAACTTATGGAGCCCATGAAAAACCCTAACTATAAATATAGATCTACTTTAATCTATCCATCAAAACTAAAAATTCCAAGTATTAAAAGTGCTTTAAAACTCATGGCACCCATATTAGACTAATAATATGCAAGGGAAAATAGGTTTTAAAATCTAAGATGTTGCTCCATGTCATGCAAGGTGTACTTGCTAAAAATAAATAATAAGAAGAAATAAAGAGAAAAATGGAGGAAAGGGAGAGAGAGTTGAGGATTTATATATATTAGGGTTGGGTAATTGTCCATTGGATCAAGTTATGACCAATTCTAGCCATAAAAATAGACCATGAGCCAAGATCAACCAAAGAATGGGTCTACTTTCCATGCAACAATGGTAGAAATAAATAAATATGTTCCAATATGTATATTGGGAACGAGGAGTGACATCTCTATCCACCTTAAAAAAATTTGTCATAGGAATTCAAACTCAAGGCTAGATAGAGAAATCAAAACAAGCACTACACTATCTACAAGCACATCAACACATGCAATCAAATTCAATCATATAATAAAGAAAAGCAAGATCAAACTGCATGGGTAAGCGAATCACGAGATTCGAGATACGAAGGCATAAGAACTAATATATCTTTCGAGTCAAATATGTGTGAATATCGAGATCGAATATCATCCTCGCTCTTCCACATCGACTCTCCCAGAGGGTGATGATCCCAAGCAACTCGGACCTTAATGGTCCAATTTTTTAGCATATTCTCCTTTTGATCCAAAATGGATATGGGTTGCTCCTTGTAAGACAAGTTGGTACCAACGACTAACTCAGAATAGTCAATGATATGACTCGGACTAGGATATATCTACGTAACTGGGACACATGAAACACATCATGCACCTCACAAAATGAAGACGTAAGGGCAAGATGATAAGCAACAATGCCCACCTACTCGAGGAGGTCGAACGTACCAACATATCTTGGACTAAGCTTCCCGCGGACCCGAATCTAATGACTCCACTGGTTGGCAAAATATGCGAGAACATGTGGTCGCCGACACAAAACTCTAAAGGCCTACGATACTGTTCTGCCCAATGATGATGCCTATCCTGCACAACCCAAAGTCAATCTCTGATTTTTCTGACCACCTCTACTATCTGCGTGATCATCTCTGGGCCTAATATCTTTCTCTCACCAATATCATTCCATGCCAATGGTGACCTATATTTTTTCCATATAGTGCTTCGAAGGGTGCCATTTGAATACTCACCTGATAACTATTGTTGTACGAGAACTCGACCAGAAGAAGGTAAACTTCCCAAGACCCTCCAAAATCTAAGGTGCAAGCTCGTAACATATCTTTTAATGTTTGAATAGTTATCTCTGATTGCCCATCCGTCTGAGGATGATAAGCAGTACTGGATCTCATCTTGGTGCCTAAACTCTAATGCAAGATTTTCTAGAAATAAGAGGTAAATCGGGTATCTCAATCTGATACTATACTTATTGTGATACCGTACTATCTTACTATCTATTACATATACATCTCTAAAAACTTCTCTGTCGACTATCCTACTCAGAAGGAAAGAATGTAAGCTACTTTTATGAGATGGTCCTCAATCACCCAAACCGCATCTCGACTAGTCGGGGATCTAGGTAAACCAGTCACAAATTCTATCGTAATATGCTCACACTTCCACTTCAGAATAGGAAGCAGTTGCAATAATTCTGCCAGCCTCTGCTGCTCGGCCTTTACTTCAGTACATACCAAACATCAAGAGATAAACCATGATATCTCCCTCTTCATCCTGTTCCACCAAAAATTGCTTGATATCTTGATATATTTTGGTACCTCTTGGATGAATTGAATACTGAGAATTGTGCGTCTCGATCATAATTTCTTGTCGGGATCTATGTTCGGTACACAAAGACGATTTTCAAATCTAACAGTTCCATCTTCATGAAGTTTTAACTCCTTCCTGAGACCAGACTCGCACTATGTCCTAAAATTCTGAACTTACGAATCCTCTGCCTGAGATGTCATGATCCTCTCAACCAAAGAAGACTGAATTTTTAGGCTGGCAAAAAATATGGCATCCTATGGAAGTACTATCTCGATCACTATATCTTGAAGATCCTCTAAGATATGCCTTTGTGTCGTTAATATTATTGTGCTGCCCCTCCTACTAAGAGCATCAACTACCATATTTGCCTTGCCTAGATGGTACTGGAGCTCTATATCGTAATCCTTTAACAACTCTAACCTCCTCCTTTACCTCATGTTCAAGTCTTTCTGCATAAATACGTACTTTAAACTTTTATGATCCATAAATATCTCCATCCGATTACCATATAAATAGTGCCTCCATAACATAAGTACAAACACCACTGCCACCAATTCCAAGTCGTGAGTCGGGTAGTTCTTCTCATGATCTCGAAGCTGTCGAGATGCATAAGCGATCACTCTTCAATGTTGCATCAAAATACACCCGAGTCCCTTGCCGGACGTATCACTTTTTACTGTAAATCTTTCGGACCGAAAGCGTGAGAATTGGTGCAGAAATCAATCTCCTCTTCAACTCCTCAAATGCTATCTAACATTCTGTTAACCACACAAACTTTGCCTTCTTGTACGTCAAATTGGTTAATGGAGCCAGAATTTGTGCGATGTCTGCCACAAACCTCCTGTAATATCTGGACAAACCCAGGAAACTACGCACCTCTGCTTCTATCTTAGGAACTAACCAACTTTCTACGGCCTCTACCTTCTTCGGATACACCGCCACTCCTGCTCCCGAGATGATATGGCCCAAGAATTTTACCCGATCTAACCAAAACTCACATGATCTAACCTTTTCTACTATCTTAGGAACTGGCCATCTTTCTACGGCCTCAACCTTCTTTGGATCCATCGCCACTACTGCTCTCGAGATGATATAAAACCAAGAATGATATACGATCTAACCAAAACTCACACTTGCTGAGCTTTGCATACAACTGGTGTTCCATCAACATCTGTATTACCTTTCAAAGATGCTCTTCATTCTCCTCTTCACTACTGGAATATACGAGATATCATCTATGAAAAGCATCATGAACTGATATAGGTATGGCATGAAGATACGGTTCATCAAATTTATAAACACCACCAGAGCGTTAGTTAGTCCAAATGGCATTATTAGAAACTCCTGTATGTTGTCTTGGGTATGTCTTGCTCCCGAACCATCACTTGATGATACCCTGACCGGAGATCGATCTTGGAAAAAATCTTAGCTTTGCTCAACTGATCAAACAAGTCATCTATCATCGGCAATGGGTACTTGTTCTTTACTGTCACTACATTTAGTTGCCGGTAGTGGATACACAACTGTGTTGACCCATCCTTCTTCTTTACTAAAAGTACTGACGCTCCCCAGGGTGATCCACTAGTTCGCATGAACTTCTTCACCTTCGGTTCTTCTATATGTTGATATAGCTTATTTAATTCTAATGGTGCCATTTGATGAACCTTACAAGATATGGGTTGTCACTCCCCATTTTCGATATACGTATTTGAAACATATTAGTTTTTCTGCTTATATCATTGTTGCTTGCATGGTAATTAGGTTGCATGTCATGGAGACTAGACCCATCCTTTGGTTTAATTGGACTCATGGTTTAATTATTGGGTTAGTTTGGTCTTGAGTGAACCCATAGTCTAAACCTCAAACCCTAGCTATATAAGTTAACTTCTTTCTCTCTCTTCTCTCATTCTCTCATTTTTCTCCTTCCTTCATTTAGGCAAGTACACCTTGCACTATATGGAGAAATCTCTTAATTTTTGATTCTTGCTCTTTTTTTGTATTTTATTAGTCTATTATGTGCTCATAATGATTCTAAACACTTTTAGTACTTGGAGTTTTCGATTTTAATGGATAGATTTGAGTAGACCTACATTTAAAGTTTAGAGTTTTTATGGGTTCCTTGATTTTTGGTAGTTTTAATCTACTAGAACATGGTATTTTCAAAAAATATTTTTTGGGATGGATGGAGAACTTTATTTCAAGCATTTTGGCTTTTTGGTTCACTTGATTCAGAGTAAAAATGAGGTTTTTATGAAAAAAATATTATTTTAATTTTTGGGAGCTTTCTGCCATGGCTGAACCTGCTGTGGGGGAGAAGACTTTCCATGCGGTCTGAGCTCATATGACCCGAATCATGTGACCCATGCGGTCTGAACTTAGGCAACCTGACTCATGCTACCTATGCGGCCTGAGCCCATGCGGCATTACCCATGCGACCCATGCGGCCATGCGGCCCGACTTCCTATGTGACAACAACCTCTATGCGGCACCTGTCATATGCGGTACTGACTCTATGCAACCCTAACCTTATGCGGCCTTGTGTATATGATTTGTTGATTCTTCTTGGTTTGATACTTTATTTGATATTCGTGATTCTAAGTGTTAGATTGATGATTGGAATGCATGAGAACTGAGTAACCATGTGTTGAACCTCACTATATGCTTCACCCGACTATGAATAGAAATAGACTATGTGACCAAGTAACTATGACTACCTATGTTCCTGACTCGACCTACATATTGCTATGTGCTAGAACTCATATGATTTACCAATGATTGGTAACTTGACTCGACTATTGGTATCTGTGCTGATATAATTACACGTGCTATGTGTTCTTATGTGCTAAGTGTTTCTACGTGATTATGTTACACGTTTCACACCAAGGTGTGCCTACGTACTAAGCGATATTTGATGTAATAAATTTCTCCAGCATAGACATGATAGTTTGTCAATAACCAAGCGTGGCTTGGATTAGTTTAACTATTGCATCATGCTGGAGTAAATCCAAGTTGAACTACAAAGTGACTAAGTGGATTCATATCTAGCGTGCCCGTACTACGGTACGACATGTAAGGGGAGTAATATATGACAACGCCATGTGATTCTAGCTAATCGTAGGGTTAACTAGGCAACTAAAATATATAGAGCATTGGGAGGGACAGAATCTCGAGATCGTGCTTAACTAGTCACCTTAATCATTATATAGGGAGAGAAGGCTAGCCCCCATGGATATTGTTTAAATCCTCATTAGTGGATGGCAATATCCGACTATTATACTACACTACGTGTTCTACGCAATCTTAGCACGATGGCCTTAGGAGGGACCAGTGCATAATACTATGTTCTATATGGCAATTCATGGCTCGACTAGCCCCTGCTAGAACATGGTTCGATCTTAGGATTCCTATTATATGCATAATACTTCTGGGATAACTCAGACTCCATCTAGTAAGTTATACAAGTGATTGGCCGATTATGTAACTGAGCTTGTTTGTGTATTGTATCTGCTGTTAAATAGTCTAGGGACATGGTCTATCTTGGTGCGATGGTCTAACCTTTGTCTTTGTTTGGTTGTAGGGTTAGATTATTGTGTTACGATAGGCAATGAACAAAAACTACGAGATAGAACTATATATATATCTATTTTATAACCTGGTTTTAGTTCTTCGTTTGTGCTTTCTTTGTTGTACTTGCTATTTGGGGTCTAACCCCACTAGTTTTGCATAGCCAGGTTTAGAGCCAGCACCCGAGGATCAAGCGTACTTTTCCCTGAACTATGGCGTGCACCAGAAGGATGGGCACTGAGGAAAATGAGTGGGTCTCTTCTTCCCTTCTCGTTATTACACACTTTACTTATTTTGGGCATTTAGCCACCGGCACTTGTTAGCCGTGAATCTGGACATTTAGTTTACCTACATGATTGTAATTAATCAAACTGCAGCTGATCATGGTCATGTACTTTTGATACTCTGCCAGCTTTCTTATTTTTGCACAGCTGATTTCCAGAATATCATGGCAGAGTTTTTGGGATGCCTTACTTCCTGGTCATATATGTTCTATGTTTATTGTTCTTGCTTAACTGATTGAGATAATAGATATGTTATGTGACCCTAAGTGACCTGCTTGTAGTATGCACCCCCTTGTTTAGTTATAGCCTTGACTGTGGTACGATGTTCTATACCTTGTATGGGGGAGCTCGCTATGTCCGTCTCCGTATTCAGGTACTGGGGCATGACAAGATTTTAGTGGTGGCCCATTCAGGTCTGTATTTTCAGACTTGTGGGGTGTTATGATCATAGAAGTCTCAATCAAACATGTGCCTTTAAAATCCTGAATTCGTTCTTCTCAAAGCCTTGCTTGACTATCGAATCAATTATTTTCTTGATCCTTCTTGTCCTGTTCTTGATTTTTTTGTCCTTTTCTTTAGGGCTTCTTCAGTTGCTGGAGCAGCAGGTATGGTAGGACAGGGTTCTCTTGGGCAACAATGGGAGGTAGCACCTGTTCAGAGTCAAATTTGAATAGAGCCAGTAGTTGAACAAGCTGCTACGGTGGAACCGAAAGTTGGACATGTTGAGCAACCAGCCCCTGAGATCCCTGTACCCTAGTAGTACCGGCAGTACCAACGGTACTTGACACCCCGGTATTACTGGAGATCCTCTTGGGAATGATGGCTACGCAGCAGCATCAAATGGAAGTGCAACAGCATCAGCAGTTTCAACAACAAGAGCAAAATATCTTGTTGAGTCAGGATTTGTAGACGACCCTGAAAAGATTAGGAATGACTGATTTGGGGGCGTCGGTTAGATTTTTCTGACTTAACCCGAGATACTTTGATGGAACAGAGGACGCAATCATAGCAGATGCCTGGTTGCAATATATTAAGGTTATTCTGGCAGTAACAAGGGTTTCGGCAGATGAACATGTTGATCAAGTTCGATTGCAGCTTCAAGACCTTGCCCGTGACTGGTGGGCATCAATAGAGGATGGCTTGAGGCATCCTATCTCCTGAGACAATTTTAGGGCTCGATTTTGGGCCAAGTACTTTAGATTCATCGCAAAATATTAGCTATAGTTGAGATTTATCGGTCTTAAGTAGGCCGATAGAACAGTGGATGAATATGCAGCCAAGTTTTACAGATTGAGTAGATTCACTCTGACTTTGGTGGCTACGGAGTCGTATAGAGCAATGAGGTTCTAGCAAGGACTTTATCTGAAGATTCTACAACTGATAGAGGGGCACGGCTACCAGACTTGTGAAGAAGTACTAATAGCAGCTCGATTGCACGAGCTTACCATACAGAGGTTATCGGCAAGGACTAGAGGCCAGAAGAGGTCTCATGCTCAGAGCAAAGGAGGAGGTGGAGGAGTACCTCGGACGTCAGTACCATCACCTAGCGTTCGTATCCATGATTCAACACCAAGGAGGGCGACAATTTTGACGTTGACATTACCGGCTCGACAGTAGTCGAGACATCAACAAAAATATCAGCGCCAGGAAGCACCGGTGGGTTGCACTTACTATGGCAAGGTAGGCCACACTAGAGATGTGTGTAGGGAAGCCAATGGGTTTTGTATGAGGTATGGCATTCTAGATCACCAAATTTTTAATTATTCGATGATGTAGAGGCCAGGAGGGCAGGTCCAACAGTTACCAACACTACTAGCGCCAGGGGCAGTCCAGCAGAGAGGGCCAACAATATTAGTAAGGCCATTAGCTCAGCGTCCTCTACCGATGCAAGCTCAGATGTACCAATAACAACAGAATTAGCAACAGGGCCAGCAGAGGCCACAACAGCATGCCTAAGGGAGGCAACAACGAGGAGCCCAACAGGGCCAATGATAAGCTTTCACTTTATCTTTGGAGGAGGCTTTAGCATCTGGCGACGTGGTGGCAGGTAACATCTCTGTCTCATCTTATCCTACAGTAGCATTATTTGATTCAGATGCATCTCATTCATTTGTATCTGCATGATTTGTAATACGCATTGGATTAGAGTTTGAGGCATTGTCAGAGAGGTTAAATATACTCACTGGTAATGGGCTCGTAGGAGTGAGTAGAATATGTATAGCGTGTCCGATCGTATTGTGCGGGCGTTCAATACCAGCACGATTGATCGAGTTCCCTATAGATAACTTTGACTTTATCTTAGGCATGGACTGGCTGAAAGACATTCATGCTACTATAGGTTGCCATAAGGGTAAGGTATAATTTAGTATCTCGGGCACGGAAGGTTTCATCTTTGACAGATTTGTGGAAGACCAGCATAGAGAGAGGATCGCAACGACAGTAATAGCAGAAGAACAACTTTTCGAGATAGTTAAGGAGTTCTTAAACATCTTCTCAGAAGAACTATCAGGGTTACCCCCACTAAGAGATGTTGAGTTTTATATAGAGTTGATCCCTAGAGAAGGGCCAATATCTTGCATTACCAAATGGTACTATCAGAACTAGACCAGTTGTACCAACACGTAGAAGAACTGAAGGCAAAAAAGTTTATTCAAGCCAGTAGATCACCTTGGAGAGCGCAGGCGGTTCTAGTAAAGAAGAAGGATGGGTCATCACGGCTATGTATTAATTACAGACAGTTGAACGAAGTAACAATGAAGAACAAGTATCTATTACCAAGAATCGATGATTTGTTTGACCAATTAAGCAAGTCCAAGGTTTTCTCCAAGATCGATCTTCGATCAGGGTATCATCAAGTAATATTTCGAGAGCAAGACATAACTAAGATAGCATTTAGGTCACGATATGAGCATTATGAATTCTTGGTTATGTCATTCGGACAGACTAATGCTCCAACGATATTTATGGATTTGATGAACCGTATTTTCATGCCGTATCTAGATCAGTTCATGGTGGTTTTCATAGACGATATTCTTGTTTATTCCAGTAATAAGGAAGAACATGAGGAACATCTTCGGAAGGTCTTAAAGATTTTGAGAGAACATCAGTTATATGCAAATCTCAGCAAGTGTGAGCTTTGGTTGGATCATATCATCTCTGGAGCAAGAGTAGCAGTAGATCCGAAGAAGGTTAAGGCGTAGAGAGTTGGCCAGTTCCAAAGAAAGTAGCTGAAGTACGTAGTTTCCTGGGATTGGCATGGTACTACAGAAGGTTTGTGGTAGACTTTGCACGAATTTCAGCACCGCTGACTCGATTAACACACAAGGAGGTTAAGTTCAAATGGTCAGCAGAGTGCCAGACATTATTTGAAAAATTAAAGAAGCGATTAATTTCAGCTCTGATTCTCACGCTTTCAGTGGGTTCTGGAGGGTTTACAGTATATTATGACGCATCAGGCAAATAACTTGGGTGTGTATTGATGCAACATGGAATAGTGATAGCTTATGTATCTCGGCAGCTTTGAGATCACGAGAAGAATTATCCGACTCACGATTTGGAGTTAGCGACGGTAGTATTTGCACTTAAGTTGTGGAGAACTTGTATGGTGATTGGGTGGTGATACTTATGGATCACAAGAGCTTAAAGTATGTATTCACCCAGAAGGACTTGAACATGAGGCATATGAGGTGGCCAGAATTGATAAAGGACTATGATGTGGGACTTCAATACCATCCAGATAAGGCAAATATGGTAGCAGAGGTAGTATATTTATGTTGACATCGCAGCGGCACATCTTAGAAGTTCTTCGAGAGATGGATATTGAGATAGTACTTTTGCAAGACGTAGGAGTATTGGCTAGTTTATAAGTACAATCTACCATTATAGAGAGGATTAAGGCTGATTAGGCAAAGGATTCGAAAGTTTATAAGCTTCGGGCAAAATGTGAATCTGGTCTAAGAAAAGAGTTGACGATTCATGAAGATGGAACTCTTAGATTTGGAAATCGTCTCTGTGTATCAAGTGGAGATATTCGATAAGAAGTAATAATCGAGGCACACATTTTCCAGTATTCAATTTATCCAGGAGATACCAAGATGAATAAAGACATCAAGCAACATTTCTGGTGGAACAAGATAAAGTAGGAGATAGCACGATTCGTTTTTCGGTGTCTGGTATGCCAGCAAGTCAAGGCCGACCAACAAAGACCGGCATGATTATTACATCTACTTTCTATTCCGGAGTAGAAATAGAAATATATCACGATGGACTTTGTGATCGATTTACCTAGATCCTCGACTGGTCATGATACAGTTTGGGTAAAACTAGATCGTCTCACAAAAGTAGCTCACTTTCTTCCTTTTCGAGTAGGGCAATCCATAAAGCAGTTAGCGGAGATGTACATGCGACAGATAGTAAGACAGCACGGCGTCCATGTAAGTATCATATCAGTCGAGACACTCGGTTCACTTTAAATTTTTGGAAGAGCTTGCACCAGAGTTTGGGCACTAAGTTGAGATTCAATACCACCTAATATCCTTAAACGAATGGGCAATCAGAGAGAACCATCAAGACCTTGTAAGATATGCTTCGAGCTTGTACTTTAGATTTTGGAAGGTCTTGGGAAGATCACCTTCATCTTGTTGAGTTCTCATACAACAACAGTTATCAAGCAAGTATTCATATGGCACCCTTCGAAGCATTATATGGAAGAAAGTGTAGATCACCATTGGCATGGGATGATATAGGTGAGCGAAAGATGTTAGGCCCAGAGATGATCACGCAGACAGTAGAAGTTGTCAAGCAAATCAGAGAGCGACTTCGGATTGTGCAAGATAGGCATCGACATTGGACAGATCAGCATCGTAGGCCTTTAGAGTTTTGTGTCAGCGACCACGTATTCTTGTGGATTTTGTTAACCCGTGTAGTCATTAGATTCGGGGTTCACGGGAAGCTTAGTCCGCGATACGTTAGTCCATTCGATATTCTTGAGCGGATGGGCGATGTTGCTTATCGTCTTGCCCTTTCGCCTTTGCTACGTAAGGTGCACGATGTATTTTATGTGTCTCAATTGCATAGGTATGTCCCGGATCTGAGTCATATCATCGACCATTTTGATCTAGTCGGTAGTACCGACTTGTCTTACGAGGAATAACTCGTATCCATTTTGGACTGAAGGGAGAAGGTGCTCAAGAATCGGACTATCCATCTTGTCCGGGTTGCTTGGGGTCATCACCCTTTAGGACAGTCGACGTAGATGCGCAAGGACGATATTCGATCTCGGTATCCATAACTATTCAACTAGAAATGTATATTCGTTCTTATGCCTTCATATTTTGAATCTCATAATTCGTTTACCCATGCTATGTAACACTATTTTTCTTTATTATATGCTTGAATTTGATTGTATGAGCTTGCAGATAGCGTAGTGCTTGTTATGATTTCTCTAGCTAGCCTTGGGTCTAAATTTCAAGGACGTAATTTTTCTAAGGTGCGTAGAGATGTCACTCCCCATTTTCGATATACGTATTTGGAACATATTAGTTTTTCTGCTTATATCATTGTTGCTTGCATGGTAATTAGGTTGCATATCATGGAGACTAGACCCATTCTTTGGTTCAATTAGACTCATGGTTTAATTGTTGGATAGGTTTGATCATGAGTGAAACTATGGTCTAAACCTCAAACCCTAGCTATAGTTAACTTCTTTCTCTCTTTTCCCTCATTCTCTCATTTTTTTCCTTCCTTCATTTAGGCAAGTACACCTTGCACTACATGGAGAAATCTCTTGATATTTTATTTTTGCTCTTTCCTTACATTTTATTATTCTATTATATGCTCATGATGATTCTAAACACTTTTAGTACTTGGACTTTTCGATTTTAATTGGTGGATTTGAGTATATCTACATTTGAAGTTTAGGGTTTTCTATAGGTTCCTTGATTTTTGATGGTTTTGATCTACTAGAACATGGTATTTTTAAAAAATAGTTTTTGTGATGGATGAATCACTTTATTTTGAGCATTTTGGCTTTTGGTTTACTTAATTTGGAGTAAAAATAATATTTTTATGAAGAAAATATTATTTCGGTATTGGGAGCTTTCTGCCATGGCTGAACCTGCTATTGGGGAAGACGACTTCCCATACGGTCTGAGCTTATGCGGCCCAACTCATGTGACCCATACGGTCTGAGCTTATGCGGCCCGACTCATGCGACCCATGAGTCCTGAGCCCATGCAACATGACCCATGTGACCCATGCGACCAATGAGGCCATGCAGCCCGACTTTCTATACAACAACAACCTCTATGCGGTACCTGTCATATGCGATACTGACTCTATGCGTCCCTGACCCTATACGGCCCTATGTGTATTATTTGTTGATTCTTCTTAGTTTGATGCTTTATTGGATTTTTGTGATTCTAAGTGTGAGATTGATGATTGGAATGCATGAGAACTGAGTGACTATGTGTTGAACCTAACTATATGCTTGATCCGACTATGAATAGAGATAGATCATGCTGCCAAGTAACTATGACTACCTATGTGCCTGACTCGACCTACGTATTACTATGTGCTAGAACTTATGTGATTTGCCAATAATTGGTAACTTGACTCGACTATTGGTATCCGTGCTGATATACTTACAACGTGCTATGTGTTCTTACGTGCTAAGTGTTTCTACGTGATTATGTTACATATTTCACATCGAGGTGTGCCTACATACTAAGCGACATATGATATAATAAATTCCTCTAGCATTGACATAATAGTTGGTCAATAACCAAGCGTGGCTAGGATTAGTTTGACTATTGCATCATGCTGGGGTGAATCCAAGTTGAACTTCAAACTGACAAAGTGGATTCGTATCTAGCCTGCTCGTACTACGGTATGACATGCAAGGAGAGTAACATGTGACTATACCATGTGATTCCATCTAACCGCAGGGTTAACTAGGCAACTAAAATATATGGAGCATTAGGAGGGACGGAATCCCGAGATCGTGCTTAACTAGTCACCCTCAATCATTATATGGGCAATGAAGGCTGATCCCCATGGATATTGTTTAAATTCTCATTAGTGGATAGAAATATCCGACTATTATATTATACTACGTGTTATATACGATCTTAGCACGGTGGCCTTACGAGGGATCGGTACATAATACTATGTGTTATATGGCGATTAATGGCTCGACTAGCCCCTTCTAGAACATGGTTTGATCTGAGGATTCATATTATATGCATAATATCTCTAGGATAACCCAGACTCCATTTAGTAAGCCGTACAACTGATTGACCAATTATGTAACTGAGCTTGTTTGTGTATTGTATCTGTTGTCAAATAGTCTAGGGACATGGTCTATGATGGTGTGATGGTCCAGTTTTTAAAGGCTGCCCTCTCTCGGCTGGATTTTGGTCTAGCCTACTACGAGGATCCCGTATCCCGTATATCGTCTTTGCCCCGGTCCTAGCGATAGTTATCTGTCATTTTGTTTTGGGTGGAACCATTGTCCTTGTTTGGTTGTAGGATTAGATTATTGTGTCACGATAGGCTATAAACCAAAACTATGAGACATAACTTTATATATTTATTTTATAACCTGGTTTTATTTCTTCATTCATGCTTCCTTTGTGGTACTTGCTATTTGGGGTCTAACCCCACTAGTTTTGCATAGCCAGGTTTAGAGCCAGCACTCGAGGATCAAGCGTACTTTCTCTTGAACCATATCGCGCACCAAGCAGATGGCCACTGATCAAACGAGTAGGTCTCTTTATTCCTGCTCGTTATTGAATACTTTACTTATTTTGGGAGTATAGCCACCGGCACTTGTTAGCCGTGAATCTGGACATTTAGTTTTTCTACGTGATTTTAATTAATCATACTGCAGCTGATCATGGTCATGTACTTTTGATACTCTTGCCAGCTTTTTTATTTTTGCACACCTGATTTCTAGAATATCGTACAGGGTTTTTGGGATGCTTACTTCCTTGTAATATATGTTCTATGTTTACTGTTCTTGGTTGACTGATTAAGACAATATATGTGTTGTGTGACTCTAAGTGACTTACTTATAGTATGCACCCCCTTGTCTAGTTACAACCGTGACCATCGTATGACGTTCTATACCTTATACGGGGGAGCTGGCCATGTCCGTCTTCATATTTTGGTACTCGGGTATGACATGGGTCCTGCTCCGGGAGTCAATTCTAGACAAAATTCTACATCTCTCATTGGGAGTAACCCTGGAAGTTCTTTGGAGAATACATCTAGGAACTCCTTAACTATCTCAGAAATCTGGTCTTCCATCATCACTGATGTTGTGATCCTGTCTTCATGCTGGTCTTCCACAGATATGTCGATGACAAAGCCCTCCATGCCTGGGATAATAAGAAATAATCTATCCCTACGATAATCTATCGTAGCATATTTGTCTCTCAACCAGTCCATGCCTAGGATAACTTTAAAGTTACCCATAGGGAATTCGATCAACCTTGCAGGTAATGAACACCTACATACTACGACTGGATACGCTATACATACTCTACTAACTCCTACGAGCCCATTACCAGTGAGTATATTTAACCTCTCTAGCAATGCCTCGAACTCCAATCTAATGTGTGTCGCAAATCATACAGATATAAAGGAATGAGATGCACCATAATCAAACAATGCTATAGTAGGATAAGTTACAACAGAAATATTACCTTCCACCATATCGCCAGATGCTAAAGCCTCCTCCAGAGAGAAGATAAATGCCTGCTCTTGACCCTGCTGCACTCCTCATTGTTGACTTCCTTGGAAACGATATGGAGGCCCTTGTAGTCCCTGCTGCTGGTTCCTTTGCTAATGGTATATCTGAGCTTGAATCGGCAATAGACGTTGAGCTAATGGCCGCACTGCTAATGCTGGCCCTCTCTGTTGTACTTCCCCGGGTGATGGCAACATCGAAAATTGCTAAACTGGCCCTCCTGGCCTATACATCAAAGGATAATTGGCAATTTGGTGTTCTAGACTACCATACCTCATACACAGTTCATTGGCCGCCCTACACACATCTCTAGTATGGCCTCCTTTGCCACAGTAAGTGCAACCTACTGGTGCTCCTTAGCACCGCTGTTATTGTTACTGTCTTGGCTGTTGTCGAGCCGGTACTGTTACTACTGAAATTGTCGCCCTTCGTGGCACTGAATTATGGATATAAATGCCATGTGACAGTGCTGATGTCTGAGGTACTCCTCCTCCTCCACTGCTCTGGGCTTGAGATCTCTTCTGCCCCCCCCCCCCCCGCCCTTACGGATAACCTCTACATGGTGAGCTCATACTTTATAGTCGCTATCAATACTTTCTCATAAGTTTAGTAATCATTTCCTTCTATTCGTTATAAAATCTCCAGGTGAAGTCCCTGCTAGAACCTTATCGCTCTATCTGATTCTGTAGCCACCATCGTCGAAGTAAATATGCTCAGCCTGTAGAATTCAGCTACATATTCGTCCATAGTCCTACTGGCCTGTTTGAGACCGATAAACCACTACTGTAGCTCATATTGTGCTACGACTCCAAAATACCTAGCCCTGAAATGGGTCCTGAAGTTGTCTCAAGAAATATGATGCCTCAAGCCAACCTCTACAAATCCCCACCAATCACGGGCAAGGTCCTTGAGCTACAGTCAGACCTGGTCAACTTGCTCCTCAACCGAAACCTTTGTTGCCACCAAAATAATATTAATGTCTTATAGCCACGCGTCTACTGTGATGGCATTCTCCGTGCCATCGAAGTACCTCGGGTTAAGTCGACAAAACTGACCGACGTACCCGAATCTATCATTTTGCCCCTCTTCAGAGCCATTTGTAACCCTTAGTTCAACGGGATATTCTGGTCTTGTTTCTGAAACTGTTGATGTTGCTGCACAGCTATCTGGTGTTGTTGTGTTCCAACAGTCCTATAATAATCTCTAGTAGTACCGGGGTATCAAGAGTTGCTGGTACTACGGGCACTATTGGGGGTACCAGAATTTCTAGTATATGTTGCTCGACATTCCCTTCTATTTGCTCGACCACTGGTTCTGTCATGACGCCTACCGAGATGATCGGGGCATGAGTACGTGGGTACGTCCAGCCTATGTCTAGCATCGGCGGTAGAACATTGTCTAGACCTCATGATCAATAAATGTCAAACTATATACATTAAGTGCTCAATCGCAACAACTAAAGGAATATATGAATAAAGAAAGATAAATCCAAATATAATAAATCTCAAAAGTTAACTAAGTCGTAATCTAATATCCAAATATCATGATACAAGCCAAGGAGTTCCGGAGACAAATTCGGTCAAATAACTAATAGAATGAAACTAATGAAAGGCACTAAAACTAAGATATACTAAACTAACTCTCCCAGAGAAGTCCAATGGTGCAACAACAGTCTCAACTATATCCTTGCCCGAAGGTCCAACAATAGCAAAGCATTCCTAATATTTGTTAAATTATCCAATCAGGAGTGCAGCAAGTACTATTACAACCATAAAAATATACAATACTTATATAAATCTATTATGATAGAAATTGTACAAGTAATAAACTCATGTAAAGGAGTAAATAGAGACAAGTAGGGCATGGAATTGGCAGCAATAAGAAGATAATAAGAAGAACATGCAATATGAAAATAGTTAATAAGAAGAGCTAGCAATATATAAGTAAATGAACTAGTACATGAATCACAGATCTGACAATACCGTGTGACCTAGAATATAGGTTTCGACATGTTAGGGCTAGGTTGAATCCGACATGACATACGTATTGTGTACGCCGGCTATCTATCAAATCAAATAGATAAAATATGGTTTACCACATCTCTAATATTGTATTCTCCCACCCGACTCCCTCTTATAAGATCATGGAAGACCAGTAATCATAAACATGGAACATGAGTCAAAAACCACAAGTAGATAGTTATCTTAAAGAACGGATAATTATGAACCATGATACGGATAAGCACATGTCATGAATATGAATAGTCTCGAATCACAACACGGAGCTCAACAAATCATGACATGATAACTCATATCACAACTCGGGATAACGTATCAAAACTCGGATAATCACAATATCACAACACACTTTTAACTCAATCGTGAATCACAATAACCCATCCTTGTGCACAATAATCCATCCTTGTGCCAAGACAAATGGTAAGGTAAAATAATAACATTTATCATGTAAAAATAAATTCATAATTGTAAAGCACTTTCATGTCGTCCGGAGCCGGTGGTATCAATAGATGATTCTGAATCAATTTTTTTTAAAATAACTCTATGTTAGGTTTCTAGGTTAATTCTAGGTCATTAGGGTCAACTAGATCAATTATCTATTTTTGGGTTCCACTTTATCTACTTGATTGGCCTATATAGTTATACTAGTTAGTATTAAGTCACTTCTAAGTTTTCTAGGTCAATACCGTTCCAATACTAAGTTTCTAAGTCATACTAGCTATTTGATATACTAATTATCATATATACTATGTATCTACACATCTAGGTATCTATATAAAACCTTACTCAACTAGTATCCTAACTCCATAACAAGTTTCACACTCATACCTTAGTATCATAAGGCATCCTAACGATTTATCTATTACCTAGTCACATCACCATTACCTGAACTAGTATATTAACACTTAACAACTACCCATGGTATATAACTATTACCTTAACCAACTATCTCTAATACCTACCCAATTCCATAGCTTGCTATATACCCAATACTAGGATACACATGTACATCTCACTATTATGATCCATATAAATCCACTCTTCCCTTACTCACACTGGTATCTAGACTCTGCATCCTCATTATACAGATTTGCATAATTCACTCATATCCAAATCTGATACACCATATTCCAACATCTGATAATCATATTAAACCACCTAAAACATCAACCAAGCTACACCTATACCTTGGTCGATCCTCACTTCACTACCTACTGTTGTTGCTGGATGGACAACAACCAACTGATGCTATTGCCTAATCCTACTACTCATTACTGCCTAGGTTGCTGCTTGAATACAACAATTGCAAAGCTTAGAGCACTGCATGCAAAGCAAGGCACTCCAGGCAAAGTAAGGCGCTGCTCTATCTCCCAACTGCCTGATCTTCTTCACTTTAACTGCTCAATGAGCACATGCCTTCACACTCCCTGGATACTCGAGTATCCCTCACACTTTACTTGAAATCTCCTCCATACTCCCATACTCACTAACACCCATAATTCTATGCACTTGTATATGCAGTACCCTTGTGTAGCATTGATCCCGCACCATATATCATACTCACATGTTCAGACCAATCCCTACATCTGAACCCATACCATGCTACTCTCTCATTTGCTGCTACTATATTGGGTGCAACAATATGTTGCTGCTCGAACCAGTAGTAGCATTATTTGATTCAGGATCATCGTATTCTTTTATAGCTGCTAGTTTTCTAGCCACCTATATAGTAGCAACCTCGGCCCTTTTGAAGACCATGAGGATTCTTATGGGAGCTAGGATTATACCAGTTAGTGATTCATATAGAACGTGATCAGTAGTTGTGTGTGGTCGAGAGATGCGAGCTCGATTTCTAGTGTTCTCTATGCCGGACTATGATGTGTACTTGGTATGGATTGATTGAGCCAGTATAATGCGAGATTGGATTGCCGATATGGCAGTATTATCTTCAGGCCACAGGGTTACCATGATTTTGAATTTCTGAGGGGAGCAAGAGAGCAGGGTGCCCAGCCTACACTTAAGGCACATACTGTAGAAGGAGAGCCGGTAAACCCGAGGATTGTGTCAAAGTTTGAGGATGTATTTTTTGAGGATCTTCCAGGCCTGCCGCCCGATCGGGAGATAGAGTTTATTATAGAGCTGACACCAGGAGCCGAGCCTATTACTTCCCCTGTGTACAAATTAGCACTGAAGGAGTTGGTTGAGTTGAAGGCACAAGTTAATGATCTCTTAGACAAAGGCTTCATCCGAGCTAGTATTTCATATTGGGGATCCCCAATCTTCTTTATGCCGAAGAAGGATGTGTCAGTACACTTATGCAGTGATTACAGAGCTCTGAATGCTGTAACTATCAAGAACAAGTACCCTTTGTTACGTATCAACGACTTATTTGATTAACTGAGTAGAGCATGTGTGTATTCGAAGATTGATCTTAGATCAAGCTACCATCAGATCAAAGATTAGGAAGGAGGATATCCCGAAGGCAGCTTTTCGAATGAAGTACGGGCATTATGAGTTCCTAGTCATGTCGTTTGGTTTAACCAATAAGCCAGTTATTTTTATGAGCCTGATGAATAAGGTGTTCTACGAGTACTTGGAAAAATCCGTGATAGTGTTCATCGATGATATCTTGGTATACTCCAAGAGTCACAAAGAGAACTAGGAGCATCTTAGGATTGTGTTGGAGACGCTGAGATAGGAGAGGTTATATGCCAAGCTCAATAAATATGAGTTCTTCATGGACATAGTAACTTTTCTTGGTCACATAATTATCGGGAAAGGACTATATGTTGACCCAAAGAAGATCTCGCCGCCACAAAGATATAGCCTATCCCTATAATAGTTGCAGAGGTTAGGAGTTTTCTCGAAGTAGCCGAATATTATCTGAGTTTTATGAAAACCTTCTTGAGGATCGCTGCACCTATGACGCGGTTGACGCATAAGGAAAAGATTTTACTTGGGCAGAGGAGTGTCAGGCGACCTTTGATGAGTTAAAGAAGCGACTGATGACAGCACCGATCTTGACCTTACCTTCTGGCTAGGAAGGATTTGTAGTGTATATTGATCTGGAGCTAGCTGCAGTGATATTTGCACTAAAGCTATAGAGGCATTACCTATTTGGAGAGCGGGTAGAGATATACATTGATCATAAGAGTCTGAAGTACATCTTCACTGAGAAGGATCTCAACATGAGGCAGAGGCGATGGCTTAAGCTGATGACAATCTTTGACATCGAGTTGCAGTACCATCCTAGTAAAACGAATATTATAGATGACGTATTGAGCAGGAAGCCTACAACTTACTTCTTGACGACTCAGCGCCATTTGTTAGAGGACCTTCAGTATCTTGGGATAGAGGTTATTTTTCTAGGCATGGAGGGACAATTGGCGAATCTTGAGGTAAAGTCTTCATTGGTAGATCGGATTAAGGTAGCTTTGCCTACAGATGCTAGATTTTAAAAACTTTGAGAGAGGACTAAGGCTGGTATGCAAATAGGACTGCATATTCATGAGGATGGTACATTGAGATATGGAGATAGCTTATGCGTGTCGAGTGGAGAGTTGCGCCAAGAGTTGATGACTGAGGCACATAATTCTATTTACTTTGTTCATCCCGGAGGTATGAAGATGTACCGAGACTTGAAACAATATTTCTGGTCGCATGTAATAAAAAGTGAGATTGTGCAGTTCATGGAGAGATATTTAGTCTATCAGCAGGTCAAGGCCGAGCAACAGAGGACAGCAAAATTGTTGCAGCCGCTTCCCATTTTCGAATAAAAGTGGGAGCATATCACTATGGACTTCGTCACAGGATTTTCAAGGAGCCCCAATGGGAAGGATGTAGTGTAGGTGATCGTGGATCGACTCACCAAGTTGGCACATTTCTTGCCATTCTGAATCGGATAGTCCACAAAAATAGTAGCTGACATATACATGCTTCAGATTGTGAGATTGAATGGATTACTGGTTAGTATAGTATTAGATCAAGATTCCAGATTCACCTTTCATTTTTGGCAGAGTATGCAGGAGAGTTTGGAAAATTTACTCAATTTTAGCACAACTTATCACCCACAGACCGATGGTCAGTCAGAGTACACTATTCATATACTAGAGGACATGTTGCGAGTTTGTATGCTTGATTTTGATGGATCTTGGGAGCACCACTTGCACTTGGTAGAATTTTTCTATAATAATAGCTACCAAGTAAGCATTTAGATGGAACCATTTGAGAAACTATATGACAAAAAGTGCAGGTCTCCTGTATGTTGGAGTAACATGGGAGAGCGACAGATACTGGGCCCAGAGTTAGTGACATAGACGGTAGAGAAGGTGAAGGAGATTCAGTGCCGTCTCCGCGTAGCGCATGATAGACAAAAGCATTGGGCATATGCACATCGTCGCCCATTGGATTTAAAGGAAGGAGACCATATATTCTTGAGGATATCGCCTACTTAGGGTACTATTAGATTTGGGAGCAGAGACAAGCTAAGTCCGAGGTATATCGGGCCTTTCGACATATTGGAGTAAGTTGGCGAAGTGGCTTATCGTCTTGCATTGCCTCCATCATTAGAAGTTGTGCATGACATATTCCACGTATCATTGTTTAGGAGGTATGTGACTGATCCAAGCCATGTGATTGACCATTCTAAGATCGTAGTGGGACCGAGTCTGTCGTATGAGGAGCAGCCAGTTAAGATTTTGGACACTAGTGAGAAGGTAGGAACTGGCTTCTTTGGATAAGCTGGAAGCGCGATCCTCAGGCTAAGGGGACATACTACTAGACTAGTTCGATTAACATGGAAGAATCATTCACCGGGTAAGTCTACTTGGGAATACGAGGATTTTATGCGGGCGAAGTTGCCTCTCTTATTTGAGGCTTCAGGTATGACCTTACATACCTCACATAGTTTTCGAGTATTTTCTTGTTAGTGTAGTGCATTCTTAATTGTGAGGATGCAATTCTTTTAAGGTGGGTAGATTATGATGATTCTGATTTTTATAGAGGATTTTTTTGGTAATTAATAATTATTTTTATTATTTATTTAATTTAGATATTTATTTGACAATTTATTGAACTATAGAAACCTATTACTATGATCTTGAGATCTTGAGTACAATACTAGCCCTTACCTTCCAACCAACTTTGCATATTAGACTTAGATAAGCCAAATTAGGCTCATAAATTTCTATATTTCATTTTGGTCGCATAACTTTCGCGACGCAAATACAAGAAATTTGTCATTTAAGCACCTTCGCTGTTGCGTACGGCTTTAAATTGTAACACCAACCTATTTCGTAAAACAAACTTGATAACCTAGATCCTAACTCGACCTACTACATCTATGATAATGTTTCTCCATTCATTTAAATCCTCACATGTTCCATAAATATTGCATGGTTCAAATCTAAGATTTAAATTTAAATTTTAATTTTAATTTTTGTAAACTACATCATTGCATATCTTTTGTGCACCTTAATTAAATTAAAATAAATAATTATAAAATCAGCCCAAAAACTAAGAGAGACCTAGCAACCCTTAATGGGCCCTCAAATTCACTCCCCTATTGGATCAAACCCAACTTCTAGCCCTCAACACAAAAGCCCACACCACCTAGTATATATATTTGCTTCCTCCCCTCTACTAGCCCTAGCCACCACCCCCCTTCACCCTAGCTATCCAAAGTAGTAGCCCTACCTCTCTTATTCCCTTTTGCTTCATCCTCTTCTACCTCCACACCCTCATGACCCCTGAGCACCACACTAGGCAGACCCCAAGTCCGACCTTCCTCCACCAAACACCCCCTAACAGGCCGGCCAGCACTACTGCTGATTACTGTTTTAAATAAAATCCAAACCACCCTATAAAACCTATTTTCTTCATCCATTTGAAGTCCAATATCACCCCATAGAGTTTTACAAAGTTTGGAGTTCGTTTGGTACTCTGAAAGATAGTAATCGCGAAGAAGGTCCCCGCCATAATCACATTCGCGTAAGTTTTCTAACTTGCTTTATTTTCCTATTTTTCCATGAACAAAACCTTTTAAAAACCCATGTTGATGTTATATTGCAAATATAAATATCCTCATGCATGAGAAATCCATAATTTATGTGCAAAACTATCCCAAGTTGATGTACAACCGAGACACAAGCACGTGGCACCAAGATTGATTCTAGTTCAATGACTTATGCCATATTTTAATTATGAAATAAAATTCCAGAAACTACCTTAATTATATTTCAGAATATTTAATATAGTATTTTCATATTAAATAGTATTTTGATGCAAATATGGGAGTTGCATGCACAAACTATATGTCGAAGTTGCTTAGAATGACTAGTTGTCGATCATAGAAACTATTTGCATGCGATGATATTGATTTGGTTATTCTCATATAGTTATAAATAATTTCACAATATTAAACATATTTAATTTATTAATTAAATGATGTTAAGATATGTGTTTGAGAGGTTCCATGTATGTTTATGAGTAGGATGGTGTTGATGAGAGTTTTGCGACATTGATACGTGCCTACGTACGTATTGGATTATGCGTACTTAAACACATATAAATGCCTATATGTATGCTTGGTATATCAATTTAAAAGACCCTCACGACATGCTAGAAAGTGGCATAGCATGTGTATCTTTGCACGTTGTCCGAGGCCATACAAATATTGGATTATTGGCATGAACATCAACGTATTTGTTGATGTTGTGCAACGATCTATGATTTTTCATTGAATAGATTAGTGGGTTGGTATTAATTAGAATATGTTCGACAGAAAAACTTATATCTACTAATCTTCCAGTCAAGGACATTGGACAGGCAGCAGTAATTCCGGCTAAAATGTCCACATCACTCAGCTTCTACACCCACTCGGCTTCTACGCCTGCTCGGCTTTTATGCCCACTCGGCTTCTACGCCTGCTCGGCTTCTATGCCCACTCGGCTTCTATGCCTACTCGGCTTCTACGCCTACTCGGCTTCAATGCCTATTTGGCTTCTATGCCATGGTGACAGTTATTGGCTTCTACGCCAACCTCTTCTGCACAAGGGATAACTACCTACATGGCTTCTACGCCGTGATCTTCGCAGCAGCTATACGCGTTTGTCCCTTAGTTGGACACGCGTCACATGCTCACTCAGAAGTTTATCTATACGCAGGCATTGGTTATTTTAAACCGTCATGTAAAAGGGTACTGTACTTTCCACTACTCGGTTTCTACTCCGACTGAGTGGTTACTGTCACTAAAAACTCTATAAATAGAGACCTCTATCAACAGAGGGAAAAAGGTCGAAAAAGGAGAAGAAAAAGGAGGTCGCAAAATTAAAGATCGAACGATCTGAAATTGGTCAAGGAATCCAGTATCAGATCCAAGGTCGACAATTGGGAGAAAACGGTCGAGAGAGAGAGAGAGAGAGAAGAATCCAGAGCTCAGGCAAAGAGAAGGGATCGACGACTTTGGCATCTGGCATCCACCCTCTTTAGCAACCCTCGAAGCTACTTTCTGTCTTCCACGACACTTCTTCATCATCGTATGGTCCAAGAGCAAAAGTGATCGACTGCAGATTAGACACCTATAGCAATATTTACCCAGATTAAATAAATTATACTCGACATCCTCGTATAGGATTAAATTATACAATCTTGTTTGTAAACATAGAAGAAGGGCATGTTTTCGTATAAGACCTCATTTCCTCATATTTATCTTTCCGTTTATTTTATCAAACAACAAGATGGTGACTCTGCTGGGGAACCCTTTCTCTTCTGACGAGGAAGCAATTGCTCAACACGATGCGGTATCCGTGGGATCCATGAAGAAGACACTGGCCGTCCAATTCGACCAGTCTGCCTACGAAGACATGCTTCAAACTGGGGGTAGCTCTCACTCTCTCTCAGTCCAAGACAACAGGAAGCTGCGTAAGGTCTGGATGCCCAAGACATTCTCTACCATTCCTATGGACTCTTCGACCTCTCCGATTTCTCTGACCAACGAGGTTGTAGCATTGCTCCCTCCGCGCCTTGCGCATAAAATTCAGTCGCCTGTCTCTGGCACAACAGACAAAACTTCTGGTAATGCCTCAGTGCTAACCCAGAAGTATACTCCGCGCTCTGCACATAAAATTTAGCCTCCCATCCCTGGCGGAAAAGACGAAACTTCGGACAATGCCTCAGCGCTAGTCCAGAAGCCTACACCGCGCTCTGCACGTAGAAACCAGTCTCCCGTCCCTGGTGGAATAGACAAAATTTCTAATGATGCCTTAGCGCCAAATCAGAAGTTCTAAATGCGCTCCACGCGTAAAAATGCATCTGCCTTCCGCGGAAAAGCAGATGATCCCTGCAATCTACGCAAGAGAAAGCAAGCGGCGGACTACTCAACTTCTCGGCCTTTACGCCAGCAAGGGAAGAATCTGCCAGCCCTCCGGATTACGCGGGATGCTTACGGCCGACTGAGGACCTCCTCGGCTTTATGCCAGTCCGAATTACGCCAGGAGAAGTCCCTCAGCGTAAAGAAGGCTCAATTCGCGGAAAGACACCCTCCTCGGGGGTTATCCGCCACCCAGATGGCCAACCTGTTGTATACAGGAGGCACAGGGAAAACTGGGGTTCCCAACATCCGCCTGCCCACTGATGTGAACAGAAGGAACAAGTAATCTTCTTCTTCTGTAACTCCTCCTAACCTGCGTGACTATCTGATCCAGAAACACGAAGACAAGGGTCATAAACAGGCTTCAGTTCCCCTAACTGTCAAATGCAGGAAGATCTTGTGGTAAGATGCATCAACATCTAATATAGTCATGACAGGTGGGCCATATGAAGATTCTATCTTTATTATTCCTCCAACTCGCGATGATCAGCATCCCATAGTCTTATGTCACATACGGAGCAGCCCGATCATACAGGAAGAATTTTGCGAGTCTGAAACTGGCAGAATACAAATCCACAGATATAGCCCGCAAGCGTTAAAAATTATACAAAACATGTGTTATGATTTGAAGCTGAAACAAGGCCTCAACTTTGGAAAGGGCAGACGAACACCGTTGCATGGTAGTTCTTACCGTCAACAAGCTCGTTTTGGGTTGGGATATACTGCATCTCTTGCGAAACCTAAATCTTCAAAGTCTAATCCTGTACAATCAGAGGCAGGTCCTACTAAATCAGCTTCTGTAGATGAATGCCACGACATGTCTGGGGGTAGCCTACCTCGACAAAACAGGGCGGCATCCAAAGCTAGGGGTAGAATTCCCTCAAGATCCGAAGATGATGCAACGACGACGATCTTCCCGGAAGACCGTAAAACTCAGGCATCAGGAGCCCGAAGACCAAAAGGGACTTTCTCCTTCATTGAAGATGACATCATTAAAATCTTCAATATGTTGATGGAGAAATACAAGCTTCAGCTTCCCAACATCAGACATCCTGAGAAAGCTAGCAAAGTTGATCACCCAGATTTTTGTCTCTTTTATCGGTACATTCAGCATCCAACAAAGGCGTGTTATATACTGAAAAGGAGAATCCAGGAGATGATTGACGCCAAAATCATCACTTTGCATCTGTAAACGAAATGATGATCATTGCGAATCGGCCTTTCTAAACGTGACAATTTGCTCCCTTCAAGAATGTACCTGAGGAAGAGTCCCTGAAGTTTCCCCAATAGATTTTTCAGGACCGTCCTTACTCGAGAAAATTACTCTACAGTGAATTGTTCAGACATAAGTGTAGAAGCATAAAAAATACGCCAGATGGCTATACGCAGCTGATTGGTGCAGGACAGCATAAAGAGATGACCTCAGAGCCATCAAGCATGCAAAACAAGGGTTATATTAAAAGCTCAAAGACCATCCGCGTAGGACAGTATGTCCAGGCTGCTTCAGCGTAAAACAGGGTGCTTCGTCGTCTATATGGTGTAAAACATATCCGCTTTCAATATAGCATTAAAATGTACGAGGAACGCTTCGTATTCTCCGAAGTGCACCTATCAGATCCTGCAATGAACCTGACGTCTGGACTTCTGACAAAGGGATGCTGCTCGACTACCCCGACGACGGCTATAATGATGGCACGACACTGCAACCCAGGCTGTCATTTACCGCCATCTCCTTTGCGTAAACTGCTTTTACGTACACAAAGGGATACACTGCCTTGTTTTACCTAGGCATACATGAGCTGTTTATGCTTCGCAGTAGACAAACCGCCTGCCACATCAAAAGCTGCACTTCGTACGGGGCTCGAGGCACATCTTTACGTCTAATGCACAGAGCGGTGACAGTTCTTACATAGAGCGGTGATAGTTTCTCGAGGCACGTCTCTGCGACTGATGCACAAAAGGCCTGTAGACCTTCAAAAACACGCCTCTATATTTAATGCGCAGGATGGTGGCAAATCTCTATATTTAATGCAAGAGATTTGATTATATCTTCAAAAGCCGTAATTCTGGCTAAGACGTCCACATCAGCACTCTGGCACGTTACGCAGCGGCTTTTACGCCCATTCAGCTTCTGTGCTCACTCGGCTTCCACGCCCATTCAGCTTCTATGCTCACTCGGCTTCTACGCCCACTCGGCCTCTATGACCATTCGGCTTCTACGCCCACTCGGCCTCTATGACCATTCGGCTTCTACGCCCACTCGACCTCTATGACCATTCGGCTTCTACGCCTACTCGGCCTCTATGACCACTCGGCTTCTACGCCTACTCGGCTTCTATGCCTACTCGGCTTCTACGCCGATTCAGTTTCTATGTCGGTTTGATAACTATTTGGCTTCTACGCCATGGTGACAGTTATTGCCTTCTACGCCAACCTCTTCTACACAAGGGATAACTACCTACGTGGCTTCTACGCCGTGATCTTCGCAGCAGATATATGCGTTTTGTCCCCTTAGTTGGACACGCGTCACATGCTCACTCAAAAGGTCATCTATACGCAGGCATTGGTTATTTTAAACCGTCGTATAAAAGGGTGCTGTACTTTCCATTACTCAGTTTTGACACCGACTGTGTGGTCACTGTCACTAAAAACTCTATAAATAGAGACCTCTATCAACAGAGGAAAGGGTCGAAGAAATTAGAGAAGAAAATTGGTCAAGAGATCCAATATCAGATCCAAGGTCGAACTTCTAAGAAAGATTGAACCAGAGGTCAAGAGAGAGAGAGAGAGAGAGAGGAGAATCCGGAGCTTAGGCAAATAGTAGGGATCGACGACTTTGGCATCGTGCATCCACCCTCTTTTGCAACCCTCGAAGCTCCTTCATGTCTTCTACGGCACTTCTTCATCATCGTGTGGTCCAAGGGCTAAAGTGATCGACTGCAAATCAGACACCTATAGCAATATTTATCCAGATTAAATAAATTATACTCCCATATCCTCGTGTAGGATTAAATTGTACAAGTTTGTTTGTAAACCAAAGAAGACGGGTTTCTTATAAACCTCGTATTATATACATTTCGTTCTTTCGTTTAATACCACAAACAATAAGTTTATCTTTATATTACCTCTGAACTATCATCCAAGCATTTTATTTCTTTTACCAGAAGTTTGTCATGTTCATATTACCTCTGAACAAATTCTCCGAGTTCCTGGCTATCGATTATCATGTCCATATTACCTCTGATATCGGTTGTCATTTTAACTTAACACCCGTACTTAACCCTAAGTACGCTAGTGGTGTTAGGCCCATAAAAAACTGCCATGTCCATATTACCTCTGAGCAGATATGCACCTCCATCCCCGTTGGAATTGCAACCCAGAAGTTTGTCATGTTCATATTACCTCTGAACAAACTTTTCAAATTTTTGGCTACCGATTATCACGTCCATCATACCTCTATCGGTTGTCATCTCAACTTAACACCCGTACTTAACCCTAAGTACGCCAGTGATGTTAGGCCCACAAAAACTGCCAAGTCCATATTACCTCTGAGCAGATATGCACCTCCATCTCCGATGGAATTGTAACCCAGAAGTTTGTCATCTTCATATTACCTCTGAACAAACTTTCTAATTTTTTGGCTACCGATTATCACGTCCATCATACCTCTGATATGGGTTGTCATCTCAACTTAACACCCGTACTAAACCTAAGTACGCCAGTGGTGTTAGGCCCACAAAAACTGCCATATCCATATTACCTCTGAGCATATATGCACCTCCATCCCCGATGGAATTGCAACCCAGAAGTTTGTCATGTTCATATTACCTCTGAACAAACTTTCTAAATTTTTGGCTACCGCTTATCACGTCCATCATACCTCTGATATCGGTTGTCATCTCAAACTTGACACCCGTACTTAACCCTAAGTACGCCAGTGGTGTTAGGTCCACAAAAACTGCTACGTCCATATTACCTCTAGCAGGGCTTATCCTAAACCTATTATTTGCACTCTCGTGCGCAACGAATAATAGGTCTACCAAAGAACCCATGGCATGTCCTCAATGCCACAGTGTGATGGAGGTGGTCCCAAGCATCACTTTCACTCAAGATGACATGCTGTTAAAACATAACAGGCATGACATACCCCTCTATTACATCGGATACGTCGGTTCCATAGAGGTCAACCGGATTCACATAGATCCGGGATCATCAATCAACATCATTCCTCATAGTCTGCTCAGACCGCTGAGGATTCCTACCAGCGAATTGGCTTACACCACCACTACAATCGTGGGTTTCAACGCCAGAAAGAGTAAGCCGTTGGGGAAAATTCGCCTGAGGATCCAAATTGGCAACCTTAGATCAATGGCCACATGTTACGTTATTGATTCAGAGGTATCCTACAATATTCTGCTGGACAGACCCTGGATCCACGACCATAACATCGTTCCTTCAACTCTACATCAATGCTTTAAATATGTAGACGCACAAGGAACAGTACAAACGGAGTTTGTCGACCTGAACACATTTAGAGGAGTAGAATCCTACTACTCCGATGCTGTGTTGTACTCTCAAGACTACACGGAAGAGGTGTCAGCCAAAGCAGAGAAGGAATCCCACCGGGAGCCAGAAGAACCCTCTGCCGAACAACCACTGTCAATCAAGGTGAAAGGATAGACTACTCGTCCAAAAGCCATGGAGCCTATGGCGATCCACCTGAACAAAACCAGGTCAGGAAAATAGGGTGATCCTCTAGTGATTACTTTGAACCAGAAGCCTCCATCCTTGGTCATCAACCTTTGGCGCAGAAGGCAGCCGATCGATGTAAATGCAACCGGGAACAAAGTTTCAGATGATAATAAACATCCTCTTTTCCAGTATATTGACGCTCAAATTCCGAACCAGGAATCCTCTTCCCAGGACGATATAGAACCTATAGCACAAAAGTTCTTGGGAGCTATAGATTCTTATCATCCGTATGTGTGGGAAGTGGCATCATCATCCAATGTCACCACGACATATGGACCGTATGAGGATTCTATCTTCATTGTCCCGCCTACTTGCAGCAGTCAACATTCAATAGTCTTCGGCCGCATGCGCAATAAATCGACTGTGGAAGAGGATTCTCCTGACGACGACATTGGTAAAATACAGGTTCACAGATACAACCCGCAAGCTTTGAAGATCATGCAAAGTGTGGGTTATAACTTGAAGCTGAAACCAGGTCTCAACTACGAGAAAGGCAGACGAATGCCGCTGAACGGCAATCCCTACTATCAACGAACTCATTTTGGGTTAGGGTATACCACCTCCCTTGCAGCTTTTGAGTCAAACGAGGATATCTTTTCCTCTTTTTAAAATGGCTCAGCGCCCTCCGACTCATCTCATGCTCTCGAACGAACATTATCAGTAAATATGGTAGTGACAGATTCCTTCGAAGTAGACGAACAAGAATCTGAACTATTTGAGAATGATGCTTGGGCTCAGCAAATGGATACACAATGGGAGTTCCGCTTCGAGCAGAGAGAACCTCCTACTGAAGATAAAGTTATCCAGATTGACGTTGGGGATGAACTTTTACCAAAGCCGATATTTATCAGTAACAGTCTTTCCGAAGCAGAAAAGGAAGAAGTTATCCAGCTGATAAAAGAATATATCGACGTCTTTGCGTGGAATTATGAGGACATGCCAGGCCTTGATCCAAAAGTAGCTACTCATAAGCTCAATATATTGCCCGATTCAAAGCCTGTGAAGCAACACCAATGCCGGTTTCGCCCGGATATGATGGACGCCATCGAAGTTGAAGTCAAGAAGTTAATAGCCTGCGGCTTCATCCGAGAAGAAAAACATCCCGACTGGGTCGCCAATGTTGTCCCGGTCATGAAGAAAAATAGAAAAGTACGTGTCTACATCGATTACCAAGATCTGAATGCAGCCTACCCCAAAGATGAGTTTCCTCTTCCCATCACAGACGTCATGATTGACAATACATGCAGTTTCGAACGTATGTCTTTCATGGACGGATTTTCAGGATACAATCAAATCAAGATGCATCTTGATGACGAAAAGCATACTGCCTTTCGGACACCATTGGGGGTATATTGCTATACGGTTATGCCCTTCAGATTGAAGAATGCCGGGGCTACGTACCAACGGGCTATGAGTAACATATTCCATGAGCATTTGCGCAAGACAGTGGAGTGTTACTTGGATGATATAGCTGTCAAAAACTGCCTCAAGGACAATCACAACCAAGACTTGAAGACAGTATTTGAATTAATGCACCAACATCAACTCAAAATAAATCCTACAAAGTCCTTTCTGGGGGTATCTAGTGGCAAATTCATGAGATTTGTCATTACTGCCAAAGGCATTCAAGTGGACCCTGATAAAGTCAAGGCCATCTTAGAAATGCGACCGCCCCATAATCTGAGATAACTCAGGGGATTTCAAGGTCGTCTGGTTTATATCCGAAGATTCATATCCAACCTCTCTGGAAGATGTCAGCCATTTTCTCGTCTCATGAAGAAAGGTGTATCTTTTATATGGGACAAAGCCTGTCAGTAAGCGTTCGGTAATATCAAGCGCTACCTCACTAGCCCGCCAGTTCTGGTGCCTCTATTCATAGGAAGACCATTCATGCTGTACGTTCGAGCGATGGATCATTCTCTGGGAGCTCTTCTCCCGCAAAAGAACGATACGGGTCATGAACAGGCTATCTACTACCTCAGCAGAATGATGGTCGAAGACGAACACCGGTACAACCCAGTGGAGAAGGAATGCTTGGCTCTGATGTTCGCTATCCAGAAAATGCGGCACTAAGTCACAGGCCAAACCATTCACATCATCTCCAGGGTCAATCCCCTTCGGGTACTGATGAACAAGCCAAGCGTTCTTAATTTCCGACTTACGACTTGGGCAATGTTATTAACACCGTATGACATGGTGTACGTCCCTCAGAAGTCCGTCAAAGGCTAAGCATTGGCTGATTTCCTAGCTGCTCATCCAATCCCGGAGGCCTCCAAGCTGTACGAGGACATTCCCGATGAAGTTACAGAATATAATTCCGCAATGGAAGGTGATGCATGATAACTATTCTTCGATGGTGCCTCCAGAACTGGTCCCAGAGGAAACATGGTTTCGGGAGTAGGAATTATCCTGGTTGCTCCTGATAAGCTCGTCATCTACCGAGCATATTTTCTTAGAGAGCCATATTCTAACAATGTGGCATAGTATAGTGCTCTACTAATCGAGCTCCAAGTCGCTAAAGAATTGGGCGTCGAATCTCTGGAAGCTTTCGGTGACTCTCTGCTGATCGTCAATCAAGTCAGAGGAATATACGAAGTTCGGAATCCAGACCTCATCCCCTATCATCGAGCAACGGTTGAGATAGCCATGACATTCAAAGGATTCTTCCTGGAATATGTGCCCCGATCTCAGAATCTGGAAGCTGATGCCCTAGCCAGTCTAGCTGCAGATTTAACTATTCCTATAAGAAGGCAAAATTCGGTAATCCTTCTTAGCAGAGATTTATTCTGTGTGAAAAACAACTTTTACATAGAATACAGCTACGCTGTGAACACAGATCCTCCCAGGAGAGACTGAAGAAGTCCTTTTATAGATTTTGTAGCATACGAAATCTTGCCGGAGGACCCTAAAGAAGCAGTATCCGTCAAAAGACGATCATTACGCTTCTATTTTGAGGCGTCCTCACAGTATCTATATCGCCGGACCTACGACGGACTGCTATTGAGATGTCTCTCAGATGATGAGGCACAGCAGATCATCCTTGAAGCTCACGACGGCGTATGCAGAGCGCATCAACCCGGGCCTAAGCTACAGGATCGCATCAGGAGAATGGGCTATTACTGGCCTACTATGATCACGGATGCAATAAAGTACGTAAGACAGTGCAGAGCCTGTCAGGTCCATGCAGACTTTATCCATCAGCCTCCTGAACATCTACATCCTACGGTTGTATCCTGGCCTTTCGAAGCATGGGGTATGGATATCATTGGTCCTATTCACCCGTCTTCTTCTAGAGGTCGTCGGTTCATACTGGCCATCACGGATTATTTCTCCAAATGGGAAGAGGCGATCCCTCTTGCTGAGGTAAAGGTATCTAATGTGATCAGCTTCATCAAGCATCACGTCATTTATCGCTTCGGGATACCCCGGAGGATAATTCATGACAATGGGCCTTATTTCATCAGCCAAGCGTTTCATCGATTTTGCGATAAAAATCGAATACATAATATGGCCTCTACGGCATATAATCCTTCTGCTAATGGTTTGGCGGAAGCTTTCAACAAAACCATTATCAAGCTCTTGAAAAAGTTCATCTCTTCGAACAAGAGGGATTGGAATGAGAAGCTGTTAGAATATCTCTGGGCATACCGCACAACGGTACGAGCACCGACAGGTTGCACCCCATTCTCATTAGTTTACGGGAGCGAAGCAGTTCTCCCCTTCGAAATCCAGATTCTGTCGCTCAGGATAGCCGTGGTTAATGAGTTGACTCAAGAAAAGAATGACCTGTTAAGGCTTCAAGAGCTAGAAGGATTAGACGAGAAATGCCTCCAAGCTCAACAACGCATCGCGTTCTACCAAACACGCATATCCAGAGCTTTTAATCAAAAAGTAAAGGAAAGAGTGTTCAAAGTTGGCGAGCTAGTCTTAGCTGTGAGAAGGCCGATGATTCTTACTCACAGGAGTAAGGGCAAATTCTAGCCCAAATGGGAAGGCCCTTATGTGATTGAGACGACGTTCTCAAACGACGCTTACAGGTTAGCCAAGCCTAATGGAGACCTGTTCATGGCTCCTATCAATGGCAAATTTCAGAAAAGGTACTATGCTTAACCTACTTTGCTCAAGTGGAATATGGCGGAAACCTTATTATGACAAAACTACTTCCAAAACGAAACTAGTGGGATCGTATTCTATCATGTTCATATTACCTCTGAATAGATATGTCCTGCTAAAACTTACCGAGAGTATATCACGTCCATATTACCTCTGATATTACTTTTACCTAAACCTGTCATTTATATTCCAAAATGATGGGTCCACAAAGTCAGATGAAGGCCTCTTTATTATTCCCAAAAAAGAAGAGCGAAAGTACATTGAAAAGCAAAAGTATATCATTTGGGGGGAGCGGTTAGGTCACGAATCTGCTGCGCCAGAGCAACCACTCTATCATCCCGGGAGTTCAAGACGTCGGCGCGAGCCCTTTCCAACCTTGCCGCATCGTTGTCCTAAGCAGCTACCTCAGACCGAGCCCGCACAAAACCTGAGTGGAAAGCACCGACGCACGCCAGATTCTGCTGAACAGTCACCCGTCGCTCCTTCAGCACATCTCGGGCTGCCGACAAAGAGAGAGCCTTCGCCTCTACTCGAACAAGCTTATCCTTCAATATGTGGGCCTGCGCTGTCGCTTCCTCATATTCGGCTTTGCATCGGGTCAACTCGGGAACGACATACCCTAATTGGACACGTTCTTCGTCCATCTCCCGCTGCTGAGCCTCGATGGACTTATTCAGAGATGCCATCTGTTCAGCAATCTGCGCAGTCAGGGAGTCGTATCTAGCCTGGACCAGATCTTCAACGCTGCCTCGAGCTAGCTGCAAGTATTCGTTAATGGGTTGCTCCAAACCATTAACTATCTCCTCTAGCGCGTCAGCTACCCCAGTGTCGTTGAATTCTCGGATCGGCATTATAGAGGCCCGGGAGGCCCTCCTCAGCATCGCAAAGCCCAAATTCTTCTCCAACACCATTGATATTAACATTTTCAAGGTCGCATAGAAGATACCAGTGTACTGCGCGGTCAGCGCAGCAAGATCCGAATGGACGCTGGGAGTGGCCGCGATAGTGGCGAGTCCCCCTCTAAGAACAACTGCAAACGATGTTGCCACGACCGTTGCCTCAACAGGAGGTGCGACAAAAGAAGAAGTGCCAACACCGGACGAAGTGACCGGCGTACTCAAAGGAGGCATTGTCGCAACGACAGGCTCGTCCTCCTCTTGAGATATCAGAATCTCTTCGACAGGCGAGCCGGTACCCGAAGACGCTTCCTCTTCAAAATCAGGCACATCCGTGTCACCACCAGGACCTGACACAGAGCCAAAGGGCGCATCTATACTGCCCTCCCCGAAGATGTCTTCCCCTGAAAAGAAGACAAAAGGAAGTTAATATCAGCATAATGTTAATTTTCCTAAAAGAAGAGGCATAAAAGACGATATTTACCCATGGCCAATGGTGTATATGTCGCGTCCGTGGCCAGTACAACTCAATTATTTCTTAGTGATGCTAGGCAAGCTGTCATACCTGGAGAAGGGGATGCTCTTCCGAATACCGACAAGTACTCTTCCGAATCTTCGTCGAGATCCCCTCGAGGTTCATCAGCTGGAATCTCGCTGGATGCACCTACAGACACGGCAGGGGTCTCCCCCGATGCTGACCTGGGTAAAGATATCCTCATTCTGCTCGGCCCCGAAGGCGATCTCGTTCCACTACCGGAAGCGGTAGCAGCGACAGCAGCCTTCAGCAAGAATTCTCTGGCACCGCCAGCCGGGATTGTCGAGGTTCCTTCTCTAAAAGGCGAGGAACCTCCAATCAAAGAATCATCCCCGACATGGGGAGATGCAGGCTCACTTCTAGGAGCCTCAATACCAGGAATCCGGAGAGGACGAATAACCGTCTTCTTCTTCCTCTTACGAGGGAAAGTCTCCTTCGGAGTAGGAGCCCTTCGCTTCCCGGTGATTACCAAAGGCCCTGCAGGCAGAGGTACTTCACCCCTCGATACCGCCAACAGAGGCTCATCTGGATTGACGGAATCCTCACCCTCGTCAGAAGAAACCGAGGGGACTTCGACTGTTCCCCCAAACTTGGAAGAGGGCACCCTAAAACTTTCATGCATATCAAAATCACGATGGAAGGTGTTGGTTGCCACATAGAACTGGGCGTACGAGTGGAGAATGCGCAGCTCCATAAAAAGTGAAAGGACGGGCACGGTAAAAGTTGCCTCAGTGCAACCCATGATGAAATATCGCCATCCTCTGGCTTCATCAATGAGTCCACCCCTGGACCTGAAGCTGGAGACGGCATTGCCCACGTGCAACTGGTCGTACCCGAATTGCCTGGCGAATCGACTAGGCAAGTAGGGCTCGAAGAAGAAATGGTCTTCACTTCTGTATAGTAGATGGGAAGGTCTAATGCAGACCAACCAATTAAAAGACTCAGGAGAAAGAACGGTCTTCCCGTCGCCTACGTCCTGAAGTCTGATCCCCTGTTGATTGAGATATACAGGGGGAACCGTACAGGAGAGCTTCCAACTGTGACTAAGATTCAGCGCCCGCCGACAGTCTGTAACTGTGGTCACGTTCCAGGAGGATTTCTGGTAGTTTAACAAGAAACTAGCCCCCGAACTACTGCCAGAGCCGGGAGACATAACCCTGGGGTTATGAAGAATTAACCACCCCATCCGATATAGGTATGGTAATTCTACCCTGGGAAAGCTATCACGCCGAGTTTTATCGGCGAGCAGCCCATCAGTCATGGCCCTCAGGCCAGCTTGAATACGGCACACCATGGCAGGGAGCAAGCCCAGTCTTGCCCCGAATACCAGACGCACTGCAGGCCATAGCGTGTTGCGGTGAATGCGGTCTGCAGATGCGATACCGGGTACCACCAGTCGACGCAGCCATATGGAGAGGAAGCCAGCCGGTTGAGCTTCCCTGGACAGAGGCCTACGGCAACGCCTCAAATAACTATAGGCCTTAGTGCCTACGGGATACTTCCTATCCCTTCGTCGAGGATCCAGTCCGGAGCCCAGCGTCTTCCATGAGATCGTCAACTACCTGAGCATTAAGCACGCTCGGAGGATTCAAAGGCTGATCCTTGCCTTCCAATACCTTCTCCGGCTTAGCAGTCCTAGACCGGTGAAAGAAGAGGTAGGACGTCCATTTACTGACGTGAGCCAAATCCGATGGCTCACCATAAAAAGTGGTACAAGCGAGGAAGTGGCACAACAGCTCCTGGTACACTTCCACTACCCGAGGGTCTGAATCCCCCAGCTCCCGGTTCGTGGGAACATACTCTTCATATGGAGTATCCCCCCATCGGTAGTCTCGAGATCTCTGCCATCTCGTGGAGGGCCAATCCCAACTCCCCCAGTGGAGTGGCAAAAGTCCCGGTGAGCGAGATATATCGCTCCATCAATGCCAAAAATAGGTTGGAGTTGAGAAGCAACCCAACACTGGTGGCACTCACAGCTGCAAACAGACCAACGCTCTCCAACTCGGTCTAAAAATGCTTCAGGGCCCAATCAGCTAAGCGAGCCCATCTAAGATTTGTGGGGGTGATCCACCCGCCTGTCCGAGGGTTCACCTTAGGGTATACTCCCCCACGCCCCATGAAATCATTGCAAAAAGTCGGCAATTGGACCGGCTAGATCACTAAACTGTCTTCACTCGGGACACTGCCCGGGTACAGTCCTCTGAACATCGTAATATTGTCGGTAGGGCGGCTGACAAATGACCCCTGGTCTGCTCCTTTCAGATAAAATATCTTTCCCGGCCTGCTGTGAAGATCAGGAGTCATCATCCACGACATCCTCCTAGGATGTGTAACATGAAAGAATGTCGAGATGGGATAATCTCTCAGCATCTTGGGCAGATACAAAACCAAGCTCCCAGCAGGAAAGACCCAGAGTTCTTTCTTGGGCTTCGTTTGGGACTGCTTGTCGATCATATCCCAAAAGAGGAAAGCCGGCTTTATGTATTGGTCCCCATCTATGTACATCAGGGGCTCTCCGTTGATCATGTTCAGCAGCGTTCGCTCGCCCTGACCCGATATCAAAATTTCCTTTCCTTCAGGATACTGGGGCCCGGAGATAGGAAATGTCACGTGCGACAGATCCTCCAGATAGTTGGAGTGCAGCATCCCGACGGCAGAACCCATCACATCGGCTAGAGGAGACGCATGCAAGTTAACTGCAAAAGTGCAAGAAAAATACATCAGTTCCTATAACTAGACACTACAGATCATGCAGCATACGCCAAAGATCAACAGTCTGTGCTTTACGCCAAGACCGTAAAAACTTGACCATTATGCTGGAATCCATTTCCTAAAGCGTAAAGTTCAAGGATGGAAGTATACAGACTGTGCTTTACGCCAGACTGATAAAGTTGAGTTATTACGCCAGGATTTTCATCCAGAAGCGTAACACTCAAATTTTATATGCCAAGTTTCGACAGTCAAAGCTTTTACGCCCGATTGCGAAAAAATAGAGTTTTTGCACTGACATATTAGAAATATGGGCGTAAAAGATGAAACATCTCTGTGCATCATCTTCCTCGAAGAGGCTATCAGCACAGAAGATGACCTAGCGTGGTCACGTACAACATGTGCGAAGGATTTTCAGTCGTTCTTTTTCGTCCCAAAAGCTCTACCTTTAAGGCCGGGTGCACTGCTCGTCGGCGGGATACTTCGCTCAGAATAAAGTTTGCCTTGCCCGACCGAAGACGCTCTCACTTGAGCATAAGAACGAGAAGAAGAATCAACCTTCTTTCCCTTAGAGGAAGAGGATTGTTTCGAGGCCATTACTGGGAACTTTGAAGACTCGGAGAAGAAACGAAGAAGAACTCGAACAATCAAAAGCTTTCTTTTGCAGAAGATGGATGAAAAGTTTTTCTCTTAGAAACTTGGGGTATATATAGAGTTCGGATGGACTCCTCGAATCCCGAACTAAATCTCACATTTAATGTTTGGTTATGATTGAGAACTACGTCAGCCTATTTACTCAGAAGATGGACAGTCAGCGAATTCGAAAAGTTTTCGTGCAAAGAAGATTCGCGATTTTTACGCTAAGGAGCTTTCTACGCTCGACAGCTACGGATCTACAGTTTTACGCTCACAGGCTACTAGTCTCTGGTTTTACACTCAGATGCTTTTATGCTCGATAGCTTTTACGCTCGAGAGGCTACGAACCTACGACTTAACGCTCAGCAACTACGAATCTATGATCTCACGCTCGGTGGCTTTTTACGCTTAGAGGCAACAGATTCACGACTTCACGCACGGAAGATTTTCTTTTCAGAAGCTACAAATCTACAGTTTTTACGCTAAGGAGCTTTTCTACGCTCGACAGCTACGGATCTACAGTTTTTACGCTCACAGGCTACTAGTCTATGGTTTTATGCCAGGATACTTTTATGCTCGGTAGCTTTTACGCTCGAGAGGCAACGAACCTACGACTTCACGCTCAGCAGCTACGAATCTATGATCTCACGCTTGGTGGCTTTTTACGCTCAGAGGCTACAAACTTATGATTTCACGCTCTACGACTTTTTGTATATCTAAAAAATGTGCAGGCCAGTACAGTACATCTGAACAATTCTCAAGGTGGTCAATTATAGGAGTTCACACAGAAGATACTCCTCCTTGACCTCAAAATATCCCAAGTACCCAAAGCATGCAGAGTTCAACATTAAAAATTTCTTTTCTACATGGGTCGATTCCAAGTTCATCCAGAATTTAGTCTGAATATTTCGTCTAACAGTTCAAAATGGTGACTCAGTTTTTGACAACCAGTTCTCGCCCTGTGTCACGCCCCAGTCCCAAAATATCGAGGGACTAGACACGTGATAATGGCCAGCAGCACACACCGATGGATAAACCCAATTTAATGGATCCATCGGGGAATACTTAAGCTGTAATACAATAATGAGTAGGTCCAATGATACAAGTCACAGTCTAATCTAATCTCATCCACAACAGATAATCATAGATCAAATGCCAGAATAAATACAAATAAAATAAACTAACAATTCTCAATAAAAGTGTCTCGGAGAACAATCCGAGAACAAGTCTGATACATCAATGTAATAGACTGAAAATAAAATAACTAAAAACAGGAATGAATGAGTATCTCCAACCAATACTCAGGAGAAGTCCTCTGGTCCTGGTTCTGCTCTAATGTAGGCACCTGCTTCTGCTCCTGCTAATGCTCCTGTACTGTATAACTCTGGATGGATCTCCTCTTCTAATCCAGGGGACATAATCCGGATCCAGGTCCTCAGGGGACATAGCAAGGTACAGATAATACAAGCCAAAATAAATACAGTACAACAAATAATAAAATAAATAGGGTAAGTATGTAACCATCTATGTGAAATACAAGTGAGAACATCACGAGTACTCAGGCTGAGCCACTACAAGCTCTATGTCGGGGAGCCGGTAGCAGTAATAATGAGTAATGGGCCAAGCTCGGGCTTAGAGTCTTGTGCCTCACAATAATAGGGGTTTTATATATATGATCAGCCTGTAGCCTGTGTGTCTCTCCCCACCCAATATAACCATATATCTCATGTCCACGATGCCTCATGTCCATGTCACGCACGATCATATCTAATGCAGCAAGTCATATAGTATCCATGAATATAATGTCTATGTCATGAACCTGTATCCTATACAGAATTACCATGAATGTCTCAGGAAGATTTTGTCTCATAAATAGTGTTAAGTGTCCTGGGTTATAGTGTACTTGATAAGACAAGTACGAGAATGCAAAGGGTCACGAATGTCCATCTCTAGATGACAATACACAACGCCGCGTACGGTGTTGGCACCCGACTATTAATCGGACGCTAAGTAAGCTACACGATCCTAGGTCAAGCATGCACAACAATATAAATGAATCAAGGAAAATATTTAACAAGACTGCAAAGTTGGCAAGGTACACTTTCCAACAATGTATAAATAAGTCAAGAAAATAAGTAGCAAAGCTGCAGGATTTGGCAAGGTACACTTGCCTGGGGTTCTGGCTCCAATTGTAGCTCTGATCTCAGTGTGATCTGCAGGTACTACTCTGATTGCTGAAATAAACATTACCATTAGATTCAAAAAATATTAAATAGCTAGAAACGTCTGTCCTTGAGTCCAATTTGGACACAGGGGCAAAAATAATATTTTCGGGTCAAAGCGGGGTCCACATGTGGGCCACTTTGCACCGAAAAGCGTGTCAGGGTCAAAGGTCTCCAAATTCATCAAACTTAGTGTCAACAAGTCAGGAACGATGATATGAACACAGCAGAACTTCAAGAATTAGATTCCGGTGAGCCGATCATAAAATTGCCCGTCAAGTGGTGCCTGTGGGGCCCACGATACGCAATTTTGTCAATGTTCTCAGAATTGGAGCACCACAGGACCCGCGTATCGCTACGAGTCCGATGGCGCAAGTTTTGTCTCGATCCGACGTCTGTACACAAAGTTACGACGTATTCCAGAACGGAGAATACGAGGCGTTGTCGGCGGATACGCGTTGATTCCGGTGTGCACGCACTTCCAAATCAACTTCTGCGAAATCTTGCACGTCCGTATCGACGGCGCGCACGTTTCGGTAAAGACCGCGTGCGACCAAGTCGTCCCGTTTGGCAGGGCGTACTCAGTTTTGGGGTGAAATAGGGCATTGATTTTCCTGTTTTTGGATCACGGTTTGCGATCACCACAGGACGCGATGCACCGAGCGGGTTGCACTGGCATCGAGGGGGTTATACAGTCTACGCGACACAACTGACGGAACGAAAAACGGAATCACGAGGAGAAAGAACGGGTTACCTGAACAGGGCTCCGTGAAATCTGAATTACTCGTGTCCGCGTCGTCTCGACACGAGCTGAGTCATGTCCGGGTACTGTGCAACCTATGGTTAGGGCTAGGGCACAATGCCGGAGGCGGCGGAGCTGGCCGGAGGAAGGCCGGGGGAAGCGGAGGCGACGAGGGCTGGAGGCAGCGGCGCGCGGGAAGGCGGCGCAGGCGCTCGGGCGGCTAGAAGCGGGCCGGGGGAAGCTGCTGCTGCTGGGGGGAGCCGCCGGAGGAGGCGGGCGGAGGCTGGCGAGGGTGGTGTGGCGTCGGCGGTGAGGCCGCGAGGATGGTGGCAGAGCTGTTGGTGGTTCGTGGTGGTGGCGGAGCTGTGAGGGGATGGTCGAGCGGGTCGGAGACGGGAGAGAGGTGGAGGAGTTGGGGAGATGGCTCGGGGACGGGTGCGTCGGCTAGGGCGGCCGAGGGGAGAGTGGTCGGCAGCGGAGCAGGGCGAAGCCGAGGGGAGACAGGGTGGCCGAGGAAGGAGATGCGGGGGCTGGCCCGCTGTTGCTGCGGGGTCGACGGCTGCGGGCTGCCGGGGCTGCGAGGGAGTCGAGTCATGGTGGTGCCGGTGGTGGGAGAAGAGAGGATTTGGGAGGCTAGGTTTTCGGCGGGCTGGGGTTCGACGAGGAGGCGACGGAGCTGGAGAGAGAAAGATGGCGGAGCAAGGGTTAATATAGGACAGTCACCTAGTCGGAACAGTGAATTAGATTTTGATTCCGATTAGGGTTTCAGTTAGGTAACGGGTTTGGGTTCGGGTCCGCGGGTCGGGTTCAACGTGAATCCGGCCCGACCCGCTAGCGTTTAAGTGCGGGTTTGGGTCTGCGGGTTTCGGGTCGGGTTCGATTCGGATCCGACCCGACCCATTAAGGCTGGGTTTGGTTCAGTGAACCGGGTCTGGGTTGGTTTGGTTTATTTCAAATAAACCCAGTTTATTTCAGGGTTTAATTCGATTTATTTAAACTTAGTTTTTAGGGCTTTAAAAATGCTTCCGGGGTCCAATAAATTTCCGGAAAATTACCCTATGTCCAGTTTTCTATTTTACACCATAAAATATTATTTCCATAATATTTTAATATTATTTAATAGCAATTAAAAATCATTTAATTACCAAATACCTAGGTTTTAATTACAGAAAAATCCCAGAAAATTACAGAAAATTATGAAAAATCCAAATTAAAAATTACTGAATATCAGGGGGCTTACAATCTACCTCCTTAAGAGGATTGCATCCTCGCAATCAAAGAATAACCGGTCAACAGGGATGACACGGTTGCAAACATTATTCGAAGCACATCACGATAAAGGAGAATCAAGGTTGAGGGTGTACGAAAAACACATAGGGAAATCATTTTCTGAAGCATTAATAGTTATGCAATCTCCCGTATAAAGGAGATCTAGGAGACTACAGTTCATTACTTATAAAACATATTAGGTTATTAGCAAGTTCAATATTACTAGGTTAAGGCTGAGGTCACGAACCAACAGGCACGAGCTAAAGTAATAGTAGAAACAGAAAATTAAGAAAAATTATGTGCATTAGCTACTCCATGAGTCTGCACGTCTTCCAAAGTCATCGCTGGAGCTTGTTTTCGTCCTTGCAGTTGATTCCTCTGCTGTTGTTGAGCCTGCTGGAAGAGTGTTGCTTGTGGTGCCAAGGGTGGCCTCGGTTGATATCCTCCTGGGCTGGTGGTCTGACTCCTTGAACTCCCGTTTGTGGTGCTTCCAATGCTGGATAAGATGGCCTCGGTGCTGGTAATATTAGCGCTCTTTCTCGACGTTCGAGACATTCCTTTACTAAACGCTGACTGGATCCGCAAGCTAAGCATAATTTTCTTTTGCGTCTGCACTCATTTTTAATATGGCCTCGCTTACGATAATGCTGGCAGATAGGTAATACTTGAGGAGGTGCTTCTGGTGGCTGGTGCATGTGAGACTTCCTTGCAATTTCTTTCTTTGGTGCTCCGGTTGGGGCTGATGTGGCTGGTTGTTGAATCATCACTGCTTTCTCTTGACGTTCAGGGCAATCCATTACCGAATGCTTTTTGGATCCGTAAGATAAATATAGTCCCAATCTGCGTCGGCATTCTTTTCAATATGGCCTATCTTGTCACAGTAGTAACAAGTAGAAAGGATTGAGGCTCTGGGTGCTGCTCTCTATGGTGGATTCATCTGTGGTCGCTTTACAACTCTTTTTTGTTGTGCTTGGTCTGGTGCTGATGCATACGGCCGCTTCTGGCTGGACTCTATCCTTGTATTGCACTCCATGGGTCGTGCTGCAGCAAGAACGTCCGAGTCTAAGGTAGTTGCAACGGAGCTGATTAACTTCCGTAGCTCAAAGCTAAATATGTCGATGAACTTCTCCGCTTGGTTTTGCTGGACTTCTTCCTGAACCTTCTGATGGGCTTACATCATTGCGTAGAACATTTGAAATATTTGTTGTTCGTCCATAGCCTGTCCTTGTGGAACGGTAGGCATCGGTGGAGCAAACTGCGTCGATGGTGGAACATCATCTTGCTGGATTCTCGGGGCATGCTGACTTGCTTGACTACATTGTTGTGATGATTGACCTTCATCCACTAGTATTACTTCATCTTCGTTGGTTACCATAGCATCTCGTGGTGATCTTGTAGGAATCTCGTTGTTTGATCGTGAATCCATAACACTGCAACAAAAATAAACAATAAGAGGCGTACAGGAATCAAGGTAGGATGCAAGTCAAGAAATAAATTCAAATCCGATATAGATATCAAGAATGTTTCAAGCAAGTGGATGAGATCCTAAAAACTTATCCTATTCTTATTGCAGGCTTGCTCGGTCCCTAAGTTGAAACCGAACAATTTAGTCGTTGACCTGCATGGGCCACCGCAAAAACCATGTCACGCCCCAGTCCCAAAATATCGAGGGACTAGATACGTGGCAATGGCCAGTAGCACACACCGATGGACAAACCCAATTTAATGGATCCATCGGGGCATACTTAAGCTGTAATACAATAATGAGTAGGTCTAATGATACAAGTCACAGTCTAATCTAATCTCATCCACAACAGATAATCACAGATCAAATGCCAGAATAAATACAAATAAAATAAACTAACAAATTTCAATAAAAGTGTCTCAGAGAACAATCCTAGAATAAGTCTGATACATCAATGCAATAGACTGAAAATAAAATAACTAGAAACAGGAATGAATGAGTATCTGAAGGCAATACTCAGGAGAAGTCCTCTGTACCTGGTTCTGCTCCAATGTAGGCACCTGCTTCTGCTTCTGCTAATGCTCCTATACTGTATAACTCTGGGTGCATCTTCTCTGCTAATCCTGGGGACATAATCCGGATCCAGGTCCTAAGGGGACATAGCAAGGTACAGATAATACAAGGTAAAATAAATGCAGTGCAGCTAATAATGAAATAAATAGGGTAAGTATGTAACTATCTATGTGAAATGCAAGTGAGAGCATCACGAGTACTCAGGCTGAGCCACTATAAGCTCTTTGTCGGGGAGCCGGTAGCAGTAATAATGAGTAATGGGCCAAGCTCGGGCTTAGAGTCTTGTGCCTCACAATAATAGGGGTTTTATATATATAATCAGCCTGTAGCCTGTGTGTCTCTCCCCACCCAATGTAACCACACGTCTCATGTCCATGATGCCTTATGTCCATGTCACGCACGATCATATCTAATGCAGCAAGTCATATAGTATCCATGAATATAATATCTATGTCATAAACATGTATCCTATACAGAATTACCATGAATATCTCAGAAAGATTCTGTCTCATGAATAGTGTCAAGTATCTTGGGTTATAGTGTACTTGATAAGACAAGTACGAGAATGCAAAGGGTCACGAATGTCCATCTCTAGATGACAATACACAACGTCGCGTACGGTGTTGGCACCCGACTATTAATCGGACGCTAAGTAAGCCATACGGTCCTAGGTCAAGCATGCACAGCAATATAAATGAATCAAGGAAAATATGTAACAAGACTGCAAAGTTGGCAAGGTACACTTGCCAACAATGTATAAATAAGTCAAGGAAATAAGTAGCAAAGCTGCAGGATTTGGCAAGGTACACTTGCCTGGGGTTCTGGCTCCAATTGTAGCTCTGATCTCAGGGTGATCTGTAGGTACTACTCTGGTTACTGAAATAAACATTACCATTAGATTCAGAAAATATTAAATAGCTAGAAACGCCTGTCCTTGAGTCCAATTTGGACACAGGGGCAAAAATGATATTTCCGGGTCAAAGTAGGGTCCATATGTGGGCCACTTTGCACCAAAAAGCGTGTCAGGGTCAAAGGTCTCCAAATTCGTCAAACTTAGTGTCAACAAGTCTGGAACGATGATACGAACCCAACAGAACTTCAAGAATTGGATTTCGATGAGCCGATCACAAAATCGCCCGTCAAGTGGAGCTTGTGGGGCCCACGATACGCGATTTTGTCAATGTTCTAGGAATCAAACCAAACTTGGGTCACAGGACCAGCGTATCGCTACGAGTCCGATGGCGCAAGTTTCATCTCGATCCGACGTGTGTACGCAAAGTTACGATGTGTTCCAGAACGGGCGGATACGGGGCGTTGTCGGCGGATACGTGTTGATTCCGGTGTGCACGTACATCCAAATAAACTTCTACGAAATCCAGCACGTCCGTATCGACGGCGCGCACGTTTCGGTAAAGTCCGCATGCGACCAAGTCATCCCGTTTGGCGGGGCGTACTCAATTCCGGGGTGAAACAAGGCATTGATTTTCCTGTTTTTGGATCGTGGTTTGCGATTACCAGAAGCCGCGACGCACCGAGCGGGTTATACGAGCATCGAGGGGGTTATACAGTCTACGCGACATAATTGATGGAACGGAAAACAAAATCACGAGGAGAAAGAATGGGTTACCTGAACAGGGCTCCGTGAAATCTGAATTACACGTGTCCGCGTCGTCTCGACACGAGCTGAGTCGTGTCCGGGTACTGTGCAACCTAGGTTTAGGGCTAGGGCATGATGTCGGAGGCGACGGAGCTGGTTGGAGGGAGGCCGGGGGCAGCGGAGGCGGCGAGGGCTGGAGGCGGCGGCGCACGGGGAGGCGGCGCAGGGGCTCGGGCGGCCAGAGGCTGGCCGAGGGCAGCTGCTGGGGGGAGCCGCCGGAGGAGGCGGGCGGAGGCTGGCGAAGGACGTGCGGCGTCGGCGGCGAGGCGACGAGGAGGGTAGCGGAGCTGGTGGTGGTTCGTGGTGGTGGCGGAGCTGTGAGGGGATGGTCGAGTGGGTCGAAGACGGAAGAGAGGCGGAGGAGTTGGGGAGATGGCTCGGGGACGGGTGCGTCGGCTAGGGCGGCCGAGGGGAGAGGGGTCGGCAGCGGAGCAGGGCGAAGCCGAGGGGAGACAGGGTGGCCGGGGAAGGAGATGCGGGGGCTGGCCCCCTGCTACTGTAGGGTCGACGGCTGTGGGCAGCCGGGGCAGCGAGGGAGTGGAGTCGTGGTGGTGCCGGTGGTGGGAGAAGAGAGGATTAGGGAGGCTAGGTTTCCGGCGGGATGGGGTTCGACGAGGAGGCGGCGGAGCTGGAGAGAGAGAAGGCGGCGGAGCGAGGATTAATATAGGACAGCCGCCTAGTCGGAATAGTGAATTGGATTTTGATTCCGATTAGGGTTTCGGTTAGGTAACGGATTTGGGTCCGGGTCCGCGGGTCGGGTTCAACGTGAATCCGGCCCGACCCGCTAGCATTTAAGTGCGGGTTTAGGTCTCCGAGTTTTGGGTCGGGTTCGATTCGGATCCGACCCGACCCGTTAAAGCTGGGTTTGGTTCAGTGAACCGGGTCTGGGTTGGTTTGGTTTATTTCAAATAAACCCTGTTTATTTTAGGGTTTAATTCGATTTATTTAAACTTAGTTTTTAGGGCTTTAAAAATGCTTCCGGGGTCCAATAAATTCCCTGAAAATTACCCTATGTCCAGTTTTCCATTTTACACCATAAAATATTATTTCTATAATATTTTAATATTATTTAACAGCAATTAAAAATCATTTAATTACTAAATACCTAGTTTTTAATTACAGAAAAATCCCAAAAAATTATGAAAAATCTAAATTAAAAATTACTGAAAATCAGGGGGCTTATACCCTGTTCCAAAGGATTTTTGAGAAATTATTCTTGAAGATGACGGTCTGAACAAAAATTATGTTTATCAGAAGTAAAAAACAGTTCAAAATTCTACGCAGTTCCTCATTCTTAACAGCATGACAGTTTGAACACTCGACTGCTAAAGCGGCTTTCTGCGCATCCTTAGTTATGCTTAAACGACAGGATAGGACCTAGCTTTCTTTTTAAACAGAGTCGGCGTAGAAGAAAGACGATTTTATTAAAATTAAAAGCATGATTACATGAGGGAAATCCAGTCTACAAGGGTTTTTCTTCATTTTCATGACTACATATAAGGGAAATCCCGTCTATAAAGGACTTCCTCATCGTCGTTTGAAGATCGCACCCAGAATCTGTTCTGCCAGGGCGGAATTCTTCATCCATCTTTTCCAGCAGTCAGTCGATAACTACAAACTGACTAACATATGGTCAACGACGGGAGGATACATAACTGGACCTAGACCCATCCTCCAAATACGAGGAAGCAGGGTAAATCTATTTTCCTGCGTCCAACACCGTGACAGATTGAGTTGAGGTATTTTATCCAACCCAATCTCGGACAGCAGCCAATTTGCCCGCTCTCGTCCACAGGTAACGGGAGAAGGTACCGCTTGCAAGCGGCGTGGTCTAATACGACCCTTCCTCTCCCCCGAAGAACCGCCATACAAAGTTGCTGATTATCCCGAGCAAAGGAGGCTATGATATCCTTCCATGATCCATCGTTGCAGAGAATATTTTCTCGAAGATGCCATCTTTTTTGACTCCTTACATGCTGGAAGAACATGGTCTCCTTCTTCCTCAAGTCGACCCGACGAACTCCGACCATCATCTCTGTGTGGTGAAGGAAATGTGGGAAGAACAGGTTAACTCCTCAGCCTTTTTATAGGCGAAAGAGATCACACCGATCCCCAATAACTCTGCCATAAAGTCAGCCTTGAAAGAACATGTCAGACTTGACCGTTTCAGGCTTCATTCAGAGCGTTTCGAGTTACGAGGAACGGTTCATGCTTCATTCAAAGCGTTTTAAATTATGAGAAATTTAAAAGCTTTGAAGGGGGTCTTGTAGAAGCATGAAAAATACGCTGGATAGCTCTACGCAGCATGTTGATGCAGGACAGCATAAATAGAGGACCTCAGAGGCATCGGCGTGCAAACAGAGGTTTTTTGCTGGGCACAGCGTAAAAAGTAGGCTCAAGGACCATCCGCGTAATGCAGTATGTCCAGGCTGCTTCAGCGTAAAAAGGGTGCTACATCGCCTTTATGGCGTAAAACTCATCCGCTTTCAATGCAGCATTGAAGTGTACGAGGAACGCTTCGTATTCTTCGAAATAAACCTGTCGGATTATCATGCAATAAACCTGACGACTGGACTCCTGACAAAGAGTACTGCACGAGTACCCAAGCGACGGCTATAATGATGGCGCGGCTCTACAACCCAGGCTGTCATTTACTGCCATTTTCTTGGCGTAGACTGCTTCTATGCAAACAAAGGAATATGCCGCCTAGTTTTACACAGGCAGATGTGAGCTGTTTATGCTCCGTAGAAGACAAACAGCCTGCCACGTCGAAAGCTACTCTTCGTACGAGGCTCGAGGCATGTCTCTGTATTTAATGTGCCGAATACTGACAGATGCCCGAGGCACGTCTCTGTATTTTATGCGCAGAAGGGTGGTAGACCTTCAAAATACGCCTCTGTATTTAATGCGTAGGATAATGGCGGATCTCTGCATTTAATGCAGGAGATTTGATTAAATGGCACCGAACCGTCGTCTAGTGCCATTCCCTTTGTGCCAACTGCTCTTACGCATACAAGGGGATACGCTGCCCAGCTTTTCACAGGAAGACGTGAGCTTCTTACGCTCCGCAGAAGGCTAATAGACCGCCACATCACCAGTTACTCTTTGTACAGAATTCGAGGTGCGTATCTGCATTTAATACGCAGAATGATAGCAAATCTTAAAGACAAGCCTCTGCTTTTAATACTCAGGATGGGGGCAGATCTCTGTATTTAATGCAAGAGATTTGATTATATCTCCAAGAGCCGTAATTTCGGCTAAAATGTCCACATCACTCGGCATCTACGCCCACTCGGCTTCTACGCCTGCTCGGCTTCTATGCCCACTCGGCTTCTACACCTGCTCGGCTTCTATGCCCACTCGGCTTCTATGCCCACTCAGCTTCTACACCTACTCGACTTCTATGCCTATTTGGCTTCTATGCCATGGTGACAGTTATTGGCTTCTACGCCAACCTCTTCTACACAAGGGATAACTACCTACGTGGCTTCTACACCATGATCTTTGCAGCAGCTATACGCGTTTGTCCCTTAGTTGGACACGCGTCACATGCTCACTCAGAAGGTCATCAATACGCAGGCATTGGTTATTTTAAACCGTCATATAAAAGGGTGCTGTACTTCCCACTACTAGGTTTCTACACCGACTGAGTGGTCACTGTCACTAAAAACTCTATAAATAGAGACCTCTATCAACAGAGGGAAAAATGTCGAAAAAGGAGAAGAAAAAGGAGGTCGCAAAATTGAAGATCGAACGATCGAAATTGGTCAAGGAATCCAGTATCAGATCCAAGGTCGACAATTAGGAGAAAACGGTCGAGAGGAAGAGAGAGAAGAATCCAGAGCTCAGGCAAAGAGAAGGGTTCGATGACTTTGGCATCGGGCATCCACCCTCTTTAGCAACCCTCGAAGCTGCTTTCTGTCTTCCATGGCACTTCTTCATCATCGTGGGGTCCAAGGGCCAAAGTGATCGACTGCAGATCAGACACCTATAGCAATATTTTCCCAGATTAAATAAATTGTACTCGACATCCTCGTATAGGATTAAATTGTACAATCTTGTTTGTAAACATAGAAGAATAGCGGGTTTTCGTATAAGACCTCGTTTCCATATATTTATCTTTTCGTTTATTTTATCAAACAACACAGAGGATGTTATTTTGGTGGATGTTTGGCATCAAGACATTGAGACGATCATGGCGGCAGCTAAGATTCCAGCAGAGGAGCAAGTGGACCAAGTTCAATTACAACTACAAGATCTTTCTCCTAACTAGTGGGCGACCGAGGAAGTCGGCTTGAGGCATCCTATCTCTTGGGACAACTGTAGGACCAGGTTCAGAGCCAAGTATTTTGGAGTAGTGGTGCAGTACGAGCTGCAGCAGAGAATTATTAATCTCAGGCAATCCGACAAAACAGTGGATGGATATGCAGCAGAGTTCTGCAGTATGAGCAGGTTTGCTCCAGCTATGGTGACAATGGAGCAAGAATGGGCTATGAGATTCTAGCAAGGGCTTTATCTCAAGATTCTGCAACTAGTTAAAGAACATGACTACCAGACATTCGATGCCGAATTGATAGCAGCCAGGAGTCATGCGCTTACCATCCAGAAATTAGCTTCAAGGACTTGAGGGCATTAGAGGGCTCATGCCCATAATACAGGTAGGGGACCAGCTCCCGATATTCGTATTCATAATTTGGCACCACAGGGGCCAGTGGCATCAGATGAGATAATGACCACTTGTTAACAACAGCCGAGACAACTTCAACAACACCCGGTGAATCCAGAAGGATGTACCTATTATGGAAAATGGGTCACACTCAGGATGTATGTAGGATAGAAAATGGAAGATGCTTGAGGTATGGGGGTTTCGGCCACATGATAGCTACTTGCCCAAAAATACAGAGGCAGAGAGGACCATATCAATAATTCCCGGCATTGCCAGCTCTAGGAGCAATTTCGTATCAAGAGTCAGTTTTAGCAGTGCGGCCGTTAGCCCAACGTCCGATGTTGATGCAAGCACAGGTATTTCACCTGAGGCAACGTCAGTTGGGTCAACATAGACATCCTCATGACAGAGTTTTAGCAGCCCCGAGATGTGAGCAAGCTGAGTTTGGCATGATATAACAGATTTTAGCAGAAGGTGGTCAAGTTGAGGGTGAGATTTGAGTTCTTCCAGTTTTATCTATCTTTTGGGTTTCGTATATTTGGCGAGTCGAGATTATCTTTTGTCTCACTCATCTTCCTTCGTATCTCATGATACATTATGTATGTCTTATGTTCTGACTACGAAGGTACGTCCTACGCAGAGTCATGTTCTTGACTAAGTCGTTGGTACCGATTTATCTTGAGACTTGATCATATCCATTTTGGGTGTCAGCATAGGCCATCGAGGACGGGTTCCTATTTTGACTGAATCAGGAGACATATGTATCTTTATGCCTCCTGCTCTTTCTCTTTTCTTTTGATTTTGTGGATTGCTTGCGCCTTTATTTATATTGATGTTGCTTTTATTTTCTATATATTTCATTATGCTTGGTATTCAGTTAATTGTAGTTCATGAGATTCGGTAGTTCATGAGATTTTCTGGATCATGAGTTTCTTGATTGAATCATGAGTCTTCTGCTTGGTCTATGAGTTTTCTTGCTTGGAGATCATCTCGACTAGCCTAGTAAATTCAAAGAATAAAATTTTTCTAAGGTGTGTAGAGATGTCACACCCGTTCCTAAATTTGGTATTTCTTGAATTTGTGATATTTGAATTTTTCTCTGTAGATGTATTCATGCTGTATTTACATGTAGGTTCCTGTTAATTATGTTATATTTATTTAATTGTATTCCTGTTTATTATGGGAGACTGTCCGAGATCAGTAGTGAACATCTTGGCAATTACCATAGACCCGTGCAAGGACACATATATAGGATGGATACCAGACCCAGTTCACTCTTGGAACCACTAAGCCTATTTTGGATGGTTGAGATTGTTTGGAGAGTGTAATGACTTAATCCTAGGGCTAACCTCATTTCTCCACTTGGTATATATATGTGGTTTTCTCTCTCCTCTCTCATTCTTTTTCATTTCCACTTCCTTTCTTCTTCCTCCTTCCCACAAGATCTTCCCTTGGCTGAAGCCCTAGCCCTAGACCTAGACTTGGTTCTAGGAAGAGATTTGTTAGTCCACCAAGGCAAGTACATCTTTCTCAAAGTGGTGAAGCCATAGATTTTTGGATTTTTATAGATATGTTGTTTTAAAATGTGGTTGATGGAAAATATTCTCCTTGAGTTATTGATTATATTTAGTTCTTGGAGTTTTGGATTTTCATGTATAGATTTTTATAGATCTGAGTTTCAAGATTTGGGTTTTTATGTATTTTCTTTGTTTTGATCTACTAAAACTTAGTATTTTCGGAAACTAGTTTTTCCTTATGTTAGAGAATTTTATTTTGAGCATTTTGGCTTTTGTTTCACTTGATTTAGACTTAAAATAAATTTTTTATGAAGAAAATAATTTTTGGGTTTTTGGAGCTTTTTCCGCCATGGCTGAACTTGCTGTCTGGAGAAGATGAAGTTCTCATGAATCTAGTGTAATGCGACCAAGACTTTCATACAACATGATCCTCATGCGGTTGGACTCTTTATCGCATAGCCAACCAGCATGCGTCCATCTTGTTGGATGCATGACTGCTTATTTATACAAGTGCCCTTGAATACTACTATTTTCACTCGCTGAACGAATAAGAAATTCGCTAAATCCAGAGGCCTCTATACTGCATCGACATCCATGCGACCCCTTCCTCATGTGGCAAGCAAGCATATGCGACAAGCAGAGCATGCGGCCACTTTTCTTCAGACGCATGACTCTGATTGTTTGGCACATCATTTTATGGTTTTTGTCTTTTTCTTTCAAACACTTTATGGCCTGTCACATCCATCACTTCAGTCACTTTACTGACACATATTTAATGTATGTCACTTTAACACTTATCCCTAGGAGTAGACCTTAGCCCTGACTCCATGCGGCCAGGATTGTCATGCGGCCAGCTCATCCATGTGGCCAGCTTGTCCATGCGGCCAGCCCATCCATGTGGCCAGCTTGTCCATGCAGCCAGCTCGTCCATGCGGCCAGTTCTCATACGTTTGATCAGTGCATGCGGCCTAACCCATGCTATAATTTATGCGTGCACTTCTCATGCGCGCATGTGATCCTATGCGACCATAGTAATCTATGTACATGTTCCATGATTTCTTGAGTCTAATTATTTTATTTGAAATATTTCTTTGTTCTATGTGGCTGGTATTGATAATTGCTTTTTATTGATCCTAAGAAAGAAATAGACTTTGTAACTAGACTGTGCTAGACCTAGCTATCTGCTAGAACTGACTATGTGCATAGTATGATTATATGTTATAGTAGGTCATGTGGCAACCCAAAGTAAACTCAGATAAGTAGATTGACTTATCCTTTGTTGGTCGGATAAAGTGAGGGGTATGGTTATGCTCGGAAAATGATCTACAATCTCGGTCCTTGTTTGGTTTAAGGATTGTGGATTTGCTCTAGAGTGGTTTATACTTTTTTTCCTTACTCACGTTCGGCGGCCAAGTCATTGATCAATAGTTGGTGTACCTGATTTGAGAAGATTATATTTTGACCAAGTGTCCCCATGTGATAAGACTCATATGACCAACTGTAAGTTTGGTGATTCGACCCAATTTCTTGTATCCGTGCCGATACAATTACTACCTGCTACGTGTACATGTATTATAAATATGTACTGAGGTACGACATAGCTTGCTACGTGCTATGAGATTACATGTTTCGGGTTGTGCATCGAGAATGCCTCATATACTACGCGATATATGATATTATTATATCTAGAACTTGATTGATTGTTGCATCATGCTGAGGTGAATCCAAATTGAACTGCCAAGTGACAAAGTGGATTCATATATAGCGTAGACCATACTACGGTACGACATATAAGGGGAGTAACATGTGACCACGCCATATGATTCCAACTAACAGTAGGGTTAACTAGGCAACTAAAACATATAGAGCATTGGGAGGAACGGGATCCCGAGATCGTACGTGACGAGCCACCCTCAGATAATTTTTGAGGTATGAAAGTTTGCCACTACGGATATTGTATATCATCTGCACTAGTGGAGTGCAATATCTGACTTTTTATATTCAGCAGAGCCAATATTTTTCCTATAGGAAGGTTGGAACTGTTACTGATCTATCTTAGTAAGGTGGCCTTGCGGGAGACCGATTCATATTATACTTACTATGTGTTATTATTATTGGTTCGGCTAGCTGTGTTCGCTTGTAGCATGATTTGAGGATCCCTATATTATTGCATTACTGGGATAACCCAGACTCCACGTTTCAAGCCATAGGATTGATTGGCCGATTAAATGAGTATGTGCTGGTAGTCTAGGGACATTAACTATTGTAGTATGATGGTTCAACCCTTGTCCTTGTTTGGTTGTAGGGTTGTGCCAATGTGTCATAATATGTCATGTACCGAAGCTGCATATTATACCTATATCTTAGCTTGTATTATGGCATGTGTGTCCTGGATTATATTGATGTGTTGTATCTTCGTCGTGTTCAAAATTAGTTAGTCGTACCCTATCTCAGAGTAGTGCGGCACCTCTTATCCTTGTTTGGTTGTCGAGGCGTCATACTGCTCCGATGAAAGGTCATACGCTTTAACTTATGGCACGAATTATCCTATTTTATGTACTTTATTGGTTTTTGCTTCATTCACTTGTGATCCTTTGTGGTACTTGCTATCGGGGCCAGACCCCGCTAGTTTTGTTTGGACAGTTTTAGTAGCAGAGCCCAAGGATCCGATCATGTATCTGTCCGATGGTGCACACAAGGAGAATGTCTGTCGATACTTGAGTGGATTTCTTCTTCCCCCCTATGAGTATTATTCTGTTTTACCTTTTGGCGTTTAGCCGACGGCACTTGTTAGCCTATTTATCTGGACATTAGTTCCTCTATATGATTGTATATTATTCAGACCGCGGCTGACTTAAAGTCATATACTCTTGACAATGCACTAGTGTACCATCCTGTATAACTAGTTACATGATCATTCTAATAGAGCGTCATGGACGCCTAACTGCTTTATCTTATATGTTTATTCTTATTGTTTCTTGGTTGATGATTAAGACATAGATGTTCTTGACCCTAGGTGACTTGATTATAGAATTTACCCCATTGTCTCTTGACAACCTTAGCACATTGTGGCTTACTTTGGTATTCTCTAAGGTGTGGTTGGCTGAGTCACTTCTCCGCTCTCTAGTATTCTGGTTCTGGGGCGTGACACGGATCAACATGACGCCCTAGGATATATGTCATAACGGTAGATTTCATACATGATCTCGAGATTCTATTCCCTTCTAATGCTCTACAAGTTTAGTTACTTAATTAGCCCTATAGTTATTAGAACATCATATCGTAGTTACACGATTGTCCTCCTTAGATAACGTACCATGGTACGTGTACACGAGGTACGAATCCACATTGTTGCTCGAGAGCCAAATCTAGATTCCTCCAAGCGTAATACAATAAATCAATCAAACAAACATCCTAACCACGCTATGATTGTTGATCCACATACCATGCCTTTGTTGGGGAAATAACATAATAATATCATATGTCTAGTATTGGAGGCATTCTCGATGCACAACCCGAAACATGTAATCTCATAGCACGTAGCAAGTTATGTCGCACCTCAGTTCATATTATAATACATGTACACATAGCACATAGTAATTGTATTTGCACAGATACAAGAAATTGGGTCGAATCACCAAACTTACAGTTGGTCATATGAGCCTTATCACATTGGGACACTTGGTCAAAAATATAATATCCTCAAATCAGGTACACAGACTATTAATTAATTGGAAGCCTAAATTTATAATGTAAAATCCTTGAATTAATGATTTTATCGCCGAACGTGAGTAAGAAAAAAAGTATGAACTACTCTAGAGCAGATCCACAATCCTTAAACCAAACAAGGACCGGAATTATAAATTATCTCCCAAGCTAAACTACGCCACTCACTCTATTCAATGAACAAAATGATAAGTTAATCTACTAATCTGAGTTTACTCTGGGTTGCCACATGGTCTACTACAGGATATAATCATACTATGCACATAGTCAGTTCTAGTACATAGCTAGGTCTAGCACAGTCTGGTTACTAAGTCCACTCTTCCTTAGTATAACATAAGCAAGAAGCCACGATCAACCACATAGGGTACGATAAGAAATATTCCAAATAAAATAATTAAACCCATAAAAAAATCGTGGAACGTGTACATAGATTACTAGGGTCGCATAGGATCACATATGCGCATGAGAAGTGCACGCATGGATTATCGCATGGGACAGGCCGCATGCACTGGTTAGGTTCATGAGCAACTGGCCGTATGGACGAGCTGGCTGCATGCTGCCCCAGGCAGCATACTACCCTAGGCCGCATATGGCTTCAGGCCGCATGCTCCTCCAAGTCGCATGCTCCGGACAAAAGTCCACTCTCTTGGAACAAGTTTTGAAGTTACGTGTATTAAATGCGTGTCAGCAAAGTAACTGAAGTGATGGATGTGTCAGAGAGAAAAGACAAAAACCATAAAAAGATGTGCCAAATAATCAGAGTAATACGTCCGAAGAAAAGTGGCCGCATACTCTGCTTGCCGCATGAAGGTTGATGCCGCATGGAGGTCCCTTCGACTTAGCAAATTTTTTATTCGTTCAGTGAGTGGAAACACAAGGGGTTCAGGATTAGCTCCACAACACTTGTGTAAAGGTCAGTCATGCATCCAACAAGATTTGCGTATGCTGGTTGGCTATGCGACAAATAGTTCAGCCGCATAAGGATCATGCCGCATGGAAGTCTCGGCCGTATATTGCGCTGGCCGCATGAGAACTTCATCTTCTCCAGACAACAAGTTCAGCTATGGCGGAAAGCTCTAAAAACTAGAAAATTATTTTCTTAATAAAAACTTTATTTTAACTCTGAATCAAGTGAAACAAAAGCCAAAATGCTCGAAATGAAGTTATCGATCAACCACGAAAACTTTTTTTTGAAATATTATATTTTAATAGATCAAAACCAAGAAAAACTTTTGGAACCCATGAAAACTCTAACTTTAAAACTCAGATATGCTCAAAACCGTTCATCAAAATAAAAAAATCCAAGAACTAAAACTAATGTGAACATCAAGGAAAATATTTTTTATCAAACATATTTTAATTTACCAATCATATAAAAAGTACAAAAATCTATGGCTTTACCACTTTGAGCAAGATGTACTTGCCTTGGTGGACTAACAAACCTCTTCCCAGAACCAAGTCTAGGGATAGGGCTTAGGGTTTCGGTCAAGGGGAGATCTTGAGGGAAGGAGGAAGAAGAAAGAAGAAGGGAAGTGGAAATAAGGAAGAATGAGAGAGGAGAGAGAAAACTACACACACACACACACACACACACACACACACACATATATATATATATATATATCAAGTGGAGAAATGAGGTTAGCCCTAAGATTAAGTCATGACACCCTCCAATCAAATCTTAAGAATCAAAATAGGCTTAGTAGTTTCAAGAGTGAACATGGTCTGGTATCATCCTATATACGGGTCTTAGCACAGGTCAATGACAATTGCCAAGGTGTTCACTACTGGTCTTGGATAGTCTCTCATAATAAACATGAATATAATTAAATAAATACAACATATTTAACAGGAACCAATATGTAAATACAACACGAATACATCTACATGAGAAAAATTTAAATATCACAAATTCAAGAATTCCAAATCTGGGAACGGGTGTAACATATCTATCCTCCTTAGAAAAATTATGTCCTCGGAATTCGCTAGGCTAGTCAAGCTGATCACCAAGCAAGAAAACTCATAGACCAAGCAGGAGACTCATGATCCAATCAGGAAACTCATAATCCATAAAACCTCATAAACTACCGAATCTCATAACTATAGCTAACAGAATACCAAGCATAATGAAATAGGCAGGTAATAAAAGCAACAATAATATAAATAAAGACGAAAGTAATCCACATAATTAAAAGAAAAAAGAAAGAACAATAGGCATACAGATACATATGTCTCCCAAGTCAGTCAAAATAGGAATTCATCCTCGCTGGCCTATGTTGACTCCCAAAAATAGACAGGGATTAAGTCTCGAGATAAATCGGTACCAACGACTTAGTCAAGAACATTACTCTGTCCAGGATGTACCTTCATAGTCGGGACATATGACATACATCATGTAACACGAGATACGAAGACAGAAGAGTGAGACGAAAGATTATCTCCACTCGTCGAATATACGAAACCCAAAAGATAGATAAAATAAGAAGAACCCAAATCTCACCCTCGACTATAGCACCTTCTGCTAACATCTATTCTAGCACGCCAAACTCAGCTTGCTCACGTCTTGGTGCTGCTGGGACTCTGTCATGAGGATGTCTCAGCTGACCAAACTGACGTTGTCTCTGGTGAAACACCTGTGCTTGCATCAACATCGGACGTTGGTCTAACGGTCGTACTGCTAAAATTGGCTCTTGATACGGAACTGCTCCGGGAGCTGGAAACACTGGGAATTATTGATATGGTCCTCTCTGCCTCTACATTTATGGGTAAATAGAAATCATGTAGTCGAAACCCCCATACCTCAAGCATCTTCCACTTGCCATCCTACATACATCCTGAGTGTGACCTCTTTTGCCATATTAGGTACATCCTACTAGATTCACAGGTCTTTATTGATATTGTCTCGGATATTGTTGCCAAGTAATCATTGTCTCATCTGATGCCACTGGCCCCCATGGTGCCAAATCACGAATACGAATGCCGGGTGCTGGTCCTCCACCTGTGTTATGAGACCTCTTATGTCCTTTAGTCCTCGAAGCTAACCTATGGACGGTAAGCTCATGTCTCCTGGCTGTTATCAACACGGCATCGAATATTTGGTAGTCATGTCCTTCAACTAGTTACAGAATCTCAAGATGAAGCCCTTGTTGGAATCTTATAGCCCTTTCTTGCTCCGTCGTCACCATAACTGGAGCAAACCTTCTTAGCTTGCAGAACTATGCTGTATATCCATCCACTATTCTGTTGGATTGCCTGAGATTAATAAATCTCTGTTGAAGCTCGTACTACGCCACTACTCCAAAATACTTAGCTCTGAACCTGGTCCTGAAGTTGTCCCAAGAGATAGGATGCCTCAAAATGACTTCCTCGGTCACCCATCAATCACGAGCAGGATCTTGTAGTTTTAATCAGACTTGGTCGACTTGCTCCTCTGCCAGAATCTTAGCTACCGCCATGATCGTCCCAATGTCTTAAAGCTAAGCATCCACCATAATAGCATCCTCTATTCCATCGAAATAGCTCGGGTTGAGTTGACAGAATCTGTATGACTTCCTGTAATCTTCTTCTTCACTCTCCTCCAAAGCCGTTTACAGTCCTTAGTTTAATAGGATGGTCCGCTCCTGTTGTTGAAGCTGCTGGTGCTACTGCACTTCTATCTAATATTGTTGTGTATCCATTATACCTCTGATAATTTCTAACAGTGTTGGGGTATCAACTGCTGTTGGTGTTATTGGAAAGACCGGGTGTACCGGGATCTCTGGTATATGTTGCCCACCCTTTGGCTCTACTCGAAGCTGATCTTGAGGAAGTACTGTCTCTTACTGGCGCTCAATGGGTCATTCTCTGCTAGCTATTCCACCATATCTGCTGCTATAATAGGCGGGGAAGAGGTACCCCTGAAGGAAAAGGACACCAAGATATCAAATGACAGGACATGAAGGAACAAGGAAGCAAACTATTGATAGTTCAAGCTCGGTGTCGAAGAAGATAAATTTTGGATATCAAAGAAAACAATTTTGATTGAGACTTCTATAACAAGACACCCCACAAGTCTAGATATACAGACCTATATTGACCGCTACTAAAACCTTGTCATGCCCCAGAACTAGAATCTTGGAGTGCGGGGGAGTGACTCAGCCAACCACACCTTACGGAATACCGAAGTAACCCGCAATATGCTAAGGTTGTCTAGAGACAAAGGGGTGCATGCTATAATAAAGTCACCTAGGGTCAAGAACATCTATGTCTCAATCATCAACTAAGAAACAATAAGAATAAACATGTAAGATAAAGCAGTTAGGCATCCCTAACCCTCTATCAAAATGATCATGAAACTAGTTATACAGGATGGTACACTAGTACATTGTCAAGATTGTAGGACCGTGTATGGCAACTTTAGAGGGGGGGTGAATAGAGTTTATGTATGCAGCAGAATAAAATTACTTGTTAAATATAATTCTATGGCATATAATGGTGATCAACTACTAGCAGTTAGAATATATCTCATGTGTAAGAATACTACTAGCAGTATTATGAATATATGCAGCAGAGTGCGAGAGAAAGCAAACATAAACACCAAGATGTATACTATTTTCTCTCTGAGAGGAACAGTCCAGTCCCGAGAACTCAAGCTCAAAGTTATATCCATTATAATCACCAATATGTATTATGGATCACAAGCTTTGATCTGAAGGCTTTCCACTTCTTTACACCACGAGTTTTGATCTGAAGCTCGCAACTTCACATCTTGAGATAGAGTAACTGATTTTAACAAAGCTCTTTTCAACTTAGAAGACTTCTAGACTGTAATCACACTTGGTACTAGAAAGTCTAGGGAGTTGCTCTTTAGATGGGAAGGTTAAAGCTAAGGGGGTTTGCTCACAATAGGATAGAAGACTAAAGAATAGTAGAGTAGTTATCCTTGTTATATTGATGTCTTTAGAATGAAGAATTCCAATCCTATTTATAGGACATAGGCAAACAGAATTCGATCAGAATTCGGTTCGATTTTAATTCAAATTTTTAACCATTGGACCAAGAAATCAGGAGCTATTGAACAGGTTGATTTTATACCAAAAGGGTAATCGAGTTCGGCTCGAGTTTTGTCCGAGTTTTGCCCGTGTTCGATCTCATAGTATGGTAGACTTTCTAAATGAATGTGGCCTAATTTTATGGATAGGTTCTTTGATTTATTTGAGTGGACTAGGTATCTGGTTTTTAGGTTCTTGGTTTTGCCAGTACGACTCAGCGTACATCAGTCCTAGACTCAAATAAATAAATATTACATTTAAATATAAAATCAATAGCTGTTCCAGAGTCTAACTTTGTTACTGACGGAGTTGATATACTTTGCATCGAGTATCTACTTTATTTGTGTTTTGGATCAGATTCATCTGATGTTTGACGATTATCAGAATCATGTTGACTGTGACCACTTTGTGACAACAATCTTCGCCATTATAATAATTGATAAACTATGACAAAATACACATATGATGAGTCTGATGTAGCCTTTGATGCAAATAGTTGAAACGTAGATAAAGTTTCTTTGAATGTAGATCTTTTCTTGAAAAACTAGCTTTTTATAAAAAGCTCCCCCGTAAGTAGATCTTTCCTTTGAATAGGAGCATTTAAAAGACCTATAACTTGATATTTTTTATAGCAAAATTAGGTGCAGATATGTCAACAAAATAGATATAAATATATCACAGTTATATGTCATCAACTATACATCATCAACTATAATCGTCACATATTTTGTCATTTCTTTCTCTTTGTCAAAATATCATAGTGGAAAATAAAAACTCCGCCGTAATGAGTGATTATGACAAATTAAAGAAATAGACATAATAACCAGATAAAAGTAGCATGCATTTTAATAAAAAATAAATAACCATAAATAATAACATGCTTTTGTTTTAATCAAAATAAATGACAAGGCTAGCACTAGGCAAATAACCAAAAATAGCATAACTGTTTAAATATTTTAAGCAAATATTTCTAGTACAGTAAAAGTAGAAAAACTAATACATCCATATAGACATAAGAAATATAAAACATCATCATAGATCATCATCAACAGCATCAGCAGACGGATGATCATCAAAGTATGCTCCGGCAGTGTCAAAGTACTGCTGAACAAATGGATCATCAATCCTGTATCTTAGGCGGGAAGGATCACGAGCCACTGGGTGAGGTACAGTAGGATGATGGGCTAGGTGATATTGAAGATCTGCTAGTGAGTTAGCTAATGTGTGATCCTGAAGAGTGGTACAATAAGACTGGTCGCAAAGTCAGTGATAATCATAGTATTCTGCTCCTGGTGTTGAGCAACTATCATCTTATTTTGCAACCTGAATTGCTTGTAGAACATCTCCTGGATAGAGTCCAAGGTAGCAGGCTGTGCAGAGGATGAAGGAGTAGGAGTTAGAGCAGGAGCGACTGGGGCTGGATCAACTGGTGCATCAGAATCAGATAAATTGTCTTTATCAGTAATGAAAGAAATATGCTAAATCCTGTGGGCTTTGGTCAAGTATGCTGGCTAAGATAGATAAGTAGGTTCTTCCATAGGGATGTGGAAGTGCTCAAAGATGAGTAGAAGATACATGGCATAAGAAAGTTGACGTTTGTGTTTACAACAGTCAATCATCTACCGAATCATGATTTTAGGAAGGCTAAAGGGAGTGGATGTGTAGAAGTAATATAAAGAAGATATCTCCCTATAGGTCACATCATCTTTGGAGGTTTGCTTGGAAATGATAGCAGAGTATATGATATGGTGAAGTTCATAAAAGTATTGATTAAAATAATGAGCACGAAATTTTCCGTCAGGACAAGGATGTGGAGTACAAAGTATGTCCCTGAAAGAGTCAAGAGTGATGTCGTCTTTGAGATTGAGTTTGTCGATCTCAACTAGGGCATCTCCTTCGTTAGGGATTTCGAGAATTTCATCCAAAGTTGTATCGTCAAATTCAATAGATTCCATCCACTCTCGAAGAGATAGACCATTGATCATGAGATATATTACAGTAAAACATGCGAATGGTATTCAAATATATGGGTTTTCTAGTTTTAACTAGACGATGAAGATGGAATTCTATAAGTTTAGATTTTTGGGCATGAAAAGTAGTAAAGTGAATAGGGTTGCCCTTGCAAATATTTTTTTGCACAAAATTATTGAACCATAGATTAGAGGCATCAATAAAATTAAAAATAAAATCATCATATTCTCCTATCTTTGGCATATTTGGAGAAAATAAGGAATATGTAGCATCATCACTGGAGGGTTGAGAAGAGGAAGCTTCATTTGCTTTTTTCTTCTTTTTCCCAAATTTAAGAGCCATGAAATTAAGGGTTTGAGAAAAGATTGTACCTTAAAAAGATTAAAGGAAATGAAGGAGAATCTCACCAAGAGCCTTAGATCTCAAGTTGAGAGAGAATAAGCCTTGAGGAAGGGGATTATAAAACTAGGGTTTTGGTGAAAGGGTTTGATTCTCGGTTTTGAGAAGAGGGGTTTAGGAGGATGAAGTAATGAGATCAAATCCGTGGTTGCTGCTGTTATATAAAAAATACTTGAACCAAATTCGTACCGAGCTCGGATCGAACTCTTTCCAAGTTCTAATGGCTCAGGATGTTTGAAAATATGTTTTGTAGAAAGCTATAATAGTTATAAGAAAAACATATCAGTGATCTCATACAAGTATAAAAAATATCAGGTCTATAAATAAGATAGAATATTTATTAGTCATTTCAATTTAGACAAGTCATTAAACAGAATTTATAGCAGTCAATTACTGAATGAATGAATAATTGTATTTAGGAAACGTTTTATAAATAACTCTTTGTATATCATTACTCAGTGAGGTATTTTTATTATTATTAATTAGCGGTCGGGGCCGGTTTTCAGCTAGCGGTGGTCCGAAGACACTTAAATACCGTATCGCTTAAGACTGTTTATAGCTTGTTGACAGAAGGACCGTTTTTAGGCTATTTAATAATAATTTATATACCTTTAGATCATAATATTGAAGAATTATTTAACAAAAGTTTTTTCATACACAGTTCAAGAATAATTGAACTATCATATTTAATGAGTACATTATACTTTTATAAATATGAAAATTGTGTTACCATAATGACTTAATAGTCATGTTTTTGTTTGTTGGTGCAATTGCCATTAGAATATCTATTTGGCTTTTTGTAATCACCAACTTTCTCCTTTACCATTACGTCTTGCCATAAATTGTTCTACCTATATAATTAGAATAAGACTTTGGTATCCAGGGTTTGGATTCGTATTTGTTAGCTTTAGGAATCCACTTATACATATTCATATCAACCAAATTTCTAGCCCTACACTGATGTGTAATATGTCATTTAAAACCACAATAATAACATATAGCATGGGCATTTGTGTTGGGCATATAAGGATGAGTATGTGAAGTGGTGTGACATGCTCTTTTGTGTAGCCATGTGTCTCATGTTAGACTGAGTATTAGGTTATACAACCTGCTTTCCCAATCTAATCTCTAACATTTTAGAGGTGGCATATAAATTATCATATTTAGCACTAAGAGCATCTATCTTAAGTGAGGCATTAGGATATTTTTCCTTTTCCTGTTTAAGTCTTCCTTAAATTTAATATTTTCTTGATTGCTTTCATCATAGAAGTCAAGAGCTTCTTGTAGGCTAAGCTCAAGTTTGGAGATTTCAATAGATTCATCAGAAGAGGAGTTTTCTCTAGCTTTCTTAAGTAAGCAAATAAGCTGATCATTCTTAAGCTGGTAAGATTTGATATCTTTTCGAGCTTGCTTATAGTTATTTCTAAGCTTATTATAGTCTTCAAACAAATTATTATAATCATCAGATAATTTGTCATATGAAATATCTTTTGTTAGTGAGTCATCATTTACCTCGCTTACCATTAAGCACAAGTCTTTCGTATGTTGAAGGTTTTTGTCATTCTCGTACTGGATGCTTGAATTAATTGCTAGACTTTCACTTGGACATAAGTTTGCAATATCTTCATCCTTGCTGTCATCATTGTTGTATTGAATGTCTGCATCTTTCTTTGTACTTGCAGCTTCTTCATTTTCGTATAAGCTTGTGAGATATCCAAGGTATTGAGGTATCGCTCTAAAACCCCTCTAGATAGCTAACTAATAGCTAGTTAGAGGGGTTTTAGAGTGATACCTCAATACCTCAAAAAATTGGGTGCGGGTCGTGACAGCTTGCAACATCATGAGGTTCTTCTTCATCTTCTTCTTTGTCTCCATAAGTTGCTTCCAACATTATCCATATCTCATATGATATTTTTTACTTGGAGATAAGTTTAAATTCGTCTTCTCCTAGAGTGTAGTAGAGTATTTACATTGCCTTTGCGTCAGCGCTTGCTGCTTTCTTTTTATCTTTAGTATATTCACTATCTGCTTTGTCAACTTTTTGTAACCATTAGTAACGTAAGTCCATAAGTTAAACCCAAGAGATTTTAGAAAACCACTTATATGTAATTTCCAAAATACATAGTTAGTGCTGTTAAAAACATGTGGCTTATCAAGAAGTTGGCTTTCACCATTGATGGAAAATAGTGATCTTGTTGTTGTCATATATTAATCTTTGGATATTAGTTTGATAATCAAGAGAACTTACAGTAGTTCTTATATAAAGAATATCAGTTCAAATACAATTTAGAAACAAAAGATATCAGTAATATCTATATAAAGAGAGCACATGTTCTGATACCAATTTGAAGAGTAGTTAGGATCAGAAAATAATTAAGAGATTATATGCTCTAATACCAATTATGGAGAATTTATATCATCAATAGTTTCAATATAAGAGTACCTGCTTTGATTGTAGGAATAAATTGTATCAGTAACTAAATAAGAGACTACCTTCTCTGATTCCAATTGTATAGGAGCAATTGGGATGAGCAAAAGTTCCTATATAAAAGTAAAAGTTATAATATAAGAGTAACCACTCTGATACCAATTATGGGAGCAATTGGGGTCAGAAACTAAATAAGAGATTATCTGTTCTGATACCAGTTGTGGGAGCAAATGGTATTAGTAAAAGTTCTGCTATAGGAGTACCTGCTTTGATACCAATTATAGTACCGTGTATGGCAACTCTAGAGGGGGGTGAATAGAGTTTATGTATGCAGCAAAATAAAATTACTTGTTAAAATATAATTATATGGCATGCAATGGTGATCAACTACTAGCAGTTAGAATATATCTTATGTGTAAGAATACTACTAGCAATATTATGAATATATGTAGTAAAGTAAGAGAGAAAGCAAATACAAACACTAAGATGTATACTTGTTTCCCTCTAAGAGGACTACTGTAGTCCCGAGAACTCAAGCTCGAAGTTGTATCCACTATAATCACCAATAGTGAATCACAAGCTTTGATCCGAAGGCTTGCCACTTCTTTACACCATGAGTTTTGATCTGAAGTATCGCAACATCACAGCTTGAAAGGGAGTAACTAATTTTAATAAAGTTGTTTACAACTCAGAAGACTTCTAGACCGAGATCGCACTTGGCACTAGGAAGGCTAGGTAGTTGCTCTTTAGATGAAAAGGTTAAAGATTAAAGGGTTTGCTCATAATAGGATAGAAGACTAAAGAATAGTAGAGTAATTGTCCTTATTGTGTTGTTGTCTTTGGAATGAAGAATTACAGTCCTATTTATAGGATATAGGCAAACAAAATTCGGTCAGAATTCGGTTATGGTTTAATTTAAATTTCTAACCGTTGGACTAAAAAATCAGGAGCTATTAAACTGGTTGATTTTATACCAAAAGGGTAACCAAGTTCGGTCCGAGTTCGATCTTCTAGTATGGTAGACTTTGTAAATGAATGTGGCCTGATTTGGTGGATAGGTTCTTTGGTTTATTTGAGTAGACTAGGTATCTGGTTTATAGATTCTTGGTTTTGCCAGTGCGATTCAGCGTACATCAGTCCTAGACTCAAATAAATAAATATTACATTTGAATATGAAACTAATAACTGTTGCAGAGTTTGACTTTGGTACAGACGAAGTTGATATGCTTTGCATCGAGTATCTGCTTCATCTGTGTATTGGATCTGATTCATCCAATGTTTGACGATTATCAGAATCAGGTTGACTGTGAACACTTTGTGTCAACAAAGAGTACATGACTGTAAGTCAGCCATGGTCTGAATAATATACAATCACGTAGAGAAACTAATGTCCAGATAAACCGGCTAAAAGGTGCCATCGGCTAAACGCCAAAAAGTTAATACAAAATGATACTCGTAGTGGGGGATAAGAAATCCACTCAAGTTCTTCGGTGGACATCCTCCTGGTATACTCCATCGGTCAGATACAGGACCAGATCCTCCGCTCTGCTACTAAACCTGGCGAAACAAAACTAGCTGGATCAGGCCACGATAACAAATACCACAAAGGAGCATAAGTGAATGAAGCAAAAACCAATAAATTACATAAGATAGAAAATTTGTGCCATAACTGTAAGCGTATGACCTTTCATCGGAGTAGTATGATACCTCTACAACCAAACAAGGATAAGAGGTATCGCACAACTCCGTGACAGGGTACGACTCATCAATTATGAACACGACGAAGATACAACACATCAATATAATCTAGGACACATATGCCATAATACAAGCTAAGATATAGATATAATATACAACTTCCGTACATGACCTATTGTGACACATTGGCGTAACCATAGAACCAAACAAGGACAAGGGTTGAACCATCGTACCACAATAGTTCAAGTCCCTAGACTACCAGCACATACTCTTTTAGATCGGCAAATCAATCCTACGACTTGTTATGTGGAGTCTAACTTATCTCAGAAGAATAATGCAATATTGGAATCCTCAGATCATACTGATGGTGAGATAGGCTGGCCGAGCCAATAAAGGCATAGAACATAGTATCTAATTACCGGTCCCTCGTAAGGCCACCGCACAAGTAATCATGTAATAATATATAATATAGCCAGATACTGCACTCTACTACTAAAGATGATATACGGTATTCGTTGGGGACCAACATGACTCCTTAGGACATATGTCCTAACAGTAGCTACCGCGCATGATCTTGAGATTCCATTCTCTTCCAATGCTCTACAGGTTCAGTTACTTAATTAGTTCTATTGTTATTATAATATCGTGTCATGGTTACATAATCGTCCTCCTTAGATGACGCACTGTGGTACGTATACACTAGGTACGAATCAACATTGTTGCTCGAGAGCCAAATATGGATTCCTCTAAATGTAATGCAACAAATCAATCAAACAAATATTCTAACCACGCTATGGTTGTTGACCCACATACCATGCCCGTGTTGGGGAAATAATATAATAATATCACATATCGTATAGTATAGGAGGCATTCTCGATGCACAACCAAAAATATGTAATCTCATAGCACGTAGCAAGTTATGTCGCACCTCAGTGTACATTATAATAGACGTTCACGTAGCACGTAGAAATTGTATCAACATGGATACAAGAATTGGGTCAAATCACCAAACTTACAGTTAGTCGTATGAGCCTTATCATATTGGGACACTTGATCAAAAATGTAATCTCCTCAAATCAGTTATATAGACTATCAATCAATTGGAAGCCTAGATTTATGATGTGCAATCCTCGAATTAATGATTTTGTCATCGAACGTGAGTAAGAAAAAAATGTGAACTACTTTGGAGCAGATCCACAATCCTTAAACCAAACAAGGACAGAAATTGCAGATAGTCTTCCGAGCAGAACTACGCCTCTCACTCCATTCCATAAACAAAAGGATAAGTTAATCTACTAATATGAGTTTACTCTGGGTTGCCACATGGTCCACTACAGCATATAATCATACTATGCACATAGTCAGTTCTAGCACATAGCCAGGTCTAGCACAGTCTGGTTACTAAGTCTACTCTTCCTTAGAATAACACAAGAAAAAGCCACGATTAACCACATATGGTACGATAAGAAATATTCTAAATAAACTAATTAAACCTAAGAAATTATGGAACATGTAACTAGATTACTAGGGTCTCATAGGATCATATATGTACATGAGAAGTGCACGAATGGATTATCGCATGGGACAGGCCACATGCACTTATCAGACGCATGAGCAACTGGCCGCATGGACGAGATGGCCGCATGCTACCCCAGGCGCATGCTCCTCCAAGTCGTATACATCGGACAAAAGTCCACTCTCTTGGAACAAGTGCCAAAGTGACGTGTGTTAAATGTGTGTCAGTGAAGTGACTGAAGTGATGGATATTTCAGAGAGAAAAGACAAAAACCATGAAAAGATGTGCCAAACAAACAGATTCATGCGTCCGAAGGAAAGTGGTCGCATACTCTACTTGCCGCATGGAGGTCGATGCCGCATGGAGGTATCTTGGACTTAGCGAATTTCTTAATCGTTCAGCGAGTGAAAAATACAAGGGGTTCAACGATTAGCTCCATAACACTTGTGTAAAGGTCAATCATGAATCCGACAAGATGGACGCATGCTGGTTAGCTATGCGACAAAGAGTACAGCCGCATAAGGATCATGATGCATAGAAGTCTCGGCCGTATATTGCGCTGGCCGCATGAGAACTTCGTCTTCTCCAGATAGTAAGTTCAGTTATGGTGGAAAATCTCCAAAACCCTAAAAAAAAATCTTCATAAAAACTTTATTTTAAGTCCGAATCAAGTGAAACAAAAGCCAAAATGCTCGAAATAAAGTGCTCAATCAACAATAAAAACTATTTTTCTAAAATACAATATTTTAATAGATCAAAACCAAGAAAATTTTTTAAAACCCATGCAAATTCTAACTTTAAAACTCAGATCTACTCAAAATTGTTCATCAAAATTAAAAACTCTAAGAACTAAAACTATTGAGAACATCAAGTAGAACATTTTTTTATCAAATATATTTTAATTTACCAATCATATGAAAAATATAAAAATCTATGGCTTCACGACTTTGAGCCAGATGTACTTGCCTTAGTGGACTAACAAACCTCTTCTTAGAACCAAGTCTAGGGATAGGGCTTAGCATTTCGGTCAAGGGGAGCTTTTGAGGGAAGGAGAAAGAAGAAATAAGAAGGGAAGTGGAAATGAGAAAGAATGAGAGAGGAGAGAGAAAATCATATATATATATACCAAGTGGAGAAATGAGGTTTGCTCTAAGATTAAGTTATGACACTCTTCAACCAAATCTCAACCATCCAAAATAGGTTTAGTGGTTCCAAGAGTGAACTGGGTCTAGTATCATCCTATATACAGGTCCTAGCACGGGTCCATGGTAATTGCCAAGGTGTTTACTATTGGTCTCGGGTAGTCTCCCATAATAAATAAAATATAATTAAATAAATACAACATATTTAACAGGAACCAACATGTAAATACTATATGAATACATCTACAGAGAAAATTTTAAATATCATAAATTCAAAAATACCAAATATGGGAATAGGTGTAACAAATAAACACTGAAAGAGGGGGCCCTAGATGACAGCATCGCAACATAGGTACCGTAAGATCCTGTACCGTAGTACATACCCCTCTGAAGACCACCAAATGCGGTTATCTAGAGCTCGTCCGTTGACATAGCTGTAGAGGGCTGCGAGGAAGTACCAGCCCCTCCCTCTGCAGGAGCACTAGTAGTTGCCCGCTCACGTAGTTTAAGATACTCATCCTAGAAAAGTGGTTTTTCTAAGATACTTATTACTAACTATATAGATATCTATTTGAATATTTTCTAAGTTACATTAAAACTAACACAGGATAGTAAAACATACATAAGCCTATGTCGTCTTCTCATAGATGAGCTTTTCGCCCTTCTTAAGGGTGGCTAGGAAGACTGTCACCATATTGGCATCGTCACCCTCTATACCTGTTAAAATTTTTATTGTTTGTTATTAAAATTAAACATCTTATCCTACTTGCATTAAAATAATATATATTCAATAGAATACATACTAGAAGATAAAAATATTCTATCATGGGAATTGAGATCCCACACCACTTTCCTGCCTTCGACCTAGCGCCTTTCCCTTCTCCGACCGTTCCTTGTACTTGGGTTCGTCGAATCTCACCTTTATTGCAGTCCACTTCTCAGGCATGATCCAATCGTGGATCAGTTCTCCGTTACGATTATGGACCTTCTGGTCGTTGATCTCATCTTGGATCAGCTTGGCGGCGATGGCAAGAAACTGCTCATCGATCTTCTCAGCCCGGTATGGTGGATTGAAATAGGGTTTCTACAAGAAGTAAAATAGAGAGTTACATAATATGCATAAATAATTATTGATATTAAAAGTAAATATATTTTTACCTTGAACTAGGCAAACCAAAATACCTTCCTATCTTCAGGAGCATCTGAGTAGTTGATCCAAGGACCACCATAGTTCTGTCTCAAAAAATGCTCCAGTACTCTCTATACTACCGATGGACGATATCTATACAACGATAATTAAATTCATGAATATATAGATATAATTATTTAGAAAATGTTAACTATTTAACTTACTCGATAGGTCCGTTCCACCAAATCTCCTTCATCGTCTTGCCCGGAGGCGCGCATGGAGGATCGCCTTGATCATGCACAGACGAAGTCAGCTCGACCTCCCCCATCTGCTCCTCTGTCTCCTTCATCGTCATTTTTTTTTCCTCCTCTTCCTCTTCCTCCTCATCTTCACTTTCATATACTTCGTCTTCCAATTCGAATAATTCTACCTCTTCCATACGATTAGACGTATAATAAAGAACTTTAGTTGAGTCCATATCTATAATATTTGTTATAATAGGTAGCTCATCCTCCTGATAAGCTATTTCATTAACGTCAAAGGTATTTCTAGCTTTCGTCTTGTATACTGCCCACCAGTTTGACCTCGTTGTTACCCGTTTAGGATAAATTATGAAGTACGCTAGCTGGGCCTGACTTGCTAAGATAAATGGTTCATAGCCTTGATATCGACACCGGTAGTTATATCCACAAGACCATGTTTGTATATTTTTCAACCTTGATCTTGGATCGGATCGAACCAATCACACCTGAATAACACGATCTTAGCAGGCTCCATTCCATAATTATATGTCAATTCCGCAATTTCCCATAAGACGCCATAGAAATCATTGTCTGGATCGACATATTTGTAGCTCGAAGATGTGATACACAAACAACTATTTTTTATAGAATCGAGATCTAAGAAGTTGTCTCTTATCGGGGATTTTATTGACTTGAACCTAAACCCATTTACACAGTAGCTTGGCCAGATTTTTATGGCATAAATTAGTCCCTTGGCTAAAATTCTAATTGACTCATTCTTGAGTGTTGTGTGGGGACGGTCGACCTAAATACCAAGGAAACGATATTAAGTTTAATGTTATATTAATTATTATGCATAGTACATACACAAAAAGATTCTTACATATGCACTCAACCAAGAAGGTAAATAAAGTATCATTTCCTGTTCTACTTCTTCATCTGTTATGTATGGTCTCATCAACCTCACCTCATCATTAAATATGCTAAAAAATAATAAAATATTGTCTGATTAGTGTAACAATATTAGCATATACTATTACTTTAAGACGACTTAAACATTGATGTATTAATTACTTACCGCTTTAGCTTCTCCCCTTTAACATCATCGCAGTTGAGTAATATATACAACTGAGCAGCCTTAGCTCATCGTCATTAAGATATCTCTTATCATTTTGCCCGAAGGCTTACCGAAAGAATTGAATACTTTCAGTATTGTATCATTAGATTCCTAATATTTATCGTCGTTTCTAGGAACTCTTGTTATATTAGTAGCAACATGTTGCTTGAAATACATCGAGAAAAGTTTGTAATCTCCTCAAGAATATAGGCTTCACAGATAGAACCCTCGACCCGTGCCTTATTTTTTACCTTTTTTTTAGGTGGTTCAATTGACGCTAGAAGGAGTACATCCACCAAAAATTGACAGGCCCACCAAAACGTGCCTCGTAAGAAAGATAAATCAGCAAATGCTACATGGAGTCTAAGAATCCAGGAGGGAATACTCTTTCAAGCTTGTACAGTATTACTGTAATATCTTTCTCTTGCTTTTCTAGACGATCGACGATCAACTTTTTAGAACAAAGATCCCTGAAAAAAATGCTAAGCTCAGTTAATGGATCCCAAACTACCTGTGATAAGAATTCCCAAAATACAATTGGAATTAACCTCTCCATGAATACGTGACATTCGTGGATCTTCATACCCGTCAGTTTGTTCTTCTTTGGGTCAACACATTTTCTCTGATTTGACACGTACCCATCTAAAAATTTTAGTCCATGAATTGACCTACAAAGTCTTATTTTATCCTCCTTGTCCATTAAGAAAATTGTCTTAGGTTTCTTATACTTCCCATTCCCTTCTGCTATCAAATGCAACGCAGGGCGTCTGCATATTTCTTTCAAGTCCAACCTAGCCTTGGGATTGTCTTTCGTCTTCCCCTTTACGTCTATTACAGTATTAATTATGTTGTCAAACACATTCTTCTCGATATGCATGACATCATGGTTATGTCTGATCAGATTGGTGCTCCAATATGGCAGATCCCAGAATATGCTCATCTTTGTCCAGTTATGAGTGTGACCAAATCCACTGCACTTGTACCCCTTAGTAGGCTCTTCGATAGCACTTGATAAATCTTTAACCTCTTTCCATATCGCGTCTTTCGGCCACCTTGGAGGTGGATTTGTCTTCTCCATAATGTCGGTACAAAATACATTCCTATTCCTTCAGAACGGATGATCTGACGGCAAAAATTGTCAATGACAATCGAAGAAGCACGATTTTCTTACGTATTTCAAATAAAAAGCCTTAGTGTGGTCCATACAATACGGACATGAGAGACGACCAAGAGTGCTCCATCCTGATAACATGCCGTAAGCCAAAAAGTCATTTATGGTCCAAATAAGTGCTGCCCTCATCTAAAAATTCTGCTTTTTTGAAACATCGTACGTGTTGGCGCCTACTTCCCACAACTGATTCAACTTATCTATCAACGGTTGCAAGTACTTATCGATGTTCCTCTTTTGATTATTCGAACCCAAAATAATGACGGTTAAGAATATAACCAGAGTCTTCATGCACATCCAAGGTGATAGGTTGTACGGGGTGACAATCACAGGCCAACACGAATACTGAGGATCCAAAAGTTTGAATGGGGTAAAACTGTCGGAGGAGAGACCCAATATTACATTACGAGGATCCAAAGCAAAATTGGGATACTCTCGATCGAAGTGCTTCCATGCTTCTCCATCGATGGGTGATCTAACACTCCTTCAAATTGTTTTCGTCTGTGCCAACTCATATTTTCGGCAGTCTCCTTCACCATAAATAACCTTTGCAACCGTGGCATTAAAAGCAAGTAGTGCAGTCTCCATGAACGATGACATAGGTAGTAATTCACATCGATTTCTAGATACTTCTGAAAAGATGAATAGATATCGTTCAAGTATATTATCCAAATGGTTGCAAAGATGGATACACATGTTCATCAAAGTAATTAACAACTCCTATTGATGCATGAGTATTCGAGTTATGATACCTGAGTATCAATATCGTGGTTCATGAGTATCCATTTTATAATTTGTGACTATCCAAAAACTAGTAGACATATGGACACTTGACTTTGGAGTGTCGAATATACGCATAGGTCTTGATAACACTCTATGTATTTGTGTATCATGTGGATATCACATATCATGTACACAATCTCATATTGATACTCTCTTATATCTTCACACTAGGATACAGTTTCAAATACCCATGACAATAACTATACTTGACACTTGTATCTTTGTACCAACATACACTCTAGGCCACTCACTCTTGACACTCAATACATATTTATACCTACTTCTATAATTGTATATTTTTATACCCTTATATATGTATCTATCTATATAGATTATTAATCCTTACTAACTCACTCATACCTCACTCAAATATATACACATACACACCTCTCACTTGGACACTCTCATACACTTGATACACACACACACAAGGAATATATGAACTCTCATACACTTGACACACACACACAAGGTACTACCCATACCCAAACATAATATCTTGACTAAAATACATACCCAAATTTATATTAAACAACATAAATCATAGTTAGAGTCCATGTGTCCTGTGTGTGTGTCCATGTGTTCGGGTCCATGTTAGTATGAATCGTGTCATATAGGGTTGTGTATGTTGATACCAAGATATCAAACAACCAATATCTTATCTGTGTTGGTACGAATCGAGTCATATAGGATTGTGTCATGTATGTGTGTCCATATATTCGGCTCCATGTATCAGAATTAGGGTTGTGTCATGTGTGTGTCAATGTGTCTTGATTGTATCCAGTGTGTGTGTGTCTTACTTGTGTCTGGGTCTGGGTTAGGGTTTACCGAACAGGGAGAAAGGAAGAAAGAGCGCCTGAGAGAGGGGTCGATGGAGGAGAACCACGTCGTAAGGGGTCAGCCTTGCCGGAGGGGGAGGAGCCGCGTTTGGGGGTCACGGGGGCGAAGAGTCCGCGTCTAGGGGTCGCCTGTGTCAGGGTGGGGGCGAGGGAGGGTCGTCGGGAGCACGGATGGAGGGGCAAAAAATAAAAAGTTTGGGGGAATAAAAATAAAAAGTTAAAACAACTAGGGGAACCCTATATTAAGTAATTTAGCAAAGTCAATACCATACATCACTAAACATCACAAAAGTTTTAATATACTACGACATATAAGGTGTGGAGTCGCTAACCGTCACTGTTATTAAAAATATAGCAACGTTTAGCGACTTGTCGATGACGTCATCTTTTATAATACTAAAGGTCGTTGCTAAACGTTACAGAAAGTCGCTGATAGCGACGTACTACGACATTTTTAAAATGCGTCACTAATTTCAATAATATTAGCGATATCGTTGTCCAGAGTCGCTAAATTCATCACTGATTTGAATCGTTACTGTCATAATATAGGTCACTTGGACTTCGATACAGATTCTGACCTGTACCACCAGCTCAGGACAACAGGCGAGTATATTCTCTGATAGTTTTTATTACTTTATAGTTTCTATAATACATATTTTAGTAATGTTTTACTTGATTCCTGACACGCTTGTTACACGGATAAGTATTATATGGATATTTCGTCATGATATGTTATTGCTCATGTTTATCATGTAGTTCGTGCTCATCGTGCTCATATTTCTCTTTCATTGTGATCTATGTGTCGCAACTCGGATCCATGCATACTAGTTGGGGGCGGAAAAGTACTAAGTAGATATATGATCAAATCCTATTAGACCATGTGGATAGTTAATCATACATTTTACGTATGATTGAGTTATACTCTATTATACCGTGTGGATGGTTAATAATATATTTTACATATGATTGAGCCATATCTTAGTTAGACCGTGTGTAATACTTATTTTAACCTATCATATATCGAAAATAGTACTTCAAAATACTTAAATAGTTATAGTCCTTCTTGTTTCACTCAATACTAGTTGTCATATGTCATATTTACTCTTGATTACTTATTTTACTCTATTTGCCATACCATGATTCAAGTTTTACTTGTTTATCATGTATTTTATTACCATTTTTTATTTTAAGTCTACCATGTATTGAAATTACTTTCAGTGTTTGTACTCGTTCCATCTTGACTGGATAGCATTTTTAGGTGTCTGTTACGAGGACTGGTGCCTTACCTACTATGGGCCATAGGAGGACTGTTTAGCTGAGCTTGATCCTACCCTTTAGGAGGATCAGGGAGAGTTCGTAACAGAGATCCCGCTATCTAGTCTAGTTTTAAGTTTAGACTTTGATTTTACTAAGTTTGTCTCCGAATTTTATTAGACTTATGAGATATGTTTGATACTTGGATTTAGTACTTTATTCTTGATTCACCTAACTTTGGACTTGTGACTATTTTATTTCTCCTCGTTATATTCTATCGTCCATTGATCTTCCTTAAATCTTGTAATTGACTATAATTTACTGTTATCTTATTGTCCTTCCTTAGAGGATTTGAGATATTATTGCGTTAGTTGTGGATTATATTTATGAGTTATTAGATAATGTTCTACTGCCGACTTTGCGGTGTAGGCTGGACGTACCCACAAGTCATGCCCGAATTTCTAGGTGCGGATCGCGACACATTTTTATAGTGGCCCATATAGGTCAGGCTTCGTAATTAGTGCAATATCATGGTAGTACATAGGTTTAGTCGTACTGTTGCGAGCCTACAATTGTCTGCCACGTTACAAACGGGAGACAAATTTTTACGCACAGGGCATGTAGGTTGTGTTGTCACAACCTTGTTGATCAGAGAATGAGAGCTTGCAGGAAGGGTAGAGGACGTCTTAGGCATCCACACTTTATGCAGCTTCCTGTTGTTCTAGACAGAAGGGGAATGAGAGTTACCCCCTGCATGAAGTATGTCTTTATAAGAAGACTGGTCGAACTGGGCGACCAAAGTCTTCTTCGTCGATCCGATGGATACAATATCTTGTTGAGCAGTTGCTTTCTCGTCAGAGGAGAAAGTCGTCCCCAACAGAGTCGCCATTTTGTTGTTCTGGACAAAAAGGGAATGAGAGCTACCCCCTGCACGAAGCATGTCTTCATAAGTAGATTGGTCGAACTTGACGACTAAAGTCTTCTTCGTCGATCCGATGGATACAGCATCGTGTTGAGCAATTGCTTTCTCGTCAGATGAGAAAGTCATCCCCAGCAGAGTCTCCATCTTGTGTTTGATGATAAATAAAATAAAAAAGAGGGTTTATACGAAACCTTTCTTTGTTTACAAACAAGAAAAAGAGTACAATTAATCCTATACGAGGATGTTAAGTACAATAAAAATAATTTTGGAGAAGTATTGCTATAGGAGTCTGATCTGCGGTCGATCACTTTGTCCCTTGGACCACACGATGATGAAGAAGAGCTGTAGAAGAAGAAGAAGCTTCAAAGGTTGCAAGTGGGATTGAATTCTCGTTGCCAAAGTTGTCAACCAACACTCTCTGTCTGTGCTCTCTCTCTCTCTCTGATCTCTCCTTAGTTTTCAAAATAGTTAAACATATCTATTCAGAGGTAATATGAACATGATAGAATATGATTTTAACTTGCCTCACCCTGTGACCACGGGTCTCTATTTATAGAGATCAGCCAAATAACTGTCTAGTTGGCGTAAAAGCCAAAATGTGAAGAAAGTTGCATCTTTTATGCGGCGGTTATAATAACTGCTACCCATATTCCAATTGTCTTCTGAATCTGCGTATGACACTGTAGAAGCATGGAAAATACGCTAGGGAATCATACGCGTAAAACCCTCAACATACAGGAAGCTCGCGTAAAATAGAGCTCCAGCACTGGATGGCGTAAAACATGACTTCAGACCCATTGGCGTACAGCAGAGCTTCAACGCTGTTCAATGTAAAACATAGCTCCAGAACAACCCACGTAAAGCAGTCCTCCCAAACTACTTCGGCGTAGAAAGGTTGCTATATCGCCACTTCGGTGTAAAACCTGTCTGCTTTTAATGAAGCGGGAAGTTGTATGAGGAACTCTTCGTATTCCTCAAATGAACCTGTCAGTTGAAGCAGTAAACCTGACTCTTGACAAAGAGTACTGCACAGCGATCGAGAGGACGGTTGTAATAATGACTCTGCACAGAACTCCAGACTGTCGTCTAGTGACATAACCCTTGATATAAGACATCGTTTACGTATTCAAGGAATATGCTGCCTATTCTATACAGGCAGACGTGAGCTTTACGCTCAGGATGAGACGAAATCAACCGCCACGTCAAAAGCTATTTTTCGTACAGAACTCGAGGCACGTCTCTGCAATTAATACACGAGATGGGGGCAGATCTCTGCATTTAATGCAGGAGATTTGGTTCTACTTTTTGACTGGATGAGCTATAATTAGGGCTAATACGTCCACATCACCATCCCCGCACATTATGCCAACCAGGCTACATTTAGCTATAGGAGTACGCCGTATGCTATCTCCTCGAAATACACCGACCTGGCTATTTTCAGCTATAGGAGTACGTCGAATACTATCTCCTCGAAATACGCCAACTCAGGCTATATTTGCAAAGGTGCGTGATAGGGCTATCTGGCCCAGAACACGCTCAAAACCTTAGTCAAAGAAGGATAACTGGCTATCTTTACGCTGGTTACCTATCCATGTAGCATCAAGCTTTACGCAGAATTTGGCTTCTACGCCAACATGATAGCTACTTGGCTTCTACGCTAACATGACAGCTACTTAGATTCTATGCCAACTTGACAACTATTCGGCTTCTACGCCTACTCGGCTTTTTATGCCATCTGAACAGCTATTTGGCTCTTACGCCAACGAGACAGTTATTTGGCTTTTATGCCAAACATCTCTACGCAAGGGACAATTATCTACGTAGCTTGTATGCCGTAATCTTCGACGAGCGATTATACGCATTATCTCATAATAGGACACGCATCACACGCCGATTCGGGAGATCATTCATACGTGGGTAGCAGTTATTATAACCGCCGCATAAAAGGTGCGGCTCTCTCCGCTGTTCGGTTTCTACGCCAACTGCGACCAAATTCCATAAATAAAGACCTCCAGTCACGGAGGTCAGGGGTTGAAGGAAAAAGATGGAAAATCGAGGATTTTTCAAGAAAAAAGAGTATATATAGAGAGTGTTTTGGCAACGTGTGTTCAATCCCTCCTGCAGTCTTTGAAGCTTCTTTTTTGTCCTCTACAACACTTCTTCGTCATCGTGTAGTCAAAGGGACAAAGTGATCGATCGCAGATCAGACTCCTATAGCAATATTTCCCCAGAATCAAATTTTTGTACTTAACATCCTCGTATAGGATTAATTGTACTTCTTTTTCTTGTTTGTAAATAAAGAAAAGGTTTCGTATAAACCTAGTTTCAATTTCTTTCGTTTATTATCAAACACAAGATGGCGACTCTGCTAGGGACTACTTTCTCATCTGACGAGAAAGCCATTCCTCAACACGATGCTGTATCCGTAGGATCAAGAAAGAAGACTTTGGTCGTCCAATTCGACCAATCGGCTTACGAAGACATGCTTTGAGCAGGGGGTAGCTCTCATTCCCTCTCTGTCCAAGACAACAGGAAATTGCGTAAAGTATGGATACCCCGGACATCCTCTACCATTCCTGCAGACTCTCTCTCTCTTCGATCAATAAGTTTGTGACAGTGCGACCTCTACGCCCTGCACGTAAAACTTTGTCTCCCGTCTGTGACGTGGAAGACAAAGCTTCTAGCAGTGCCTTAGTGCCAATCGAGAAGTCTACTCCATGCCCTGTGCGTAAAATTTTGTCTCCCATCTATGACGTGGCAGACAAAGCTTCTGGCAATGCCTAATTGCCAATCTAGAAGTCTACTCTGCGCCCTACGTATAAAATTTTGTCTCCCATCTGTGACGTGGCAGACAAAGCTTCTGGCAGTGCCTTAGCGCCAACCCAGAAGTTTACAACGCGCTCCGCGTGTAAAAATACATCTCCTCTGTGCGATGAGGCAAATGGTCCTTACAATCATCGAAAGGGAAAACAAGTGGCGGATTTTCCCACCTCTCGGCTTTTACGCCATCAAGAGAAAAATTTGCCCGCTCTTCAGATTACGCGGAATGTTGACGGCTAATTGAGGACTTCCTCAGTTTTACGCCAATTTGTGCAAAGTTTCAGATTATGCCAGGACAAGCTCCTCAGCGTAAAGAAGACCCAGTTTATGGGAAGATATGCTCCTCATGGATCATGTGCTACTCACATAGCTGAACTGCTGTATTCATATGGCAGGAAAAGGGTTAGGGTTCCCAATCTCCATGTCCCTACTGATGTAAAAAGGCAGAATAAGCCTTCTTCTTCTTCAGACCATCTTCCTGATTTGCGTGATTTCTTGATTCAAAAACGCAAAGACAAAGGTCAAAATCAAGATGCAGTGTCCCTAACTACCAAGCGTAGGGAGGTCATATGGGAAAGTGCGCCAACATCTAATGTCGTTATGACAGATGGGCCATATGAAGAATCTGTCTTTATTATTCTACCTACCCGCAACGATCAAAATCAAATAATCTTCGGTCGAATATGGAATAGACCGATTATACAAGAAGATTCTCACGAGTCTGATGTTGGAAGAATACAAATCCACAGATATAGCCCACAGGCTTTAAAGATTATACAAAGCATGGGTTATGATTTAAAGTTGAAACAAGGCCTCAACTATGGAAAAGGCAGACGAATACCGTTGTATGGTAATCCTTACTGTCAACGAACACGTTTTGTGTTAGGATATACCACATCCCCTCCAAACTCCAAACCTCTACGGTCAGATCCTGTAATATCAGAACCAGGCCTTTCTAAATCAACTTCTGTGGACAAATACCACGACATGTCTGGGGGTGGTCTACCTCGACAAAATGGGGCAGCATCCAAAGCTAGGGGTAGAATTTCCTCTGTGTCCGAAGATGATGCAACGATGACCATCTTCCCGAAAGACCGTAAACTCAGGCATCGGGAGCCCGAAGGCCGAAGAACACTTTCTCCTTCAATGAAGATGATATTATTGAAATCTTTAATATATTGATGAAGGAAAACAAACTTTGGCTTCCCAACATCAGACACCCTGAAAGGGCTGGCAAAGTCGATGACCCAAAATATTGTATCTTTCATCGGTACGTTCATCATCCCACAAAAGCGTGCTACGTACTGAAAAAAAGAATCCAGGAGTTGATCGACGCCAAAGTCATCATTTTAGATGACGATCTCGGCAAATTGATCTCACTCCAACATAGCAATTTGACCCTCAAGAGGTACCGTAGAATGAGTCCCTAAAGTTTCCCCAGCAGATTCTTCAGGTTTATCCTCAGCAAAATCACTCCACAGTGAATTTTTCAGACATGAGTTCATGTCTATATTACCTCTGAACTATTGTCCAAATATTTGTTTCCCCAGCTGAATTTGCCATGTCCAAATAACCTCTGAGTAAACCTCTCAGCTTGTGGCTATAGATCAGTTCACGTCCATACTACCTCTGAACTACGTCTTTTCACTTTCTCCAGCAGACTAAAACTTTCACCACGAAAATGGTCATGTCCATATTTCCTCTGCCCCATTTTTTCTCTATCTCCATGGAGTGATATCTTACCACGTCCTCATTACCTCTGAGTAAGATATTTTCATAACTTTTCCATGTCAACATTACCTCTGAATGAAGTTCCTCTCTTCGACTCCCTACTATCACGTTCGCATAACCCCTGATAGTGCTAGTCATTTCAGCTTATTACCTGTACTTAAGAGACGCCATGGGTAATAAGTCTACAACCCGGATGTACAAATTGACTCTTGGTTTTTTATCCCTAGTAAGTGCCAATGTGCAACATTTTCTCCTTCGTTACAAATTTATGTAAAAAACCATCATCCGTGTCCAAGAGTCTCGGATACGCAATGGATGATGGATCCTCAAAATTCCCCCAGAGGAGCAATCCTTAGGTACATTCGCACAATGACATTTTAAACCAGTCAGTTTGACGTTAGCCATGTTAATATTACCTCTGAGCTATCGTCCCATCAATCTCCCCAACGGAGCGATCCTGGGTTTATCTTCATGTTTGGATAGATCACACTCAACGAATCACTCTTTCAAAGAGTATGTCAGACATGAGTTCACGTCCATATTACCTCTGAACTGCTGTCATAATATTTCTCTCAGGCTAAGTTTGTCATGTTCATATTACCTCTGAACAAACCCTCCGAGTTTTTTGCTATCGATTGTCATGTCCATATTACCTCTGATATCGGTTGTCATCTCAACTTAACACCCATACTTAACTTTAAGTACACCAGTGGTGTTAGGTCCACAAAAACTGCCACGTCCATATTACCTCTGGCAGGGCTTGTCCTAAACTTATTACTTGCACTCTTGTGCACAGGAAGTAATAGGTCTACCAAAAACATTCTGTGGAATGCCCGTAATGGAAACTAATTATTCATGTCCACATTACCTCTGAACTATCCTCATTTTTCCCTGCTGAGAAAAAGTCAGTTCATGTTCATATTACCTCTGAACTATATCTCTCCCCTATCCCCACAGTGTCATATTTTACCGCGGCTGTATTATCTCTGGCGGGACTTGTCTCAAACTTATTACTTGCACTCTCATGCACAAAAAGTAATGGATCCACAAAAATATCCCTGCAGGATGTCTTTTACCAGCTAGAAAACCTATCACGTCTATACTACCTCTGATAGGGCTTGTTTCAAACTTATTATTTGTACTCAACATGCACAATAAATAATAGGTCCACCAAAAATCCTCCAGTGGGAAGTCCTCAACAAACCAAAATTCGCACAAACAATCATAAAGAAATGGAGGGTCCTTATATGATTGCAAATGGCACTTACATATTAGCCAAGTCTAATAAAAATTTTGATAATGGCTACTATCAACTGCAAATTCTTGAAGAAGTACTATACTTGATTTCCTTTGCTTAACGGAGTATGATGAAGATCTTATTCTGACGAGGCCATGCACAAAGGTTAGCTGGATCATATTCTATCAGATTCATATGACCTCTCAATGGATATGCTTAACTAATTTGTAAACCTATCATGTTCATATTACCTCTGATAGTGTTTAGTATACAAATTTAGTTGGATTATATTCTATCAGGTTTATATTATTTCTGAATAGATTTACATTCAGCGAAACCTTAACGAAAGTATGTTATGTTAATAATACCTCTGATATCACTATCATCTTAGCCTATCATATTCTAAAATGATGGGTCCACAAAGTCAGAGAATGTATCTTTATTATCTCTGAGAAATTACAGGAGAAACAAAAAAGTACATCATTAAGGAGGAGCAGTCAAATCACGAATCTGCTGCACCAAGGCGGCCATCCTCTCATTCCTGGAGTCTAAGATGTTAGCGCACACCCGTTCCAGTCGCGCCTCATCATCACTCAGGAGGGACAATTCGGACCAAAAATGTACAAAATCGGCACGAATGACATCCATACGTGCCAAGTTCTGCTGAGCTGTATCAATTCGACCGTTCAACTTATCTCGATCTGCCAATGATTGGAGAGCCCACTCCTTTGCCTGAGCGAGTTTAGCTTCCAATTTGTGGACTCTTGCTTTATTTCCCTCATGTTCGGCCTCGCACTGGGTTAGCTGAGGAATAACCTCCTCCAAGACGGCCTGCTCTTTATCCATCTCCTGTTGTTGTGCCTGGAGGGATTTGTTTAAGCATTCCTTCTGTTCAACAAGCTTCGCATTCAAGGAGTCGTACTCGGCCTGAATTATATCGCCGACGTTGCCTCGAGATAGTTGCAAATATTTTTCAATGGGTTGTTATAAACCATTAACTATGTGCTCCAGCGCATCAGCTCGTCCAGCGTAGTTGAAATTTCTGATCGGCGCTATCACAAGGTGGGAGGATGTCTGCAGATTATCAAAGCTCATGTTCTTCTCCAGCAACATGGATATCAACTCCTTCAAACTGAGGTAGAATAGGCTGGTATATTATTCAATCAGCATATCGAAGATCGGATGTACGCTAGGAGTGGCTACGATACCAGAAAATCTCCTTCCAGGAATGACCACGGAGGATGTTGCCACGGCCGTTGCCTCTGCAGATGGCGCTACGAAAGAATAAACACCAACAACGGTAGAAGTTGCTGGCGTACTCAACGAAGGAGGCACAATCGCGATGATGGGTTCATCCTCCTCAGAAGATATCTGAACTGCAGTTGGCGAGACGACACTCGATAACATTGCAGACGAAGGATCGGCAGCTTCAAAGCATGCCTCTTCGATATTAAATGCCACCGTTTCATCGGCAGTATCTGCAACAAAGTCAAAGGTTGCATCAACTCTGCCCTCCCCTGAGATGTCTTCACCTGAAGAAGACAAGAGAAAGCTATTATCAATTTGATGTTAATTTTCCTAAAAAAGGCGTAAAGACAACATTTACCCATGGCCGATGGTATATATGTCGCGTCCGCAGCCTGAATAGCTAAATCATCTCTTAATGATGCTAGACAAGCTATCATACCCGAAGAAGAGGGTGCACCAACTGACACTGGCGGGTAGTCTTCCCAGTCTTCACCAAGATCCACTCGAGGCTCATCGGGTGGAATCTCGCTGGAAATACTTACAGACGAGGTAGGGGTTACTCCCATTATTGGTCTGGATAAAGGTATATGGAATCTTATTATGCTCGGCCTCAGAGGCGATCTCGTAGCACTACCAGAAGCAGTAGTAGCAGCGATCTCGAGCAAAGAATCTTCGGCACTGCCAGCCGAAACTATGGAGGTCCCCTTTCTAAAAGGCGAAGGACCTCTAATCAAAGAATCATCCCCAACAGGAGAAATGACAGGCTCGTTCCTAGAAGCCCCCCTGGTGGAAGCCCTTTTCGGACCTCTGACAATCTTCTTCTTGTGAGGGGAAGGCTAGTTCAGAGTAGAAGCCTTTCGTTTCTGGGGTATAACGAGAGGCTCTGCTGGCGGAGCTATTACACCTCTCGGTATTGTTAACAAGATCTCGTCTGCCCCGGCAGTGTCTTCATTCTCATCCGAGGAAACAGACGAAATCTCCTCCCTTCCACTAGAACTATGGAAGGGCATCCTAAAACTGCCATGCACATCAAAATCATGATGGAAGGAATTGATGGACGTATAGAACTGCGCATATGAGTGAAGGATGCGCAACTCCATAGAGATAGAGGTAGCGGGCACAGCAAAAGTTGTACCAGTATAGCCCGTGATTATGTAGCGCCATCCTCTGGCTCCATAAATAAGTCCACCTTTGGACTTGAAGCTGGTAATGGCATTCCCCACATGCAACTGGTTGTACCCAAACTGCCTGGCAAACCGACTGGGCAAATAAGGCTCCAGGTAGCAGTAGTCATCGCTTCTGTACAGCAAATGGGAGGGTCTAATACAGACCAACCAGTAGAAGGCTTCAGGAGAAAGAATGGTCCTCCCTTGACCCCCATCCTTAAGCTTCTTCCCCTGTTGATTGATATGTACAAGAGGGATGATACAGAAGAGTTTCCAACTATGGGCAACATTTAACGCCCGCAAGAAATCTATGACGGCCGCCACGTTCCAAGAGAAATTCTTGTAATTCAACTAGAAGTTATTTCCCAAAACGTTGGCAAGACCGGGAGACATCACCCTAATGTTGTGAAGAACTAACCATCCCATCAAGTATAGGAATGGTAATTCCACTCAGGGAAAGCTTTCGCGCTGCGTATCATCAGCAAGCAGCCCATCAGTAAGGGCCCTCTGACCTGCTTGTATTCTACATACCATAGCAGGAAGCAAGCCCAGTCTTGCTCCGAACACCAAATGTACTGCAGGACATTGGGTGTTGCGATGGATGCGATCTGTAGACACGATGCCAGGTACTACCCAGCGGCGAAGCCAGACGGAGAGGAAGCCAGCCAATTGAGCTTCCCTTGACAGAGGCTTACGACAATGCCTCATATAACTGAAGGCTTTTGTGTCTGCAGGGTAACCCTCTATCTCCTTGTCAAAAATATGATCTTGAGCCCCTGCATCTTCAATAAGGTCATCGATAGTGTTAGCATTAAGCATACTCAGGAGGTTCAAGGGCCTATCTCGGCTATCTACCACCTTGTCCGGCTTAATACTTCTGGCCTGGTGGAAGAAGAGATTGGTCGCCCACTTTTTGATGTGAGCCAAATCAGAGGGCTCCTTGTAAAAAGTGGTACAGGCAAGATAATGGCACATCAGCTCCTGATATACTGCCACTGTCTGAGGGTTTGTATCCCTCAGCTCCCTGTTTGTAGGGACATACTCTTCATAAGGAACGTCCCCCATTGGCAGCTTTGAAATCTTTGCCATCTCATGAAGGGCTAAACCCAACTCACCCAGCGGAGTGGCAAAAGTCCCAGTAAGCGAGTTGTATCGCTCCATCAAGGCTAAGAACAAGTTATGGTTGAGAGGCAGCCCAACACTTGTGGCACTCACGGTCGCGAACAAACCAATACTTTCCAGCTCCGTCTGGAAGTGTTTCAGGGCCCAGGTAGTCAAACTGGCCCATCGAAGATTCCCAGGGCTAAGCCATCCACTGGTCCGAGGGTTGACCTTGGGGTACATTCCTCTCTGTCACATAAAATTATTGCAGAAGGTCGATATCTGAACCGGCTGGATCAGCGAAGTGTCCTCACTCGGGATACTACCCAGCAGCAATCCCCTAAAGGGCATAACAGGGCCCGAAGGATGGCTCATATAGGCCCCCCGATCGTATTCTTTCTTGTATAAGATCTTTCCCAGTCGGCCGTGAAGATCGGGAGTCAGGGTACATACCATCTTCCTAGGATGCGTGGCGTGGAAGAACGCAGAGATAGGGTAATCCCTGAGCATCCGGGGCAGATACATGACCGTTCCCTCAGCAGTAAAAACCCAATCCTCCTTCTTGGATTTAGTCTGGGACTGTTTGTCGATCACATCCCCAAACAAGAAATCGGGTTTCTTATACTCCGTCCCGTCTATGTATGTCAGGGGCTCCCCACTGATCATACTCAACAATATTAGTTCTCCTTGAGACGAGATTAGGGTTCCCCTTTCTTCAGGATAATTGGCTCCAAAAATGGGGAATGTCACATGAGACAAGTTCTCTAAATAGTTCGAGTTTAGCATCCCGACAGCAGAGCCCATCACCTCAGCCAAAATAGGGATCTGCAAGTCCACTGCAAAATGCAAAAAAAATAACTCAGTTTCTACACTAGACGATACACTTTTGCAGTTTACGCCAAAAGATTATCAGTCTAAGCTTTTATGCCAAGACTGTAAAAAACTTGAGCTCTTACGCTGGAACCTATTTCCGAGGCATAAAATTCAAGGTTGGCAGTATATACCCAAAATCTAACAGTCTGAGTTTTTACGCCAGACTGCCAATGTCTGATTTTTTACGCCAGACTGCCAAAATCTGAGTTTTTATGCCAGAATTTTCATTCAGCACATAAAACCCAAAGTTGGAAGTATACACCAAATTTCGACAGTCTGAGTTTCTACGCCAGACTGCGAAAAGATAGAGTTTTTACACTGACACATTAGAAATATGGGCGTATTGGTTCGTATACACGTACAACGTGTGCGGAGGGTTTTCTTCTTGCGATCTCTACCTATGACATCCGGAGCACAGCTCGACGGCGGAGCACTTCACTCGGATCGGGGCTCGTTTAGCCTAATAGGAGTTGCTCATGCTTGAGCAGAGGAGCGAGAAGAGGAAGAGAGCTTCTTTCCCTTAGCAGTGGAAATCTGTTTAGGTGCCATGGCAATTCTGAGTTCTCAAGAAAAAGACGAAGAAGAAGGGTTCTTGAAAAGCAAGGGTTTTGGGAAGACAGATAAAAGTTTTCTCTCTCAGGACCTTGGGCTATTTATAGAGTTCGGATAACTCTTCGAATTCCTAACCAAATCCGATATTTAATATTCGGTTATGATTTGGGACCATGTCAGCCTATCATTTGAAAAAAGAAGACGGACAGTCAGTGGATCCAGAATTTACGTACAGAGTAGATCTATGATTTTACGCCAAGGAGTTTTTACGCTCAGAGGCTACAAATCTACGATTTTACGCTCAGAAGCTATAAGTCTATGGTTTTACGCTCAGATGCTTTTACGCTCAGGAGCTTTTACGCTCAAGAGGCTACAAACCTACGATTTTACGCTCAGAGACTACAAATCTATGATTTCACGCTCGGAAGCTTTTTACGCTCAGAGACTATAAATCTACGATTCTACGCTCGAAAGCTACAGACAGCCAATTATAAGAGTTTACGAAGAAGATACTCCTTGGCTATAAAATATTCCAAGTGCCTGAAAACACACAGAGTCCAGCATTGAAGATGACTCTTCTTCTTGGGCCATTTGGAAGTTCATCCAAAGTCCAGTCAGAATATTTTACAAAAAATCAAGTATGGCTTAGTCGACAGACATTTCTCGCCCTTTTTCAAAGGATTTTCGGGAAAACCATTCATAAAGATGATGATCTGAACAATAATTCTTCGTATCAAAGAAGTGACAGTTTAGAATTCTACGCGACCCCTCGTCTAAAACAGCATGACAGTTTGGATCTTCAACTTAAATGCTAAGGAGTTTTCTTCGCGTCTTCTGCTACGCGTAAAAGATGGGACGAGATCAGATACTCTTTTATAGGAGTCAGCGTAAATTTATTCAGACGTGCCGAAGCTGCACACTATTCAGACTTTCTCACAGCAAATATGGCAAATCATCAGATGCGTAAAAGAAGACAATTCTATTAATCATGATTACATATGATGGAAATCTAGTTTACAAAGGTTTTTTATCTTCATGATTATATATGATAGAAATCCTTTTTCTACAAAGGGTTTCTTATTTTTATTTAAGATCACACCAAGAATCTGCTGTGCTAGGTTCTCATATTGGTGTAAATCTTTTTTTGTCGTCTTCTATAGCAGTTAATCGGCTTTCGCGGCCGATTAACAAGAAAATGATTAATGGCGGGAGGATACGGAATTGGACATGTATCAATTTTGCAAGCCCACCCTCCATACGCCATGGCAGGCATGCCCTAGAAATTGTGTTAGGGGTTCAGACCCAACTCAATACTGGATGACAGGTCCAAGTTGTCTGCCTTCGTCCAGCGCCATGATGGAAGAAAATACAGCTTGCAAGCTGTGTGGTCCAATACGACCCTTCCTCTCTCCTGGACGAATCGCCATATAAAATTGCTGATCATCCCGAGCAAAGAAAGCTATGATATCCTTCCATGATCCATCGTTGCAGAGGACATTTGCTCGAAGACGCCTCTTTTTACGGCTTCTTACATGCTGTAAGAACGTGATCTTCTTCTTCCTCAAGTCAACACGACGAAGCTCGGCAACCATCTCTTTGTGGTGAAGGAAGTGTGGGAAAAACAGGTTAACCCATTCGCCTTTATATAGGCAGAGGAGAACACACCGAATCACAATAAACACCTAAAAATTTGCAGAGAAATCATCCTCGCAGAATGAGTCAAACTTGACTATTTCATGCTTCATTCAAAGTATTTCAAATTACGAGAAATTTAAAAACTTTGAAGGGGGTCTTGTGGAAGCATGAAAAATACGCTAGGAAATCATACGCGTAAAACCCTCAACATACAGAAAGCTCGCGTAAAACAGAGCTCCAGCACTGGGTGGCATAAAATATGACTTCAGAGCCATTGGCATACAGCAGAGCTTCAACGCTATTCAGCGTGAAATATAGCTCTAGAACAACCGGCGTAAAGCAGTCCTCCCAAACTACTTCGGCGTAGAAAGGTTGCTACATTTCCACTTCGGCGTAAAACCTGTCTGCTTTTAATGCAGCAGGAAGTTATACGAGGAACTCTTCGTATTTTTCGAATGAACCTGTCAGTTGAAGCAGTGAACTTGACTCCTGACAAAAAGTACTGCACAACGATCGAGAGGACGACTGTAATAATGACTCTGCACAGAACTCCAGACTGTCATCTAGTGACATAACCCTTAATATAAGACATCGTTTACGCATTCAAGGAATACGCTGCCTATTCTACACAGGCAGACGTGAGCTTTATGCTCAGGATGAGACGAAATCAACCGCCACATCAAAAGTTGTTCCTCGTACAGAACTCGAGGCACGTCTCTGCAATTAATGTGCGAGATGGGGGCAGATCTTTCCATTTAATGCACGAGATTTGGTTCTACTTTTTGACTGGGTGAGCTATAATTAGGGCTAATACGTCAACATCACCATCCCCGCACATTATGCCAGTAAGGCTATTTTCAGCTATAGGAGTATGCCGTATGCTATCTCCTCGAAATATGCCGACCTGGCTATTTTTAGCTATAGGAGTACACCGAATGATATATCCTCGAAATATGCCAACTCAGGCTATATTTGCAAAGGTGCGTGATAAGGCTATCTGGCCCAGAACACGCTCAAAACCTTAGTCAAAGAAGGATAACTGGCTATCTTTACGCTGGTTACCTATCCATGCAGCATCAAGCTTTATGCAGAATTTGGCTTCTACGCAAACATGACAGCTACTTGGCTTCTACGCCAACATGACAGCTACTTGGCTTCTACGCCAATATGACAACTATTCGGTTTCTACGCCTACTCGGATTTTTACACCATCTGAACAGCTATTTGGCTTTTACGCCAACGAGACAGTTATTTGGCTTTTATGCCAAATATCTCTACGCAAGGGACAGTTATCTATGTGGCTTGCATGCCATGATCTTCGTCGAGCGATTATACGTATTACCTCATAATAGGATACGCGTCACACGCCGATTCAGGAGATCATTCATACATGGGTAGCAGTTATTATAACCGCCGCGTAAAAGGTGCAGCTCTCTTCGCTGTTCGGTTTCTACGCCAACTGTGACCAAATTCTATAAATAGAGACCTCCGGTCACGGAGGTCAGGGGTCGAAGGAAAAAGGTGAAAAATTGAGGATTTTTCAAGAAAAGAGAGTATATCCAGAGAGTGTTTTGGCATCGAGAGTTCAATCCCTCCTGCAGTCTTTGAAGCTTCTTTTTCGTCTTCTACAGCACTTCTTCGTCATTGTATGGTCAAAGGGACAAAGTGATCGACCGCAGATCAGACTCCTATAGCAATATTTTCCCAAAATCAAATTTTTGTACTTAACATCCTTGTATAGGATTAATTATACTACATTTTCTTGTTTGTAAACAAAGAAAGGGTTTCGTATAAACCTAGTTTCAATTTCTTTCGTTTATCATCAAAAAGACACGTGTTCCATTATAAGATAACGCGTATAACTGCTTCTCGAAGATCACGACATGCAAGCCACATAGGTAACTGCCTCCTGCGTAAAGATGGTTGGCGTAAAAGCCAAATAACTGTTTTGTTGGCGTAAAAGCCAAATAGCTGTCTTGTTGGCGTAAAAGACCAAACTCTGCGTAAAACTTGATGGTGCATGAATAATAGATAACCAGCATAAAATAGCCAATTATCCATTACGACTGAGGTCTTGAGCGTATTCTAGGCTAAATAGGCTTATCACATACCTTTGCAAATATATCCGAGTTCGCGTATTTCGAGGAGATAGCATACGGCGTACTCCTTTAGTTGAAAATAGCCTGGTTGGCGTAAAATACAAGGATGGTGATGTGAGCGTATTAGTCACAGTTTTAGCTTTCCCAATAAATTATCCATCCCGACTAAGGTCTTGAGCGTATTCTGGGCTAAATAGCCTTATCACGTACCTTTGCAAATATAACCTGAGCTGGCGTATTTCGAGGAGATAGCATACGGCGTACTCCTATAGTAAAATTAGCCTGGTTGGCGTAAAATGCGAGGCTGGTGATGTGAGCGTATTAGTCACAGTTTTAGCTCTCCCAGTTATGACAAAATCTAAAGAATAGAACCAAATTTCATGCATTAAATGCAGAGATATGCCTCTATCTCGTGCATTAAATGCAAAGATATGCCTCGAGCTCTATGTAGGAAACAACTTTTGATGTGGCATCTTTTTTTTCTTTATCTTGAGCGTAAAACTTATTTCTGCCCATGTAGAATAGGCAGCATATTCTTTGAATGCGTAAAAATGACTTGTATCAAGAATATGTCACTAAACGACAGCTTGGGTCTCTGTACAAAATCATTATCACAGCTGTCCTCTCGATCATCGTGCAGTACTTTTGTCAGGAGTCAGTTTCACTATTTTGTTTGACAAATTCATCCGAGAAATACGATCAGTTCCTCGTACAACTTTACGCTGCATTAAAAGCAAACATATTTTAAATTTTATACAGGGAGGTATAGCAACTTTTTACGTAGAACAGCCTTGAAGCACTGCTTTACGCGGGCAGCTCTGAAGCTCTACTTTACGCCGAACAGCTCTGCATGTCTGTTTTACGTGTATAGCTCTGAAACCATATTTTACGCCACACAGCCTTGAAGTTCTGTTTTACGCGTACAGGGACTTCATGTATTTGGGGGTTTTGACTGTATAATAAGCGTACGATTCTCCAGCATATTTCATGCTTCTACAGCAATAGAATATGATTGATAGAATATTGTAGAATCTAGAATGTTGTGAATCTGGGATGACCCTTGAGAATCCTATTGTGAATCTTGCTTAAATGTATTTCTATTTGCTCTTGTTCACTCTAAATTGAATACATATCCATTGTTGAACCCAATTATTGCATCAAGATAAGTTTTATGGACTATAGGAAGAACATTATGCATGAATAATGAAAAATATTTTGAGGTTATATTGATAACCAAGAAAACAAGAATTTGGACCAAGATACTATATCAGAGGTTTGGAGAATTTAATGAAAAATGTTTGAATAGTAAATAAAAGAATAACATATGAATTTGAATAAATAAAATAGGAATTGCATAAAATCAAGAAAAAAAAAGATATTATGGAACTCTTAAAGGATGATTATGATCCGTGGGAATTAAGAGAATGATATTGCAAAATTCTGACATAGAAATTAAGGATGCATTTTATACAATTTTAAGATGGTAAAAGTCAATGAGCAAGGATGTTAATATGTCTTATCAAACTTAGGTAGCCAAATGATTTCTAGATGATGCTCATTAAGAGACAATTATCCTACGATGACGAGAAGTTGAACTTCGAGAATAATGAAGACAAAGATAGTAAAATTGAGGATTAAAAGAATAAATTTATAGGATAGATGAATGAATTTTTGGATTATACATACTTGAGATTGCAACTTGCCTGGAGGATTTGGTGAAACCAATAATAACATACAAGATTTGGATCAAATACCGACACGTGATATTTTAAGGATAGTTGCAAAATCAGGATTTGTGATTTTAATGTGGTTATTAGAAAGGTGGTTTAAATATTTATGAACGCTATTGAAGGTTGCTAAACCAAACTAAAGGATGATTTTGAAACATATGACCTTATAATTCTTGATTTCAACGATAATAGAACTAAAGAGAGATAAAAAATATTGATACTAGAAGACCCTGACTAATTTATTGGATGGAATTATTGATATTCTTAAAAATCTAAATATAGCAGAGTTTATAAGGTATGATAGAAACTCATAAATTATGATATCATGGAGAGAAATACATATCAGATAAAGATCTTTAAAAGACGAAGCCAAAATCATCAATTTCTTGATAGTTGATATCGATAATATGGAGTCATAATGAGTAAGAGAATTGGATTTCAAATAGAGGTGAACAACTTGAATGTTAAAATTTTTGGAATTGGTAGACTATTGGCTTATACAAAAAAAAAATATAGGACAACGACTTCATTGTTATCAAGTGAACAAAAGAAGATTCCTATTCTTTGTAATCCTCTTTCTTCTTCTTGTTAGCTCTTTCATATTTACCTTCCATCTAAAAATATGTTATCCTAACATGACTGATAAGTAAAGTCTTTTTTTCTTTTATCTTATTATCCTCCTTACTTTTCGAAATGACCGAAGGAAGTGTCCTAATTATCTAGCTCTAGAATAGAGGAATTGGTTATCATATATATATATATATATTAGTATGATAAGGATACCTTAGACATGGAGATAAAATTAACGAAAGAGAGAAATATGAAAACTTTGACTCTTAGGGCACAAATTTAAATGGAGAATAATAATTGGAAATCAAATTATGAATTGACGGGTTTTCCAAAGCTTCATAAGATAGAAATTAGTGAATAAAAAATTTATAGAGAAAATAAGAATTTGATTGAAATAATAACATTGAAATTATAGGTGAATTTGAGGAATAGAAGAATAACTCGAGGTTAAGATGAGAGACTTGAATTTGAACTGTGGACATAAAACTCTGACTTGAAGATTATAGAGCTAGTTAAAGACAAATATTTGAATTTTTTTAGAACTTTTATAGATTGCAGAGTTCGATAATAGATCACAAGACCATTTGGATATACCTTTAAGGATTAGTTAATTCTGAGGCAGTTGAGCAGATATTCTAGAACAATGATTTCAACCAGCTATTCTATCTTCCTCTTGACTATATTCTTGTATTGATTCATACCGATTCCATTACATTATTTTACCATATTAGTTAAACTATTTTCTCTGTCTATCATAGTCATACCATTCTATAAATTTTTAGGATAATAGGATAAAAATTTGAATAATAAAGTTTAATTTTATGTTATCTACCTAACAATAAAGATTACTTGAATTAGATACGCAGAATAGATTTTAATTTTATGGTATCTACCTAAAAATTATATAGCTTATATTATAGGACATATTTTGACCATTAAGTATTACTTGAATTAGATACGCATAATAGATTTTAAGTATCCTTAATATCGAGGAATTAAATGGAAAAGAATTTGCTTTAGGATAATGAAGTCATAAGATAAATAAGAAACTTTGTAGTGAATGTTTATTTTGAGTTCGAGAAATTTTCTAAGGTCAAAGGACTAAATCTAAATAACACCATGAAGTAAGAGTTATGGAAATAATAAGAAAGTTTATGGTAATAAGAATGGTGTAATAGAATTGATGATAGATTCTTATACTAGAAAGTCTTGGGATAGGCCACGATATAGCGAGGATTCTATCCTCAAGACTTTGTTGGGTAGTTAGTGTATAGGTTATTAATATCAAGATACCAAGATACGATAGAGTATCTTAGTGTCAAGATACGAGGAAAATCTCAAGTGTCATGGGTTTAGGATACGAGTATCCTAGTGGCAAGTTGCATTTAGATAGATGAGATACTAGAATAACTTATTTTGTGGGTATCAATGGGATACGCAATTACTTGGGGTATGTATCAAGGTAAAGGTACATATCAAGGTACTTAGAGTTTGAGTTTAGGATACTAGAGTTAAGGTATTATTATACCTATAGATATATAAATATATAAATATATATAAGGTATTTATATAGTTATGCATATAAATATAATTATGGGATAGATTCGATAACTATATAAGAGATAAGTTAGGTATTGGTACAAGATACATGTATCACAAGTAGGAATAGTGAACCAAAATACAACCTACCAACTACAAACCCAGTTGGTTTAGGAATTGACTTAGAAACCTAATAACCAAGTAGATAGGATTGTTATTGATTTCATTTCACCTATTGACATTATAAACTCATAATATATAGATCATTTGGACTTCGATTCAGATTCTGACCTGTACCACCAACTCAAGATCATAGATGAGTACATTCTCTAATAGTTTCATTACTTGATAGCTTCTATAATGCAAGTTTTAGTAATGTTTTGATTGATTCCTGACATGCTTGTTATACATATTAGTATTATATGGATCTCTCGTCATGATATGTTGTTCTTCATGTTTATCGTGTAGTTCATGAACATTGTGCTCGTATTTCTCATGTATTGTGATCTATGTGTCGGAACTCGGATCCATGCGTACTAATCGGGGCAGAGAAGTACTAAGTAGATATGTGATCAAATCCTATTAGACCGTGTGGATAGTTAATCATACATTTCATGTATTATTGAGCTATACTCTATTAGTTCATGTGGATGGCTAATCATATATTTCACGTATAATTGAGCTGTATCTTAGTTAGATCGTGTGAAGTATTTATTTTAGCTGATCACGTATCGAAACTAGTACTTCCAAATACTTAGATAGTTATAGTCTTTCTTGTTCACTCCATACTTGTTGTCATATGCCATATTTACTTATAATTACTTGTTTTACTCTATGTGCAATACCATGATTCTAATTTTACTTGTTTATTATATATTTTATTACCATTGTCTATTTTATAATCTCTACCATGTATTGGAACTGTTAAGAATAATTAGATTTAGGATTAGATTCTCTCTCATGTATGGATACATATTTCTTCCTCTACTCCTATCCATATTTGGTTTGGGTAAGTTCTCTCTATATATATATTGATAGTTGTATGGTCTTTTTACATTATCCAATAATAAAATCAATTTTGTTGATTTGTTTCATGGTATCAAAGCTTATGGTTTTTTAATCTTGAAGACTCTGACATAATACCTTCTTTCTGCAGTCGTCGTTCCGATTTCCTCCTCTTACACGACCCCGCTTCTTGCCGTCGCTGTTGTTTCTTCCTACGATACCTTGTACAAGCATACGGCTGCCACCGAAGTAGCTTCCCAGAAGCTAACCGACCTGATGAGTCTCCAGGCCAGTTTAGCTCAGCCATCCGCACAAGAACATTAGAAGCAAATTCACTTTTAAAAGCAAATTCACTTTTCAACATCGAAGCAAATTCATCTTCTCTACAAAGTTTAATCTAATGGTTCATCAAACCAACTCTTGATAGGTATTCCATTATTCACTTGCAATTAGAAAACCAGTGGAGTGTTGTCAATTATGGCACAATATTACATAGAGGAGTATATGACTAGTTGATATAGATAGTTTACCATTAGTGGCTTCTAGAGAATATTGGTCATTAATTAATTAAAGTGGATTATTCCTTGGTTTCTTAAAAAATCAAAAAAAGGAAAAAAAGGAAAAAAAGGAAAAAAGAAAAAGAAAAAAAAAAGATGAGTCCTCTATGTACATATTGCAAGAAGAATGGTCATTTTGCTAGTACTTGCTATGTTCGTTAGTGGACATCGAAATATATTTAACACCGCCTTACTCAGTTATAGCTCCAATTCCAGCTTCGACTCTAACGTCAGTCCGTCTTTGCTGGCTCCTCTGTATCTACCTCTACTGGTACGTCTACTTCTTGGATATCAGACTCTAGTGCTTCCCATCATATGACTTCTGACCTTAGTCTCTTATCTAGTATTACACATTTACCATCTCACTTTCCCTCTTTATACACAGGTGATGGTTCTCAGTTGGTCATCACTCAATCTGGCTCCATTATTTTTGACACTTTGAGTCTTTCTTTTATTTTATATGTTCCACATCTTACTTTATACCTTATATCAGTTAGTAACCTTTGTGAGAGTGGATTTATTGTTATTTTTGATTCTCTCACATGTTCTGTGAAGGATCGTCATATAAGCCAAACGATTGGTCGTGCTCATAGGAAAGGGTGATTGTACCACTTAGAGTTTCTTGATCTTCCATCAACTCAACCATTGAGTTTTAGTCATGTTTCTATCTTTACGTCTGCTGCCTACTTATGGCACAGACACTTAGGTCATATTTCAGAGTCCCATCTAAAGACTTTATTTCATAGTGGAGCTCTTAGAAGTGGTTCTTTCTCTCCTCTATCTGCGTGTACGGGCTATAAGTTGGCAAAACATATAGCCCTACCTTTTTCTAAGAGTTTATCAAAATCTACTAGCGCTTTTGAATTAGTCCACTCTGACATAAGGGGACCTTCTCCTATCCCATCTATGATAGGTTTCTCTATTATGTTAGCTTTATTGATAATTATACTCGTTATACTTTGATCTATCGCATGCGTCATTCTGATATTTCTACCATTTATAGAATATTTACTACTATGATTCATACCCAATTCAATGCTAGAATTAAAACTTTTTGTTTTGATTGTGCTCATGTGTATCTCTCCACTACTATAAGATCTATCTTGCAATATCATGACATCATTTTTCAGCAGTCATGTCCTTACACTCATGAACAAAATGGGGTATCCGAGCACAAACATCATTATATTCTTGAGACTGCTCATGCTCTCTTATTTTCTTTTGTTCCACAAACGTTCTTGGCAGAGGCCATTCTTACCTCTGTCAAACTTATCAATATCACACATTCTTCTGTTTTGTTTTGTCAAACAACTCATGAGAGTCTTTTTTTCATGTTCTCCTGATTACAGTATGCTTTACACTTTTAGGTGTACTTGTTTTGTTCTTTTTATTGAGAAAGAACATACAAAGTTGATAGCCAGATCTACCAAGTGTCTTACTCGGTTTTAGTTCCGAGAACAAGGGGCACATTTGTTATGATCCCTTGGCCCGTCGTCTTCATATATTTTGCCATGTCACCTTTCTAGAGTTCTCTCCTTATTTTACTGTCCCACCATCGGATATCCATTATTTGTACCCTCCAGCTCCATCGTCAACTGTTTCTATTGATCCTACTCCTTTGCTTCCCTTTCTTGGTACAACTTAATCTACGATGCCTTCATCGCTGCCTCACGAGGATCCTCCACATATTCCACTAGCATCTACTATACCATCATCTCCACCATCTATGCCTCCACCACTACCTCTCTGTCAGTTACATCGTACTTATCGACCACTTACTCGTTTTACTCCTGATTGTTTTGGTCCACCGAACAAGTTTGATTTTGCTACATTAGCCTCATATTCTCTACATTTTTATTCTTTTTTTACTGTTATTCATACTACACGAGTGCCCACTTCTTATCAAGAGGTTGTTCAGTACCCTGAGTGGTAGGAGGCTATGTTAGAGGAGTTTCAAGTATTTTAGCAGACAGGTACTTGGAATATTGTTCCACTACCTGACGGGGTCCAACCTGTTAGTTACAAATGGGTCTTCAAGGTAAAGTATCAACCTGATGGATCCATTGAGTGATACAAGGCTCGCCTTGTTCCCCGAGGTTTTATACAGGAGCATAGGATTGAATATAATGAGACCTTTGCACTTGTTGCTCAGGTGACCACAGTTCGTACATTACTAGCTATTGATGCCGCTCGTCGGTGGCCACTCTATCATATGGATGTGAGGAATTCCTTTCTTCATGGTTCTTTATCCGAGGTTGCCTATATGGAGCCTCCTCCAGGACTTTCCACTCCGTTGGGACTTATTTTCGCCTTCGTCATGTTATCTATGGTCTCAAGCAAGCTTTCCAAGCTTGGTTTGAGTATTTTCGGAGTGCTATATACGAGGCAGGTTTTCAGCAGTGTTCTTAGTATCATTCTTTGTTTGTAAGGTCATCACCGCAGGGGCGAGTTCTTCTTTTACTCTTTGTGGATGATATGATTTTGACTAGCTGTGATTCATCATGGATTGCAGCTACTCAGAGGTACCTTCATCAGTAGTTTTAAATGAAAGACCTTTGCAATCTTCGATATTTTCTTGGACTTGAGATTGCACAAGGAAAAACAGGGATACTAGTTTCTCAGCAGAAATATACTTCAAAGATTATTTCGTCTGTTGGTCTATCAGATAGTCTCACACTTGATACTCCTTTTGAGCTTCATGTGAAGCTTTGTCCCACAAATAATAAGCCTCTTACAGATCCTACTCGCTACGGACGGCTAGTAGGGGAACTTGTTTATCTCTGTTTAACTAGGCCAGATATTTCTCATGCAGATAGTATTGGTAGTTGTAGTGTCCAGCTTTGCGTTGGTATTATGTACAAGTGATATCGGTTTGCTAGCTCATTAGGAATCCTTTCTTAAGAGCTCCCTTTTGGGACACAAGACGATTGATTAGGTGAGTGGGCATAACTTCATTCTCTGATTCTTTCATGCCTAATAAAGAATCTGATACTGCTTGTGCTAAGTAGATAGTGTTTATAAGAAGAATGATAGAGTATGACCATGCATGTTTAAGAAGAGAACTCGTATTGCTTTTCTAATGAATGAACCTGTGCTATGCTAAGTATAGAAAAGAATAATGCATGCTAAGTTACACGGTCACTGCTATTAAATGAACTGCTACCATGCTAATAAGAAGAGTAAAAGAAAGCTTGAAAATATCCTTATATTTCATGTTAAAGAGATAGAACAAAATTTTATGCGTAGTTATAGAGATAGAAGAATTGTTGCTATGTCTGTTTAAATAGAAATTGCTTGAATGTTTTCCTTATCGTTTCTGTAAAGATAGAACTATTTGAATAACTCGTAATATGTTAAAGTGTCACTCCCCAGTCCCAAAATATGTAGGACTAGGAATACGCAACACGCCAGCCGTATATATATGATAACTCCAATTTGTTGGAAGATCGTAATACATACGTACGCTGTACATGAATATCAAATCCATAAGTGTTAAAATACTGTCAACACAAGTCACACGCAATCTATATCTCATCCACAGCATAAATAAAGAAATATGAAATAAATAACTGAATCTCAGTATGAAGTATCAAAAAATGATAGTCGGACGAAAACAAATCCACTTCCAATCGACTATACTAACAACTACTAAATGAGAGAAGAGATCAAACTCCAATATAAAATAAATATCAATAAAGGAAATGATAACTAAAATATCCATCAACTGTGATGAATCAGAGGTACTCTAAAGGTAAGACCTCCTTAGTCTAGTATGAAGTGTCAGTTCGGGTCCGAACTCCTGTGTATAATTCTTCCCTTCTATACCTGGAAAGGGACCAGGTCCTCATAGGGACGTAACAAGATATATAGAAGCATACCAATAAAGTACTGAAAAATAAACACCTAATAGGTCGCCTAACCATCTATGTGAATGCACTTTGAGAACAACTTTCCAATACGTGGGCTATCTGGCTAAACTGGGATTGGCATGATTCTCTTAGAGATTCAGGGGCCTAAAAAGCATGTCGTCTTTTGAACGCCAGAGGCCGCCTGATAATAAAAATATATATAGTGGTCATCATGACCGCGCATCTCCAACGGAGCGTACGGGTTACACAAGGAAAGTGCAAAGGAGCCCAAATGCCTTACTTGTTGTCCTCCCTACCCAATGCTCTAAGCATGTCATATCCATGATACGATGATACCTCTAATAACTGCCAAGTCTTCTAGCATGAAATTTCTATCAGCAGTTATCCCTATCCGTCGTACATCCCATACGTACTGGTGGCCAGCCGAGTACGCAAGTTCGTATCCTACATGAGACTCACACTCGTGTGACAAATGTGTCATGGCCAATAAAATATAAGAATGCCTCAAGAATATGGAGTGGTCTCATAAACTAGGTCAACATGCATATATATAATAAAAATAAAATACGACCCCACCGTCGTTGCACCCAAGTTATTCTTAGACGCGCAGTTTATATAGCAGTTAAAATATATGAACTAAATGACAGAAATAAAATGTATGCACCATATGGAATATAAGTCACAGTACAATCGTAAGGTATACTGCCTGGCAAGCAATCTGCGTAGTGTAAGCGTCTAGACGTTAAGTACACAGGATTAGAAACTATGACTTCCGAATAAACGTCTTCGGATGCTGAAATAAACATCACCAACGTTCCCGAAATCAGCGAGTTAGCTAAAAAATACTACCCTTTCGTCCAATTTGGACATAAGAGCAAAACGATAATTTTGGGTCAAAGTAGGTCCACATGTGGGCCACTTTGCACCGAAAAGTGTGCCAGTGGTAAAGGTCTCTAAATGGGACAAATTATAGGTCAAACAAATTCTAAACGTCAATACAAACTCAACGGTATGACCAATTTTTTATTCCGGTGAGCCAAACACAAATTTGCCCTTAAAGTCACCCGTGGGGCCCGCAAATAGGCGACTTGGTCAACTATCTCGGAAGCGGGTGAAACTTGGATCACAGGACTAGCGTGATACCACGAATCCAATGGCACAAGTTTTATCGTATTTCGACGAGCATACACAAAATGGTGTGGTATTTTACAAAAGTTGCGATATGGGGACTTTTTATGGATACGGGTTGATTCTGCCGTGCACACGCATCCAAATCAATTTCGGTGAAAGTCCACACGTCAAGACATACTATACACGCCTTTCGGTGTAATTGGTATATGACGGGGCTGTCCTGTTTGGCTGGACGCACTCCGTATCGCAAATTCTAATATTTTTAAAAAAAGTTTTCATGATTTTCAACCTAATTTATCTCTGATTCTAGCACAAAATAAAATAATCTAATTAACAAAAAATGATGTCGGTTATATAGACTTTACATAGCAAAAAGTATATTTCAATTTGGAGGTCTATGGTGGAAGATATCAGTCTCTAAAGGTAGGTTGTTGAAACAGTTCGTAACAGTTTAAATTATGTAGTTTTTTCTCAACTTGGCCTTGATTTCTACCTAGTGTTTAACGAAGCTCTATGGAAACTAATTAACAGAGTTAAGAGGGGGATAGGTTGTTATCATACCGGTGAAGACGGATCAGAAATCGGTCGAGAGATGGGACGGGAAATAGTACGTGAAACAGGGGTCGTCGCTGCCATTTCTGCTGCAGACGTTTTCCCGATCGTGCGGACGGCGTTGACGGGGTCGGCCGGTGCTGGGTTACGGTGGCGGCGTGGTGGGAGGAAGTCGGGGTTAGCACTGGGTTATGGGAGTCCAAGGCTAAGGTTAAGTTTTATATATATATATATATATATATATATATATATATATATATATATATAGGCGGAGGGTGAGGGTTAGTTTGTTCAGGGTCGAGCGAACCTGGGCCGCGGGAGGTGCTGCTCCGGGGTTGGGGTGTGCCTGGGCTTACTGATGTGGGCGGCTTAGGTAACTGTGGGTAACTTAAGGCTTTAGACTAAAGGAGTTTTGTTAAGATTTTTCTTTTAAATAATTTCCTTTTTCTTTTCTTTTGTTTTTATTTCCATTATTATTATTTACTACTACTATTACTATTATTATTATTATTATTATCATTATTATTATTACCTTTAATAACTATATATTATTTACATATACATACGGGGTATAGATGAGAAAATATTTGTATCCAAAAATAATTTCTAAAAAAAATATCTATCACTCTTCTACAAGATTTCCTAAAATAAAATTAAAATAAAATAATAGTTTTGTTCCATAAATTCTAGATGAGTAGTTACCTAGGTAATTAATTCAATTAAATTTTATTTTCTAATTAACTAAGAAATAATATATTTATATTAAATGATTAATTAAATAAATATAATATTTAAAATTAAGGGATTTTATATTCTATCCAACTTATAAAAAATTTGTCCTTGAAATTAAAACTAAGCCACGATAGAAAATCAAGGATGGGGTATGGTAGAAATGAACAAAGTAAATTCATACCTTGATCTACGAACAGATACGAAAAATATTTGCGCATGTCATCCTCGCGCTCCTAAGTGGATTCTCCTGGCGCGCAATGCTTCCATGCCACGCGGACCAAGGAAATAGACTGGTTCCTCAATACTTTCTCTCGACGATCAAGGATCCCCACGGGTTGCTCTTGGTATGACAAGCTCGGCCCAATGGTGATCTCAAAGTGGTCGAGAACATGACTGCTATCTGCCACATATCGCCTAAGTTGCGACACGTGGAATACATCATCTACTCCCTCGAGTGAAGGTGGTAGTGCAAGTCGATACGCTACTTCTCCCACTCGCTCTAGCAAGTCAAATGGTCCAATATACCTTGGGCTCAACTTGCCACACCCTCCGAATCGAATAGTGCCTCTAGTAGGTGATATACTCAAGAAGACATGATCGTCCTCTTTAAACTCCAAGGGACGACGATGAAGGTCTGCCCACTGCTTCTGCCTGTCTTGCGCTGCTCGTAAGTGCCCTTTTATCTTCTTCACTATCTCCACGGTATCGACTACCAACTCTGGTCCCAGAATCTGACGTTCTCCCACGTCACTCCAACACACGGGAGACCTATACTTTCTTCCATACAATGCTTCGAACGGAGCTATCTTGATGCTCGCTTGATAGCTATTATTGTAAGAAAACTCCACAAGATATAGGTGGTCCTCCCATGATCCTCCAAAGTCCAGCAAACAAGCCCTTAACATATCCTCCAGTGTCTGAATAGTACGTTCGGACTGCCCATCTGTCTGCGGGTGATAAGATGTACTGAATTTCAGACGAGTCCCAAGACACTCTTGCATGCTTCTCCAAGTAAGATATGAAATGCGAGTCCATGTCTGATACAATGCTGACCGGAATACCGTACAACCTCACGATCTGCCTCATATATAAGTCAGCCAAAGCTTCTGTAGACTGGCCAACTCTAAAAGGCAAAAAATGTGCGAACTTGGTAAGTTGATCCACTATTACCCATACAACATATCTCCTACTTGGACTCTTCAGAAAAACTATGACGAAGTCCATAGTGATGTGCTCTCACTTTTACTCAGGAATCGAAAGTGGTTGCTGTAGCCCTACTGTTCTCTGATGTTTCACCTTCACCTGCTGACATACTAGACATTTGGCCATAAAGCGAGCTCTCTCTCTTTTCATCCCATGCCACCAAAAGTATTGTCGTAAGTCACGGTACATCTTGGTTTCTCCAGGATAAATGAAATATATCGAACTATGAGCTTCTGCCATCAGCTCCTGTCGAATCTCTCTATTGAAAACATATAGATGATCACCACATCGTAATATCCTATCGCCATGAATGAGCAATCTCGTCTGCTCTCTGGCCTCTGTCCTTTCTTTCAATCTCCTGAATCCTGCATCCGTAGGCAAAGCTGCATTGATCCTCTCTATTAGCGATGACTGTACTTGCAAGTTGGCTAGTATCCCATCTGCTTCTGGTAGTATCACTTTTATGCCAAGCTCTTGCAAGTCCTCCAATAACTCTCTCTGTGTTGTCAAGAAGTAAGCTGCTGGCTTTCGGCTTAATGCGTTTGCTACTACGTTAGCCTTGCCTAGGTGATAATGCAGCTCTATCTCAAAGTCATTCATCAACTTGAGCCACCGACGTTGCCTCATATTTAGCTCCTTCTGTGTGAATACATACTTGAGGCTTTTGCGGTCTATATAGATCTCCACTCGCTCCCCATATAGGTAATATCTTCATAGCTTCAGAGCAAAAATAACGGCTGTAAGCTCCAAGTCATGAGTTGGATAATTCTTCTTATGTACTCGTAACTGTCTAGATGCATATGCAATCACCTTGCCATGCTGCATCAACATGCATCCCAAGCCTTTCTCTGATGCGTCACTGTAAATCATATAACTTTCTGATCCTGATGGAATAGTCAATACTGGCGCTGTGGTCAGTCGCTTCATCAACTCCTCGAAAGCAGCTTGACACTCGTTGGTCCATACGAACTCTTGGTCCTTGTACGTCAACTGAGTCATAGGCGCTGCTATCCTTGAGAAGTTCTCCATGAACCGTCGATAATATTCTTTAAATCCAAGGAAACTCCTCACCTCCGATTCTGATTTAAGAACGGGCCATGTCTCGACTGCCGAGATTTTCTCTGGATCAACAGAAATACCATCTCCCGTAACGACATACCCAAGAAACAAGACTTTGTCCAAGAAAAACTCATATTTACTGAGCTTTGCATATAACTGCTCTTCCCTCAAGGTCTCTAGGATGATCTGCAGGTGCTTCTCGTGCTCCTCGTGGCTCTTCGAATAGACAAGTATGTCATCTATGAAGACGATCATGGACTGGTCCAAATACTGATGGAATACTCGGTTCATTAACTCCATAAAGATAGCTGGAACATTGGTCAACCCAAATAGCATGACCAGAAACTCGTAGTATCCATATCTTGTCCTGAATGTGGTCTTCGGGATGTTCTGCTTCCGTACCTTCACCTGGTGATATCCCGATCTCAAGTATATCTTCGAGAATACCTTGGCTCCACTAAGTTGATCAAATAAGTCATCAATGCATGGCAATGGGTATTTATTCTTCACAGTTACTGCATTTAAGGCTCTGTAGTCGATGCACATACGCACTGACCCATCCTTCTTTGGTACAAATAATACTAGTGCTCCCCAGGGTGATGCACTTAGCCGGATAAAACCTTTCTCCTCTAATTCTTTCAACTGTGCCCTCAGCTCATCCATCTCTTTCTTTGCCAATCTATAAACATGCGATGCTATGGGTACTGCTCCCGGTGTCAATTTAATTGAGAATTCTACGTCTTTGTCTGGAGGTAGTCCTGGCAATTCCTCTAGAAAGTTATCTTAGAACTCTGAAATAATAGGGTGATAAATAACGTCGTCCATTGCAAGCTAAACACCATCAAGGGCTTCTGTGGGTCCCCGTGCAAACTCAAGTTCTGGCTGGCCTGGTACCTAAAAAAGAATGGTTCCTCCAAAATGGTCGAAGAAAGCGTAGTACTTGCTTAGCCAGTCCATCCCAAGCACAATATCAAAATTTGGCATAAGAAGGACTAAGAATCGGGCATTCATCTCTCTGCCACGAATCACTATAGGACAAGATCTATAAATCCGACTAACAGATACAACTCCTCCTCTGGTGAGAATTCTAACACAACTAGGTAAAGGTGTAGTGGCAATATTATGCTTGGCAATAAAATTAGATGATATGAACGAGTGGGTGGCTCCCGTATCAAATAATATCACAGCAGAAAAAGTAAAAGCAAGAGTAATACCTGCTATAACATCAATCTCTTGTTCCATGTCATCCACTTCTAGCACAAAAGCTTGTCCATTCCTTTGTGGTAGTCCATATTTGGCCCTCGTGAACTGATCCTCCTGAGTAGGTAGTGGTGGTCCTCGTTGGAATCCTCCAGCTGCTGGGGGTCGAGGCACTCTTGGTCTTGTCATCTGTTGAACCGATTTCGGTGCTGGAAGTGCTAGCCTCTGTATTGGCGGTGGAAGCGTCAATGCCTGCTGCATTGGACAGTCTCTCGCCATATGCTGTCCGGTACTACACCTCATACATTGTTCTAAGCGAGTCCGACAGTCTCTCAAAATGTGTTTGCATTTCCTATAATAACTGCAGTGGGGCTTCTCCGAATTCTGGTACGGTCCTGCTCTGTGCTGATGCTGCTGTTGTTGTGCTAAATAACGTCTGATAGGCCCTCCTTGCTGTGTCCTTGCTGATCCCTGCTGTGCCTTCAGTTGGCCTCCCTTTCCCTTGCTGATGGTCTCTTGTAACCTAGCTTCTGTCTATAATTCGGCATAAGAGATCTGGGACTGTGAGCTAGTGTAGCATTGGAGCTCCTGAGTCAGACCGCGGTGAAACCTCTTAGCCTTATCCTAGTCATTAGGTATCAGGGAAGCACCATATTTACTAAGGCGACTAAACTCTGCATCATACTCGTCAACTGTTTTATTCCCCTTCTCCAGATGGAGGAACTGATCATACAACGCTTCCCTTACAGTGTTCGGGAAGTACTTCCTCTCAAAGCACTCCAAGAATTATTCCCAAGTCTGACACGTACCCAACTGGCGCTCCATTGATTCCCACCAATGATGAGCGTTACTATCTAGCTGGCTCCTTACGCCTGTCATCCATAGATCTGTAGGCAGCTGTGATGCTTCTAATAACTTCTGGGTGTGGGTAATCCAGTTTGTGGTCTCCTCTGGGCTCTCAATTCCTTTATACGGCTTGTGACCCATCTGTACAAAGTCCTTGACTGATCCAACTCGAGCTCGTGATACTGGAACTAGTGCCTGGGCTGGTACAGGTGCCTGTGCAGCCATTCTCTCAAGTGCTGCCAGAAATTCTCATCTCTACTCTGCCGTTTGCTGCCTCTGCTTTATAGCCAGCACGGCCACCTGTTGTCTCTGTTCCTGCATCATCATTTAGAAGAATTGGAACAGTTGTGTCTAGCCATCCTGTGGTGTCGATAAAGCTAAAAAAGTCCCATTAGGCGATATGGAAAGATCAGAAGGAACTAGATTGTGAGTCTGTCCATCCGGCCCCAGAAGTCTATGAGTCGTTGAGACCTCTCCTCGAGTTTGGCCGTTGACTCCTGAAGGTGTGTCACCTCCAGTGGCAGTACATCCACTACGCAAATCCATCCCTCTGCAAGAGGTGGACGAAACGATTAGAAAGAGTACATGAATCAAACAGGATGCAAGCATTTAAATAGGAAGGTTGAAAGGGAAGATGAGTCTAGTCAAGCATGGATGAGATCCTATACTCTATTCCTATATGCAGACTTGTTCGGTACAGTAACGTAACTGAGACAATATATTCGCAGACCTGCATGGAATACCACAAAAATATGTCACGCCCCAGTCCCAAAATACGTAGGACTAGTAATACGCAACACGCCAGTCGTATGTATATGATAACTCCAATATGTTGGAAGATCGTAATACATACGTACGCTGTACATGAATATCAAATCCATAAGTTGTAATATACTGTCAACACAAGTCACACGCAATCTATATCTCATCCACAGCATAAATAAAGAGAAATATGAAATAAATAACTGAATCTCAGTATAAAGTATCAAAGAATGATAGTCGGATGAAAATAAATCCACTACCAATCGACTATACTAACAACTACTAAATAAGAGAAGAGATCAAACTCCAATATAAAATAAAAGTCAATAAAGGAAATAACAACTAAAATATCCATCAGCTGTGATGAATCAGAGGTACTCTGAAGATAAGACCTCCTCAGTCTGGTATGAAGCGTCAGGTCCGGGTCCGTACTCCTGTGGATAATCCTGCTCGTCTATACCTGGAAAGTGACCAGGTCCTCAGAGGGACGTAACAAGATACATAGAAGCATGCCAATAAAGTACTAAAAAATAAACACCTAATGGGCCGCCTAACCATCTATATGAATGCACTTTGAGAACAACTTTCCAATACGTGGGCTATCTGGCTAGATTGGCATGATTCTCTCAGAAATTCAGGGGCCTAAAAAGTATGTCGTCTTTTGAACGCCAGAGGCTGCATGATAATAATAATATATATAGTGGTCATCATGACCGCGCATCTTTGACAGAGCGTACGGGTTACACAAGGAAAGTACAAAGGAGCCCAAAGGCCTTACTTGTTGTCCTCCCCACCCAATGCTCTAAGCATGTCATATCCATGACACGATTATACCTCTAATAACTGCCAAGTCTTCTAGCATAAAATTTCTATCAGTAGTTATTCCTATCCGTCGCACGTCCCATACGTACTAGTGGCCAGCCGAGTACGCAAGTCCGTGTCCTATATGAGACTCACACTCATGTAACAACTGTGTCATGGCCAATGAAACATAAGAATGCCTCATAAATATGGGGTGGTCTCATAAACTAGGTCAACATGCATATATATAATAAAAACAAAATACGACGCCACCGTCGTTGCATCTAAGTTATTCTTGGACGCGCAGTTTATATAGCAGTTAAAATATATGAACTAAATGACAGAAATAAAATGCATGCACCATATGGAATAGAAATCACAGTACAATGGCAAGGTATATTTGCCTGACAAGTAATCTGCGTAGTGTAAGCGTCCAGACGTCAAGTACACAGGATCATAAACTATGGCCTCCGAATAAACGTCATCGGATGCTGAAATAAACGTCACCAACATTCCTAGAATCAGCGAGATAGCTAAAAAATACTACCCTTTCGTCCAATTTGAGACATAGGGGCAAAACGGTAATTTTGGGTCAAAGCGGGTCCACATTGCACCGAAAAGTGTGCCAGAGGTAAAGGTCTCTAAATAGGACAAATTATAGGTCAAAAAAATTCTAAACGTCAATACGAACTAAACGGTATGTCCAATTTTGAATTCTGGTGAGCCGAACACAAATCCGCCCTTAAAGTCAACCGTTGGGCCCACAAATAGGTGACTTGGTCAACTGTCTCGGAAGTGCCTGAAACTTGGGTCACAGGACCAGCGTGATACCACAAATCCAATGGTACAAGTTTCGTCGTATTCCGACGAGCGTACACAAAATGGTACGATATTTTATAAAAGTCGCGATACGGGGACTTTTTACGGATACGGGTTGATTCCGACGCGCGCACGCGTCCAAATCAGTTTCTGCGAAAGCCCACACGTCAGGACATACCATGCTCGCCTTTCGGTATAATTAGTACACGACAGGACGGTCCCGTTTGGCGTGGCGCGCTCCGTATCACAAATTCTAATGTTTTAAAAAAAGTTTTTATGATTTTCAATCCAATTTATCTCTAATTCTAACGCAAAATAAAATAATCTAATTAACAAAAAATGATCTCGGTTATATAGACTTCATATAGCAAAAAGTAGATTTTAATTTGGAGGTCTATGGTGGAAGATATCAGTCTCTAAACGTAGGTTGTTGAAACAGTTCATAACAGTTTAAATTATGTGGTTGTTTCTCAACTTGGCCTCGATTTCTACCTAGTGTTTAACGCTGCTCGATGGAAACTAATTAACAGAGTTGAAAGGGGGATAAGTTGTTATCATACCGGTAAAGACGGATCAGAAATCGGTCGAGAGATAGGACGGAAAACAGCGCGTGAAAAGGGGTCGTTGCTGCCGTTTCTGCTGCGGACGTTTGCGTGGTCGCGCGGACGGCGTTGATGGGGTCGACCAGCGTTGGGTTACGGTGGCTGCGCGGTGGGAGAAAGTCGGGGTCGGTGCTGGGTTATGGGAGTCGAAGGCTAGGGTTAAGGTTTATATATATATATATATATATATATATATATATATATGCGGAGGGTGAGGGTTAGTTTTTTTGGGGTCGAACGTACCTGGGCCGCGAGAGGTGCTGCTCCGGGGTTGGGGTGTCCATGGGCTTACTGATTTGGGCTTTAGACTTAAGGAGTTTTGTTAAGGGTTTTCTTTTAAATGATTTTCTTTTTCTTTTGTTTTTATTTCCATTATTATTATTTACTACTACTATTACTATTGTCATTATTATTATTACCTTTAATAACTATATATTATTTATATATACATACGAAGTATAGATAAGAAAATATTTGTATCCAAAAATATTTTCTAAAAAAAATATCTATCACTCTTCTACATGATTTCCTAAAATAAAATTAAAATAAAATAATAGTTTTCTTCCATAAATTCTAGATGAGTAGTTACCTAGGTAATTAATTCAATTAAATTTTATTTTCTAATTAACTAAGAAATAATATAATTATATTAAATAATTAATTAAATAAATATAATATTTAAAATTATGGAGTTTTACATAAAGAGATTAATATGTATGATAAGACTAGTAGTGCACCTTGAGGATCGGTCCTACGGGGTCTTAGGGTGTGTGGCTATTAGAAGAGAAGAGAATTATATAGAAACTTTCTATGGTTTGGCCTCGATTACATAAAAAAAAAAGATCAAAGGATAGAAATATGTGCATTCTTCAATTGTTGCATCATAATGTTTTATCTGATAGAAATGTCATGCATTGCATTGGTCTGCCAACTTGTACACAAGGTATCTTGTCTCTCGGGCGGTTCCTGGGGCAGTGGAGATCGTTCGTCCTAGGAGAGAAAATCGAACGGGTATTAGTGAGGTGTGCTTGTACGTCCCAACTGCTAATAGCCTTATAGAGTGGGTATTAGTGAGATGAGCTTGTACGTCCCAACTGTTAATCCTGAGAAACCAACACTCGGGGACCATCATGTAGTTTGGGCGCATGCTCGAATTTTAGCCTTCTTGCATACCTAGTCGTTTGATGCAGAGACGAACAGAAAAGAGTACCTATATGTTTATGAAAATTGCAGCTAACTTGTATTTTTGTTGCAGGGATAACCGTTCGACGAAGGGTAAGAATCACTGAATTAGTGATGTATTCCTTACTGTATACTTAGTATCGTGTACTTCCCTTAGACTTGCATGCTTTACTTGAATATGCTATGCACAACACGATAGAGTAATCCCTTTTCTATGCTTGAATAAATTTGAACATGAACTCTGAGTTCAAAGATCTTTTCAAAAAAAATAATCTGACTTGATCCCATACTGCGTGAAAGGAACCTAAGTAAAAATAGTAAGATCACTAATAATGCAATATTTTATAACATGATTACTTAGTATTGGTTTTAGAGAGTGTTGCTTTTCACTACCAAAATAATACATTTTAGCGAAGTCAAAAAATGTCGCTAATTAACCAAAAAATGTCACTAATAATAATTAGCAACATAATTAACGACGTTTATGTGTCGTCTATGGTCGCTGACAACAAAAATTTCGCTATTCGTCGCTATAGCAACGTATATTTGCGACGTGATGATGTCACCGTAGTTCCAACGTCCAGCGTCTCGACGTCGGTACATCGACGACGTCCTAAAGTGTCATCGAACGTCGCTACAATAGCGACTTAATCAGCGATGTTCTGCAACAAACATGCTGACATGACAAAAATTGACATGTCAGCATTTTAGCGACGTTTAGCGTCACTTAGAGACAAAAAGTTATTTTTTAGCGATGAAATCTCCCCGTCACTAATCGTCGCAAGACGTCGCTAGATGTCGCTGAATGTCGCTATTTTTGAAATAAAATACTTATAGTATATTTACTAGGATGTTCAAATGTTATGGAAGAAAGGCTATTGATTATCTTTTCTGTGCACAAGATGTTCCTTGTGAATTGTTAAAATTCATAAAAAACCAAGGGAACGGAAAAGATAATCAATAACATATCTTTGTAACGTATGATCATCCCAATAAAAATACCATAAGTCCTGTATAATAAAATATTACAACCATAAATTATTTGTACCATATATAAAATATTTGTTGAGATATCAATATTACAACCATAAATTATTACAATATAGGTGATGATGGGGACCTGAGCACCTTAGGGGTGGCAGTTGTAGGCCGGGCGTTATGGGAGAATTCTGCCGTACTGGTGAATGTCGGCGGTACGGGAGTCGTAGGTGAGGCGGAGGACGAGGTGGTGGGAGTTGATGAGGGGGCCATGGTCGTAGTTATGGAGGATGCCATTGTTGCCGACGATGGTGCAGGAGTCGTAGGGGAGGGGGAGGGTGAGGTCCATCGAGGCAAGGACGGAGGGTTCGAAGTGGCGGCGGCGGATCCAGTCACAGAGGGGAGGGGGTGGAGGCGTGTGGCGGAGCGAGTACGGGTGCGGAGGGGAGGGGGTTCGAGGCGGAGGCGTATGGCGGAGTGGGTGAGGATGCAGAGGGGAGGGGGTCGAGGGGAGTGGGAGTTGAGGCCGAGGGGTTGGGAAGGGGGGTCCAGCGGGTGGCTGAGCGGGTGCGGATGCGGAGGGGAAGTGGTCGAGGCGGAGACGGGTGGCTGAGCGGTTGCGGATGCAGAGGGGAAGGGGTCGAGGCGGAGGCAGGTGGCAGAGCATATGCAGAGGCGGGGGAAAGGGGAGGGGGGTCGAGGCGGAGGAGAGGAGAAGGGGGTCGAGCGAAGGGTGCGGAAGGGAAGTGGGAGTTGGGAGAGGGGTTAAGAGGGTTATTTATAGGGGGGAAGAGAATTTGAACCGATTTTAATTTCTAGGATTTTAGCGACGTCTCATATACATGTCGCTAATCGTCGCTATATAGCAACATCCAGCGACGATAAGCGACATTTTAAGGCGGGAATCAGAATTTGAATCGACCGCATAAATCGACTACGGTATAAAGTATCTCCAGACATTGCTAAATTTAAAAGTTTGGGACGAAAGAGTAGGGGAAAATAAAACGTCGAAACCCTATATGAAATAATTTAGCGATGCCTAATATAAGTGTCGCTAAATATCGCTAGTTTATAATATTCGACGACGTACATGTAGAAACATCGTTGAATGTCGTTGATTTAAAAAAGATAACGACTTTTGGCGACTTCTCGGCAACGTCCATTTTTATAATATTAATCGTAGTCGCTAGACGTCGCTTAATGTCGCCAACTGTGACGTATTGTGACGTCATGTTATTACGTCGCTAAAATCTATAATATTACCGACGTTTTAATCTGGAGTCTCTAAATATGTCGCTAATTTGACTTATTTCGGTAGTGTTTGTTCGTTACTTTTATACTCACCAGTACTTTCTCCAAAGTGCTGACACCCATCTATTCTGTTCGTAGGTGCTGGATTATCCGAAGAAGCGATAGCAAATCCTCATCCTTAGGAGCTGGAGATCATGAGTCAAAGCCTTGAGCTGTATCGAGATATTTTGAGATGTTTTTTGTATAAAGGGATATAATGTATGGAATGATGTTATTGTATTTTGTATTTCTCTTGAGAGTGTAAGCTAATTGGCAAGCCTTGTAACCATTTCAGATATAAATTAAGAGATTGTTTCATTACACCATTGTGTTCATTTATTTTTTTGCATTATTGTGTCGCTGCTTCTAACTCTGTTGTTATTGTTCAAGCCTTGGCCTTGTGCAAGCATAACTTAGACTTGCATGATATCACACCCATGAGAGGAAGATCGGTTCCGTAAGGCCCCAAGTGAGGACGATCGCCCCTTGCGGAATTGGGGCGTGACATTAGCCAGTTTATTTCTATGCCTCTATCAGCTCACTTTAGTTCCTTACTCAGGATTCTTCGATATAATCAGGGTTCCATTACGCGCTAAATATTTATCTCTTCTACATCTACTCTAGAGCTTCGAGCATTTTCTGATGCAGATTGGGTAGGAAATTCGACCACCAGACGATCTACTATAGGATTTTGTTTGTTTCTTGGAGATTCGTTGATCTCATGGCGAAGCAAGAAATAAGACGTTGTTGCATGTTCTTCTACTGAGGCAGAGTACGGAGCTTTGGCTGCCACCACTAGGAAGATTGTCCATGTACGCAGACTGCTCTCTGATATGGGGATTGCTCCTACAGGATCTACGGTACTTCACTGTGACAACAATAGTGCTATACAGATTGCAAATAATCTAATTTTTCATGAACGAACAAAGCACATTGAGATTGATTGTCACTTCGTCCGTGAGAAAGTTTTGGCTGCACTATTTCTCTACCACATGTGACGTATGTTGATCAGTTGGCAGATTTTTTTACAAAGTTACACCCCACACCGCAATTTTAGTTTCTATTGAGCAAACTCCTGTTGTTTGACCCACCATGAGTTTGAAGGGGGGTGTTAAGAATAATTAGATTTAGGATTATATATTAATTTGATTTAGGATTATATTCTCTCTCCTATATGGATACATATTTCTTTCTCTACTTCTATCTGTATTTGGATACGTTCTCTATATATATATTCATAGTTGTATGGTCTTTTTACATCATCCAATAATAAAATCAATTTTGTTGATTTGTTTCAGGAACTACTTTTAGTGTTTGTACTCGTTCTATCATGACTAGATAATATTTTTAGGTAACTGTTATGAGGGCTAGTTCCCTACCTACTAAGGGCCTCATGAGGACTGTTTAGCTGAGCATGATCCTACCTAGTCTAGTTTTAGTTTGGACTTTGATTTGACCTGATTTGTCTCCAAATTTTATTAGACTTATAGGATATGTTTGATAATTTGATCTAGTACTCTATTCTGGATTCACCTAAGTTTGGACTTGTGACTATTTTGTTTCTCCTTGTTATATTATATCGTGCATTTATCTTTCTTAGATCTTGTGATTGACTATTATTCACTATTATCTTATTGTCCTCCCTTAGAGGAGTCGAGATATTATTGCGTGAGTTATGGATTATATTTTTGAGTTATTAGACAGCGTTCTACTACCGACTCTTCTGTGTAGGCTGGACGTACCCACAACTCATGCCCGAATTTCCGGATGCGGATCGTGACAAATATATATATATATATATATATATATATATATATATATATATAACATGCATCATTATGGATGATGTAATAAAAACATATGACACGGAAAATGGATCCCCTAAGAAAAATTACATATGATAAGCAGGTGTCGAATTATAAATTATCAAAACATTTATTCTTAATGAAGCCTCAAATATTTTACTTACGTAATATATGTATTTACGTTATATGATAAGTAGTGTCGAACTAGTAATAATATTATAGTTTATCGATTTCTCCATGAAATTATTGAATATTACATGTACTATAATTGCGTTAAAATATATGAATTATTTAATTGTTATTATCGTCTATTTTCTTCAAAATGCAAGGGTGAAAGTATATTGGACATCTAATGAATCATTACTATTATGTAAGATAATAAAATATTTTAATTACTTTGGGGGTGTTTGGTACGCAGAATACTATATAGCTAAGAATTCTATATTTCCTAGAATCAAATTCTCATGGAAAGTTATATTCCCATGTTTTGTGAGTATATAAATATCCCCAAAAAAAAATGAAAAAGGATTAAAAAAATTTGAAAAAGGGACCAAAAATAAACTTAAATTCCAAAAACAACAAAACAATTATTAAACAATAAAAATTGAAAAAAACCAAAAAAATATTCTCAAAAAGAAATAAAAATCAAAAATCAAAAAATTGTAAAATCATAATTAAAAATTGAAAAAAAGATAAAAAAAAACCAAAAAAAAAACTTTAAAAAACGATAAAAAGATTAAAAAAAAAATTAAAGGGTATTAGAAATAAAAATTTACCCATGCAAAAACAAATATCCACCCAGTCTTGAGGGATTGGATTTCCATATTTTTTGGGTAAATTATTTATCCGGGTATTTACAATTTCTGAGAATAAATTTTTATAACCTAAACAAATATGGAAAAAGATTTTCCACCCTAAATTTGTCTAGGAATAAAAAAATTACCCATGTACCAAACACCCTCTTAGATTCCATGGTATTTGACAACAAGATTCACGATATTTCCTTATCACGAATAATTCAAAATAATCAAAGAAGAAGCCTTACCCGTAGGTCCAGTACTGATGTCAAGAAGTGTTAACATTGACACATTAATATATCAATGTTAACACTTCTTGACACCAGTACTGGACACTTCTTGAACACGGAGATTTGATTTTACTAACCCCATCTGGGATTCTTCCTCGCATGGCGATTTTCATTATCTTGATGAATTCTCCTTATCTCCCCACTCACTATCCCTAGTGATTTTCTCCTTCTTATAATCATCCTTACTCCTCGTTCCCCTTTCTTTCTTGTATCTATTTACCAACTTTATCCCTATCTTCCTGTTTCATTAACCATTTCCATGGATCCCTCCATTTCTGCTACTTCTTCCACATTCACAGAGGTCCTGGAGAAACTGGGATCACTCCTCTCAACATCGGATACAGATGACAGTCATTCACCGATTCAAGTCGGTTTGAATCCACAAGCGGATTGGACTAAACTCATCTTCTTCAAGCCATTATCTACCAAGACATATACTCCTCACAATATAATTTCAACTATGCAGAAAATTTGGAAAGTCAAGGGATACATCAAATTTGTTGAGTATCACAATGGATCGTTCTCAGCGAGGTTCGACAACCTGGAAGATCTTGAGTTCATAATGGATAACGGGCCATGGAAAATCAATAAACATCTCCTTTTGCTTGTTCGTTGCATTCCGAATAAACTCCCTAGTGAGCATTCTTTCTCACATTCAGAGTTCTGGATCTAGCTACATGGACTCCCAGTTAATCTGTTAACAGTGGACCTCATTACTAACATTGCCTCAAGAATAGGATCGATTCGTCCACCGACCAGTCATGACACAAGCAAGTGGAGTCTCTTTGCAAGAATCAAAGTGAAGGTTTATGTTCTGAATCCTCTGGTTCGAAAGCTAAGGGTCGGTCTGACAAAAGACACTATGTTCTATGTTGGTTTGAAATATGAACGGCTTCCTAAATTTTGCCAATTTTGTGTTATTCTCGTCCATGGTTTCCAGATATGCAAATCACGCCAAAGCTACATGAATATGATCAATGATTCCTGGTCTCAGGAAGACAAAAACCATATACTAGCACTTCCGGATAGGAAGTTGGATTATCCTATTTGTGCCAATTATGTAGATAGATTCAAAAAAATAAAGCAGTCACCACTCTCTCTAAGCCCAATGATATTAAAGCAGACTGGGGATGTTCAGTCCTACACAATATCTGGAAAAGATCCAGAGTGGGGATGTTCAGACTACATTTGATATTAAAGCAGTCACCACTTTCCCCAAGCCCAATGATGATCATCTTCAATCCTCTATATCTGCTATTTGTGATTGATTCTGTTGTACATGTGGATGATCATATTCCTGGTCGACTACTTCCTACTGATTCCTCAGTTCAGAATTTTGATCTCACACAAATCTCTACCTCCTCACCGGTGGTGATTACCGGAGTTGCTGCGGCTGGAACCACCAACAAAGCCCATACGGTTATTACAACAGTCCCTACTTCCAAACTTGATTTACCAACTTCCTAACCCACGACTCCCAGAATTATAAATGAGAAATCTTGTTCCAAGAATTCATTTTCTAAATTACCAGAACAATTTCCTGATCCAAATCAAACTATCACTCACTCCTCTGATTCAAATGATGCACGCCTAACCCATCTTCCTACTCCTGATCCATATCCTCGTGACTCCCTTACTGAAGTCGAACTTAATTCAAACATCTGTACATATCAGACTCCACCAATTGATCCACCTGTTACTAACCTCAACCTTGTGAACTACTCCATTGTCCCTATAATCATTCATGTGCCTCATAATCACCAAGCTACATACCTACATCGAACCTCAAATTCCAAACCTGATATCCATTCTCATCACTGCTCGCCTCTCTGTCCACTCACCCAGCCTCACACATACTGACCTACCCTTCCATCAACCTATCCTTAAAACATGAAAGAGATTGCAAGGGACCAACACCTCTAACAGTATTGTTCACAAGAAATCATCACAGTTGTCCTTACCTACTGACTCAGAGGAGGATTTTTAAAACTCTGTACATCGATCAAAGAAGAGATCCCCAATATTCCAAGACAAAGACAAGGTGGCGGCTGGCCTTCAACGGCCGCATCCTAAATGATTCTTTTCTGGAATTGTTGGGGTTTGAGGAATGACCCGACAATTGGAGATTTTAACTCCATCCTTCACACTTCTGAAAAGAGAGGTAGCAATACTTTCAACATCAACCACCACAAACACTTCATTACCTGGGCAAATCAATTTGCAGCCATGGATTTAGGGTACTCTGGGCCGGCTTATACTTGGAGTAATCGTCGGGCTACCGATCTTAATTGTGGCCGAGAGACTGGATAGAGCTATGGTGGACATCTCTTGGTGAACCTTATTCCCAAAGGCAGGTATTCTGCATCTACCTTGCCTTAATAGTGATCACAGTCCAATCCTCCTCAAACATAATATTGATATGAAGAGAAGATTTTATCCCAAACGATTTGAAGTGGCCTGGAGAAAAGAATCTGACTTCAGGGACATTATGAAGAAATGCTTGTACAATATCACACCCCCTTCTAATTTGCAAACCAAACTCAGAACTCTGCTTCCTACACTGAGAACCTGGAGTACGAAGAAGATAGGAAATATCCCCGAAGCTATCAAGCACAATGAATCGAAATAGCTGCACCTTCAAAACCTACCCGTAACTGATGATCATGCATACCAGGAGAAATGTTTACATATAACTTTGAACAAACTCTTATTGCATCAAGATCTTTTCTGGAAACACAGGTCTTCTCTGAAGTGGCTGAAAGAAGGAGATAAATGTTGGAGTGGGTGGGATTCCCAACCTATGTGAAAAATAATCCGGAGTAGGATTGAGTATTTCTACATATAATAGGAATAGCTCAATTTATTTGGATTGGATATTTCTAAATATAATAGGAATATCTTAATGGATTTGGATTGGATATTCCTAAATATAATAGGAATATGTCAATGGATTTGGATTTGGATTTGGATTTGGATTTGGATTGGATATTTCTATCTATAATAGGAATGCTAGTTGTGGGTTTGAGGCTATATATAGGTGTCTCCTGGCTCTAAAATATATATCTCTCTAAAAAAAAAAAAAAAATAGCAACAAGGAGAGAAAAGGAGGCTAGAGTGTCATTGCAACATTGGAGGAGAAAGAAGAATTGGAGGCCATTTCGAACAAGGGGATCAGTCTCGGGTATTTCTCGTTGTCTTTCTTCTTCGTGTTTATAATCTATTTTCTGTTCCAAAAGAGTTGTAGTGATCCGTTTGGATCGGTGAGAAGTTTATAAGGAGTCGGTGTATTTCTTATTCCACTAGTGGAGGCTTTTCAGGGTTGGACTCCGATCGTCTGGTGGTTTTTTTCGTGATTTTTTCGCAAGGGTTTTTCATGTCAAAAATCTCTGTGTCTGAGATTTGTATTTGGCATTTTTGGTTTGTATATTTTTGTTGGTTTTCTCGCAGGTACTCTCTGGTTTGGGGAACGGTTTTCGTACTTACGTTCCCAACAAAGTGATATCAAAGCCAGGTTCTGGAATTTCAGAAGGGTGTCAGGAGTTGACAGGCAAACCAGGGAGGAGAGATGGACACGAAGACGGTGCGCATGGTAAACCTGAACGGTACCAACTATCATTACTGGAGGAGCAAGATGAAGGATTTGCTATTTGTCAAGAAGCTGCATCTGCGGTATTTGCTTCCGAGAGGCCCAGTGAAAAATCTGAATATGACTGGAATTTCGAGCATATACAGGTGTGTGAGTACATCAGGTAGTTCGTTGACGAGAATGTGTACAACCACGTTGTCAGTATTGAGCACACAAGAACACTGTGGGATAAGCTGGAATATTTGTATGCGAAGAAAACCGAATTAAATAAATTGTTCCAGATCCGGATGAAGTTGGGTCTGCGGTAGAAAGATGGGGCGTCTATTACAGATCACTTGAGTGAGTTTTAGGGCTTGGTTGACGAGCTATCCTTGATGTGAGTCAAGTTCGACGACGAGATTCAGGGACTATGGCTGCTGTGTACATTACCAAACTCGTGGGAGACGGTACGAGTGTCTATGATCGATTCTGCTCCGGAAGGCGTGATCAGTCTAAAGTTTTCCAAGAGCGGGGTACTGAATGAAGAGATGCGGAGACGTTCTCAGGGCACTTCATCCACATCCCACTCAGAGGCGCTTATTTCAGAGAGCCGCAAAAGGGGTAAAAGCAGGAGTCCAGACGGTGGCAGAAGCTGCTTTGTGTTCGGTCGGACAATAGCGGCAAGTATATTGGTCCCTTTGATGCTTATTGCAGAGAGCAAGGCATACGACATCAAAAGACTCCACCAAAGATATAGCAGCTCAACGGTGTAGTAGAGCGGATGAACATGACACTAATGGAGAGGGTGCGATATTTGCTGTCAGAAGCAAACTTGTCAGAAAGCTATTGGGGTGAGGCACTTTACACAGATGCTTATGTTATTAATTTATCTTCTAGTGCTCCTTTGCAGGGTGATGTGCCTGACAAAGTATGGTACGACAAAGAGCCGTCATATAATCACCTGCGAGTGTATGGTTGTAAGGCCTTCGTGCATGTATCGAAGGACGAGAGATCCAAACTTGAGCCAAAGACGAGGCGGTGCGTCTTTGTCGGCTATGGTCGGAATGAGTTTGGCTATAGACTCTACGATCCAGTGGAAAGAAAGCTCTACAGAAGTATGGACGTGATATTCATCGAGGATCAGACCATGACCAACACTCAGGATTCTGAGATACCTTCTGAGGCTGAGAAATTGCCTGAGTTAGAGTCATTTTGCTTCGAACAGTTTCCAGAGGATATCGCAGAGGATCCAGTTATGGGGGAGCCAGTACATGGAGTTGCTCCCAACCTTGATCATCAGCCTGCTGATGGTGGTCAGGGTGACCCTCAGGAGAATGAGCATGCCGAGGAGGCAGTTCCTGGAGGGGAGAAAGCTGTAGATATACAGCTAACACCAGTGGTTCCATTGAGGATGAGCGATAGAGAGCGTCGACCATCTACGAGATACTCATCGGGTTAGTATATGCTACTGACTGATGGGGGAGAACCTAAAAGTTTTACAGAGGCTATAGAAGATGAACACAGGCAGGAGTGGATGGAGAACATGTAGAAGGAGATGAGTTCCTTGGAGGCCAACTCTACTTATGATCCGGTACAGTTGCCAAAGGGCAAGAAGGCTTTGAAGAATCGATGGGTGTTCAGAGTGAAGCAGACAGATGATGCTACTCGCCCTCGATACAAAGCGAGGCTGGTAGTTAAAGGCTACGGTCAGCGGAAAGGCGTAGATTATGATAAGATTTTTTTGCCAGTCGTCAAGCAGTCATCTATATGGGTGGTGCTAGCATTGGCAGCCAGTTTCGACTTAGAGGTCGAACAAATGGACATGAAGACGGCATTCCTCCATGGTGATCTTGAGGAGGAGTTGTATATGGAGCAACGAAAGGAATTCTGTGAGAAGGGCAAGTCACATTTGGTCTGCCGATTGAGGAAGAGCTTGTATAGTTTGAATTAGGCTCCGAGGCAGTGGTATAGGAAGTTCGAGTCATTTATGGGAGAGTATGGATATGCACGGACGACGTCAGATCATTGTGTTTTTGTGAGGTACTTCGCCGAGGATAATTTTATCATTTTGTTGCTTTATGTTGATGACATGTTGTTACTGGGTCAGAATGCCACCAGGATAGCAGAGTTGAAGCGCCAACTGGGCGCGACCTTCTCTATGAAGGATTTGGGCTCAAGGAAGACTATTCTTGGGATGGAGATCAGCCGAGAGAGAGAGAGAGTCCAAGCTGCTATACTTGTCCCAAAAGAAGTACATTCACCGGGTACTTCAGCATTTCGGGATGGACGGGTCCAAAAAAGTTAGTAACCCGCTTGCGGCTCACTTTAAGTTCACTGAGGAGTAGTGTCCATCTACCGAGGACGAGAAGGAAGATATGGAGCAAGTTTTATATGCCTCAGCCGTGGGGAGTCTTATGTATGCTATGGTATGTACGAGGCCAGACATTGCCCACGCAGTCGGTACAGTTAGCAGGTACACTTCTAATCTTGGAAGGGTATATTGGAGTGGGGTCAAGTAGATTCTACAATATCTTCAGGGTACTGCCGATTGGAGACTTTAATTTGGTGGTGACGAGCTGAAACAAGTTGGATATACCGACGCTGATATGGTTGGAGATGTAGAGACGAGGCGATCGACTTCGGGCTATATGATAATATTTGCTGGTGGAGCAGAATCGTGGCAGTCGCGTTCACAGAAGTATGTTGCCTTGTCGACGACAGAGGCAGAATACATTGCGGCGACGGAGGCTTGCAAGGAGTTGTTGTGGATGAAAAAGCTGCTGTAGGAAATTGGGCTAAATTAGGAGCAGTATCCTTTGTATTGTGACAGTTAGAGTGTTATTCACCTTGTGATGAACCAGACATTTCATAGCCGGTCCAAGCACATTGATACCCGGTATCATTGGATACGGGATGTGGTTAACAAGAAGAAAGCGGCGCTTGAGAAGATTCATACAGATGACAACAGAGCAGATATGTTCACAAATGTTCTACCAAGGGAAAAGTTTGAGTACAGCAGGCGGATCGGCGGGATGACAACCCCCTCCACATAGTTGTGAAGGGGGAGATTTGTTGGAGTGGGTGGGGTTCCCAACCTATGTAAAAAATATTCCGGAGTAGGATTGAGTATTTCTACATATAATAGGAATACCTCAATTTATTTGGATTGGATATTCCTAAATATAATATGAATATCTCAATGGATTTGGATTTGATATTCCTACATATAATAGGAATATGTCAATGGATTTAGATTTAGATTAGATATTCCTATCTATAATAGGAATGCTAGTTGTGGGTTTAAGGCTATATATAGGTGTCGCCTGACTCTATAATATATCTCTCTCTAAAAAAAAATAGCAACAAGGAGAAAAAAGGAGGCAAGAGCGCCATTGCAACATTGGAGAGGAGAAAGAAGGATTGAAGGCCGTTTCGAAGAAGGAGATCAGTTTCGGTTATTTTTCGTTGTCTTTCTTCTTCGTGATTATAATATATTTTATGTTCAAAAAAGTTGTGGTGATCCGTTTGGATCGGTGAGAAGTTTGTAAGAAGTCGATGTATTTCTTATTCCATTAGTGGAGACTTTTCAGGGTTGGACTCCGATCGTCCAGTGGTTTTTTCCGCAAGGATTTTCCACGTCAAAAATCTGTGTCTGCAATTTGTTTGGCATTTTTGGTTTGTGCATTTTGCTCGGTTCTCTCCCAGGTACTCTCTGGTTTGGGAAATAGTTTTCGCACTTTCGTTTCCAACAATAAAAACATAAAGTTTTTCCATTTGACAACTCTCAATACGAAACAGAAGAATACTATCTAAAGCTTGTCTCTGAATAATGGCATAGTGACTTACGATTACGAAGAGATATCTGCTACATTCGTGGAGAATTCCAAGAATCTCTTCCACGACTCCAATACCACTCCGGTTCCCAGTTGTATTATTGATGATCTGCACAAGATTGAGGAGTCTGAAAATGATCTTATCTACCATCACCAGAAGAAATCCGAGAAATCATCGACTATTGTTCCCTTATAAATCACCAGGACCTGATGGCTATCCTGCACTTTTTTATCAGCATTGCTGGGAAACAGTGGAAAATGATGTGATTAGCCTCATCCAAAAGTTCTTCAAAACTGGTAACATGTCTCCTTCATTGAACCATGCCATTTTTGTGTTGATTCCTAAGATTCATAATCCTACTAACCCATGTGACTATCGCCATGTTTCCCTATGTAATGTCATCTATAAAACCATTTCCAAAATCCTTGCTAATAGAATCAAGCCATTTCTTCATAAAATCATCTATCCTTTTCAAAACGCTTTTGTACTTGGAAAACACATTGGTGACAATGTGATCATTGCCCAAGAATTATTTCATTCCCTATCTAGGTTTCCTCATAACAAATGTTCCTTTGCCCTCAAAATTGACATGTCAAAAGCTTATGACAAGTTGAGTTGGACTCTCATCAGCCAAGCTTTACATGGTTTTGGAATTACAGGGAATTCTCACACTCTCATCATGCAATATATCAAAACAGTGTCCTTCGCTATCCTTATCAATGGTTCACTTACAGATATATTCACTCCTTCCCATGGATTAAGACAGGGCTGTCCTTTATCTCCATCCATTTTCGTAATGTGTACTAAAATCTTCTTACTATGGTAAGGAGTCGGTTATACAAGGGTATCAAACTTAACCACAATTGCTCTTCGTATTCTCATTTATTTTTTGCGGACGACCTACTACTGTTTGGGAGATGCACTAATTAGAACATTCTTTATATCAAGTCCATCCTTATTTCTTTAGAATTATGGTCAACTTTGCTAAATCGTCTATTTTATTCTCTAGATGCCTTGACTGATACATAGGCCAAATTTTTATGGATATCTTTAATGTGAATAACATGAATTCTATTTATTATCTTGGCCACTTCCTACTCCTTCCTAAGAAATACATATCCACTTATAACAGACTCATATCCTCTAGTGAATCTAAACTTTTAGGTTGGAAAAGAAAATGTTTGTCTCAAGCTGGGTCACTACTAGAATAAGCGGAATTAGCGACGTTTTTAGTGACATAAACGAAAAACTTTGCTACTATAATATAAATTAGTGACTCCAGGTAAAAACGTCGCTAGACGTCGCTAATTAGGGACATTTAGCGACTTTAATTCAATTTTTAAAAGATTAGTCGCCATAAGTTTAATTAAGTTCGCTAAACGTCGCTAATATATTTCATTTAACGACTTTTAGCGACTAATTTAGCGACATATTTATTATTAGACTTTTAGCGACGTTAAGGACGTCGCTAATTAGCGACGTCATTATTGGCGTCGCTAAAGACGTCTCTAACGTCGCTAGTTAGCGACATCATTATTGGAGTCGCTAAAAACGTCGCTAAAATTTTTATTTAGGGCAGGTGTTTCCTCCATTTTCTTCGATCTCTCTCTCTCTCCCTCTCCCAAATTTAAAACCTCTCCCGGCGCTCCTCCTTCCTTTGGCTCCCTTACTCCTCCGGTGACCCCCCTCCGGCCTCGTCCCCCCTCCGGCTCCCCTCCTCCCTCCCGGCGACCCCCTCCGGCCGCGCCCTCCCCCCTCCGCCGTCAGCTCCTCCTTCCTCCGGCTCCCCTTCTCCCTCCGGCGTCCTTCCTCCGGCTCCCCTCCTCGGTGAGCTCCTCTCTCTGTCTCCTTTCTCTGTCTCTCTCTCTTTCTCTCTAACACGACATAACACGACACTATACGATATGACCTGACACACACTAACACAACCTGACACCTCTCCTTTCTCTGTCTGTCTCCTTTCCCTGTCTCTCTCTCTTTCTCTCTGTCTCTCTCTCTTTCTCTCCTGTCTCTCTCTTTTTCTCTCTCTGTCTCCTTTCTCTATCTCTCTCTCTCTTTCTCTCTAGCAACTTCTCTAGGTCCTGTAGAATTTAAGTAGAAGAATGTACTAATAGTTATTGCAAAAAAAGGATTTCCCTATAGCATACTTAGACCTTAGGTCTTGCAGAAGGTTAATGGAAGGTTTTAACCTCAGATTTTAACACCCGGAGTAAGAAGTAGCAATCAGTAACACTACTAAAAACAGGTTTTATACCTTAAGTTCAGATGCTTTTGTGAGGCGCATTAGATTGCCATAAGAATGAGGTGTTTGTACAATATTTAGGGCTCTTGCCATAGCATAGTGAGCCTGCAAAGTAAAAAGTTATCACATATGCTTAGCTAGTCTGTCCTTCAACTTATCACACATATATACATGTATGCTTAACTGAGTAACTAGCTGTCTACTTACAATATGAAAAGTTCTAAGCTACTCTACTGAATTGAATAACTAGATGTAACATATGCTTAGTTAGATAGGTTTTACTATAAACATGTTTAGATGGCTAAGAATTCATATGATACATGATAGAATTACACATGATTCGAAGTTACAAGCAGTTTCAGTAGCGGTTGAAATAAGGCTAAGCAGTTTATGACGGTTTGGACATATAAGCTGAAAAATAAAAGAAAATTCTTTGAGATGGTTTGGACATAATGGACAATGGATACAACAATTGAAATTGATAGGATGGTAACTGATGCTACTATAATATGCATTAGAGATGAACAAACCTTGAATGAAGCAATAAGGATTAGCGACTTTTAACATGATCAGTAAGATGGTCCCTGTGAAGGTGATGTGAAAAATGATTCATGTAGCACTTAAAGGACCTAGGAGATGGGCTTGATTTATTGTCAGCCACTAGATAGGTTGCTTGTTCTAACAGCATCCCTAATGGGCAAACACATGAGAATGGCCTCAATGACATTTTTTGGGAGACTGCTTATTCTATCTACACCTGAATCAGAACTCATCCTCTGAATTTCAAAGAGAACCCAATTGTTGTTTACGTGCTATGAAGACTTAATTGACCATTAGTCAATCGGACATCTTTGCCATAAAAGAGGAGATACCCAGATTCTTTTTAAGTATAAATTTAACTGCCCGCTATTGCGCTTCATTTTCTCTTTGTGACCAATTTATTTTGCGATGAGATTATTTTGTGCTTGAACGACAGGTTGCTCATCTGGACATTTTGGCTATTAGAACTTCTCTTCTTTTCCCAGTACTATACTGATTTAAAGGAGCAGACATGTTGATACATACTGTCATTTTTGCAGAAGTATCTAGAAATGGATATAAATTACTATCTGCGTCATCGTTTGTGGATGTACAACCGTCATCCTGATGACATGTGTGGTATACGGGATGAATTCATTGAGGGTGTACAACTGTTTCTGCAGTTCGCCAAGGCATTCCCTCAGTACATGGACGGTACCAAAATTAAGTATCCGTATGTGAGATATTGCAACAGGAAATATCATCCAGAAGTGGAAGTCACATATCATTTATACTCGAAGGGCTTCACGCCGAATTACTATCAGTGGACCTCCAACGGAGAACTTGTATCTCTAGCATCGGAGTCAGAGCCCTATGTGGAGCCGTATATGGATGTCCACGACCACGATACTTACGACGACGGGTTGGTGAACATGGTTTATGATGCGGCGGGGCCTAGTTTTAATCCGAACAATTATGCTGCGGCGGGACCTAGTTTCAATCTGGACAATTATGATGCAGCTGAGGAGGCACCGAATGCCAATGCTGCAAAGTTTATGGAGTTGCTGGAGAATGCAAGGACTCCACTATATCCAGGTTGTGAGGATTATTCACCGTTAGAGGTGGTTACAAGATTATTGAGCATCAAGTCCGATTTTAATATGTCGCAAGAATGCTATAATCGACTGATCGATTTGATTATAGAGATCTTGCCCGAGGGTGCAAAGTTGCATAAAGACTTCAATCGATCTACGAGGATAGTGAGATCGCTTTGGATGCGATACGAGAAAATTGATGCATATCGCAACGGGTGCATGTTGTACTACAAAAACGATAAGGATGAAGATGTGTGCAGATTCTGTGGTGCTGATCGCTACAAGGCAACTGTTAGAGAAAAGTCTGTCGGTGCAAGGAAGCCTACCGATTCGATGTACTACTTGCCTTTGACGCTGCGGTTGCAGCGGTTGTTTATGGTTAAGGAGACTGAAAAAAACATGAGTTGGCACAAACAAAAATAGATCGAAGGAGTATTGGATCATCCATCCGATGGAGAAGCATGGAAGCACTTTGATCGAGAGTATCCACATTTTGCCAAAAATCCGCGTAATGTCTGATTGGGGCTCTCCTCTGACGGTTTTACCCCATTCAGACTTTCGGGCTCCCAGTATTCGTGTTGGCCTGTGATCGTCACTCCGTACAATCTACCGCCTTGGATGTGCATGAAGACTCCGTATATGTTCCTAACCGTTATTATCCTGGGTCCGAACAATCCGAAGAGGAACATCGATGTATATTTACAGTCTTTGATAGATGAGTTGAATCAGCTGTGGGAAGTAGGTGCCAACACCTATGATGTTTCTAGAAAGAAAAATTTTTAGATGAGGGCAGCACTTATGTGGACCACCAACGACTTTTCGGCCTATGGAATATTATTGGAATGGAGCACCCATGGTCGTCTCTCATGTTCGTATTGCATGGACCGTACTAAGGCTTTCCGTTTGAAACACGGAGGCAAACCGTGCTTCTTCGATTGTCATCGATAATTTTTGCCGAAGGATCATCCGTACCGGAGGAACCAGAATGCTTTTTGTGCGGGAGTTGTGAAGAAGGCCAATCCACCGCCAAGGTGGCCCGGATATACGATATGGGAAGAGGTAAAAGATTTACCAAATGCTACCGAAGAGCCTGCTAAGGGGTACAAGTGTGACAGATTTGGTCGCACCCATAACTGGACGAAGAGGAGTATATTCTGGGATCTGCCATATTAGAGCACCAATCTGATCAGACATAACCTTGATGTCATGCATATTGAGAAGAATGTGTTTGATAACATAATTAATACTGTAATGGAGGTAAAGGGGAACACGAAAGATAATCCGAAGGCCAGATTAGACTTAGAAAAAATATGTAGACGTCCAGCATTGCATTTGATAGAGGAGGGGAATAGAAAGTTAAAGCAACCTAAGTCAGTTTTCTCACTGGAGAAAGAGGATAAAGGGAGACTTTGTAGGTGGATTCAGGGTCTAAAGTTTCCAGACGGGTACGTGTCAAACTTGAGAAGATGCGTCGACCTCAAGGAGAACAAACTGGCGGGTATGAAGAGCCACGATTGTCACGTATTCATGGAGAGGTTAATTCCGATTGCATTTTGGGAATTCTTACCGCAGGTCATTTGGGATCCATTGACAAAGCTGAGCATATTCTTCAGAGATCTTTGTTGTACTAAGTTGCTCGTCGATCGTCTAGAAAAGCAAGAGAAGGACATTGCGGTAACACTATGTAAGCTCGAGAAGGTGTTTCCTCCTAGATTCTTCGACTCTATGAAGCATTTGCCAATTCATCTATCCTATGAGGCACGTGTTGGTGGTCCTGTCAGTTATCGGTGGATGTATCCCTTCGAGCAGCATCTGAATCACCTAAAAAGAAAGGTAAAAAACAAGTCACGGGTTGAGGGCTCTATTTGTGAAGCTTATGTTCTCGAGGAGATTATAAACTTTCGCTCGACCTATTTCAAACCGCATGTTGCTACTAATAGGACGAAAACTCCGAGAAAAGATGACGCATATCAGAAATCTAATGATGCAATACTCAAAGTATTCAATGCGTCTGGAAAGCCTTCAGGAAAAATAAAGAAGAGATATTTGAATGACGACGAGCTAAGGGCTGCTCAGTTGTATATATTACTCAATTGCGACGAGGATGAAGTGGAGAAGCTAGAGGGTTAAGTAATTAATACGTCCACGTTTACATCATCTCAATGTAATAGTATAAGATACTATTATGCTACTAATCAGCAGTTGCTTCATTATTTTTCAACACATATAATGATAAGTTGAGGTTGATTAGACCCTACATAACAGACGAAGAAGTAGAACAAGATATGAGATGCCATTTTCCTTCTTGGTTGAGAGCATATGTAAGATGCTTGGTAATTACTTTTTATTTCTGTACTTGCAAAATAAATAACTTACTATCGCTACTTTGGTATTTAGGTCGATCGTCTAATAACACCCGAGACTGAATTTATTAGACCTCTAGCCAAGGGACCAATTACTGCAGTAAAAATATGGCCAAGTTTCTGTGTGAATGGGTTCAGGTTCAAGTCAACAAATGCCCCTATCAGAGACAGCTTTCTGGATCTTGATTCCACGAAAAACAGTTGTTTGTGTATCAAATTTTCGAACTACAAAGACGTCAATCCAGGCAATAATTTTTTTGGCATCTTACGAGAGATTGTGGAGTTGACATATAATTATGGCACAAAACCTGCTAATATCGTACTATTCAAGTGTGAATGGTTCGATCCAATTAAAGATCAAGGTTGGAAAATTGACAAGCATGGCCTTGTGGATATAAACTACATGCATAGATATCAAGGCTACGAACCATTTGTCCTATCAAGTCAGGCTCAGCTCGTGTACTTCACAACTTATCCTAGACGGGGGACAGCGAGGTCGGATTGGTGGGCATTATGCAAGACTAAAGCTAAAAATAGCTTTGACATTGACAAAATAGCTTATCAGGAGGATGATCTTCCTCTTATAACAAATATTGTAGATGTGGACTCAACAGAAGTTACTCATTACACGAGTAATAATGTAGAAGATGTAGAATTATTCGAAGAGGAAGACGAAGTAGATGAAAGTGAAGACGAGGAGGAGGAAGAGGAAGAGGGGGACGAGGAAGGCGAACAAGATGAATTTTCTGAAGATGATTGAAAATAAAATATATTGCCTATAGAATGTAACTATATTTTGACTGTAGAATGTACTATTTTAACGAATATATGTATTATATTTTGACTGTAGAATGCTTTGAGATATGTATCACATTTCGACTGTAGAATGTACTATATATTTGTATTTTTCTATATTCATCATATATTGTTATCAGATATGACAGGACGATGCGGAGGATTCGGCAGGTCCCGAGGTAGACAAAGTGCTCCTCCGGTACTGCCTACTGTTGGTTCCGGATCATCGTCGCCCAGTACTCCAGTATATCGATCACTCACATCTCCGACTGTTGGGACGAGTAGTTCCAGGCGTGATAGTACACCCTCGTCCAGCGTTCCTCCTGCTGACGGAACCATGGGGACAGATAAGCATATCGAGGAGGTCATGCCCACGTTGTCCCAACATCAGCAAGATCCTTCATGCGCACCTCCAGAGGAGACGAGGACAGAGATTTGGGCTGACGGTACAAAGTAAGTCAATTAGATGGTTTACTATAATATATATCGTGCATTTCTTTATTCATCGTATATTGACTTTTTCAGTATTCTAAATAATTATCTCTGTATAGATATCGTCCTTCGTCGGTTCAGAGACGCCTGGGCCAATTTCTGAGGAACAACTACGGTGGCCCTTGGATCAACTACTCTGAGGCTCCGGAGGAGAGAAAGGCATTCTGGTTTTCGCACTTCCAAGTAAAAGTATATTAAATAAATGCTCTAATTTATGCATATTATATAACTTATCCGTAATGCTCACTTACTAAATTATTTATTATAGCAAACGTATTTCTATCCTCCGTACCGGGCCGAGTTAATCGAGCGGCTCTTTCCTACCGTTGCCGCCAAGCTTATCCGAGATGCTCTGGATGACCAGAAGGCTCATGATCGTGCTGGAAAAACGATCCAAGGTTGGATCACGCCTGAGCAGTGGACTGCGATGAGGGCTAGATTCGATGATCCGAGCTACAAGGAAAGGTCTGAGAAGGCCAAGACGGCTAGACGGAATACTGCCAAGTGGTGTGGTGGCTCGATTCCGATGACGAAATTTTTTCGTCATTTGGTATGTTTTTTCTTTTAAAATATATTATTTTAATATAAGTACCATAAAATGGTACTTGGAAAAAATATTTAAGTTTAGTACTAAATAATATATTTTTAACAGATACAGAGGGGTGAGGATGCAAACATGGTGACCGTCTTCTTGGCCACCCATCGCAAGGACGGAAATCTCATTGATGAGAGGGCCTCGCAGACCTATGTAAGTATTACTTTACTTTGTGTTAATTTTAATATAAATTAGGCAATTATCGAGTTTCTAAACCTTTCTACGCCGAGTATCTTAGGCTGCGTGAGCGGGCGACTGCTAGTGCACCTACACCTGGAGAGGCTGGTACTTTGTCGCAGCCCGCTCCAGCTCCGTCGACGGACGACCTGTGGGTGACCGCAGCTGGTGGCCTCAAGAGGGGTACGTACTACGGTACGGGATCCTATGGCACCCTAGTTGCGACGCAGTCATCTAGGGCCTCCCCGACAGCTGCACATTCCACACAGCCCTCACAGTCGCAGCCCTCGCAGTCGTCAGCCAGAGTCCAGGAAGCCGTCCAAGAGGCCGTTGACCGTCAGATTGCGTCTCTCCGTGACGAGTTGTGCGAAGTATGGAGGAGCAGCCCAGGTTCCAGCCACAGGCGGACGATCCGATGCTCATCGCACAATTCGATATTCTCGACCGCAGCATGACGGAGCTCCGGGATTTGACAAATGATTTTAGAGCCTCATGCATCACAGCTATCGATGGGCGAGAGACTGACGATGATGCAGGATTCAATGGTTCATAGCAGTACGAGCCTGTTATCTACCATGGATTCTTACAACCAGCGACTCGCAGACTTGGAGCGGGTACGGCCTCCTGGTGCACCTACATCGACACAGACTCCACCGATGTCACTGTCTTCTCCATCGACATCGGTGTCGATTCCACGGGACGAGTATGATCATTTCTTATCCTTCAGGCGCGCCGGTGGTCAGCCTCCTACAGATCCGCAGTAGTATAGCTTGTTGCTGGATATTTATATATATTTTTTATTTAGGATGCGATTGTATGGATATAAATTTGTCATATTCTTTATGATGATATTTGCTGGATGCTTTCTTTTCTTCAAATTTTATTATATTATTCATATTAAATTTATTATTTTATCGATGTTGAGTGTTCAGTGCCTAATTTTCCCTATTTTTCTCCAGTTCAATGATACAAGTTGCAACTTGTTAGCCTAAGTTTCCCCCATCATAAGTGCTGCTGCATCTCAACTCAGTATCTTCCTCATACTGGTACAGTCAAAACACTCTCATAATGCATATTTGTGCATCTCCACCTCTGCTACCTGTGCTGCAATACTTCCCTTTACTTCACTACAGTGCAAGTCACTGCTCAAGCTCTCATACTACCTACTCGCATAATAATCAGCAGGTAAAATAAAGTCTACACCTTACTTCCCTCCAGGCTTCACTCACCCCTATCTCTGATACTCTCTAATTCGAGTATCAAGCCAACCACAGTCCCTTTACAAACTCAAACACACTGAATTATAATACACACACTCTCTTCCTATCTCTGAGCACATTAAGACCAACACACAACACAGATAGTACTGTCTTAATTCCCTGATATTTAATTCACACAGTTCCTAATATATTTTGGTTTACAATACTTGGCCTGAATTTACCCAGTGCACTAGAATTTTTCCCCTTGTTGCTTCTACTGTGTCCCTTATTCAATTATTTCTACTACATGCTCGAGTCCCCTCATGGCACATAAGCTGAGCACACCACACAGAACCTACTAACAGTCACAGTGTTTATTCCTCTATACATCACTGTCAACACTGCTACACTACATGTAGTATGAGGCACATACACACACAATCACTATTCTTTTTTACCCCAAGGGGGTTGGCAAACCCAGAAATTCAATTCAGTATTATTATTTTTTATTTTTTCTGTAAAATTAGCGACGTTTTTAGCGACGTTTAGCGACGTTAATATACGTCGCTAAATACGTCGCTAATTAGCGATGTTGCTACACGTCGCTAATGACGTCGCTAAAATCGTCGTTGTATGTCGCAAATTGCTGACATGGCATTATTGCCAGGTCATTAAAGACGTCGGTGTAACGTCGCTAAAGAGGTCGCTAAAATCGTCGTTGTATGTCGCAAATTGCTGACATGGCAGTATTGCCAGGTCATTAAAGACATCGGTGTAACATCGCTATATAGGTCGCTAATTACCGACGTTTAGCGACGTTAATAAACGTCGCTAATTAGTGACGCTGCGTCGCTAAACGTCGCTAAATTAGCGACACATTTAAGTCGCAAAAAAACGTCGGCAGAGCGACGTTTAGCGACGATATTTCTTTTAGCGACGATTTTTCTTTTAGCGACTTGCTTTTTTTCGACTTCTTTAAAACGTCGTTAATTACGTCGCTAAACGCAATTAGCGACGTTTTTTGGTCAATTAGCGACGTTTTTAAACGTCGCTAATTTGACTTTTTCTGGTAGTGGGTGAACGACACTTCTTAAGTCGTCTCTATCCTCTATGCCAGCTTACTATTTTTCATCCTACCTTAAAGTCACTAATCTCCTCACTCGTCACCTAAGAAATTTCTGGATGGGGGGAGGGATGTGTTTCAGAAAATTCTAAAAAGATCCACTTTACAGCATGGTCGACTCTAACTAAGCCTAAGTTTCGTGGAGGATTAGGCATTAGTGACCTCGAAATCATGAATAAACCTATTGTTACCAAGCTTACTTGGAGATATCTAAGCAATCCCAACTCCGAATGGGTTAAGATTCTTTAAACAAGTATCTTTATAAGAATGAATTTTGGTCTTCTCGACAACTCCCCATAAATTCCTATATTTTGTCGAGTATTCTTAATTGTAGACAAGTGCCGTCGAAAAACATATACTGAGTGATTGGTAACCAAGATGAGGATCAGATTGCAACCTGGGTTAGTGACCTTATAGACTGTCACCTGCAGTTGGAAACAGGATTTGTTTCATTGTATATTCCGTATTCAAGAAGCTGCTGCTATATTGCAAATATCCCTCAAATCTTCTTGCCAAACTGATAAGCTGATTTGGAGACATACAACTTATGGTACCCTTACAACAAAATCAATTTACAGGGTTATTCACGATAACCAGTATCAGACACAGACTTCTAGTGCGACCACAAATTTTAAAGACTGGAAAAAGCTTTGGAAGCTGAATCATTTATGCCCAAGGGTTCTATTATTCGTATGGAGAGTGCTTAATAATACCTTCGCTATAGCAGAAATATCCACAAACGGCTACTGAGTTTAAATCCTTTATGCTCCATCTGTAAGGTAAATTCCGAAACTATAGATTATCTCATCTTACAATATTTTCATGCGGGTGCAGTGTGGCAACATTTTGGATCCAATATATGGAAACATTGATCACACCTTGACGGTTACTAGCTTCATTCGAAGAATTCTAGATGAGGGGAACTATGAGCATATTTCAGACTACTTTTACCTCATGTGGTGTTAGAGTGGGTGGGGTTCCCAACCTATATGGAGAATACCCCGGAGTGCGACAAGCGTCATCCGTGTGTAGAAAAAGCTAAGGAAGTGCATTGACCGTCATATATTGGAACATTTATGGTAAGCAAATATTATATTGGATTTTTATCTTTGACTTTGATTATATATTTATGATTAGATCTTTCATATATTAACTTTCCATATAATTGGATTTTCAATTTTTTGCAAGCCAATTTATGATTTGATTTTCATAAAATATATGATTGAATGTAATTGGATTTCCATAAATATTTTGGACTTCCATAGATTTTCAATACATGGAAACCCTAATTCATGTAAGGGTTTATAAAAAGGCTCATGCAATATAGAACAACAAGAGAGAAAAAAAGGTGGCACAAATGCTTTACACTTTTGGGGGAGATAAAGGAGATCTACGGGTATTTCTAGAAGAAGATTGCTTCGGGTAAATCTACTCGTCATCTTCGGTCTACTCGTCATCTTCGGTTCTTCGTGAGTTTTCTAATCCTATTTTTCATCTTCCAAGTAGTGTGGTGATTCCTTGTTGGATCCGTGAGAAGTTTGTAGAGGGTGTAATCTTCTATTCCAATAGTGGAGGCTTTTTAGGATTGGACTCCGATCTTCCTGTGGTTTTTTCCCTCTAGGTTTTTCACGTAAAAATTTCTTGTATCTGCGTGTAATTTTTCTGTGTGGTTTGGCCTTTGGCTTTGTGCATTGTTATTTCTTGGTTCTCTCACAGCTTGTTGGTTTTGGAAACAAATTTCGTTTTTTGTTCCCTACATGTGGAGCATGTAGAAATCATGAAATGCTGGTATTTTCAGATAAGGACCGTTCGCTACTGATGGAGTCATACTTGCTTCCAGAAGACTTAAAAGGAGAAGTATAAAGTTATTCACCGTTATCAACAACTAGATCCTAGCACTCAACCTGATAGAAGAGTAATACAGTCATGGATTTCCCCTCTTCCAGACTGTCTGAAGGTTAATTTCGATGGAGTATTTCATGATGACTTAATGTCAGGAGCAACCATCATCAGAGACAACAAAGGCTCTGTAAAGGAGCTATGCTTCATCCAAATCGGGAGGCAGCCCACTGGAAGCAGAAGGAATAGTGATCAACTTGGCGATTGAACTTTGCAAAATATTCTATAATATCAATCTAACCATTGAAGGCGACTGCATGGTGCTCATTGATTCGATACTGCACAAGGAACTTTTTGATCCATGGAGGATCAGACACATTATTGAAGAGGGACGTGCTCTTTCAAAGCGGAATTATAATCTCACTTTTCACTACAGTTCCAGGCAATCTAATATTGTCGCACATTCTTGTTTGCTATTGATTAAAGTTAAACAAAATTTGTTGTATAACAAACGAAAGAAGTACAAAGAAATTCTAAACAGAAAATCTAAGTACAATATTTTTATTCTGGGGAGTGTGACGATGGAGATCGAGTACTGCAGCTGACTCATTTACTCCGTTGACGGTCCGACGAAGGAATGTGAATGATTTTTTCACGATTCTCTCTCCTGTGTGTGCGTGCCTCTGGTGGATATGCTATCCTACTATTTATAGCCATCATGTTGACGGGTTATGCGCGCACATATGCTATGCGCGCATAGATTCTATTGATGCCACGTGTCCGTTCTCAAAATAACTGTTGTAACCGTGAAAGCATGTTACGGTCGAGCTGCCACATAGCGTCTTGTTGGGGTCTACATGTTGCTGAAGATCTTGTTTGTTCTCACCTTGTGTGCGTGACTTGGTAAGCTTGACATGTGGTCTACACTTGGTTGTGGAGAATCTTTTTAGTTAAAACATAAAGATTTTGTCGAACAGGGCCGTATAAAGACTGAACCGCATAGAGGCCGAGCCTCATAGAGATTGGGTCATAGGGTCATTTAGACGCATAAGGACTATGACGCATAGGGAGCTTGACTCATGCAGAGCCGGACGCATGGAGAGCTTGTCGCATAGGGAGCTTGACGCATAGATAGCTTTGTCATGTGTATTCGTGACACGACACAACTATATCCGGACAAAGGTAATCATGACAGTGACGTAAGCACTGACGTCCACTGTCAACATCAAACCTGAGACATTCAGAGCCATTATTGTTTTGTCAGAGTCATAAATGTTGTGACTGATAGAAATGTCACTATGCGCCCAAGTCGTCATGAGTCACACAACTCCTTGGTCGCATAAATTTTGTGCTGCATAGCTGTTTTGGTATTCGACTTATTTTGTGGGTGCATGTTTCTCTGAATTTTTGTATGCTTCTATAAGACCCCCTTCAAAGTTTTAAAATTGGATGTGTTTGGAATACTTTGAATAAGAAGCATGGAAAAAGATCTCCAGAATGCATAGGTTGCCTGTCGTATGACGATCTTTTAGCAAAAATGTGTTTGCTGCATGCTCTTGATGTTGCTGGATGAATCTGCCAAGCCATCAGATCTTCCTTAATCGAAGGATTTGACTCGATCCTTTAAGAAGATTTTTTAGGATTCTGAGCCATCTTTTGACACGGGCTTTCAGGCGTTAGTTTCCAATAAAATTAAAGTGGACCTTGTAAATCAAGGCGTTTGGTTCATCCTCATAACTGCTTGGTTCATTACGTCGATCCCCCCACGCAACCTTGGAGCCAATAAATAGGCTACCCTAGGAGGAGAGAGAACTTTGTCTCCGCTTCCTCTTCCTCTGTGAGAAATGTCGAAGGCTGTTGTCCCACTCATCGAGGGGTTTGTCAGGGGCGACATCGATCCATGGCCCCCTGATACTGGTGCTCTACTTAGAGGTAGGGGAGTGCCACTACTCTCGTGCCATGATATCAAGGACACGGAGACACAAGTACATGGTCTCGCTACGTGGATGAGAAATTATCTAGAACACGCGCAGACTCCTCACATGGCTCTGTCACATAAATGATGGCTCTTCATATGTGTTAGGCGCATAGATGAGGGCTCATCCAAAACTTGTGTCGACCATCACACTATCGCATGGACTGGGAGTCATCTAGAAAATACGTCGATTTTACACTGTCGCATGGATGAGGTATCATTTGGAACACGCGCCTACCTTATCTCTATCGCATGGCTGAATAGTCATCCAGGATATGCATCATAATTTGCTTGCTGATGATGTACGTTTTCTCTATGCAGGTTTTGTCCTCGTTTGTGCTGCCTACGATGGAGCATGGAAGGATATCATATCATTCGTCATTCGAAAAGAATGTCGCCCTTATGCGGCTGTTCGTCAAGAACTATCCCAAGAAACGAGGATGACTATTCGGTGTCACGCGTGGAGCTGTCCATGATTATGTAGCATGCTGGCTGCATTTCTTCCCTTATGCGGCCTGCCACTGGATGGGCACCTGTGGTATCGGTGACAGGATTTGGATTGATTACCATTCCCTGTCTTTAGTCTTCTGTATGATCGAAGAGCGCCCGATACCCCTTGTCCGTTGCTATCTATCAGTATGGATTCTTTTTCATATACTGAGATTTGTGCTGCAGAGGGATGATCCAGAATGCATTGAGCTATGCTACCAACTTTACTTACTTTGGTAGCAAAAATAGCATGGAGGGGTGCTTTAATAGAGAAGGTTCTTATTATAGTAACTTCCATTATATGTACTCATGATCTTGAATATTAATAAAAATCTTGGATGTAATAGATTCTCATTATATGTACTGATAATCTTTAATAAAAAGTTATTTTTCCATAAGTCTCCTTGCATTTGTCATGTTTGTATATTGTGTACCTTGAATATTGCACTAGAGGTAATATGGACGTAATACAACATCACAGCTTCCTAAGGATATCCCACTTGAAAATTTTTGTGGACCTATTACTTCTTATGCACTAGGGTGCAAGTAATAAGTTCAAAATAAAATTCTATTAGATGTGATATGGAAGTGATAGATTTTGTGGCCTTATCACCACTGGAGTACTTAAAATTAATTATGGATGATAAGTTTGGATGATAATCGATAGTAGCGGTATTATGAATGTGACATTCGATAGTCAAAATAAGAAGGTTCGCTCAGAGGTAATATAGACATAACAAACCCTAGTGGGGAGAATGTTAGGACTCTGGTTCAGAGGTAGTATGGACGTAAACTAGTGTCCAAAAGAATGAACTTTTGAGTGGTTTACTTAAGGAGTGTGTAGATGGACCTGAGGGCCACTCCACTGGGGAAGTTTTGAGGATCCATTACCTATTGTGTGTTCAGGAATCATGAACACAAATAACAGATTTTATAGTAAGTTATGGGAGACAAAAGCTTGCACTTGTACATATGCACTTGCTAGGGATGAACGAAGGAAATGTGAACACTATACATCTTGATTGTCTTGCTGAGGGTAAGGGGAGTACAAGTCTAGCCTAGACATAGTACTTTTTGAGTACTTTTTGAGGAACTTGTCATTGATTGGTATTATGAGCAAGTCTTCGTTCGATTCATTGATTGGTATTATGAGCAAGTCTTCGTTCGATTTTGCGATTCGATAGGCACTGTTGGAATATATTATTTCCACGATAAAAGGGCCTTCCCATTTGTGTTAGAATTTTTTGACCATCTTATGTGTCATAATCATCATTCTTTTTACTGTCAAAATGAGGTCACCTACTTGGAATGGCCTTTCCTTGACTCATTTGTTAAAAGCTTCTAAGAGGCATGCTTGATATAACTCGATACGCTGTTGAACTAAGAGGCACTTCTCATCGAGTGCTTTCAACTCGTACAGCCGTCGACGGTGGTTATCGTCATCTGTCGACTGGTTGGAGAAGGCCACCCAAAGTGAGAGAATTTGGACCTCTAGGGGGATTATGGCCTCGCTTCAATAGACCAAGAAGAAAGGTATACTTCTAGTTGGGGTTCGGATCGTTATGCGATAGGCCTAAAGACATTCTCTCAGTTTTTTATTCCAGCGATGCTTATTAGAAGATCCAAACTTCTTGAGTAGCTTTATGATGGTCTTATTGAAAGTCTCTGCCTGCCCTTTTGCTACTAGGTTTTAGGAAGTTGAGGATACATTCTAAATTAAGTTTTTATCTCAAAATTGGTAGAAAGTGTGACTTACAAACTGTGGACCATTGTCATGGATAATCCTCTATGGAAAGTTGAAGCAGTAAATGACGTGATGTTTGACGAAGTTGATCACGTTTAAAGTTTTTACTTCAATGAATTGAATGGCTTCCTCCCATTTGGAGAAATAATTCGTTATAGCGAGGATGAACTAGTACGCCTTAGAGGAAGGTGGACTAATCATCACGAAGATGTCCATACCCCATGCTTCGAATAACTAAGATGCAACCATTGGGTGTACGAACTCCGAAGGTTGGTGGATGAAGCCAGCGTTGATTTGACACATCTTATATTTTCTCACATAGTCAATGGCATCCTCTACCATTGTTGGCCAATAATAGCCCATACGTCAGAGACAGTCCTGTAGCTTGGGGCCAGGTTGATGGGCACCGTAAACACCGTCAAGAGCTTTACGGAGTGCCTGCTTCACTTCTGCATTTAATAGGCATCATAGTAGAAGTCCGCCATACGAACGACGATACGATATTTTGGTAGTTGTATCATAATAAAAGCGGAGGGAACGTCTCTTGATGGAAGTGGCTTCCTTCAGGTTCTCGGGAAAAATTTCCTAGACTGTGTAGTCTATGAAAGGGAGTCTCCAGTCTTGGGTGTTGAGGTTTGTCACTACTGAATAGCTTAGACACATGCAGAGGTTATTTTCCTGGCAGACCAGTTTTGATGGACTACTATGATCAGTTGATGGGTGTTAATTGGTACTTCCAAGAAAGTTGTAAGAGTGGCGAAAGCGTCAGTTGGAGGTTATTTTGTAGCCGCGATACATGCTCTATGAAGAACTCGTAGAAGGTGGAGATTATGCCGAGTGAGGCTTGGTGGTAGGACATAAAGTCCTCGTGTCAAACTTCGTACTTGCCCCAGACCTGACTAACTATTAGCTTGAAGTCATTGTAGGTTTCTAAATAGTCAACTCCCACTTATTTAGCGAGTTGGAGCCCGATAACAAGAGCGTTATACTCTGCTACATTATTGGAACATGGCTCCGTGAGTGAGTAATCATGGTGGATAACCAGATCATTGGGAGAAATTAATACCACTCTGAGTCCAGTAATAATATTGTATTTGGGCTCTATTCTTGAAGCATTGTCGAAGAACATTGGCCAAAGGGCCTCTGCGGTCCTCTTGTTGGAGTCTAATATTCGTTTGGGATCAAATCGTAAAGTTTGGATATTTTTGGCACGGGATGAGCTTCCAGGAAGTTAGCCAATGCCGGCTCTTTGACCGTCTTCTGTCGAACATACACCATGTCATATGGTGACACCAGTATTGCCCACATAGCAAAGCGAGAATTAGGTATCCCGGGCTTAGTCATGAGGACCCTGAGGGGATTAACTCACGAGATCACATGAAACATTTGGCCCGCCATGTAATGCCTGGTTTTTTGAATTCCAAAGACCAGAGCGAGGCACTCCTTCTCCACGGGATTATACCTATGCTCCGTATAGACCATCATTCTGCTTAAATAATAGATAGCTTAATCATGACCTGTATCACTCTTTTGGGCTACTAGAGCACTGAGAGAGTGATTCATCGCACGTACATAAAGCAAGAAGGGTCTTCCCACGACTGGGGCTATCAACACTGGGGGGGTTCGAGAGATACTTCTTGATGTTGTCGAACACTCACTGGCATTCTTCGATCCAGACAAAGGAGACTCCCTTCTTCATAAGCTGATGAAGGGTTGGAAACGTCTAGAGATGTTTGATATGAATCTCCTGATGTATGCCAACCTTCCTTAAAGGTAATAAAGTTCTCTGAGGTTCTTTGGCAGAAATATTTTAAGGATTTCTTTGTTCTTATCAGGGTCTATGTGGATACCCTTCGACGTTATAAAAAAATCCAAGAATTTGCCTCTAGAGACTCCCTGGAGGAATTTGGTTAGGTTCATCTTGAGCTGGCATGCACGCATCAGATCAAATATTGTCTTCATATCATGAAGGTGGTCATATTGGAAGCGACTTTTAACGGTAATATCATTAACATAATACTCGACTGTCTTGCATAGATGATCGCGAAAGATGGTGCTCATAGCTCGCTAGTATTTTTTACATGTATTCTTCAGACCAAAGGACATGATTGTGTAGCAATATACCCCTATCGGTGTTCGAAATGATGTGTGCTTCTCGTTGTCCGAAAATATCTTAATTTTGGTATAGCCAGAGAATCCGTCTATGAAGGACATACGTTCGAAGCCACAAGTGTTTTCGATCATTATGTTCGTGATTGGGAGCAAAAACTCATCCTTTGGGTATGTCGAGTTTAGATCACGAAAGTCTGTGCATATTTAGATCTTTCCATTCTTCTTGACGACAGACACGATATTGGCCACCCAATCGGGATATCTCTCCTCAAAAATAAAGCTGCTTGCTATCAGTTTGTTTACTTCAACTTCGATAGCGTTCATAATGTCCAGATGGAACCGTCATTGCTAATAATTTACTGGCTTAGCATCTGAAAAGATGTTGAGTTTATAGACCGCGATCTGGGGTCCTATCCTATCATATCTTCATAGCTCCAGGCAAATATATCGATATACTCCCTTACGAGCTGTAGCAGGGATTCACCATCTTTACCGGACAGACTTTTATTGATGAAGATAGGTTTAGGGGAGGATTCATTGCCCAGATCAACCTGTACGACTTTGTCCTCAGTGAAAGCTTCTCATTGTTTGAAACGTAACTCCCATTGCGAGTCTAAGCGTTGTGTCCATGGTTCAACCTCGAAGATTTTGGGCGGTTGGTCGTCATCTTCTTCTGGGTGAGCGGACAACATATTGATAGATAACGTTTGCTTGAGCATATCTTCAATACTTATATCAGAGTCCCATGTGGAGGACTCTGAAGAGTGAGAATGCAATTCATTCCCTTCTTCTGACCCTTCGAAAGTTACTATCGGTGTGACGTACCCCAGGTCGTGACGAGTTCGCTGGTAGTAGGTGTCACGCCCCGGCCCCGTAGGTCTGTTCATCCTCGCATTGGCGTGATGTCGCACGTGCCTAAGTTTCCCCCGTACAAGGCCAAGCATATAACATGCGGTGAGATAACTAGTTCGTAAGGTCTATATACCAAAAGAATAGGACAAACACAAGTTGATACAAAAATAAGATCTTTATTTATTCTAAATAAGTATTACAAGGGGCGTTAGGCCGAAATTATAAGTCGCTAAAGCTTTCCCTCTCTCAAAATAATAAAGGCGTACCAAGTGGCTTATAACATGGGACGATACAAAAGCGATGTTCTAACATTATGTCATGTATATGTGCTTCAGCTCCGGACGCAACACTCTAATGCTCTAGAGCAAACTCCATGCCTTAGCGTGCACGAGGGGATACTCCACACCGAATGAGGTTCTCCCATACCCTGTACACAATTTGGTGGATTACCAGTACATTGAATAACTGGTAGGGAGGCTTCTCGCCCACTCAACAAATCCAAACACGTTTAATTAGTTACGTGCACTCTACCATTGTTGTCTTTCTAGTCTTTCCTTAGAATCAGTTTTATGGCAAAGATATAAAGCCTAAATCATATGGCAATGTGCCATACGATATAAGAGTAACACGGCAATACTTACCAATATACCCTTTTTCCTTCCCTATTGAAGGTAAACCAAGTTAAAATAAGAACGAATATATATATATGAAATCAAGAAATACATAGCAAACACAAGTGTTATGAGTGTGTTGTGACTCAAAATGAAAGATATACTCAGACTATATAGATTTGAAACTCTCAGATTATTCAGATACAGATATAAATAGAGATATATTACTCAAAACAGTTAAAACAATGTAATAACTCGCACATGGATTGCTGCAATCGAGCCAACTTAATCTATATAACAGAAGGTTACTAACATGATGCCATAGTAGATGGTGTAGTCTTGAGGCAATGATGGTGTGCAAGAAAGATACAAAGGGTATTGCACCCATTCCGCCTATAATAGGCGACTACCAGAAGGCTCCATCTAGATCGAATCGGCCCTAGTGCTCTGACGACCGTCTGTGGAACTAGATTCGAAAATCCACCTTGGGCATAAGTTATTCATGACCGTACGTATTTTCAAGTCCTCCAGATTCTCGTATTAGGTACAGGTTCAAGTCAGGGTCTTATCAGAACTTATCGACTCCCCGAGCCATTAGATTCAGTACAGAACGATTGTTGATTCCAGAGATGTCATGATCTTATCTTGCTTGACTTCCCATCCTGCAGTCCCCTAGTACGGGATCTGCCTTGATGACGTAATAGTCCCGAAGCTTTAATATTTCCATTACTTGGCTCAGAATGACTATCTTGATAGCCTTCCTGCCTCAACTGAGTGAACCATTAACAGTGAAGTGCATTAATTCATGGCATGTTCTTTATGACAAGCATAGCGAATATGTAAAGCAGACAAGCATTGGTGTCATGACCCACACCTAGAATTTGGGCATGAGTCGTGGGTACGTCCAGCCTATGCCGCAATATCGGCGATAGAACGATGTCTAGGTCTCAATAATACTAAACATAACTCACAATATGTCAATGATATCAACTCCATAAGGAGGACAATGAAATAAACATCTCTCAATAGCTCATAATGTATACTCAATCACAATAACTATAAGAAATAAATGGCACGATAAAAGATAGGAAGTAATGACATAAGTCAAGCAAAATATCTTAAATAGAGATAAACTACAGTCTAGCTGTACAACATAAATAGTCTCCACAAGTCTCAAAATAAACTCAACATAAGTCTCAATATAAACTCAAATGCATAAAATAATAACTGTCTAGATAGCTGCAGGTAGTGTCTCCTCTAAAGGAATGGACTCTTCTAAGCTCTCTGGTATGTAGTCTCCATCTATACCAGGTCCATAGTGTGTAGGACAGAAATCATCAAGATCCTCTGGAAAAAATATCCAGTCAAGATTAGAGCGAAGTACAAGCACTAACAATAGTTCCATGTATATTGACAAAAACTATAATACAGTGTAAAGAAATACAAGATGGATATAAATACTGGCAATAAAAAATACTGGTGAATATGAATACTGGAATAAGAATGCTGGAGAATATATCATCATCAATGGTACAACTAGCAATGAACAGAAATACAAGTGCATGCTAGAATAATGAACTAAAATATAAGTGAATGCTAGAACAATAAACTGGAAATACATGTATAGAATATCTAGCTAAGTGTGTGAAATATCAGAATATCATGTGATCGGCTTGGGACTGATCAGGCTTGCTATATATGATTAACTATGATTCATATTGTCATGCCCCAGTCCCAAAATACGTAGGACTAGGAACATGTAAGCATGCCAGCTGCATGGATATGGCAACTCCAATATATGGAAACCAAACCCATACGTACGCTTTAATATGAATATAAAATCCACAAGTGGTATAAACATATGTCACAAGTCACAGGGTACAATCTAAATCTCATCCACAGAAAATTAATATAAATGAATAACCAGCATCTATATAACTAGATCTCAACATAAGTATCTAAGGATGATAGTTGGATGGAAACAAATCCACTACCAACTCGAATGTAAGAGCAAATACAAAATAAGTACCAGACAACAACACCATATAAGAATACCAGCTCGCAATCACGGGCTCAAAGAGAGGACATCCACGAAACATATATAACCATCCAAATCTGCGCTTCTGCAAATACTCAAGAACAGATACACCTGGCAGAGGACCAGGTCCTTAGAGGGACGTAACAAGATACAGAAAAGCGAGCCAACTTGAATATAGTAAACATGCATATTATTTAAAAATAAATAAATATGATGTACAAGACATCTATATGAATGCAAATGAGGACAACTTTTTGACGTATGGGCAAGGGTAGGCTACTCGATCTAATCCTCACAACTCACATACCCGTCTAGAACATCATCTGCCGACATACCGCGGGGGTAGCGACCCTCGTGACTCCATCAATCGACATACCGCGGGGGTAGCGACCATCGGACACGACCACCATAGTGCATGCTAGTGACTACGGTGTTACCAGAGTGGTTAAAGCCCATACGCCTAATGATTGTCCTCGATGATACTAAGTGTCAAGTGTGTGTCAACATATCTAATATATAGTAATGACTGAAAGAACTACACATGCAATGAATAAACAAAAATGAAATAAATATACAAAAATATACTAATCATGTAAAATACTGTAAACAACTTGGCAAGATATCTTGCCTGGTCTGAAAAGAATGAAGTCCCAACTCAAGGCGTCGTCCGATCTACCCGTCACATAAATTAAACAAGTTAGGTTACAAAAGTGGGTAAATAGGTTCCTCCATTTAATCTATTATAATTCTGAATAAAATAACCAAAAATAGTATTTTAATTTTATTATAATCTAATTTTATTGTTAAACCCTAATTTTGTCCAAAGAACTGAATTTTATCAACTCGAGACTCATGGCACGCAAATCGAGGCGATCTGTTGACCGAAAAGTCAACCAACACAAACTCAACTTTTATGCATGATTTCCTGTAGATTTAAGCGTCAAAAACATACTAAAATTTACGGCTCGTCCGAATTCAAATTCGTTTGGGAATTATGGCACATACAAATTTTGTATTGTGCACCGATAGTTAAATTCTAACTTAGAAGTTCTACAGAATTAAAAGTATATAAATACTTCGAAATAAATTCTGGAAAAAATATATGTCGATGATCTCGACATTAGCTTTCCGAATCTTTAAACGGTTTGTGATTCTGATTCCGAGTTCTCCTGAAATTGTGAAAACATCGAAATACGTCTATTTTCAGACATGCTGTGCTCCACGAATTTTCCAGATTTTAATACTAATAATTTCGAAAAAGAATTTATATAATCAGAAAGCTAATCTCAAAATCTTTCTAACGCAAGAAACTAGGCCTCGTTTGGAGTCCGGAGGTATGTGCAATGGCTTCTGGAAGATGAAGGAACCCTAGATGGCAATTCTCCAAAATCTCTCTCTCTAAATAATAGGATAATTAGGGTTATCATATTATATATAGAGAGAGATATACCTGCGGCTGAATGGATATCTATAGGCTGACACGTGTTAGAATCTGATTGGATGGTTTTATTTATATTATTTATTTTTGATTTGCCTTTATCAAAACATTATTTAAGTCGTTTTAAATCTAAATAACTCCAAATAAATATTAAAAATAATCATAAAAATATGGAAAAATTACAGAAAATATATTTTGAATCCAGAAACCCTAGAAAAATACTTGGAATAATTTTATGTTCATAGATTTTCTACTATAATCAGGAGAAGCTCTAAACATTAGTTTTATCCATATAACTAAAAATAAATACTAAAATTATTCCAAAAATTCTGAAATAATTTTTGAAAATATATAATAATATTATAAACCCTTAAAAATAACGTGGATCAATTATATATTCCTGAAATTGCACAATAAATTCTACAAGTCATAAAAATTAGTTATTAGCCTAATTACTCCCAATAAATACTAAAAATAATCAGAAAATTCCCAAACAATTCTAGAAAATATATGTGACTATTTAGAACCTAAAATAAAATTTTGCAATATTTTTAGTTAATTTTGAACATAAAATAAATTCTTCAAAGTCCTAAAAAATTAGTGTTACTAGTTTTTAATTAACTAAAAATTATGAAAAAATTCCAATAATCTAAAATAGCCTAAAAATAATTCTAAATAAATATTTATATAAGTAAATATACTAAAAAATTATTTTCTAATTAACTAATAGAATACGCTAAATAAATTCAACATCTATAATAAATATAATAATATAAAATATACACAAAATACCTATTTTGGGTGAGGGAGTTTACACATATAAGGTTAGGCTAACCATCCAGTTAGCTATGATGCAAGCAATAGTCAGGCTAATCATACATAATAGGCTATGAGGCATGTAATGGTCAGGCTGCACCCTACTTGAGGTGGGGGGCGAGCTATGTTGTATGTAGAGTTGGATATGATCACATAATCTACTAATATCTCCCCGTCCCCAGCTAGCACGATGGATTCCAATCACGACTCCTCGTGACAGGTCTCGATGATGCTAACTCGTATATCCATAGTGTTAGAATCATGTACGCTATACAACTAGAATTATAGAGATGATCAACATAATAAAAATTATCAGATAATGTACTTGCTTGTGGTCCTCTGCTGGTAATACCAATATCCTATTTCTGAAGTCTTGTCTGAATAATCCACCAGTCCTATAGACATAATATAATAATAATATAGCATCAGTCGTTACACTAGCATATACACAAACACAATTACACTGAACTCAGAGACTACGCTATGGGTGATACTAGTCATCTAACAGGGTCAAGTGTGCATCTAACTGCACAGGTGTCACGTCTTCAAATATTGTGCATCACAAGACAGTCAATCACTAACACATGTCTAGCCAGTACGTCAGTGTACACAAGGTAGTCGATTTTCTAATATTCAGGGTCACATGGTCATATGTAAATACAGGTACCCATAATTAACACCTATGGTCATATACAATTATACTGGATATCCACAGTTAATACCTAGGGTCATATAGCATATATATATTACATTCATACCTACTACTAGTAATCAATTTCCATACAATATACACACACATATATATATATATATTACAGTCATACCTACTACTAGTTATTACACATACACGCACGCACACGCAACTAGTTTCTGGGTTTACTTGCATAGTGTCTAGCAACCATATCTAACAGAACTTATCATGAGCAATACGCTAATCCTTAACACTATTCACCTATGCACATAAAATCATAAGAGAAGGCACTTCGAACCTTGGCCTCGACATGCACGTGCACGAGGTCGAGGGTGTCGACGGGTGATGGTACTGTCACGGCTGAGGGCTCGACTCTGGCTGCTGCTGTTGTCCGGCATCGAGTCAAGAAAAAGATGAGTCGATAAGAGACACTCATGCAGAGGATTCGACTGCTATTCAGGCGAGGGAGGTCATCGATCCGACGTGCTGGTGGCGATGTTGATGGTGATGATAATGTTGATGGTGTTAAGCGGTGCAACGTGGTCTCGGCGGGGATGGCGTCAGGGCGTGACTGTCGCGGTTCAGGCGATCGTCAGAGGGGTTGCCCGCGGTGGCTGTCTTGGTGGGGAAGTTGCTGGGGTAACATCGGTGGAGAGGTGTCGGGTGGATCCGGTGGCGGTCGACGGGTGCACTGCTCTCGGAAAGGGAGGGGGGCAGGGGTGCTGAGTAGGTCGGTGACGACGGTGATAGATTGAGGGAGTTTAGGCGAAGTCGGGTAGATGACGAGGTGAATGGGGAGGTCGGGATGGCCGGGTGTTCAGGCGATCGGGGTCTGAGCTCCGGCGGGTTGCGGTAAGCAGGGAGGGAAGGAGATAGGAGCTATTCGGCTAGGTTTAGGTTTAGGTGATGGTTGTAGAAAAATAAGAGAAAAGTTGTATATATATGTAGAGAAATAGGGTTTGATGTTAACCTAGGAAGTTGGGCCGGTTTGGCACTCCATGGGATTAGGTTTCTTTCTACATGTAAAAATTTTAAAGGGCTAGGATGGTTTTGCTTTAAAATGGGTGGCTAATATTGATGAGGGAAGATATTGAGTGTTGCATACTCCAAAATTATGCAAAAATTCACATGACCGGTCAAAGAAGAAAAATGGGTGTTTCTTTATGTGTTTGGTCCAATAGGGTGTGGACACCTCAATGCACTTTTTCATAAAAGTCTCCAATAATTGAAAAAATTGCACAAGTAGGGTTTTTGGATTAAATAAGGGAAAATACCATATTTGGTGTGATGTAGTAGCTAAAAAGGGGGTGTACTATTTAGTATGAGTCTTGAGAGTGTTAATAGAGATTTGGTTTGGTGTTGGGTCTAATTTTGGGTTAAGTTGGGTCCTTACACCAATTTAATTACAATTAATGTAAATGGTGTTCTAAAATTAATTAGAAGTACTTAGGGTTAAAATTTGGTGGGACACAAGTGTCAAAATAGAAGGCTGGCACGTCTAGAACAAGAGTGTAAAATTTGTTGGAAGATAAAAGTTAGTGTAGCGCTCCCAATATCGAAGCAACGGTAAGGTACAACAATCAAGTAAAATCACAGCAATTAAATATAATCCCTAGTATTAAATCCTAAAAATACTAATTGATGTCCATAGTCCTATAATTTGTTTAGGGGCTCATCTAGTGGGTTTCTAGGTCCAGTCCACTAACTCATGCATTTAAGGAACACTATAAATAATATATAAATATCATGCAATATATTAACACATTAAATTAAATAAATAAAAAGATAAAAATATCCCTATTCTGGAATGTGGTAGTGACAAGTCTACCCTCCTTAAAAAATTGCGTCCTCGAAATTAAAATAAACTAGCGCAAGAAAAAATAATCAGACAAAGAATTATACCTCAAGTTTCGAAAAGATACGGATACTGCTCGTGCATTTCGTCTTCTCTCTCCCAGGTTGACTCACCTGGAGAGTGATGTCTCCATGCAACACGAACTAAGAGAATAGTCTGGTTCGACAATATCTTCTCTCTATGATCCAAGATCTCTACAGGTTGTTCGGGATAGCTGAAAGTCGGTCCAACCTCGATCTCTGAGTTATCTAGTATGTGACTAGAATCTACCACGTACCATCTCAGCTGTGACACTTGGAACACGTCATGCACTCTATCTAGAACAAACGACAAGTCCAGTCTATAGGCCATTGCACCGACCTTTACAAGAATACCGAAAGGTCCGATGTAACGTGGACTAAGCTTTCTGCCTCTACCAAAATGAATCGTGCCCCGTGTTAGAGAAATCTGTAAGAACACTAAATCGCCAACCTAGAACAAACAGTCTTAACACGCAATCTAAAATAAAATAATCACAAACCAAAATAACAAAATCTATACCTTAAACTCTAGGGGTCTACGGTGGCTATCGGCCCAAAGCCGTTGTCTGTCCTGTGCCACTAGTAGTCTGTCTCTGATGAGTTTCAACTTTTCTGCTGCATCTATGACCAATTTTGGTCCTAACAAAGCTCTCTCTCCGACATCATCATAAGATAACGGTGTACGACACCTTCGTCTATATAAAGCCTCAAATTGTGATATCTCAATGCTGGCCTGGTAGCTATTATTTTAGGCAGACTCTACCACGTGTAGATAATTCTCCCAAGAACCTCCAAGATCTAGAACGCTAGTGTGTAGCATATCTTTGAGATTCTAAATAGTTCTTTCAGACTTCCCGTCTGTCTGGGGGTAGTATACGGTACTAAACTTGAGCTGAGTGCCCAAGCTAGCATGCAGACTCCTCCATAAATAGAAAATAAAATGAGTATCCCGATCTGAGATGATACTCACAGGAACTCCATATAATCTGATAATCTGCCGCACGTACATCTCTGCTAGCCTCTCTGTTGATGTACCCACTTTGATTGGTACGAAGTGGACTAATTTGGTCAACCTATCCACAATGATCAAAATTGTATCCTTTCCTCCTGGAGAACGTGGAAGCCATAAAACGAAGTCTATAGTTACGTGCTCCCATTTCCACTCTGGAATGGGTAAAGGTTGAAGCAATCCACCTGGCCTCTGTAGATCTGCCTTTACCTACTGGCATACTAAACATCGGGATACAAAGTGTGCTACCTCGCGCTTCATACCATACCACCATACGTACTCCCTCACATCTCGATACATCTTGTTGGCACCGGGATACATCGAGTACTGAGAGCGATGTGCCTCCTGCAAAACCTCTTCGCGTAGCTCCCCACTAGGAACACACATCCTCGTGCCATGCCATAAGGATCCATCATCCGCAATAGTGAAATCGTCTGTCAATCCTGTCCGAACATGTGCCCTAATACTTCTCAGAGTCTCATCATCATACTGTGCAGCTCTAATTCTATCCATCAGCTCGGATTGTATCTGCAATCCCCACATCTGAATCTCAATACCTGGAACTAGCACTTCAATTCCTAAGATCTCAAGATCGGCCAATAAATGTCTATCTGTCGTCAAGTACATAGCCATCGGATACCTGCTCAAGGCATCGACTACTACTTTGGCCTTTCCTGGGTGGTACTGTAATGAGATATCAAAGTCTTTTATCAATTCCAACCACCTCCTCTGCCTCATATTCAACTCCTTCTGTGTAAACACGTACTTCAAGCTCTTGTGATCCGTAAAGATCTCCACACGCTCTTTGTATAGATAGTGTTTTCACAGCTTTAGAGCGAAGATAACTACTGCCAACTCCAAGTTGTGGGTGGGTTAGTTCTTTTCATGAGGGCATAATTATCTTCAAGCATAGGCAATTACTTTCCTGTACTACTAAAGAACGTAACCCGACCCTTTTCTGAAGCATCAATGTAGATAGTGAAACCACCTGTCCCTGACGGCAACGTCAAAACTGGAGCTGTCGTCAATCTCTTCTTCAGCTCATCAAACGCGGCCTGACATTCCTTTGTCCAGACAAAATCTATATCTTTCTTGGTCGGCCTAGTCATTGGTTCTGCAATCTTGGTGAAGTCTTGTATAAATCTCCTGTAGTATCTTGCTAGCCCAAGAAAACTCCTGATCTCAGTTACCGAACTGGAAGTGGCCCACGACTCCACTGCCTTGATCTTATTTGGGTTAACTGAGATTCTGTCACCCGTCACTATATGTCCAAGGAATTCAACCTTGTTAAGGAAGAACTCACACTTTGAAAGCTTCCCGTACAGCTCCTCTTTCCTGAGAGTCTCCAAGACCATCCTCAGGTGCTCTTCGTGCTCCTCTAGGGTCTTCAAATACACAAGAATGTCGTCAATGAATGCCACTATGAAATTTTCAAGGTACTGGTGGAATACCTTGTTCATCAAGTTCATGAATATTGCTTTTGTATTGGTTAAACCAAATGGCATTACTGTAAATTCAAACAGGCCATATCTGGTCCGAAAAGCTATCTTTGGTATGTCTTCTCTCTTCACCTTCACCTGGTGATAGCCTGATCACAAGTCTATATTTGAAAACACCTTTGCTCTGCTCAATTGATCGAAAAGATTATCTATCCTCGGTAGCGGATATTTGTTCTTGATAGTGAGGTTGTTCAGAGCTCTATAATCGATACACATGCGTCATGTGACATCCTTCTTCAGTACGAACAATACCAGAGCTTTCTATGGTGATAAACTAGATCTGATGAAACCTTTGTCATGTAGCTCCTCAACTTGCTTCTTCAGTTATGCCAGCTTATTGTTGTTGACTCTATAGACGTATTGTGAAATGGGCTCCGTACCTGGTACCAAGTCTATAGAAAATTCAACATCTCTGTCTGGCAGCATGCCTGGTAACTCCTCTGAAAATACATCCAGGAACTCTGCTATCAGAGGATGTGGTGACTCCTCTTCTTACTTCCTAGCTCCATAAAAAGTGCCCCTGCTCTGCTTTGCTACTCCTCTGGAGACCTCAAACTCTAGCTATCCTGGCAGTTGAAATATTATTCTGCCTCCGTGACAATCTATAGTAGCATGATGCCTACTCAACCAGTCGATTTCGAGTACAATATGATATCCCAAAATTGTCATGACGAGTAAGCTCACGCTCAACTTTCGGACTTTCTATAATACTCTTCGGTCCTTGCAATAATCACAGACTAGGATAATACCTCCTCCAGTCGTGATCTTGCAAGTCCTATTAATGGTTCCATCTCTAAACAATGCTTAAGGCATAAGATATATATACGAAACTATGAAAAGTGCCAGAATCAAAATGCAAGTGTTAGAATAGAATTGAGTAAAACTGAACCTGAAATCACGTCTCCAGCTAGCTCGGCCTCCTCAATCGTCATGGCGTATGCACGTCCTTGTGGTGCTCCTCTCTGCTGCTGCTGGTCCTGAGAAAATCTCTGCTGCTATAGCGGAAGTGGAGGTCCCCTCTGCTGGCCTTCTGGTACAGTAAGTACTCTGGCTGGTCCTCTCTGAGCGGCTGCTCCACCCTGACGAGTCTGAATCGATGGACAGTCCCTCGGCAGATGTGCTTACGATCCACATGATAAGCATGTAACCAACCTCTTCCTGCAGATTTCTCTAGAATGTCCTGTCTTCCCGTAATATGCACACTGGGCAACGGGCTGAGTCTGCCTCTGTGGCTATTGCTGCTAGGTGTGTCCTCGAACTGGTGCCTGGTGCTGCTGATGTTGCTGCTGGTACGGCCTCTATTGTTACTGAAAGTGCCAACGCTTGGCCGGTCCTAAACTACCACTCGTTCCTCCAGAAGTGTCGTATCCTCTCTTGGGCTTGAGGTCCAAGTCATCTTCAGCAATCTGGGCATCTATCAGAATACCCTCAAATATACCAGTACGACGTCCTGAAGTACGAGACTTGATCTCTCTAGTCAACCCCTTCCTGAATTTTCGTGCTCGGTCTCTTGGGTCTCTAATTATCGATGGCACAAATTGACTCAAACGGCAAAACTCTGCGACATATTCATCAACTGACAAGTTTCCTTGGACCAAGTCATGGAACTGACTCTCCAATGCTCACAAAGCTACGTCAGGAAAGAACTTCTCTTTGAAGAGCTCCTTGAAGTCCTCCTAAGTAGGTCCTCCATAGTGAGTCTCGGCTCTGTATGATACCATGTCAGTACGATGTCAAACATCTGATTGCTAGCATCCTCGATCTGAAGAATCTCCAAAATCTGCGCCAAACGCAAGTTTCTCTCTATATCCTCTAGCCATTCATCAGCATAGAGTATCCCCTCGGTGCCATTGAACTCTCGAGGCATCATCCTCTTGAAGTCCACTATATTACCCAGCCTCTGGTGTTGCTGGCCAGGATGTTGCTGGTGTTATGATACTCTCTCCATAGCCTGGAGAGCTACCTGATGAGCATTCTCCATGCTCTCTCTCATCAGCTCTGTTTGTGCCTGGTGCGCCTCTGCCTGCACCCTCTGAGCCTCAGCATGAACACGCTAAGCTTCTGTTGTCACTCTTTGGGCATCTAACATGCCTTGGATAAGTGTGAACATCTGTGCCCCATCAGTCGGCATACCTCCGGGAGATAGAGTCGGTGGAGGTAGAAGGTTGTCCGTCACAGCTGGGCCAATCCTCTGAACAGGTGGGGGAGGAGGAACCCCAAAAGTTGTATATACTTCCACATGAACAGGAGATGTAGGAGGAACTCCAGATGTCTGTTCGTCCGGTCGAGAGGTGGCAGACCTCTCTGAAGCTGCTGCTCCGAATCTCAAAGACCTAGTCTTCGGCGGCATCCTTAAGACAGATAAAAAAATTCAATTAAGATAATAGATACGATATTATCAAGGAAGGAAAGTAAAATTCTAAGGAAGCAATTATGCAGAATAGCATAGTAAGTTCAGAATTTCCTAGTTGTGATTGAGCATACTCTCATCCTAAATCCTATTTCCTATATCCTGTCGCAGGCTCGCAGTAGTACAACTAAGTTGTCACACTACCACGACATCGTATAATTTGCAAAGCCTGACCTGCATGGGCCACCACTAAAAATGTGTCACGATCCGCACCCAGAATTTGGACATGAGTCGTGGGTACGTCCAGCCCATGCTGTAGAATCAGTAGTAGAATGCTATCTAGGTCTTAATAATACTAAACACAACTCACAACCTGTCAATGATATCAACTACATAAGGAGGACAATGAAATAAATATCTCGCAATAGCTCATAATGTATACTCAATCATAATAAGTAAAATAAATAAATGGCACAATAAAAGATAGGAAGTAATGACATAAGTCAAGCACAACATCTCAAATAGAGATAAACTATATTCTGGCTATCCAACATAAATAGTCTCCACGAGTCTCAAAATAAACTCAACATAAGTCTCAATATAAACTCAAATGCATAAAATAATAACTGTCTAGATAACTTCAGGTAGTTTCTCCTCTAAATGAATGGACTCTTCTAAGCTCTATGGTATATAGTCTCCATCTATAGCTGGTTCATAGTGTGTAGGACAAAAATACTCAAGATCTTCTGGAAAAATATCGAGTTGGGATTGGAGTGAAGTACAAGCACTAACAGCAGTTCCATGTATATTGACAAAAACTATAATACAGTGTAAAGAAATACAAGATGTATATAAATACTGGCAATAAAAAATACTGGAATAAGAATGCTGGAGAATATATCATCATCAATAGTATAACTATCAATGAACAGAAATACAAGTGCATGCTATAACAATGAACTGGAATATAAGTGAATGCCAGAACAATAAACTGGAAATATATGTATAGAATATCTAGCCAAGTGTGTGAAACATCAGTATATTATGTGATCAGCTTGGGACTGATCAGGCTTGCTATATATGATTAACTATGATTCATGTAAGGTCAGGCTAACCATCTAGTTAGTTATGATGCGAGCAATAGTCAGGCTAATTATATATAACAGGCTATGAGGCATGTAATGGTCCGGCTGCACCCGACGTGAGATGTGGGGTGAGCTATGATGCCATATAAAGTTGGGTATGATCACATAATCTACTAATATCTTCCCGTCCCCAGCTAGCAAGATGGATTCCAATCACGACTCCTCGTAACATGTCTCAATGATGCTAACTCGTGTATCCATAGTATCAGAATCATGTACGTTATACAACTAGAATCATAGAGATGATCAATATAATAAAAACTGTCAGAGAATATACTCGCCTGTGGTCCTCTGCTGGCAATACCAATGTCCTATTTCTGAAGTCTTGTCTAAATAACCCAACAGTCCTATAGACATAATATAATAATGATATAGCATGAGTCGTTATACTAGCACATATACAAATACAATTATACTGAACTCAGAGACTACGCTAGGGATGATATTGGTCATCTAAAAGGGTCAAATGTGCGTCTAACTGCACGGGTGTCAAGTCTTCAAATGTTGTGCATCACAAGACAGTCAATCACTAACATATGTCTAGCCAGTACGTCAGTGTACACAAGGCAGTCGATTCACTAATATTCAGGGTCACATAGTCATATGCAAATATAGGGTACCCATAATTACCACTTATGGTCATATACAATTATATGGGATATCCACAGTTAATACCTAGGGTCATACAGCATATATATATTAAAGTCATACATACTACTAGAAATCAATTTTTGCACAATACACACACATATATATATATATAAACTAATTCGTTATTATATACACACACGCACAAGCAACTAGTTTCTGGGTTTACTTGCATACTGTCTAGCAACCATATCTAACAGAACTTATCATGAGCAATACACTAATCCTTAACGCTATTCACCCATGCGCATAAAATCACAAGAGAAGTCACTTCGAACCTTGGCCTCGGCGTGCACGTGCATGAGGTCGAGGGTGTCGACGGGTGATGGTGCTGTCACGACGGAGGGCTCGGCTCTGGCTGTTGCTGTTGTTCGACGTCAAGTTGGAGAAGAGAGTCAAGGAGAGACGCTCAAGCGGAGGACTCGGCTGTTGTTCAGGCGAGGGAGGTCGTCGGTCTGGCGTGCTGGTGGCGGTGTTGATAGTGATGATGATGTTGATGGTGTCAGGCAGTGCAGCATGGTCTCGGCGGGGATGGCGTCAAGCGGTGACTGTCGTGGTTCAGGCGGTTGTCAGCGGGGGTGCCCGCCGTAGCTATCGCGGTGGGGAAGTTGCCGGGTGACGTCGGCGGAGGGGTGTCAGATGGATCCAGTGGAGGTCGATGGGTGTACTTATCACGGAGGTGAGGGGGGGCTGAGCAGGTCGGTGATGACGGTGATGGGTTGAGGGAGTTCAGGCGAAGTCGGGTAGATATCGAGGTGAATGGGGAGGTCAGGATGGCCGAGTGTGCAGGCGGTCGGAGTTTGAGCTCCGGCGGGTTATGGCAAGGGAAGGAGATGAGAGGTATTCTTTCTACATGTAGAAATTTTAGAGAAATAAGGTTTGATGTTGACCTAGGAAGTTGGGCCAGTTTGGCACTCCTTGGGATTGGGTTTCTTTCTACATGTAGAAATTTTAAAGGGCTAGGATGATTTTGTTTTAGAATGGGTGGCTAAGATTGATGATGGAAGATGTTGAGTATTGCATACTCCAAAATTATTTAGAAATTCATATGATCGATCAATGAAGAAAAATGGGTGTTTCTTCATGTGTTTGGTCCAATGGGGTATGGACACCTCAATTCACTTTTGCATAAAACTTCCCAACAATTAAAAAAATTGCACAAGTCGGATTTTTGGATTAAATGAAAGAAAATACCATATTTGGTGTGATGTAGTGGCTAAAAAGGGTGTGTGGTATTTTGTATGAGTCTTAAAGGTGTGAATGGGGATTTGGTTTAGTATTGGGTCTAGTTTTTGGTTAAGTTGGGTCCTTACACCAATTTAATTAAAATTAATGTAAAAGATGTTCTAAAATTAATTGGAAGTACATAGGATTAAAATTTGGTGGGACACAAGTGTCAAAATAGAAGGCTGTCACGTCTAGGACAATGGTGTGAAATTTATTGGAAGACAAAAGTTAGTGTAGCGTTCCCAATATCGAAGCAATGGTAAGGTACAACAATAAAGTAAAATCACAACAATTAAATATAATCCCTAATATTAAATCCTAAAAATTCTAATTGATGTCCATAGTCCTATAATTTGGTCAGGGGCTCATCTAGTGGGTTTCTAGGTCCAGTCCACTAACTCATGCATTTAAGGAACACTATAAATAATATACAAATATCATACAATATATTAATACATTAAATTAAATAAATAAAAAGGCAAAAATACCCATATTCTGGAATGTGGTAGTGACAATTGGAACAGTATGAATATAACTTTAAGGAAACATACGACATATTCATACTTGAAAATATAAGTGGCTATGTCATGCCCCAGTCCCAAAATACGTAGGACCAGGAATACGCAATATGCCAACTACGCATTCGACTAGACTCTGGTCCGACTCGAATACGTATAAGCTATAATAATAAAGGTCACTATCTAAATAATCTAGTAAATAAAACATCTATGTCTCAATCCACAATAAACAGAAATACACAAGAATAAGCTAAATGTCCTACAGTCGGCCGTCCAATAACACACAAACTCGAATAGACTTGAGAAGAAATATGAGTCTATAAAAACTAGGCTACAACAGCAGATGAATAAACAGTATGAATAAAATAACCATAACACCGATAGAAATGATATAAGTACCTGGTACCAATGCCTGCAAGACAAACAACTCCATCAGCAACTCCAAACGCTCCATAATCGTCTATGATGAAAAATTAGTAGGGGACCAGGTCCTCAGAGGGACGTAATAAGGTACAAAATAGTATGCCATAGTATAACAGAAAGAAACAAGTGCAATATCGGTGTAATCTAGCATAACCACCAAAGTGAGACACAATTTTGAAGACAATGTTCGACGCGTGGGCTGTCCAAATAAAATCATAGCTTCGGACACGGAAACACACGGGACGTACCACAACTCCGGGCAAAGAGTCACACGGGTGATACTACTACTCCGAATATAGGAATACTACAGAAATAGAATATATAAATGTATATAGCTCGTGCAGAGGAGGCTAAACGTCTAGTAGCTGTCTTCCCCTTCCCAAGCAGTCAACGATTGTGCGTTGAACCTGAACCTCTATCTAGTAGTCTCGTCATACTGAAATAACTATCAACGATCACAGTAGCGCCCCGTTCTACGTAGGCGCTATGTACAAGTGATATCACCTTACTTGCTCGAACGGAAGTCTCTCGGAGAGTTCCTGACCGATTGATCAAAGTGAGTGGGTAGAACTGCATTCTCTGATTCTTGCACGACTTAATAATGAACATGAGTTTTTGAATGCTTGTTTGCTTAAAAAGATTGTTTCATAAGAAGAATGATAGAACCGACTCAGCATGCTAATAACAGAACTCACATAGCTTTTCATTGAAACAAATCTGCTCGCTTGCCTAACTAAAGAAATGAGAATGCTTGTCAGAAATAAGATCGAACCATTGCTATGCTAAAGAGATATAAGAAATATTGCATGCTTAGTTACACCGACACAGCTCAAACGAACCCTTGCTATGCTAAAGAGATATAAGTAAATGAATCGCATGAATAGGTCCCTTTGTAATATGCTAAGAAAGAGATAGTTATTGCATGTTAGATTTAAAATCAACCGTGCTTGTCAGTATATGTTTCGCTTGCCTGTTTTGCTATCGATCTACTATAAGTTATAAGTATAAAAAAGAGTATAATAGTCCGCCCTGATGTTTCGGTCCTTCGGGATCTTGGGGGGTGTGCTATTAGATTGTTGAAAAGATGTGTTTGCCTGAATGAATAAAAGAGAGAGTCTAATAGTCCGCCCTGATGTTCCGTTCCTTCGGGTTCCTGGGGGGTGTAGCTATTAGATTGTTATATGCTTGTGAATATGAATATGATTGTATATTGTTGAATGTTGCTTATCATGCATTAGTCTCGGACAACTTGTGCACAAGGTAATGGCCTCTCGATCGGTTTCTGGGGTACTGGAAATCGATCGGTCCGGAAGGGATTGTGAGAGCACCCTAATGTTTCGGTCCTACGGGATCTTGGGGGGGTGTTATTGTCCAATAATGGAAAAAATCATGGACCGTCATATAGATAGGGCTCATGCTAGGTTTACCTTCTTGTATACCTATCGATTGATGACACCAAATGATTGATTCATAAGTTTGTCCATATATGCATATTGTGACTAACTTGTGTGTCTGCTGCAGGGATAACCGTTCGGCTATAGGGTAAGAAATATGAGTTTATACATAAGCCTGCTTGTTTATTTTTTCTGCATCGTAGAGATTATCTGTTAGTGCTTTATGCATTACATCGGTCAGACAATGACTATTAGTGTAGAGCTGAACCTCGGTCACAGCTGCTAATAGTATCAGAATGTGAGTCATTGGTTAGCTGGATTACCGCTACTGATTCTGAGTTTCTCGGGGACCAAAATCATATAGATATGTTGCCTTAAATTCTTGAATGAATGATAGTCCACTTGATATGTTTTCCTTGATTGGATATAATCAGTCTGCTAGATAAGCTTTGCCCCAAAAGAGTTAGATTTGATGTACAATACATGCTGTGCACCACACGATAGAGCACTGTCCCGATTCGTATGCTTATAGTTTGAATATGCAAAATTGTTTCAAAGTTATATTTTCTAAAAATGTAATCTGACTATAAATCCTGAGCTGCATAAAATGAACTTAGGTAAAAGTAGCAAGATCACTAGTAATACAATATTTTGCCACATGATTACTTAGTATGGGTTTCAGGGGTGTAGCTTCTGTTCAGTTGTTTATTCTCACCAGTAATCATAAAAGTGCTGATCCACCAACAGTTTGCTTGTTCTTAGGTGCTTGTCCGTCTGAGGAAGCGATAGCCGTGTCTCATCCCAAGGAACCGAAAATCTGGAGTCGATTCCTTGAGCCATATCGAGTTGAGCTGCTTTTGTATAGAGGGATATAATGTATGGAACGGTGTCATTATAATCGAGAGATAGTGTGCTTGAGAGAATTGTAACCTCGGCCATGGGCCGCTTGTAACACTTGTAAATATCAAAAAAAGAGCCTATTTTCTTATGCCATTGTGTTCTTTACTTTTCAGCAAAAATTATATGCCGTTGCTTCAGTATTGAATAGCTTACTCGCCCTTGTTCAAAGCTTTAGCCTTGTGCAAGCGCATCTTAGGCTTTCACGGCATCATGCCCCTTGCGAGGACGATTGGTTCCGTAGGGAGCAAAGCGAGGACGAACGGCCCTGCGGGACGGGGTCGTGACAATCATGACCCTAAATTTGTCCCAGTTTCCAGTCACACTGACAGTATCAGGATACAGGAAATCTAGCACGATGACAGTGTCTGGATGTGTCCTAGGGTTATAATGTAAACAAGGTATTACGAACATCTATCACTTGTTACCAGACGTTACCGACGAACGTCTGCACCCGGTTGTGACCCGGATGCAAAGTAACGATTCTAATCCATAATGTGCACAATGTATACAATAAATAAGTAAATATATGGTAACTGAAATATAGGGTGGCAAGGCACACTTTCTTGGATTCAGATGCTGAAGATGGGGCTCCGGTACAACATCCAAGTTCGTGGGTCCCGTAGTACCTAGAGACGAGATACAAGCTCAATCAATAGACTATCACGAGGCTAAAATAAAATGTGACACATGCCTAGCATATGCTTCAATCTTAGTTACAAGCTCACATAGATACTAAGCTAGAGGGTTGACCAAGGTTGACTAACGGTATGCTACATCTAATCTGATTAATCACTTGTATAATATCATCAGACAAATCCTCAATCCTATATTTATCATGGTGTTTATCAGTATTTCAAGCCATGATCAATTCTTAAATTCCTTATGGTATTCACAGACTTTATCATACACGATTAAATATGTCATCCTCGAAATAAACAATCATTATTTATTAAAATTTTAATATTAACCAATGGGTTGATACCATTCTACCATTTCATAATAATTAGCCTGCTCCTCGATTAAATTCATCATTATTTATCAGCCGTCAATAACTGACTAATGGTTTGATATTACACACCATTTCACAATAAATCACCTGCTCCTCAATGATAATCAATGTTTTAATATCATAGTATCATTTCACAACAATTAAATCTGTCATCAACAATAATCAATATGCATATAATAAAATAAACAACACCCTAAATTCTCATACCTAGCATTCATAAACCCTACTCTCAATATATATCATTCTCAACCATCAAATGCATATATTTCATAACATCAAACCATAAATATCAATGCATTCAAAATCCTAAAACCTCATATCAACTTCTTAAACCCTAAAACTTAATGCATTATATATAAACCCTAACTAAGTTATATAACAATATACAAAACTACACTACACATGGAGATAGTGAAGAGTTCACCTTGGCAGCGGCACGTGGAGGCAGTCTGGGTGGTTGCTGGCCAGAGGGGGTGGTGATGATGAAGATGACGCGGGTCATGGAGGTGCGAGTGACCAGAGGAGGAACTGATGGCCGGAGTGAGGTGTCGGTTCGGCGGAGAAGGTAAAGGTAGTGGAGATGTAGGTAGTGGTAGTCACGGTAGTGCTGATGATGATGGTGGTGATGGTAGCACAGATGGATGGCTGGAGTAAAGGTCAGTCGATGTTGGTGATGGTGATGATAATAATACTATCGTCGGGGAGGTCGGGTGCAGTCGGCTCGAGGTGGTCGACGATGGGATGGTGGAGGAAGTGATGGAGACGACGTGGTAGACGCAGTCGGCTCGAGGGTGGTCCATGTAGCAGTGGTGGATGCAGCAACGGGTTCAAGGTCGGTCGAGGAAGTGCAGCGGGATGGATGGGTGGAGCCGCGGTGGAGTCAGGGTGGAGGTTAGTCGATTGGAGAGGGTGGCAGTCGGTTGAGGAACGGGATAGAGGTGGCAGCGGGCACGGGTGGAGGAGGATAACATGGTGGTGACCGAAGGTAGAAGATGTGGGAGATAGCGGGTTCTGCAGAGTTGAAGGATGAGATGAGGAGAAAGAAGAAGAAGAAGAAGAAGAAGAAGAAGAGAAAGAAATATGGAGTGGTCGGTTGTGAATGTAGGTAGAGGGAGGAGAGAGAGAGGGGAGGGTGGTTTTCAATGTCCTTAGGGATTAGGGCCGACATAGGAAAAAAAAGTGAAGAGGGATTAAATAGGAGAGTGTGTGGTAAGTGTGTGGTTAGGATGAGTCCCAATTTTGAATGGAGGGCTCAGATTCCACATGAAGGAATAGTACGTCCAAGGGAGAGAGAGGGGGGTGATATGATCGGTCAAAGGTTGAGGGAGAGGGTTTCTTCATTGGCTTGGACCAATGAGGTGATGACACCTATCACCACTTTTGCAAATAAGCCCCTTAACTTTTGGGTATTTGCACAAACATGTAAAATAATGGGTATTTGATGTGGAAAGTGGTGTTTGGTATTTTGTAGGATGAGGGGGTGTTATGTGTTTTGCATGGGCTTAATGAATGATAGATTGGGTTAAATTGGGATTAATTTAAGATTAGTCAAAGTTGGTATCCCCAATTTAATTAAAATAAAATATCATGTGCTCTTAAATTAAATGGGGGCATATGGGGTCTTAATTTGGAGTGACACAAAGGTCATAAAATGTGTAGGCTTGGTATTAGTCTTGGACCCTTTAATTGGTCCGGCTAAACGGGTTGAGTTTGTATCTCAAAATTGATGGCAACGATAAAGGTACGCGACACAGGATTAAAGGATGGGTTTCAGATACGGGAAGTTGTGCAATTAAATTAGAGCACAAGAGATTGTGTTTATGAGTGACAGAAAAGTCCAGTGCCTAAGTTGGCTTATCAAGTCAAGAGTGCAACAATTAGTTGAAAATTATGGGCTATTGTTGGGCTCCAAAAATTGCAACAACAGTAGGGTGCACCAAGGGTTTAAATATAGAACCAAACAACTGCATCTAATTTCTAAACCTCAACTACACTGACGCTACAATAATATTTCTAACTCAATCTAGTCTACCTAAATTAAAATATTTGAGGGGGTTTACAGGCTACGCTAGCACGATTCTAAAGGGTAGTGCGAGGAACCAACATAAACCAAGTTTCATTTCCATGTTCTATGCAAGTAATATAAGATATGATTATTCCCTTAGCTAAGTGCGTTCACTTCTTTTATTAGCATACAAGGGTTATCTCCTAGCGATCTGGCATGTATATTCTAAATTCTTTGGTGTGCAGGCCAAGTAAAGACAGGTTCAACGTAGCCACCCACCTGAATGAGGGCTTGCCTCGGCCGAGCGAGACTCCAAGTGAACCACGGAAAAATCCAAGTCCAAGTGTGCTGATATGTCGTTTGAGTCATCTTGCATAACTGAGCGAAGTAGATTTTTACATAATACACCACTCAAAAGAAGTTTCGTCCTTGAAACTTACGAAGATAGAACTCATCCAAGAACAACACTTCTATACCAAACTTGAATATATCACGTTTATCTTTAAATTCTTGAGTACACTTATTGTTCATCTATACATTCCAAGTCTACTATATCCTTACAGTCTATCAAATCCTTTCCATAATCTCTATATGTTTATCACTTGACGCCTATCTTCCGAAAACTCATTCATCGAACAAAACCTAGTGTCATTACCATATTTCTAGATGAGGGCATTCTTTTCATTTAGCATATTTATTATTTAGTAATTAAATATTATATATTGTGCTACTAATTAATTATATTATATTGTACTATTTTATTATTTGATTAGTGAGCTAGCCTATGTTTACTTGGACTTATCATTAGTGGACAGATTAGAATGTCCTGACATAATTGAGCCTAATATTAGACTAGGCTCATTAGACCCTATCACGCACAAGTCCCAAAATATCGAGGGACTAGCCACGTGGCAATGGCCAGCAGCACACACTGATGGGCAAACCCAATTTAATGGACCCATCAGGGTATACTTAAGCTCTAAAACATTAGTAAGGGTCTAATATACTAATCTCATCCACAGAAATAAATATAATCAATATGAAATGTAAAGCAACATCAAGTCTTAATAGAATATATCTCAGGAAACAACCCGATAATGAGTTTGATACATCAATCAAGAGAAAATAAATAAAGAGTATAACAACAGCAAATATTGAGTATAGATAGAGCAGATACTCAAGAGAAATCCTCGGCGATAACCTCGTCCTCAGGTTTTGTACTACTCCAATGTCTGATCCTGTTCTGTACACCTCGGGGTAGATCTCCTCAGCTAAACCTGGGGACATAATCCGGATTCCAAGTCCTCAGGGGACATAGCATGGTACAAGAATAACTCAAGCCAAATAAATATAGTATAGTAATAAATGAATCAATAGGGCAAACTATATAACCAGCTAAGTGATATACAAAATGAGAGCAACACTAGTCTCAAGCTGAGACCACTATAAGCTCTGTGTCTGGGAGCCGGTAGCGGTAATATCACGTAATGTGCCTAGCTCTGGTATAGAGTCTAGAGTCTCACAATAATAAATATATATATAATTAGCCTGTAGCCTGTGTGTCTTTTCCCACCCAATGTAATCACACATCTCATGTCCATGACACACAAGATCATATCTAATACAACAAGTCATAATGATATCTAAGCATATGTATAATATATGTGTCACAAAACCTGTATCCTATACAGAATCACCATGAATATCTCAGAAAATTCTGTCTCATGAACAGTGTCAAGTGTCCTAAGGTATGACGTACTTGATAATGCAAGCACGAAAATATATAGGGTCTCGATATCCATCTCTATGTGACGTTACACACCTCCGCGTACGGTATTGACACCCGAATATTATTCGAAAGATAAGTAATGTCACACGGTCATAGGTTAAGTAGATACATCATATAAATAAATCAAGATAATAATATGAAGCAGGTACTGCAAGTTTGGCCAGGTACACTTGCTTGGTGTTTGGTTTCCAACTGCTGCTCTAGTATCAGCGGGATTTGCAGGTACTCCTTCGGTTGCTGAAATAAATATTACCATCATGCTCAGAAGATATCAAATAGCTAGAATTGCCTATCCATAAGTCCAATTTGCACATAGGGGCAAAAATGATAGTTTTTGGTCAAAGTAGGGTCCACATGTGGCCCACTTCGCACCGAGAAATGTGCCAGAGACAATGTTCTCCAAATTCGTCAAACTTAATGTCCATAAGTCCAGAAAGACGAAACGAACCCAACAGAATATCCAAAACTAGATTCTGATGAGCCGATCACAAAATCGTCCGTCAAGTAGAGCCGTGGGGCCCACGATACGAGATTTTGTCAACGTTCTCAGAATTGAACCAAACTTGGGTCACAGGACCAGCGTATTGCTACGAGTCTGATGGTACAAGTTTCCTTTTGATACGACGAGCGTACACGAAGTTACAACGAGTTTCAGAATATGGCCGATATGGGGTATTGTCGACGGATATGCGTTGATTCTGGTGTGCACGCACATCCAAATCAACTTCCGCAAAATCTCATACGTCCGTATTAATGGCGCACACCTTTCGCTAAAGTTCGCACACGACCAAGTCTTCCCGTTTAGCGGGGCACACCCAGTTCCAAGAAAATTAGGGTATTTAAATAACAAAGTTTTTGGTCATTTTTACCCTCGAAAATATTACAAACTACAGCTCAATAAAATAAATTAAAAATAGGGTTTAAAACTTGGTCATATGGTCTAAATTACTGTTCAAGCCAATTTTGAAAATATTACACAAGTTAGTCGCAAAATGGTCGCGAACAGGAAAGTTCGGGACAAATTCTGAATTTTCAGAAAAGAAAATATTTTTTCTAATTTTGCGTCACAGTTTACGATCGTCACAGGACGCGATACCCCAAACGAGTTGTACGGGGTTCGAGAGGGTCCCGCAGGGTACGCATCACAGCTGACAGAATCGAAAATGAGACAACGAGGAGAGAGAAATGCTCACCTGAACAGGGCATCGGTATTGACTATAAGTCGCGAACGCGGGATGGCGCGGCGACTGTGCTCGGTCGTCGTAGCAGCGCTATACTCGGCATGGCTTGGCGGAGAGGGGCGGTGGATGGCCAGGGCTGCTATTGGTCGTAGGCGGCGGGGTCCGGTGGAGGAGTCATCGTCGGAGGCTCAGGATCGATGGAGGGGAGAAGCAGCGGCTACTCGTGATCGTCCGGGTGCAGCGGGGTCGGAGTCTTCCGGTGGTAGCGGAGTCGAGGTCGTCCGGTGGCAGCGGAGGGGCGGCAAGGTGGAGGCGGGGAGCTCAGCGGGGTGGAGAGGAGTGGTGTTGGTTCGGTGGTGGAGGTGATCAATGGTGGTCGAGGGATTCATAGGCGGCGGCCGACCGTTAGCTGGGAGGAAAAGGGGCAGGGCCGGCCAACGGTTAGGGATGCGGAGAGGCGAAGGTGAGGCATAACCGCAGGCGGGGATCGCGGCGGTCGGGGAAGTCGTACGGGCGGAGGAAAATTGGGGGTTAGGGATTCACTGTAGATTACGGGTTTGGGTCGGGTCAGGTTCTGGGTATATATCCGATCCGACCTGCTAGGGTTTGGGTCCGGTTTATTTGGGTTTGGGTTGGTTCAATAAACCGATTGGTTTATTTTTGGTTAATAAAAAAATTAGTTTTTAGGTCTTTAAAACTAGTTCTGGGGTCCAATAAATTTTAGGAAAATTACCCTATGTCTAATATTTTATTTTACATCCAAAAATATTATTTTCATAATATTTTAATATTTATTTTAATACTTAAAAATATTTAATTCAAAAGAATATTTATTTTAATTCCTAAAAATCACAAAAAATTTCAGAAATATTAGGAAAATTCATTTTTGAATTCTGAAACATCTGGGGGTTTACAAGTCTATAAATATTTAATTCACGTTTATCTTTAAATCCTCGAGTACACTTATTGTTCATTTATACATTCCAAGTCTACGATATCCTTATAGTCTATCAAATTCTTGCCATAATCTCTACATGTTTATTACTTGATGCCTACACATTTTATCTTCCAAAAACTCATTCATCGAACAAAACCTAGTGTCATTACCACATTTCTAGATGAGGGCATTCTTGTCATTTAGTATATTTATTATATAGTAATTAAATATTATATATTGTACTACTAATTAATTTTATTATGTTGTACTATTTAATTATTTGATTAGTGGACTAGCCTATGTTTACTTGGACTTATCATTAGTGGACATATTAGAATGTCATGACACAATTGAGCCCAATATTAGACTAGGCTCATTTGACCCATTCCCTTAATTAATTAAGGATATCAAATTAGTTCATATAGAATTTGAAGCTTCCTAATATGTCCCTCCCTAATTAAAAGTCATGACTAGCTAGTAGGGGTACCATAGACATTATACATTGCTTGGGAAGGGGGGAAGAGGGGGCTGGCCACTATAGAGGGTCTCACCCTCTCTTTCTCCTCTCATTAGTTTATTTTATTAGAGATCCCCAATTGTGTTCTTTCCCAAATTGACTCATTCCTCTACCAAATTTAACCTAATTCAGACATATTCCCTCTCAATTTCTTCATCTAAGAAGCATTGGAGCTTGGATTGTAAATAGTACTTGAAGGAAGAAGAATTGACAAGGAGATTGTATCCTAATTGTGTCCATTAAGCATTTTATTGGAAATCCATCTCCCAATAGATAAATTCTGAATCAATGCCTTAATTTAGACTCTAATTCATGCATTTAATCATTAGAAATTATCCATTGGCTTAGGGCTACCCATAGGATCAAGAACTAGGTTTATATGACTTGTATTGTAAAATATATATGGTAATTTATGTCCAATTAGGGAGAATTCCAGATTGACACATCGAATGTATGTTATGAGACTAATTGGATCTAATTAGACTTAGTTCGGGATTGTGGGACTATATACGTGTCCACAATTGGACACGAGTAGAGCGTATCATAGTATCTTGTGATACGATATGATACGGTGTTTATTTTGGGTGATTTATGTAATTACTCTTTAATTTCTTTTGTTGCAAGTTACTTTAATTGTATTATGATGTTGATTATATGTATGTATGGATAATTTGGAGATTTGGAGGTTTTGGCAATCCAATTGGGCACGTATCATAGAGTATCATAGATAGCATGCCAAGTGTTTGGTCTAATGCTTCTATTGTGTGTGTGTGCTATATATATATATATGGAGGTTTTGGCATTCCAATTGGGTACATATTATAGAGTATAATAGATAACATACCAAGTGTTTGGTCTAATGCTTCTATTCTGTGTGTGTTCTCTCTCTCTCTCTCTCTCTCTCTATATATATATATATATATATATATATATATATATATATATATATATATATATATATATATATATATATATATATATATATATATATATATATATATAAGAGTATATATATTTATTTAATTGTTGATGTATATATATGTATATAGACATACAACAGTGACAGCAACTTAAAGTTGCTGCATTCAAGCATAGGGGATTAAGTTATCCGAAAACCTGGAGTTGGGGTAATGATAAGAAGTAGCAGCAATGCACAACATGTACTGCTATAAGAGCAGGCAGCAGCAGCAGCTGTATATGAGCAAGTCAGCAGTAGCAGTACGTGGATAAGGGGGAGTGAAGCTCAGGATTGTAATGGGGTCAGGAAACTAACTGTGCACTTTAGTACACGATTTGATGGAGAATAGCATTAGTAACAGCAAGGTACCAGTCAAGGTACCAGTCAAGGTAAAGGAAGAAAGTAGATTTTAGGGCACTAATTAGTATAAGTAGTAGTGAGTTGGTATGTCTCATCGAATGCATATCAGCATTGATAACAACTGAAGGACTGTTGTGTGCATAGGTGACGGTACCCAGTTGAGAGTTTCGATCAAGTGAGAGAGTTAGCACCCGTAGAGCCAATTGAGTTAGTACCAGTAGTCGATGAGACGTTGTAAACACCCAATTTTTAGAATTAATTTTAGAATTTTAATTATTGGAATTTTGAATTTTTGAGATTTTGGGAGATTTTTTTGTAATTTTTAGCTAATTATATTAAATGTTCTTTTATGAATTTATATTTTTATATATTAAATTAATTATTAAAATATTATAAAAATTATATTTTTGGGTGTAAAACTAAAAATAGAGCATTATGTAATTTTTTTAGAATTTATTGGGCTCTAAAACTATTTTTATGGCCTATATATATTAAACCAACCCAGACCGAACCAACTCAACCCAAACCAACTCAAACCAACCGAAAGTGAACCAAACTATACCAAACTAACCCTACTCAGACCCGGATTCTAACCCGACCCACACCCGTAACCCGCTAACCTGACCCACAAACTCCCCAACTTTCGCTACAGTAACCCCTCACCCCTTCGATTCCCCTCCCCGAAACCTCCCCAACCCTCTCCCTTCAGCTCCCCGTAACTTCCACCTCGATAGCCTATAAAGCCCCTATCTTAGACCATCCCCACTACCAACAATCCCGACCATCATTGTCATCGTCAGCCGCCAGACCGCCGTGCGCCACCATCGCACAACCCGCCTGAATTACCGAGCAACAACAGTAGCAAGGTATCCTACTTTCCACCCCTGTAACTCTTTGCACAGAAATCCAAATATCGATTTGTCAAATCCTATGTAAAGACTACATGACCCTCTTGAACTCGATAAAATTATTTCGGTGTATCGTGTCCTACGTTGGTCATAATTTGTAACACAAAACAAAAAAATGATCCAATTTGTAGTTCAGAAAACTATCCTAAACACCCATGTTCATGGCTATTTTTCTTCCAACCTAGTTAATATTTTTAAATTCTACTTGAACAGTAATTTAGACAACATAATCGAGATTTAATCTCTTTAATTATTTTATTTTAATTCGTTGTATGTAGTATTTTATTCGCGGTTAAAATTGACCAAAAACTTGATTTTCTAAATCCAAAATTTTCTGAAACGGGATACGTTCCACTAAATGAGGCAACTTCATCATTTGTGAATTTTACTAAAAGGAATGTATCGTCAATACAGACAAGTACGATTTTACTAAAGTTGATTTGGATGTGCGTGCACACTGTAATCAATGAGTATCCGTCGAAAAATCCTGTATCAACCTATTTTAATACTCGTCATAATTTTGTGTATGCTTATCATTTTGCAACAAAATATATGCCATCAAATTCATAGTGTTACTCTAGTCCTGTGCCCAATTTTGGTTTAATTCTGAGAACGTTGACGAAACATCATTTTGTGGGCCCCACGGTTCTATTTGACGGGCGATTTCGTGACCGGCTCATCGAAATCCAGTTCTGGATATTCCGTTGGGTTCATATCATCGATCTAGACTTACAGACACTAAGTTTGACGAATTTGGAAAATTTTATTTTTGATATATTTTTTGGTGCGAAGTAGGCCATGTGTACCCCACTTCGACCAGAAACTATCAATTCTGCTCTTATGTCCAAATCGTACTTATGGGTAGCCAATCCTAGCTATTTCAAGTTTTCTGAGGGCAATGTTGATGTTTGTTTCAGCATCTGGATACGTACCTGGAGATCCCACTTATATCAAAGCAACTAACGTAGCTCAGAACACAGGCAAGTGTACCTTGCCAACTTGTAGTAGATCTTATGACTTTATTGCTTGGGTTCTTTCTATTTATATATATTTTGTGATATTCCTATTCAACCTAGGACTGTGAGACATTTCTTAATGTCTAAACAAGATTCGGGTATCGACGTCGTACGCGGAGTCGTGTAACGTCACTTAGAGAGTTGGTTTCACGATCCTATATTTTACGTGCTTACTTTACCATGTATGTCATACCGTAGGACACTTGATACTATTTATGTGATAAAATCTTTTCTGAGTTATTCATGGTGATTCTGTATAGATTTACAGGATTCATGACATAAGACTTGCATACATAGATATCATTATGACTCGTTGTACTAGCTAGAGGTCATGATCTTGCGTGTTATAGACATAAGACGTGAGATTACATCGGGTGGGGAGAGACACACAGACTACAGGTTGATTATGAATATACTTATGTTACTGGAGAGTGCCTTAGTCTCTGTACCAGAGCTTTGGCACATGTATTTGGCCCTTCGTGATATTACTGCTATCGGCTCTCCGACACAGATCTTGTAGTGGTTTCAGCGTGAGTACTAGTGATGCTCTCAACTTGCATTTCACATAGCTGGTTACATAGCTTGCCCTGAGAACCTATTTTTATTTACTGTATTTTATTTGGCTTTAGTGTTTATTGTACCTTGCTATGTCCCCTAAGGACCTGGATCCAGATTATATCCCCAGGTACAGCAGAGGAGGAATACCCCAAGATATACGGGATAAAAGCTGACTCTGGAGCAGTACTGGCACCAAAGGACGAGATTATGCCAGAGGATTTCTCCTAAGTATTTTGTTAGATACTCAGTTATTTCTGCTTTCAGTGATTTTATATCTTGACTCTTGAATTTATGTATTAACTTATTTTATCGGGTTGTTCCCCGAGACACTATTTATTTGGACTTGTTGATAGACTATATTTCTTTTTATCTATTATCTTGATTAGTCTATCATATTTAGTTATGTTTTTTTCTATGGATATGTTTAGAATTATTTTCTGATAGATGGTGTAGATATCACTAATATTTATTATAGCTTAAGTGCACTCTAACGGGTCTATTAAATTGGGTTTGCCCATTGGAGTTGTGTTGTTGGCCATTGCTACGTGGCTAGTCCCTCGGTATTTTCGGACTGGGCGTGATATAGTTTTTGTGGTGGCCATGCAGATCTACGACTATATTGCTTCAGTTTTAACTAAGGAACCGAGTAAGCTTGCAATTAGGATAGGATGAATAATAGGATCTCATCTACTTGATTGATTCGTTCTTAAACTCTATATCGACTTCAAAATAATTTTTGACTTACATCCTGCCTTGATTCCTCTATGCGCCTCTTATAGTTTATTTTGGATGCAGAGTAATAGATCCATGAGCCAACGATGAGACTCCCGCGTGTACACCACAAGGTTTTGTGGTTACCTACGACGATGGAATGTCACCACTAAGTGGAGATCCCTCCACTCAATAAAGCAATCAAGCAGATCAGCATGCCTCGAGGTTCCGGCGAGACGATATTCCACCACCGTTGTAGTTTATTCCATCAATACCTATTTTTTTAACCAAGATAGCCTAGGGACAGACAACAGATATTCTAAATGTTCTACGCAATGATGCAAGCCCAATAGCAAGTTCATCAAGAGGCCCAGCAATGCCGGGCGGAGAAGTTCTTTGACAAACTTAGCTTTGAGCTACAAAGATTAATTGGCTCTGTTGTAACTACTTATTATATGGACGTCCATACTGTAGCCAGACGCATGGAATGCATCATCAGGAGAGAGTCCAGCCAGAAGCGACCATATGTACTAGCACCAGATCGAGAGCAGTAGGGAGGAGCTGCAAAGTGACCACATATGAATCCATCATCGAGAGCATTTACACAACTAGCACTATTCCTTCCTACTTGTTACTACTGTGGAAATATAGGCCATATTAAGAAGGAATGCAGACGCAAATGGGGATTATGTTTAGCTTACAGATCCAGCCAGTATTTAGCCAGGGATTGTCCTGAGCGTCGAGAAGGAGCACCAATGGTTAACCGACAAGCTTTACCAGCACCGGGAAGATATCAGCCGAGGCCACCCTTGGCACCACAGGCAGCACTCTTCCAATAGGCCTAGCAACAATAGAGGGCACTTCCACAGGGATGTGGACCAGATTTTGCGATGACAGTGGAGGAGGCACAAACTCGAGGAGTAGCGAATATGAGTAAGATTTAGTTTTATCATAGCTAGCTATAATAGCGAATATTCCTAGTAATACTTTAGCATGTGTCTATTAGTTCCATTCCCTAGCCTAAATCTAGTATTGTGTTAGCATGAACTTGTTAGTCTAGATTGGTAATATGTTAGTGGTACCCAAGTTTTCATAAGCTGTAGTTAATCTTCGCTCTAATCATGCTCATGTACTCTTGAGTTACTTATCTCTCATTGTCTAGAAAAAAGTTTTTATTTTTTTCCTATGTGTTCTACTTGAGCAAAACCCTCACCCTTCCTCTCGATTTTTCTTTATTCATGGTTTTTTATCCTTTGTGTCGTGCTTCAACAAATATGTCTTGCAACCGTGTTATCTCTTCTGGAGCAAACCTTTTCTGACTGGTTACGTTTTTTTTCTTATTCATGGATTTATATTTTTGTGTATTAAATTAATTATTAAAATATTACAAAAATTATATTTTTGTGTGTATAACTAATAATAGAGCATTGTGTAATTTTTCTGAAATTTATTAGGCTCCAAAATAATTTTTATGGCCTATATATATTAAACCAACCCAGACCGAACCAACTCAACCCAAACCAACCCAAAGTGAACCAAACTATACCAAACTAACCCTACTCAGATCCGAATCCTAACCCGACCCGTACCCACAATCCGCTAACCAGACCCACAAACTACCCAACTTTCACTACAGTAACCCCTCACCCTTTCGATTCCCCTCCCCGAAACTCCTAGACCCTCTCCTTTCAGCTCCCGTTAACTTCCACCTTGACCTATAAAGCCCCTAGCTTAGATCATCCCCACCACCATCAACCCCTCTTTCAATCCTGACCATCGCCGCCGTCGTCAGCTGCCAGACTGTCGTGTGCCACCGCCGCAAAGTAGCCGCCGCAGAACCCGCCTGAATTCTCGAGCAACAGCAGTAGCAAGGTACCCTACTTCCCACCCCTGTAACTCTTTGCACACAAATCCAAATATCGATCTGTCAAGTCCTATGCGATACATAACCCTTTTAAACCCTATGAAATTATTTCAGTGTATCGTGTCCTGTGTCGGTCTAATTCGCGACACAAAACAAGAAAAATAACGCAATTTATAGTTCAAAAATTTATCCCAAACACCCATGTTCATGGCTATTTTTCTTCCAACCTAGTTAATACTTTTAAATTCTACTTAAATAGTAATTTAGACAACATAACAAGATTTAATCTCTTTAATTAATTTATTTTAATTTGTTGTATGCAGTATTTTATTCGCGGTTGAAATTGACCAAAAACTTAGTTTTCTAAACCCAAAATTTTCTGAAATGGGGTGCGTCCCACTAAATGAGGAGACTTTGTCATGTGCAAGTTGTACCGAAAGACACGTATCATCAACAAGGAGTGAGATTTTGCTAAAGTTGATTTAGATGTGCGTGTACACCAAAATCAACGCATAGCCGCCAAAAAGTCCCTAATTGGCCTGTTTTGACACTCGTCATAATTTTGTGTATGCTTGCCATTTCGTAACGAAACGTAGGCCATCAGATTCGTAGTGTTACGCTGGTCCTGTGACCCAAGTTTCGTTAGATTCTGAGAACGTTGACAAAATATTATTTCGTGGGCCCCACGGTTCTATTTGACGAAGGATTTCGTGACCGGCTCATCGGAATCCAGTTCTGGACATTCTGTTGGGTTCCTATCATCGATCTGGACTTATAGACACTAAGTTTGATGAATTTGGAGAACTTTGTCTCTTACATATTTTTTAGTGCGAAGTAGGCTATATGTGGATCCTGCTTTGACCAGAAACTGTAAATTCTGTCCCTGTGTCCAAATTGGACTTATGGATAGTCAATCCTAGCTATTTCAAGTTTTTTGAGAGGAATAGTGATATTTATTTCATCATCAGAAGGCATACCTGGAGATCCCACTTATATCGAAGCAATAGACGGAGCTCAGAACATTGGCAAGTGTACCTTGCCAACTTATAGTAGATCATGTGACTTTATTGCTTGAGTTCTTTTTAGATATATATATACTGTGATATACCTATTCAACCTAGGACCGTGAGACATTACTTAAATTTTGAACAAGATTTGGGTGTCGACGTCGTACGCAGAGTCGTATAACGTCACTTAGAGAGTTGATTCCACGATCCTATATTTTACGTGCTTGCTTTACCAAGTATGTCATACCATAGGACACTTGACACTATTTATGTGACATAATCTTTCTTGAGTTATTCATGGTGATTCTGTATAGGTTTACAGGATTCTTGACAAAAGACTTGCATACATAGATATCATTATGATTTGTTGTACTAGATAGAGGTCATGATCTTGCGTGTTATGGACATGAGACGTGAGATTACATTGGGTGGGGAGAGACACACATGCTACAGGATAATTATATATATATATATATATATATATATATATATATATATATATATATATACTTATGTTACTGGAGAGTGCCTTAGTCTCTGTACCAGAGCTTTGGCACATGTATTTGGCCCTTCGTGATATTACTGCTATCGCCTCCCCGATACAGAGCTTGTAGTAGTTTCAGCCTGAGTACTAGTGATTCTCTCAACTTATATTTTACATAGCTAGTTACATAGCTTGCCCTGAGGATCTATTTTTATTTACTGTATTTTATTTGGCTTGAGTGTTTATTGTACCGTGATATGTCCCCTAAGGACCTGGATCCAGATTATGTCCCCAGGTACAGCAGAGGAGGAATACCACGAGATATAGGGGACAGGTGCTGATGTTGGAGCAGTACTGGCACCAGAGGACGAGGTTGTGTCAGAGGATTTCTTCTGAGTATTCTGTTACATACTCTGTTATTTTTGCTTCCATTTATTTCATATCTTGACTCTTTGATTTATGTATTAACTTATTTTATCGGGTTGTTCCCTAAGACACTATTTATTTTGACTTTTTGATAGACTATATTTCTTTTTATCTATTATCTTGATTAGTCTATCATATTTAGTTATGTTTCTTTCTGTGGATATGTTTAGAATTATTCTGTGATAGATGGTGTAGACTGCATTGATATTTATTACAGCTTTAGTGCACTATAACGGGTCCATTAAATTGGGTTTGCCCATTAGAGTTTTGCTGCTGGCCATTGTCACGTGACTAGTCCTTCGGTATTTTAGGACTGGGGCGTGACAGACATAGCTAGTTCATTCTTGATATTGTATATGTCAGTTAGACGCTTGGCATTGTATTATTATTCCATCGGTAAATGGGAGCAAGGGATGTATCATCTTTTTGATATCTTGTGTTGAGTTTAGACTTGGACTTGTGATGTATTATGACTTTATTTTTTTTCTTCTATTCCATATCATGACATATCTTTCTCTAGTTTATTATTGTGATTAAGTATTTGTTTACTATTACCATATTATTATATTGTTCTTCATTTGGTATTTGAGATATCTTGACAGGTACATTATATATATTATGTGAGATGTTTAGATAGTATTGTTGACTTAGACATCGTTCTACCATCGAAGCTACGACGTAGGCTGGACATACTTACATACTCGTGCCCCTACATCGGATACGGGTCATGACACATTTTTGCAATGGCCTATGCAGGTCAGGCTTCACAACTAGTACGATGCAAAGATAGAAGTACTTAGACTTAGAGTGTTACTACAAGCCTGCTATAGGATATAAGACTAGAGATATAGGATGAGAGGATATTCAATTACTACTCGGAATATTTCTAATATATTGAATTTAGTATCTTTATCATTCAAAATAATTATTTTCTTTGAAATATTATTTTACTTTCTTGATGCTATCATATATTGTATAGTATTTATTTCTTTGTTTGAATTTGTCTTCAAAATGTCGTCGAAGACCTAATCGCAGCGCTCTGGAGCAGTTTCGGTGAGGTCCATTACTTCGTCACCTCAGAGAGAGAAAGCAGCGACTATTCTGCCTTCTTCCACTCAGAGGATTCCTTTACCAGTCTAGGTTGGCATTTCAGTAGCAGCTTTTGGGGGTGCTCCACCACCATTTCTGAGGACTATTCCCTCAATCACAAGCGTTATGCATAAAGAGTTGATCACACATTACTCCTCAGGTATGACATGGAGATAAAGCCTTATCCAAGGGAAAGCATCAGACAATTGGTGTACTCAAGCATCATCAGGTGAATGATTCAAGATGCAAGTACCACCAGGCCTGATATACCTTTCGCTGTAGGGATGCTGAGTTAGTTCACGAGCTGTATGTGTGTTGTTCAACACTGGAAGCTATGAAGAGAGTCGTCAGAATTCTCAAGTAGACTCAGTGGTATATCTTGCACTACAGGAATTATCCAGATATGATAGAAGTTCTAGTAATCCCAGTTGGTGCTCAGAAAAAAAGAGTAAAAGATCTACAGGAGGATGTGACTACTCTAGGAGTGGTGCTACTATATCGTGAAAGTAGAAAGAGCAGTCTTTACTCTCAGAGTTTTTTTTTTTTGCACTATCAGTTGCAGCCTATAAAGTAGGATAGCTCTGGAAGATCTCAGATAATCTTCCTATGGTTAATAAACAAATTCAGGTGATATCGATATACTGTGAAAACCATAAAGCTGCAGTAGTGGCATTTATTCATCTTTTTAAAGGTCTGAAGAGAACTATGTGGATTAAATATAGAGCAATAAATGAGCACAGCTAGCGTAGATCATTAAAGTGGTTAATGTTCAAAGCCAGGTGATTCTAGTTGATCTGTTCATAACAGGCTAGTACAGAACACTAAATGAGCACAGCTAGCGTGGATTATTACAGTGGTTAATGTTCGATGCCAGGTGATTCTAGCGAATTTGTTCATAACAGGCTAGTACATAACAATGAATAAGCGTAGCTAGCATGGATCATTACAGTGGTCAAAGATCAGAGTCAGGTAAATCTGGCAGATCTGTTCATTATTGGCCTCAAATGCCAACTGATTATAAAAACTATAAAGGAGCGTAGTACTCCATGCTACCGTCGGGTGACACTACCATGAGGTACCTCGATAGGGTAAAGCCTCGACTTTGGGCCATGTCACAGCGGTAGTAGCATCGTATATCCATGTTACTATAGGGTGACACCACTATAAGGTACTTCGACAGGGTCAAGCCTCGGCTACAGGACATATCACAGCGGTAGTAACATCGCACATAGTTAAGGGCACAGCAGATATGGGCTTGGAGGAACTCTGGTATTGCGTCTCTGTAATCCTATTATTTTGTTTTATGCTATTGGTTCAAAGAGAAATCTACCAGGTATCAACACCAGAAAGGATGTAGAGTTTGTTTGGACAGAGGATTGCCAGGTTGCTTTTGAGGAATTGAAGAAGAGGTTGACGTCTGCCCCTATTTTGATGTTGCCATCAGGGTCTGGAGGTTTCACTATTTATAGTGATGCATTGGGGAAAGGATTGGGTTATGTTCTTTAGCAGAATGGGAAAGTGATTGCCTATACATCCAGAAAATTGCGTCCTCATGAAAAGAACTATCTTACCAATGATTTAGAGTTGGCAGCAGTCATCTTCGCTCTAAAGTTATAAAAACATTATTTGTACAGAGAGCGTGTGGAGATCTTCACAGACCATAAAATCTTAAAGTACATTTTCACACAGAAGGAGTTGAACATGAGGCACCGTCGGTGGTTGGAACTGATAAAGGATTTTGATATATCTTTGCAATATCATCCTGGAAAAGCTAATATAGTTGTCGATGCTTTGAGCAGGTATCCGGTAGCTATGTTCTTGATGCATAATCGATATTTGTTGGAGGACTTAGAGAGCTTGGGCATTAAGGTAATAGTTCCTGGTTGTGCTGTGCAGATATAGGGATTGTCAATACATTCAGATTTGATGGACATGATCACGACAACACAGTACGAGGATGTATCTCTGAGAAGCATCAGAGCTCAGGTGAGAGCAGGATTGGAGGATGATTTTACCATTGTTGAGGATGGATCTTTGAGGCATGGAGTTAGATTATGTGTGCCTAGTGGGGAATTGCGTGTAGAGGTATTGTAGGAAGCGCATTGCTCTCAGTATTTCATGCATTCAGGTGCCAATAAGTTATATCAGGATATGCGAAAGAGTGTGTGGTGGAATGGCATGAAGAGGGAAGTAGTACGGTTTGTATCCAGATGCTTAGTATGCCAGCAGGTAAAAGCCGAAAGGCAGAGGCCAGGAGGTTTACTTCAGCCATTACCCATTTCAGAGTGAAAGTGGGAGGACATTACTATGGATTTTGTGTCCGAACTTCTACGATCACTAAGAGGGAAGGATGTGATTTTGGTCATCGTTGATAGGTTGACCAAGTCAACCCACTTTTTGCCTTTCAAGATGGGTTTGTCTACGGAGAAGCTGGCAGAGATGTATGTGAGGCAGATCGTCAAGATACATGGAGTTTTCGTCAGCATAGTCACGGATCGAGATAGTCTTTTTACTTCTTATTTCTGGCAGAGTTTATAGGAATGTTTGACATTCAGCTCAAGTTCAGTACTGTATATCATCCCCAGACAGATGGGCGGTCAGAAATGACTATTCAGACTCTCGAGGATATGTTGAGCACTTGTGTACTAGATTTTGGGGGTTCTTGGGAGGACCATCTCCATTTGGTAGAGTTTGCTTATAACAACATCTACCAGGCTAGTATAGAGATGTCACCTTTTGAAGCTCTCTACGGTCGGAGGTATCGTACTCCTTTGTCTTGGAACGATGTTGGAGAGAGAGTTTTGCTTGTGCCAGAGATGGTTGTAGATGCAGCAGAGAAGGTTCAGTTGATCAGAGACAGACTTCGTGTGGCACAGGACAGACAGCGACATTGGGCTGATAGCCACCGGAGACCTATGGAGTTTGAGGTATATGGTTTGGTGTTTCTGAGGATTTCTCTAATACGAGGCACGATTCACTTCGGTGGAGGCGGAAAGCTTAGTCCGCGATTCATCGGACCTTTTACTATTATAGAGGGTCGGTGTAGTTGCTTATACGCTAGACTTGCCACCTGCATTGGAGGGAGTGCACAACGTGTTTCATGTGTCACAGTTGAAATAGTACATGGCAGATCCTAGTCATATATTGGATCATTCGAAGATAGAGGTGGGCCCTACTCTTAGCTATCCAGAGCAGCCAGTTGAGATTCTGGATCGGAGAGAGAGGGTGCTGAGGAACCAGACTATTCCTTTAGTACGCGTCGCATGGAGGTATCACTCTCCGGGGGAGTCTACCTGGGAGAGAGATGATGAAATACGAGGGCATTATCCATATTTGTTTGTGCCTTAACGTATGTTATTTCCTGGTTATGTTCTGTTCATTGTTATGTTCTTTCATAATTAGTTATGTTCTTTAGTTATATTCTTTTGTGATGATCTGGGGGTAGTTTTTGTCTTTGAATTTCGAGGACAAAATTATTTTAAAGAGGGTAGACTTGTCACTACCATATTTTCTAGGAAAGGGTATTTTAGTAATTTTATATTTAATTAAATATTGTGCATGATAAATAATTATTTTTTGTATTATTTAATTATTGTTAGATGTTAGTTATTTATTTTTGACTGATGTTAGTTGACCTAACTAGTTTAGTTTAGACTCATGGAGCAACATGAATTAATTGGTTAGAATTTAGCCCATTTAGAAAGTCCATTGTTAAGGAGATGGATTAAATTAATTAAATAATTATAGTAGAAGATTCTCTCCTTAATTATTTCTTCATGAGAGGCCCCAAGGGGTATATTGAACAATTCATAGTTGTCACACACCAGTCCCAAAATACCAAGGGACTAGTCACGTGGCAATGGCTAGCAGCACACACCAATGGGCAAATCCAATTTAATGGACCCATTAGGGTGTACTTAAGCTATAAACAACAATAAATAGGTCTACGATACAAGTCACAGTCTAATTCTAATCTCATCCACATAAGGTAATCACATATCAATGCCAGAATAATCAAAATAAAATATAATCTAACAAGTCTCAATAAAAGTGTCTCGGGGAACAACCCGAGAATAAGTTTGATACATCAATTCAATAGACAAGAAATAAAGTAACTAGAAACAGAAATAACTGAGTATATGAAGCCAATACTCAGGAGAAATCCTCTGGCATAACCTCGTCCTCGGGTTCTGGTACTGCTCCAATGTATGCTCCTGTCCCATATACCTCGGGATAGATCTCCTCGGCTATACCTGGGGACACAATCCGGATCCAGGTCCTCAGGGGACATTGCAAGGTACAAGAATAACTTGAGCCAAAATAAATGTAGTACAATAATAAATGAATCAATAGGGTAAACTATGTAACCAGCTATGTGATATGAAAGTGAGAGCATTAATCATACTCAGGATGAGACAACTATAGGCTCTGTGTCAGGGAAACCCATAGCAGCATTTTCTCGAAGGGCAAGTACATGTGCCAAAGCTCTGTGTCAGAGTCTAAGGCACCTCCAGATAACTATATATATATATATAATATAATCAGCCTTTCATATGGTAAGTCTCTTCCCACCTAATATAATCACACGTCTCACGTCCACGATGTCTCATGTCCATGTCACGCAAGTTCATGACCTCTAACTGATACAGCAAGTCATAATGATATCTAAGCATATGCAATAAAGTCTATGTGACGCATCCTGTACTCTATATAGAATAACCATGAATAACTCAGGAAGGTTCTGTTACATGAATAGTGTCAAGTGTCCTGAGGTATGACGTACTTGATAATGCAAGCACGAAGATATATATAGTGTCGCGATATCAATCTCTAGTGACGCTATATGACTTCACGTACGACACCGATACCCGAATGTTATTTAGACGCTAAGCAATATCACATGGTCCTAGGTTGAATATTATATCAAGAGTATATATATATATGTACAAAGAACTCAAACAAATACTGTAACAGGAATCACTACGAGTTGGCGAGGTACACTTGCCTGGTTTTTGGTTTCCAACTACGGCTCTGGTATTCGTGAAATCTTCAGGAACATCTCCGGATGCTGAAACAAACATTACCATCATGCTCAGAAGATATCAAATAGCTAGAATTGCCTGTCCATAAGTCCAATTTAGATACAGGGACAAAAGTGACAGTTTCTGGTCAAAGTAGGGTCCACATATGGCCCACTTCACACCAAAAAATATGCCAGAGACAAAGTTCTCTCAATTCGTCAAACTTAGTGTCTATAAGTCCAGAACGATGATACGAACCCAATAGAATATCCAGAACTGGATTTTGGTGAGCCGATCACAACAAGTGGAGCCATGGGGCCCACGATACGGAATTTTGTCAACGTTCTCAGAATCGAACCAAACTTCGGTCATAGGAGCAAAAAAATACTACAAGTCTGATGGTGTAAGTTTTGTTTCGAAACGACGAGCACACATAAAGTTACAACGAGTTCCAAAACAGGATCGCTACGGGGTGTTGTTGACGAATACGCGTTGATTCTGGTGTGCACGCACATCTAAATTAACTTCTATAAAATCCCATACGTCCGTATCGACGGCATACACCTTTCGGTGAAGTTCACACACGACCAAGTTACCTCGTTTAGCGGGGCACACCAAGTTCTAAGAAAATCAGGGTTTTTAAATAACCAAGTTTTTGGCCATTTTCACCCGCAAATAAAACATAACACACAGTACAATAAATTGAACAAAAATAGGATTTTGAAACTCAAGTGGATTTTAAAAATAGTTTACAGGTTGCACGTAAAACGGTCGTGAACTGGGGAGTTCGAAATAAAATCTGATTTTTGAGAATTGGGGGTTTATTTTCCTGATTTTGCGTCACGGTTTGCGATCGCCACAGGACTCGATACCCTGGACTATTTGTACGAATTTCGATAGGGTCACACATTCTACGCGTCACAATAGACGGAACGAAATATGGATCTACGTACAGAAAGTTATGCGAGCTGAAAAACGGGTACCTCAGCTAATTTTTGTGACAGGGGCGGCTTGGCGATGCTCGACGGCGACGGCGGTGCTCATCGATGGTGGCTGCTGCTGGATAATCGGGGTCGCGGGGGAGGTCGTCGGGGAAGCTCGTCGGCCGGAGGGGAGCTCGGATTCACGGCGGAGGGTCATCGTCGGAGGGGAGAAATGGTGGAGGCGACATCGAGGTAAAGTGGTGGAGCGGGGAAGCCGAAGCGGCGAAACATGGGTGGGGTCATGGGCGGTTGGCCATGGAGCGGGGCGGCAGAGTCGGGGGCGGGGAGCTGGTCGGGCCGCGGAGCGGGGGAGCGGGTCGTGCGGCTAAGGATTTTGGGGTCGGGTCGGGTAGCGGGCTAGCGGGTCCGAATCCGACCCGTTGGACGGTTAGGTCCGGTTCAGTAGGGTTAGCACGGTTTGGTTTGGTTCAATGGGCCGGGTTCAGTGCGGTTTAACCCGACTCAGCCTAGTTTAAGTAAAACGGAGATTTTTAGCAATTTAAAAATAGTTTTTGAGCCCAATAAATTCTAAAAAATTATACAACATCCAATAATTAATAATACACCCAAAAATATATTTTTTTGTAATATTTTAATACTTAATTTAATACATAAAAATCTTAATACCTGAATAACATTTTTAATAATTAAATAAAATTACCGAAAAATCCAAAAAAATTATTTTTTTAAATTAAAAAAAATATGGTGTTACAATCTACCCACCTTAAAAGAATTGTGTCCTCGCAATTAAGAAAGCATAACTGGTCAGAAGAGATGATACGATTGCAAGACATGTTCGAAGCACGACACAAACAAAGAATCATGGTCAAGGAGAAATCGAAAGATGAGGGTTAAGCAAAACACCTAAAGTATTTTTCTAACCAATGAAAGTTAGGTAATTCAAGAGTAAAGAAATCTGATTAAGTAAAGAAATCTACAACTTAGAAAAACTAGGTTATCAATTATTAACAGGTTTAAGATACTAGATTTAAGGCTAAGGAAATGATCTAACAGGCACATGCTAAAGCATCACAATAAATAGATATCTATGAATAACTTAAATCTTACGTGAATTCGCTACTCCACGAGTCTATGCGTCCTCCATCGTCATCGCATAAGCTTGTCCGCGTCCATGTGGTGGTACCTTTGTTGTTGCTGGGCCTACTAGAAGTGTGCTGCTTGAGGTGCCAAGGGTGGCCTCGGCTGATATCCTTTCGGTACTGGTGAAGCTTGTTGATTTACTATCGATGCTCCTTCTCGAGGCTAAGGGCAATCCCTCACTGAATGTTGATTGGATCCGTAAGCTAAACATAATATTAATTTACGTCGGCATTCCTTGGCAAGATGGCCTGCCTTGCCACAATAGTGGCAAGAAGGTAGGACTAAGGATTTGGATGCAGCTCCCTGTGGTGTTTGATGTAGGTAAGATTTCTTTGCAGCTTTTTCATGCGGTGCTCTTGCTGGTGCTGATGTGAAAGGCCGCTTCAGGTTAGACTCTCTCCTGGTGATGCACTTCATGCGTCGGGATGCAGCAAGGACATCCGTATATGAAGTATGTACAACGGATCTGATCAATCTCTGTAGCTCAAAGTTTAGTCCGTCGAAGAACTTTTCAGCCTTCTCCTCTTTGGTCAAAATCAGAGTAGGGGCTAAGCGACCCAAACGGATGAATTATGTATTGTACTCCTCCACTGTCATCTTGTCTTGAGTGAGGCGATTGAACTTGTCCCGAAGTTCTGATCGAGCAGTAGATGGAATATACATCTCCTGAAAGAGTCTAGAGAACTCCTCCCAAGTGACTCGGTCTGGTCCGAGCCGTGTCTCCTTAGATAGCCACCAATGATGCGCATTGCCCGTCAATTGCATCCGGACGGCAGTCATCCAACGCTATCTCAGAATCTCAGCTGCTTTTAATTGATGTTGAGTGTTTATTAGCCACTCATGAACTTTAGTGGGCTCCTCCTTGCCTGAAAAGGTGCGGGGCTTCAGTTGGCAAAAATCGGTGATAGAGCCCATCGATGGCCGTCGAGCTGGTAGGTCCGCCTGCTCCAGTGTAGTCACTATGCTATTGCTCAGATTCGCTGCCTCGTGACGCTGAGCCTCGTGATGAATCTGCTGTTGAGCTTGCTTCATTGTGCAGAATATTTAGAACATTTGTTGACCATCTATAGGCTGTCCTGGTAGAAAAGGAGGCATCTGTGGAGTAAACTGCGGCGGTGGTGGAATATTATCTCGTCGAAATCTTGAGGTAGGTTGACCTGCTTGGTGGCTTTGTTGAGCTTATTGACCTCCACCCACTGGTGTCACTTCATCATTGTAGGTGACATCTACAACTTGTGGTGTTCCTGCAGGAGTCTCATCGCATGCTTGTGAATCCATTACTCTGCATCCAAAATAAACTATGAGAAGCGTACAGAAGAATCAATGCCAGATGCAAGTTAATAAATTATTTTAAAGTCGATATAGAGGTCACTAACGATTCAAATAAGTGGATGAGATCCTATAACTTATCCTATCCTTATCGCGGGCTTGCTCGGTCCCTTAGTTGAAACCGAAATAATTTAGTCGTAGACCTACATGGGCCACCACAAAAACTATGTCACACACCAGTCCCAAAATACCGAGGGACTAGACACTTGACAATGGCCACCAGCACACACCAATGGGCAAACCCAATTTAATGGACCCATTAGGGTGTACTTAAGCTGTAAACAATAATAAATAGGTCTACGATACAAGTCATAGTCTAATTCTAATCTCATCCATAGAAGGTAATCACAGATCAATGCCAGAATAATCAAAATAAAATATAATCTAACAAGTCTCAACAAAAGTGTCTTGGGGAACAACCCGAGAATAAGTTTGATACATCAATTCAATTTCAATAGATAAGAAATAAAGTAACTAGAAACAGAAATAACTGTATATGAAGCCAATACTCAGGAGAAATCCTCTGACATGACCTCATCCTCAGGTTCTGGTACTACTCAAATGTATGCTCATGTCCCATATACCTCGGGATAGATCTCCTCGGCTATACTTGGGGACACAATCCGGATCCAGGTCCTCAGGGGACATTGTAAGGTACAAGAATTACTCGAGCCAAAATAAATATTGTACAATAATAAATAAATCAATAGGGTAAACTATGTAACCAACCATATGATATGCAAGTGAGAGCATTAATCATACTCAGGCTGAGACTACAATAGGCTCTGTGTCCGGGAAACCCATAGCAGTATTTTCTCGAAGGGCCAGTACATGTGCCAAAGCTCTGTGTCAGAGTCTAAGGCACCTCCAGATAACTATATATATATTATATAATCAGCCTTTCGTATGGTAAGTCTCTCCCTACCCAATATAATCATACATCTCACGTCCACGATGTCTCATATCCATGTTACGTAAGATCATGACCTCTAACTGATGCAGCGAGTCATAATGATAGGTAAGCATATGTAATAAAGTCTATATCACGCATCCTGTACCCTATACAGAATCACCATGAATAACTTAGGAAGGTTTTGTTACATAAATAGTATCAAGTGTCCTGAGGTATGACGTACTTGATAATGCAAGCACGAAGATATATATAGTGTCGCGATATCAATCTCTAGTGACGTTACACGACTCCGCGTACGGCGTCGACACCCGAATATTATTCAGACGCTAAGCAATGTCACAAGGTCCTAGGTTGAACATTATATCAAGAGTATATATATATGTACAAAGAACTCAAACAAATACTGTTACAGGAATCACTGCGAGTTGGCAAGGTACACTTGCCTGGTATTTGGTTTCCAACTGCGGCTCTAGTATTCGTGAAATCTTCAGAAACATCTTCGGATGCTGAAACAAATATTACCATCATGCTCAGAAGATATCAAATAGCTAGAATTGTCTGTCCACAAGTCCAATTTGGACACAGGGGCAAAACTGACAATTTTTGGTCAAAGTGGGGTCCACATGTGGCCCACTTTGCACCAAAAAATATGCCAGAGACAAAGATCTCTTAATTCGTCAAACTTAGTGTCGACAAGTCCAGAACAATGATACGAACCCAACGAAATGTCCAGAACTGGATTTCGATGAGCCGATCACAAAATCGCCCGTCAATTGGAGCCGTGGGGCCCACGATACGGGATATTGTCAACGTTCTCATAATCGAACCAAACTTGGGTCACAGGACCAAAAAAATACTATGAGTTTGGTGGCACAAGTTTTGTTTCGAAACGATGAGCACACACAAAGTTACAATGAGTTCCAGAACAGGGCCTATACGGGGCGTTGTCGATGGATACGCGTTGATTTCGGTGTGCACACATATCGAAATCAACTTCTGTAAAATCCTACACGTCCGTATCGATGGCGCACACCTTTCGGTAAAGTTTGTATACGACCAAGTCACCTCGTTTAGCGGAGCACACCCAGTTCCGAGAAAATTAGGGTATTTAAATAACCAAGTTTTTGGCCATTTTCACCCGCGAATAAAATACAACACGCAGCACAATAAATTGAAAAAAATAGGATTTTGAAACTTGGTCATAAGGTCTAAATTACTATTTAAGTGGATTTTAAAAATAGTTTACAGGTTGCACGCAAAACGGTCGTGAACTGGAGAGTTCAGGACGAATTCTGATTTTTTAGAATTGGGGGTTTATTTTTCTGATTTTGTGTCCCGGTTTGCGATCGCCACAGGACGCGATACCCCAGACTATTTATACGAGTTTCGATAGGGTCACGCATTCTACGCGTTATAGCAGACAAAATGAAATATGGATCTACGTACAGGAAGTTATATGACCAGAAAAATGGGTACCTCAGTTGATTTTCGTGACAGGGGCGCGGCGATGCTCTTCGGCGGCGGCGGCGGCTTGCTGTGCTTTTCGACGGAGGATGCGGCTGGATCGTCGGGGTCATGGGGGAGGTCGTCGAGGAAGCTCGTCGGCCGGAGGGGAGCTCGGGTTCACGGCGGAGGGTCGTCGCCGGAGGAAAGAAATGGTGGAGACGGCATTGAGGTAAAGTGGCGGTGGTGTAGGGTTTAAATAGAGAATGGGAGAGGGAGGTGGTGGAGCGGGGAAGCCAGAGCGGCGGAACGTGAACGGGGTCGTGGACGGTTGGCCGTGGAGCGGGGCGGCAGAGTCGTGGGCGGGAAGCGGGTCGTGCGGGTAAGGGTTTTGCGGTCGGGTCGGGTAGCGGGTAGCGGGCTAGATGGGTCCGGATCTGACCCGCTGGCCGATTGGGTCCGGTTCAGTAGGGTTGGTCTGGTTTGGTTCGGTTCGGTTCAATGGGCCGGGTTCAGTGCGGTTCAGTCCGGTTTAACCCGGTTCAGCCTGGTTTAATTAAAACGGAGATTTTTAGTAATTTAAAAATAGTTTTTGAGCCCAATAAATTCCAGAAAAATTCCACAACATCCAATAATTAATAATACACCCAAAAAATATATTTTATTTATAATATTTTAATACTTAATTTAATACATAAAAATCTTAATCCCTGAAGGACATTTTTAATAATTAACTAAAAATTACCGAAAAATCCAAAAAATTTATTTTTTTAAAATTTAAAAACTGGGTGTTACAATAGTAGCTTGAGGAAGGGAAAAGGGGGCTGGCCTATATAGAGAGGGGGAATAAATTTATCTTTCCTTCTTTTATTTGGAAATTAGATCTAGAATTTCTCTCAACCAAATTCCTTCATTCCCACTTTATTTTCCTACAAAATTTTATTCTAATTCCTTCCCAAATCACCATTGGAGGCTAGTGGAGCAAGGATCTAGAAGGAAAAATTAAGGATCTACAAAGAGGAGCAAGGATCTACAAGTTGGAGGCAATTTTATCACATTTGGAGGTTGTATTGGGAATCCATCTTCCAATAGATATAATTCAGCTTTTTCCCTTAAATTAGGCTCTAAATCATCATTGGAGGCCTATTGGGAAAGTTATGGTACTTTTTGTGTCAATTTTGGAGGAATTCCGAGATTGACATTTGTTGTGTGTGTCAATTGGTACTATAGATCAATTTGACATGTGCTTGTGTATTTGGGATATCGTGTCCATAATTGGGTACGTGTAGGTCGTATCTCAACAATTTGGTGATACGTGTTGATTTAGGAGTTTTTCCTTCGACACGGGACTTTGTACATGTCCCATTTTGACACGGACAAGTAGATTTGTAGTTGACTCTTCGTATATGTGACTTGTTCGTGTCCTTCAGGGTACGTTTGGATGTGTGGTGTACTCGTGTCACATGCGTATCCTAGATCTAGTAGGATACGGTGTGATACTCTCCATGTGTTTGTACAAATTATATGTTCTATTTCTTGTGTTCTTGGAGATATAATTTATATATATATATATATATATATATATATATATATATATATATATATATATATATATATATATATATATATATATATATATAATATGGTATATATAATTATGCTTCTTGTGTCTTAGATCTATGTATTTATTATGTATATTGTATGTAGCTATTCTTATATAGATATAAATATGCATATGTAAATTAATATTTATGGATTGTTATAATTATATAATGTGTGTTATATATGGTGAATGATTATATATATATATATATATATATATATATATATATATATATATATATATATATATATATATATATATATATATATATATATATATACATACTAATATATATGTGTGTGTGTTACTATGTGTTTTATGTACATAATACTATGTGAGGGTGTATGTATAATTATTAGTAGTAATTATGCATATGGTATATATATATATATATATATATATATATATATATATATATATATATATATATATATATATATATATATATATGTATCAGCGACAACAGCAAAGGCGACCCAACAGAGCGTCGCAACAGCAACAGCAAATGCTAATAGCAGCAGCAGCAGGAGCAACAGCAACAGCAAAAGTGTCACAATAGCAAACAATAGGGAAGCAGCAGTAGCGGCAACAGGAAAGCAGTGACAACTGTCGCTGAAATAATAGCGTATCAGCAGCGTATCAGGAGCTTTAGTGACAGTTTTTAGCGACAGTACAAAAAACTGTAACTAAAACAGCAGTTTATCAATATCAACAGCAGCCTTCAGCGACAACGGGCAGAGTCTTTAGCGACAGTTTGGTAGTTTTATATATTAGATATTATATATATATATATATATATATATATATGTATATATATATATATATATATATATATGTATATGATATTTGAAATATATATATATATTTATATATGCTAAATAGTATTTAATATATACTCTATGTATAATTTTTGTAGTATATGTATATATATACGGGTAGATAGTATAACTAGTATTTGGGTATTACCTTGAGAAACCAAGGTAAGTACCAAGGTAATTGGGGATACCCAAGGTATTGGGTTTAGGGTATTAAGATTATGTTTTATGTTGTGATACCAAGTTAGTTCAAAACCAAGGTACCTATTTAATATTTGTAATTAGAATTCTATATTATTAATAATTTTTTGACTTATATATTGATATTTTACCTATGGAATTATATGTCCGGAGATACGGTATCCTAATATTTAAGATATGGTTTTGTGACCTAGACTTTAGTATTTTGAACTAATATTTTTGTGTTAGACTTGTGCAACCTAGAAATGGGTAGTTGACCAGAGTTTGACTATAGTTGACCATAGTTGACTTACAGTTGACTTAGTTGACTTTTGACTTAGAATTGGCTTGTTGACCTAGAAGTTGACTAGTTTAACTTATTTTCTTTCTGAAATCTTGTATTGATGTTGTACTCTATATCTAGGTCTTCGAGGCACCGTATCAAACATCGGTAAGACTATTCATTGGACTTCAGACGAGTACATTCTCTGATAGTTTCTCATTTATGATATCCTTTATGTTCATTGTATCTAGTGTAGATATCCGTGTTCTCTTGACACTATGGTTACACAGATTGGTATATCCGGATCTTGTCATGAGACGTTATTCCTTGGTATATGGTATATATGGTGCAAGTATTATTTATTGGTTATCTTGTACATGTACAGACACTGATTCTCGGAAAGAGTCACTATCTTCTTAGGGAATCTTGTGCCATAGCATAACGTGGTTGGATCTATTATACCAGTTGAGGGTGGGGAGTACTTTAGTGTAGATATGTGATCAATACCCCTATTGTATCAAGTACTGTTATTGAATAGTGTTAATCATACACCGCACGTATGATTAGCCAGGCTATATATATTGTATCATATTCCCAAGCCGATAACATGTTAAAGCTAGTACTCATACACTTAGTCATTAGTATTCTTGTTCATTGATATATTGATCATTATTGTATTTATACCAGTATTCCCTTGTAAGTATATATCTTATTGTATCTATTGTACATCTTGTATATTCATATCTATTTAATGTTACATAGTTTTTATCATTGATTAGAACTGCTGTTAGAGATGTACTCTGCTCCTTTCCTGACTGGATATATTTTTCCCAGATGACACTGAGGAGTGGTACCCTACACATTATGGACCTCAGGATGTTGTGGATTTAGAGTCAGAGACCTTGACTTAGGAGGGACTTATCCCGACTGAGACAGATGACCCGGGTTTAGTACCTTCTTAGTATTTTGTACTGGATTTATCTCCAGCTTATTTGTTAGCAATCTTTCAGACTCATTGATATATTATTTTAGACTCATGAGTTGTATTATGACTATTATATTCTTTATCTGATTCTTGCTCATTTCTATCTTAGTTCTGTGATTGAGTATATTGTTATTATTGATGGTTCATTATATTACTAGATAGATTATCCAGACAGTGTTCTACCGTCGATTCTGCGGTGTAGGCTGGGCATTATTTTTGACTTGTACCCTTACACCGGGTGAGGGTCATGACATATTTTTTAGTGGTGGCCCATGCAGGTCAAACTTCGCAAGTTATGTAATATCGTGGTCGTGCGACAATTTAGTTGTAGTACTGCGAGCCTGCGATAGGATATATGATATAGGCTATAGGTTGAGGATACTCAATCACTTCTTGGAAAATTCTTTTAATTAAACTATTCTTCTTTAATATTGATACTTGATCTCTTAAACTGTCCTTTCCTTGAGTGTCTTACATTATGTGCCATATTGATTCTTTCTTTTATTTTGTCTCAAAATGCCGTCTAAGTCTAGATCGCAGCAGGGGAGAGCAGTTTCTGAGAGGTCTGCGACATCCCGAGGGCCTGCACTAGTCACTTCTCTGGTGATTGGAGGGTCAGCTACCATCGGAGATCCACACCTACACAGAGGACTATGCCAGCTGTATCTGAGGGGCTTCCACCTCCACCTCCTGTGCCAGCAAAGGCGACACAAATATTTACACTGTTTCTTGAGATGCTCGAGGCATAGAGGGCTCAGTCAGAGGCACATCAGAGGTATACCGACATTCTATGATAGGGCATCGAGAGTGCTCATCAGCTTGCTCATGTCGTTGTTAAGAGGGGAGTTTTGGTCCAGCAGCAAGTTGTTTCTCAGGTTGCTTAGCTTCGGCCGGGCAACATTCAAGACTTCAAGAAGCTGGAGCTTAGGGTCTTCAAGGAGACAGAGGGCATCGTCTATGCTGATGATTGGCTCGAGGACAATGAGCGTCTTATGAGGGTATCCCATCTTTCTGAGGATCTAAAGGTTGAGGCGGTAGGACTTTAACTGTTCGACGTCACTCATACTTGGTTCAGGAAAGAGCCAATTCTTGTTGACGTGGGACAGTCTTGTGAGGTATTCAAGGACCTTTTCAAGAAAAAGTTTTTTACCCGGGCAGACAGGCTAGATTTGGGGAGGCAGTTTGAGAGTCTCATTCAGGAAAGCATGTCTTTGGAGGAGTATGCTATGGACTTTGGTAGGTTGAGCCAATTTATAGAGTATTTTGTGAGAGAGCCGGAGGTTCGGGCTATTCATTTTTGTGAGGGTCTAAACTGGGAAGTAAAGATCCTTATTCTGTCTTTTTTTGAGGCATACTCGAAGATACTTGCGGAGGCACGTAAGGTTGAGCGGGAGTTGGGTTTGAAGCCCAAGAGAGACCGTGGTTCTTTTCTGGGGGCCAATAACATACAGTATCTGCAAAACGTCATCATTTCCAGTCCAAGACTTTCCAGCAGCCACAACAGAACTAGAATCCAGCTAAGGCGCCTTTTCACCAGGCACCACAGCAGCCGAGACAGTTATAGCAAGCTTTCTGCCACTACTGTAAGAAGCCCATCCATATCTGGAAAGTTTGCAGGAGGAGGTTAGGAGTTTGTTTGTATTATGGTATTGAAGGACATCAGTTGAGAGAGTATCCTCGTCGTGCTGTTCAGGGAGAAGCTTTAGCTCCGAGGGCACAGACGAGTCCATCTGAAGTACAGCCGAGGGGACCGCTTTCGACATAGCAGCAGCTTTATATCCAGCATCAACAACAGGGAGGTGCCAATCAGGGACGAGCGTTTGCTATGACCATCGAGGAGGATGAACCCACTGGAGATGCCATCGCAAGTTCTATTCTTCTTGATTCTATTTCAGCTTTAGCTTTGTTTGATAGTGATGCTTCACATAGTTTTATATATGTTTCTTTTTCTCTGAAGCATGGTTTGGTAGCTGAGTCTTTGCTTAGGACTTGCAAGATCATGACCGGGGGAGACATTATCCTAGTTAATGATATTTGCAAGGATCATAGAGTTACTCTAGGAGGCTGAGAGTTTAGTGTATGTCTACTTGTAATGCCACTTCCGAGCTACGATATTATACTCGGGATGGATTGGTTGAGTAGGCACCGTGCTAGTATAGATTATAGGGGAGGTAGAGTTTTGTTTGGTTCGCCAGGAGAGCCAGAGTTCGAGTTTGCTAGAGGAGCAGCGAAGCAGGGAGAAGACATTAATTGTGGATCTATGGTGGATGACAAGGAGTTGCCTCATCCGTTGATAGCAAAGTTCTTAGATGTGTTTTTTGAAGAATTGCCAGGGTTGCCGCTAGATCGAGATATTGAATTCTTTATAGACTTGATGCCAGTTGTAGAACCAATTTTGTAACATGTCTTTAGAGTAAACAATGGTGAGCTGGTCAAGCTGAAGAAGTAGGTAGACGAATTACAGGATAAGGGATCTATCAGATCAAGTTCTTTAACGTGGGGAGCTCCGGTATTGTTTGTACCGAAGAAGGATGGATCGGTGCGCATGTGCATTGATTAGAGGACTTTGAATAATCTCACTATCAAGAATAAGTACCTTTTGCCATTGATTGATGATCTATTCGATCAGTTGAGTGGTTTCAAGGTGTTTTCTAAGATAGATTTAAGATCAGGCTATCATCAGGTGAAGGTGAAGCCGGTGGACATACCGAAGACTACTTTTAGAACTCGGTATGGTCAGTACAAGTTTATGGTGATGTCGTTTGGTTTGACTAATACACCGGTGGTATTTATGAACTTGATGAACAAGGTGTTCCATCAGTATCTTGACAAGTTTATGGTGGTGTTCATCGACGACATACTCATATACTCTAAGACACCGGAGGAGCATTTGAGGATTGTGTTGGATGTGCTAAGGAAGGAGAAGCTATATGGAAAGTTGTCCAAATATGAGTTTTTCCTGGACAAGGTAGAGTTCTTGGGGCATATTGTGACTGGTGATGGTATTTTAGTAGATCCGAAGAAGATCGAAGCAGTAGAATATTGGAAGACCCCAAGTTCGGTAGCAGAGATCAAGAGTTTCTTGGGATTGGCAGGCTACTACGGAAAGTTTGTGCAAGATTTTTCGAAGATTGCCGAGCCGATGACCAGACTGTCACGACCCAATTCTGTAGAATCGTTGAGGCGTCCCCCGAATTGTGACCGCCGTGCGGGCCTGGGGTTGCGCCCGCACAAGGCTTTAATAATTTGCATAGCAAGCACATATTCAGAGTACGCAGATAAATTGAAACACAGATTGAAACATGGAAAGTTCTCTTTATTGATAATGAACATCTATTATAAACTCCTGAACGAGTCAGCTAATTTGCCGTACGAGCTTACAAAAGTGTTGACTCAAAATGAGATAGCAGTCCTATACATTACATCCCTTTATAAACTTCAAAATGATAAAGACCTCCGGGCTGGAGGACGGCTTTGCCACAAAGCTGTATTTGTGTATGAAGAGTTGCAAGCTTCTGTCTTCAAAATGCTTCAAGGGACGCGGTGAAGATGCGCTAACAGCTGGACTGGATCGGGAAGACGACTTTGGCGCCTCGCTCGGTTCGCCTTAGTGCGGAGAACCTGTTTCAACGAGGGTCAGCATGTCGAAACATACTGATAAAGGCGAGCTAGCCGAACTATACCAATCAACACGTTGTTTTAATAAAGCATGAATATTTATGGGTTTCTATCTTGCCTTAGTTCATTTACAAGTAAGCAGCATATAGAATTTACTGAAATGAATGTGCCACCGTTCGGTGGATTTTACCTGACCGTCTGAATCACCTGCACAATACTTACCATGCCTTCCCTGTCACAAAGACACAAGTTAGTTTGCAACAGGTTTAAATATACAAGATGATCACTGGCTTGGTGCCATAATGGACGATAGTCTTTGACGAGAATAGTGTGCAACGAAAGTACAAGGGGCGTTGCAAGCCATTTCGCCAAGAACAAGAGACTAAACAATAGGTCTCGCCCGGACCGGATCGATGCTAGTACCCCAGCATCGTCCGCGAGACCGTGACCCTGTGCACAAGTTGTCCATGATCGAACAATATACAAGTAACAATTTATTGCAGTTGAGGCAACAAGAGTGCAATTTGAGGCAATAAGAGTACAAGACAAGCAATTGTACAAGACAAGCAATAATTCATGATTTATTCCCAAACGAACAAGCATGAAGTTCAGTATCCGTTCATGAAGTTATTGACAAGCATAATGAACCAAGTCTATTCTCTTTTTATCATGGTATCTTTTAGTTATTACTTGGTATCGTTTGATCGAGGCAAAGAAGAATGCAAGATTTAGGGTGTGAAGATTGGAAGCAGGGCTAGCTAATCGGGTTGGTAGCCACTCACTTAGATGGTTGGAAGGGAGAAGGAAAGAGGTGCTTCACGACTCCGCTCGCAAGCCGCCTACTACTCGTTCACCTGCATCACGAACAGCTCGATCAATACTCCTTCCACTCTTTCCAATCTCAGAATTGAAATGCAATTCAATGAACGAAAACAATAAAATCATCAAAACCGTTCAAGAAAACCCAAGCAAATCCAAAACCGACTCAAAGCATGAAAGCAACAAGCGACATCGAAATCTGAGGCAATAAAAGATAGCAGCGGAGAGGTCCTTCCTGACTCTGCCGCTAAGCCGATCCTTGGGGCGCGGTCCACTGAATATGGGAATCGATTCCGAAGAAACAAATCCATAACGAGGACGAGTTCTTGTTTCAATCTATCCCGATCGAACGATACCGTCTTGTGTTTCTTAGCCACGCTCTCCGCACCGGGAGAACGGGGCGCTACACAGACTCACCAGGAAGGATGTAGGGTTTATTTGGACAGAGGATTGCCACATTGCTTTTAAGAAATTGAAGAAGAGGTTGACGTCTGACCCTATTTTGACGTTGCCATCAGGGTCTGGAGGTTTCACTATTTATAGTGATGCATCGGGGAAAGGATTTTGTTGTATTCTTCAGTAGAATGGGAAAATGATTGCCTATGCATCTAGGCAATTGTGTCCTTATAAAAGAACTATCCTACCCATGATTTGGAGTTGGTAGCAGTCATCTTTGCTCTGAAGTTGTGGAAACATTATTTGTATGGAGAGCGTGTGGAGATCTTCACAGACCACAAAAGCTTGAAGTATATTTTTACGCAGAATGAGTTAAACATGAGGCAGCGTCTGTGGTTGGAACTGATGAAGGATTTTGATATATCTTTGCAATATCATCCTGGGAAAGCTAATATAGCTGCCGATGCTTTGAGTAGGTATCCAGTAGCCGCAGGATCGATATTTGCTGAGGACTTGGAGAGCTTGGGCATTGAGGTAATAGTTTCTGGTTGTGCTATGCAGATATGGGGATTGCAGATACATTCTGATTTGATGGACAGGATCAAGGCAGCACAGTATGATGCTGTATCTCTGAGAAGCATCAGAGCTCAGGTGAGAGCAGGATTAGAGGATAATTTTACCATTGCTGAGGATGGATCTTTTAGACATGGAGTTAGATTGTATGTGCCTAGTGGGGAGCTGCGTGAGGAGGTATTGCAAGAAGCGCATCGCTCTCAGTATTTCATGCATCCAGGTACTAACAAGATGTATCGGGATATGCGAGAGAGTGAATGGTGGTATGGCATGAAGAGGGAAGTGGCACGGTTTGTATCCAGATGCTTAGTGTGCCAGCCGATGAAAGCCTAGAGGCAGAGGCCAGGAGGTTTACTTCAGCCATTACCCATTCCAGAGTGGAAGTGGGAGCATATTACTATGGATTTTGTGTCCGGACTTCCACGATCTCCAGGAGGGAAGGACGCGATTTGGGTCATCGTTGATAGGTTGAGCAAATCGGCCCACTTTTTTCCTTTCAAGGTGGGTTTGTCTACGGAGAAGCTGGCAGAGATATATGCGAGGCAGATCGTCAGGATACATGGAGTTCCCGTCAGCATAGTCTCGGATCAAGATAGTCATTTTACTTCTCATTTTTGGCAGAGTTTGTAGGAGAGTTTGGAAACTCAGCTCAAGTTTAGTACTGCATATCATCGCCAGACAGATGGGCAGTCAGAGAGGACAATTCAGACTCTCGAGGATATGTTGCACACTTGTATACTAGATTTAGGGAGTTCTTAGAAGGACCATCTCCATTTGGTAGAGTTTACTTATAACAACAGCTACCATGCTAGTATAGAGATGTCACCTTTTGAAGCTCTGTACGGTCGAAGGTGTCGTACTGCTTTGTCTTAGGATGATGTTGGAGAGAGAGTTTTGCTTGGGCCAGAGATGGTTGTAGATGCTGTAGAGAAGGTTCAGTTGATCAGAGACAGACTTCGTATGGCGCAAGACAGACAGCGGCTTTAGGCCGATAGCCATCGAAGACCTTTGGAGTTTGAGGTGGGTGGTTTGGTGTTTCTAAGGATTTCTCTGACTCGAGGCACGATTAGCTTCGGTGGAGGCGGGAAGCTTAGTCCGCGATTAATCGGACCTTTCAGTATTCTAGAGAGGGTCAGTGCAATTTCTTATAGGCTAGACTTGCTACCTGCATTGGAGGGAGTGCACAACGTATTTCACGTGTCATAGTTGAGACGGTACATGGCAGATCCTAGTCATGTATTGGATCACTCGGAGATAGAGGTGGGCCATACTCTTAGCTATCCAGAGCAGCCAGTTAAGATTCTGGATCGGAGAAAGAAGGTGCTGAGGAACTAGACTATTCCTTTGGTACGCGTCGCATGGAGGTATCACTCTCCGGGAGAGTCTACCTGGGAGAGAGAGGATGAAATGCGAAGGCATTATCCATATTTGTTTGTGCCTTGAGGTATGTTATTTTCTAGTTATGTTCTGTTTATTGTTATGTTCTTTCATAGTTAGTTATGTTCTTTAGTTCCGTTCTTTTGTGATGATCTGGGGGTAGTTTTTGTCTTTGAATTTCGAAGACAAAATTATTTTAAGGAGGGTAGACTTATCACTACCATATTTTTTAGGAAAGGGTATATTAGTAATTTTATATTTAATTAAATATTGTGCATGATAAATAATTATTTGTTGTATTATTTAATTATTGCTAGATGTTAGTTATTTATTTTGGACTTATGTTAGTGGACCTAACTAGTTTAGTTTAGACTCATGGACCAACATGAATTAATTGGTTAGAATTTAGCCCATTTAGAAAGTCCATTGTTAAGGAGATGGATTAAATTAATTAAACTATTAGACTAGAAGATTTTCTCCTTAATTATTTCTTTATGAGAGGCCCCAAGGGGTATATTGGATAATTTATAGTAGCTTGAGGATGGGAAAAGGGGGCCTGCCTATATAGAGAGGGGGAATAATTTTCCCTCTTCTCCTTTTATTTGGAAATTAGATCTAAAATTTTTCTCAACCAAATTCCTTCATTTTTACTTCATTTCCCTACCAAATTTCATTCCAATTACTTTCCAAATCACCATTAGAGGCTAGTGGAGTAAGGATCTAGAAGTAGGAAGCAAGGATCTACAAAGAGGAGCAAGGATCTACAAGTTGGAGGCAATTTTATCACATTTGGAGGTTGCATTGGGAATCCATCTCCCAATAGGTACAATTTAGTTTTTCTCCTTAAATTAGGTTCTAATCTGAGATTTAACCATGGAAAATCTACACATATGCATAGGCTACCCATAGGAATTGGTTTTGTGTTCATTGGAGGCCTATTGAGAAAGTTATGGTATTTTTTGTGTCAATTTTGGAGGAATTCCGAGATTGATATTTGTTGTGTGTGTCAATTGGTCCTATAGATCAATTAGACATGCGCTTGTATGTTTGGAGCTAGTGTCATGTCCATAATTGGGTACGTGTAAGTCGTATCCCAATAATTTGGTGATACGTGTTGATTTGGAGATTTTTTCTCCGACACGGGAATTTGTACACGTCATATTTTAACACGGACACGTAGATTTGTATTTGACTCTTCGTATTGTTCATAAATAATATATGTGACTTGTTCGTGTCCTTCGGGGTACGTTTGGATGTATGGTGTACTCGTGTCACAAGCGTATCCTAGATCTACTGGGATACGGTGTGATACTCTCCATGTGTTTGTACAAATTATATATAGATCTATTTCTTCTTGGAGAAGTAATTGTGTATATATATATATATATATATATATATATATATATATATATATATATATATATAATTATGCTTCTTGTGTCTTAAAGCTATGTATTTATTATGTATATTGTATGTAGCTATTCTTATATGGGTATATATAATTGTATATGGTAGCATGTATAAATATGCATATGTAAATAAATATTTATGGGTTGTTATAATTATATAAAGTATGTTATATATGGTGAATGATTATATATATATATATATATATATATATATATATATATATATATATATATATATACTGTGTGTGTGTGTTACTATGTGTTTTATGTACATAATACTATGTGAGGATATATGTATAATTATTAGTAGTAATTATGCATATATATAATATATATATATATATATATATATATATATTATGGGTTATATATACATAGGTTATTATATATATTTTATAAATATATATGTATCCGCGACAGCAGCAAAGGCGACACAGCAGAGAGTCGCAACAGCAGCAGCAAATGCCAATAGCAGCAACAGCGGGAGCAACAGCAACAGCAAAAGCGTCATAATAGCAAACAGCAGGGAAGCAGCAACAGTGGCAGCAGGGAAGCAGTGACAAAAGCCAACGATTGTCGCTGAAACAGCAGCGTATCAGCAGCAAATCAAGAGCTTTAGTGACAGTTTTTAGCAACTGTGCAAAAAAATTGTCAGTAAAATAGCAGTGTATCAATATCAACAGCAGCCTTCAGCGACAACGGGCAGAGTTTTTAGCGACAGTTTGACAGTTTTATATATATATATATATATATATATATATATATATATATATATGTGTGTGTGTGTGTGTGTGGTATTTGAAATATATATATATAAATATATTTATATGTGCTAAATAGTATTTAATATATACTCTATGTATAATTATTGTAGTATATGTATATATCTACGGGTAGATAGTATAACTAGTATTTGGGTATTACCTTGAGAAACCAAGGTAAGTACCAAGGTAATTGGGCATACCCAAGGTATTGGGTTTGGGGTATTAAGATTATGTTTTATGTTGTGATAGCAAGTTGGTTCATAACCAAGGTACCTATTTAATGTTTGTAATTATTATTATAAATTACTAATAATTGTTTGACTTATATATTGATGTTTTACCTATGGAATTACGTATCCGGAGATACGGTATCCTAATATTTAAGATATGGTTTTGTGACCTAGACTTTAGTATTTTGAACCAATATTTTTGTGTTAGACTTGTGCAACCTAGAAATGGGTAGTTAACCATAGTTTGACTATAGTTGACCATAGTTTACTTAGAGTTGACTTAGTTGACTTTTGACTTAGAATTGGCTTGTTGACCTAGAAGTTGACTTAGTTTAACTTATTTTCTTTCCAGAACCTTGTATTGATGTTGTACTCTATATCTAGGTCTTCGAGGCACCGTATAAAACATCGATAAGACTATTCATTGGACTTCAGGCGAGTACATTCTCTGATAGTTTCTCATTTATGATATCCTCTATGTTCATTGTATCTAGTGTAGATATTCATGTTCTCTTGACACTATGGTTACACAGATTGGTATATTCGGATCTCGTCATGAGATATTATTCCTTAGTATATGGTATATATGGTACAAGTATTGTTCATTGGTTATCTTGTACATGTACAGACACTGATTCTCGGAAAGAGTCGCTATCTTCTAGGGGAATCTCGTGCCATAGCATACCGTGGTTGGATCTATTATACCAGTCGAGGGTGGGGATTACTTTAGTGTAGATATGTGATCAATACCACTATTGTAACAAGTTCTGCTATTGAATAGTGTTAATCATACTCCGTACGTATGATTAGCCAGGCCATATATATTGTATCATGTTTCCAAGTCGATCACATGTTAAAGCTAGTACTCACACACTTAGTCATTAGTATTCTTGTTCATTGACATATTGATTATTATTGTATATTCTAGTATTCCCTTATAAGTATATATCTTATTGTATTTATTGTGCATCTTGTATATTCACATCTATTTACTATTATATACTTTTTAGCATTAATTAGAACTGCTGTTAGAGATGTACTCTGCTCCTTTCCTGACTGGATATATTCTTTCCAAATGACACTAAGGAGTGGTATCCTACATATTATAGACCTCAGGATGTTGTGGATTTAAAGTCAGAGACCTTGACTAAGGAGGGACTTATCCCGACTGAGACAGATGACCTGGGTTTAGTACATTCTTAGTATTTTATACTGGATTTGTCTCCAGCTTATTTGTCAGCATTCTTTCAGACTCATTGATGTATTATTTTAGACTCGTGAGTTATATTGTGACTATTATATTCTTTATCTGATTTGTGCTCATTTCCATCTTAGTTTTGTGATTGAGTATATTGTTATTATTGGTGGTTCATTATATTGCTAGATAGATTACCCAGACAGTATTCTACCGTCGATTCTGTGGCATAGGCTGGGCATTGTTTTTGACTTGTACCCTTACACCAGGTGTGGGTCATGATACTTAGTATTGGTATATGCACATGGGGTGGAGGGCCATGTGGGTTGACTTTTCCTAGAGGGTTTAAGTATGAACTCTATTATGATAATCTTTATTTTGTCACCACCTTTCGGATATTTTCCTTGGGAGCTAAGCCCCGTAGGGGCTTAGCGATAGGACTCAGACTCGAGCTCGTGCTCAAGGGCGCAAAGTGGTACTTTGTTGGCTTACTTTATACTTAGCACGTTATCATCATCGTATGACTCTCGTGTGCTCCTTTATGCGTGAGTTACATGCACGGTTGCTTGCTCAGATGCATTCTTCGTGAAGCTATACGGCTTGGAGAGTTTGTGGCCTGGAGCGCATGAGGTCAGGTGCCATGCGGTCAGGTGCCCATGCGGCCAGGGGCTATACGGTCAGGTTCTCATGCGGCCAGGAGCACATGCGGCCAGGTGCACATGTGGATCTGTGCTTATGCGACTCAGTGCCCATATGGTCGGTTGCCATGCAGCTAGGAGTGCATGCGACTCGGTACCCATACGGCCTGTGGAGAGTCTAACATGGAGGGGACAGGGCCATCTTTCTGCGTTTGGCTGCAGTGTCTGCCTCGTGCAGTATAGCGTGTCATACGGCACGAGTGGCTGCTTTTGGCGTTTGGTTGTGCTGCCTACCTCGTTCAATGCAACGTGACCTGCGACATCGACAACTCTGACACCCGAATTTGGGAGATCTGGTCGGTCAACGCTTATGTGGCCTGGAGTTTTCTTATGCCGCATAGGTTTTATTTTCTTCTATTTAGATAAAGGACCTACTCTTTTATTTGAGGAGATAGAACACAGATGGAAAATTGAGAACACCAAATCATATACGACCCAGAGTGTCTCCCTCTCACATGATATTTTTGAGTATTTTCGAAGGTGACTTTGAGCATTCCAGAAGTTCTTTGATGAACTTGCTGGTTCCTGGGGGCAGATCGTCTATACGACGAATCTTGTTTTGAGCAACGGTGGTTTTGACCACCCCAATAAGGAGCTTCCCTTCAAATTTTTTTGCTTCGTTCTTTCTCATTGTAGTATCAATGAACGTAAAGAGGAGAACGTTTTACTTGTTACTTGTTGTAATCTTCATTTTCTTTGGAGCCAGTTTGTAACATATTCTTGGTTCGTGCTTTGTTGGAATCGAGTTATATCAGATGAGGAACTCTTAAAAATGTAAAGAGAAGAACGTTTTACTTGTTGCTTATTGTTACTTTACGTCTATCAAATGAGCTCGAAATTAAATAAAACTTAGAAAACAAGGGGTGGGTTATATCAGCTCTGCTATGGAAGAAGTTGTTGGCTAGAAGCAGAGGATTGTAACCTTCATGAGGCAAGGATAGTGAACACAATGTATTTAGAGAATGTTTTATTTCTTGCTCTTGATATTAAACAAACAAGTACACACATATTTATATAGCCACTATGGTAACAACTTAACCCTAAAAATAAGCTAATAAACCCTATTAAAGTATATCTAACCCTATTAAAGTGGATCTAAATTAGACAAGTTCTATTCCAAAAAGGAATTGGTCAAATCTAGGTTATTTAACTAATATTCTCCTCCTTAATCTAGGTTTTATCAAGGTTAATAACTCCAAACACCTGCTGCATCTTAGCGAATTTTACTTTGGCGAGAGCCTTCATGAGAATGTCGGCACGTTGCTTCACAGTGCTCACGAACTCTACCTTTATCTGCCCTCTTTCAACACACTCGCGAATGAAATGAAAGCGAGTATCAATGTGCTTACTGCGCCCATGAAACACTGAATTCTTCGTCAGTGCAATTGCAGACTTGTTGTCAACATAGAGCGTGACTGGCTTAGGTTTGCAGCCAGTCATTTTACTAACTAGATTCCTCAGCCACAAAGCTTAACAGGCTGCAGCCGTTGCCGCCATGAACTCAGCTTCGCAGGAGACAGCGCGACAGTTTTCTGCTTCTGAGATGCCCAAGTGATCAGGTTCTTGTTGAGGTAGAACGTCATTCCGCTGGTGCTCCTCTGGTCGTCGATATCTCCGGCTAAGTTGCTATCGGTAAATCCATGTAGTTCATCTTCACCATGTCCTCTTTCATACATGAGTCCATACTCAAGTGTTCCCTTCACATATCTGAGGATCTGTTTCACAGCCTGGTGATGCATGGTTGTTGGCTTCTCCATGTACCTGCTCACCATTCTGACAGCATAACAAAGGTCCGAGCGAGTATAAGTTAAGTACCTGAGACAGCCAATGATTTGCCTATATTGCGTCAGATCGACTGGTATTCCTTCAAGATTCTTGCTGAGTTACAGTTTAGCTTCCATGGGATACTTGGTTGGATTACAATCTCCCATTCCAAACTACTGCAAAACTCTCTTCGCATATGCTGATTGCTTCAGTGTAATACGATCAACCTGTTGGTCTACCTCTATACCAAGGTAGTAAGAGAGTAACCCAAGATCACTCATCTCAAATTTTTGCATTATCTGTTGCTTGTAAACCTTTACTATATTTGCTCTTGTGCCTGTGATGATTAAGTCATCAACGTACACTCCGACAATGAGTGCACCCTCTCTATTGCTCCTTGTGTACACAGCATGCTCTTGAGTGCATCTAACGAATCCCAGCTCCTTTAAGCAGTTGTCCAAGCATGTGTTCCAGGACTTCGGTGCTTGTCGTAAGCCATAGAGAGCCTTGGATAGCCTGTACACCTTGTGCTCCTGGTTCTTGACGACGAAGCCTTCAGTTTGAGCTACATATACCTCCTCTTTGAGGTCACCATTAAAAAATGCAGATTTAGCGTCCAAATGGTGAACCTTCCATCCATGCTGGGCTGCGAGGGCAATGATCAAGCAAACTGTATCGAGTCTGGCAACTGGAGCAAACACTTCATCAAAATCAACTCCATGTTGCTGGACGTACCCTTTGCCACAAGTCTTGCTTTGTGATTGAGGATCTTGCCTTTACTGTCTCTCTCCACCTTGTATACCCATTTTAAACTGATAGGTTTGTACCCAGATGGTAACTCTATACGCACCCAAGTTCCATTCTTCTCGATGGCTTTGACCTCCTTCTTCATAGCTTCCCGCCATTCATGTTCAAGTGTAGCATCTTGAAAATTTGTCGATTCTTCAGCCGACAAAAACAATATCTCTGGATCAAGAAATGTCTCCTCAGTTTTAGCATATATGTCAACAATTGAGCGATATCTCCTTGGCTCATTCGAGTCTGTCGTCGGTGTGGGTGAGCCGCTCGAAGTTGTGGCCGCAGCTTGTGGTGTAGTAGGCTCCCTTGATGCCATTCCTCCTTCGTGCGTCATAGGTGTTGCCGCATCTCCTGTGCCCTCCGGCGTGTGCATAGCCGCACCCACTGCTCTCTGTGAAGTTATCACTGTCTCGACAACAAGATCTTCGACTGAGAGTTCTACCCAGCCTTGCGGTTTGTACCATCACCATTATTCTAATTCTATCTCTTTTCTTCCTCGAACACAACATCCCTGCTCACATGGATCTGGCTACGTTGAGGATTATAGAGATGGTGTGCTTTGCAGCCCTCTTCCACGCCAAGGTACACCAATGGCATGCTTCGGTCATCAAGTTTCTTATGATGAGGACCTGCAGTCTTCATGTGTGCGACGCATCCAAATATCCTTAAGTGTTCGAGGTTTGGTTTCTTACCAGTCTAGGCTTCATACGGTGTGAGCGCACTAAGAGCTTTAGTTGGCAACCGGTTGAGCAGGTACATAGCATGTCTGACCGCCTTGCCCCACATACTTCCAGGAACATGCATGCTCTTGAGCAAGCTCCTTGTTGTAGCCATCACGGTGTGATTTCGACGCTCTACTACGCCTTTTTGTTGTGGTGTATATGGTGCGATGAGGTGCCATTGTATGCCTTCGCCTTCACAGAAGCTTGTGAATTCCTTGGATAGGAACTCACCTCCTCGATCAGTTCTTAGTGTCTTTATCTTGTTGTCACATTCATTCTCTACAAGTGACTTGAGTTTCTTGAAAGCATTAAAGGCATCACTCTTTTCTTTGAGCATATACACCCACATCATGCGAGTGAAGTCATCAACAAGTAGAAGAAAGTACTTGTTACCAGCAAGTGTAACGGGTGTAATCGGACCGTAAATGTCAGCATGCACAAGTTGCAGTGGCCTCTCAGCTCTGAAGCTTGCCTGCAGAGGGAACGGTAGTCGTGCTTGTTTGGCGATGAGGCACCCTTCACAGAGCTAGTTTGGATGAGAAATCTTTTGCAGTCCGGTGGCCATTCCATCATCTTGAGCCGAAAAAATTCACGTGCCCGAGCCTTGCATGCCACAACTAGGCTGGGTCTTGTACTTTGGCCATTAGACATATCGGCCTGCAAGATTTGAGAGCTATCTTGTACAGGCGGTTAGGTGATCTCCTCACCTTCATTAGCAGAACGTTGTTCCTGTCATACACCCTCAAGTAGGAACTGACAATCTCCACCTTGCTTCTATCTTCTGTTAATTGACCAAGGCTCAATATATTACTTCTTAAACTTGGAATGAAGTATACCTCCGACAGAAGACATTTTTCGCCATTCTTGCATTGGAACAGGATTGATCCCCTGCCCTCAATCTGCACGGTTGAGCCATCACCGAACTTGACAAGGACGGTGATGTCCTGATCAAGGTCCTTGAACTTTCCTCGATGGCCCGTCATGTGGTTGCTAGCACCGTTATCTTGGTACCACACATCGGTGTCGGCCTACGCTTCTCCAGCACTGCGCAAGTCTGGTACTTTCTTCTCTTCATTATGCATGATGAGGTCAGGCCTCTCCTCCTGAGTTTCTCTCAGCAGCAATACGGCCTCCTCGTCTTGTGCTCGTGCAAGGTTTGCCTCCTCATCACGATTTTTGTTGTGACACTCCAACGCATAGTGCCCATAGTTTTCATAATTGAAGAACTTGATTTTTGATTTGTCACGGTTGGAGCTTGAACCGCGAGTCCCCTCACCCTCCTACTGTTGCACTATTTGGCCGCCACGACCACCCATGCCGCACCAGCGACCACGTCCACGGGGCTTGCCACGGCCTCGCTCGTCGCTAGAGTGCCCCTTTCTGCTCGACGATAAATCAGTGTTGCCTTTCTTCAATTTCTCCTGCCACTCAACGTGAGTAAGCAGGAGTTGTCTGTTGTTGCTCTCGCCTCGACCACGTATGCGTTCTTCATACTCTTTGAGGTGGCCGATCACTTCCTCGACTGGCATGGTCTCCACATCCACAAACTGCTCGATCGCAGCAATGACCTATAGGTACTTGTCTGGGACGGAGACGAGCAGCTTGTTGACGATGACAATATCCTCCATCTTCTCTCCCAATCTACGAATCTTGTTTGCGAGGGTCGTCAATTTCCCCGCAAACTCATCGATGGAATATGTTACCTTCATACGCAAAACCTTGAACTCACTCTTCAAGGTTTGAATCCTTGCATTCTTCACTCGATCTGCGCCAAGGTACATTGTCTTTAGGCTTTCCCAAGCTTCCTTAGCCGTTTTTTGCTTGGCCAGCTGGAGTAGGATCTCCTTGGGGACAACTTAAAAAATGTACGCCAACGCCATCTTGTCTCTCTTCTTTTCTACGACCACCCCGGCCGCAGGTTCAATGGCATCCCAAACGCCTTGTGCCTCCATGAAGACCTCCTTCTTGATCGCCTAAGTGGAGTAGTTGACAGATGTCAGCATCGGGTAGTGCAAGGTTATGCTTCCCTCCTTAGTTGCTGCTCCGTCGAGTGCTCGACGATTGACATCTTATTGAGTCGAATGTACTTTGGCTTATATTTGGCTCTGATACCATATGTTGGCTAGAAGCAGAGGATTGTAACCTTCAGGAGGCATGGACAGTGAACACAATGTATTTGGAGAATGTTTTATTTCTTGCTCTTGATATTAAACAAACAAGTACACACATATTTATATAGCCACTATGGTAACAACTCAACCCTAAAAATAAGCTAATAAACCCTATTAAAGTGGATCTAACCCTATTAAAGTAAATCTAAATTAGATAAGTTCTATTCCAAAAAGGAATTGGTCAAATCTAGGTTATTTAACTAATAGAAGTAGTTCAAAAAGTGCTCCTTGGATGCAGAGAAATGGTTGCTCAAAGTTAGTGGCACAAGACAGAATTATGAATCTCCAATTACGTGTGCCACGACGAAAACTGCTATTCAAAATAAAAACAAAGCACGTCGGAGTATCGGATACACGGGGGTCACGTCGGAGAGTTCGTGGATGCGTTGGTTTGCTCGATAAGACTCCATGTTTGGTGGCTCATCTCGGTTGTCGCCTCATGAACGAGTCTGCTCCCACTAAGCAGTTTAGGCTCGGGTGTGCGTAGCTCGCAAGGTTGGCACGGGTCCAGAGACCTCGAGATGGTGATGGTTCGATAAGTCGGTCGGGGGTTTGCATGTTGGCACCGACGCTGGTGTCTATCGGCCGCGGTGGAGGCCGGGATGTATGCCATCCTAGATTGTTGGGGAACGGGTTGCAGTTGGGAGGCGATCGAGAACGAATCTATGGGAGAGAAGGTGGAGGTGGTTTACTAGGTCTAAGAGGAGGAAGTCACGGGTCTCTCGCGCGCACGAGAAAGGTGCGGCCATTTCTCCCGGGTGGGAGAATGACCAGGGGGAAATAGGGGGGATTGTTTGAATTGGTAGGTGAGTTACTATTAGGTTTGGTAAATATATTTGGTTAGTGGGTTATTGGATCTTAGGATCCATTGAGTTTATGTAATAATGGTTATTGGGTAATGGATTTTATGTCCATTAAGGAATTTAGGAAAAAAATATTTTGGGCTTTTGGGATTTTATGGTATTAGGAATAAATAGCAGTGGATGTGCTAAGGAGTAGTTTTAGGAAGGAAATTAAGTTTGGTTTTCATAGGGAATCTATTAAGTAAAAAACATTCAATGGAGGGATTATAGTTTTACTTCTCCTCCTTCGATTTCAAAAATTAGGGTTAGGATTTTGATTTGTGTGTTTGTTTTTTGAATTTTTTAGGGCATACAAGTAGGTGCCAAAGCTGCGAATGAATAAGTAGTGGACGTAATGCAGTACCAAATCTCTTTTAAATCTCCTAAACTTTCTCTTTTCTCTTCGATTTTATTAGGTTTCCTTGGTCTTCGATCGATTTATAAGGTTTTGATAATCACGAAAATATTTGTCCATGTTGTAAATGAGCATTGATACACAATTTCTAGGGTTGTGCTCGATTTGATTGATTTTATTAAGGTAAAATCGATCGAATATTTTTTATAGTTAAACTATTTAATAGTTGTTTATAGATAAAATTTTTAATGATGAATATTTTTTATAAAATTGTCCTTCATAGTTGTTCAACATCACAGAAACCCCATAATTCTCTATTTTGTCCATGTATATATTATTCAAAAGGAATAATTTTTAGGATTATCGACCTTAAGCAAAATATCAACACATTCATGGACTTGCTTACTTTATAAAATTATTCGTTCTGTATCTATCTGTTCGCAGGGGTTTTTTTTTCTCATGCTAGTTGATCATACTACACTTCTACTATAACATTAACCGATACGTGTCCATTCACAAGGTTCAGTTTGATAAATTCATGTTGAGTACTATACTTGTGGTGCACAATCTAGTCAAGTAAACTTTGTTTGCTAAATTGATGTTTTATATGAATTCTTATTTGTTAGCCTAGAAGCTAATATAACTTCTCATTTACATCACTGCATACTAAGAAAATTGGTAGCAAGTTGGGTGAGCAAGCCAGTCCAGATTCAAGCCGAGATTTATCTCCTGAATGTGTTAGCCATCATGTATATAAAGGCGGAGGGTCAAGGGATGGTAATATTTTATTTGATAGTTTACGTAATCTAATTATTGAACAATTTTCTATCGATTATGAATTTATATTAGTATATAATTTTGTATCTACTTGTATGAATTTAGATGTTGAACAAGCATTGATGTTTTTTCTTCAAGTTAATATACAATCATCTTATATCAATATTTTTGTTACTCTACCACCACCAAGAATTAATATTATAAGGGTTATGATTGTTAGGATATTTAGTGTTAGGGTTAGAATTAGAGTTGAAATAGGGTTAATATAATAATTAGGTTTAATATTGTAGATAGGGTTATGGTTAGGGTTTGGTTTAGTGCTATAATAGGGTTACTATTATAATTAGGCTTAATATTATGGTTATGGTTAGATTTAGTATTGGAATAAGGTTAGTATTAGGGCTAGGGTTAGGGATAGAATTAGATTAGGGCTTGGGTTAGGATCAATATTGGAATAGGTTTAGGGTTAATGTCATACCCCAGTACCAAAATATGGAGACAAACATGGCCAGCTACACCGCATAAAATACTATACGTCGTGCGACGATATTGACTGTAGCTAGACAAGGGGGTGCTTTCTACAATCAAGTCTCCTAGGTTCAAGAACTTCTATGTCTCAATAATTCAAACAAGAAGCAATAAAATAGAACACTTTAGAAAAAGCAGTAAGGCGTCCCAAAAGCAACATCAGAATATTTTTTAGAGATCTGGCGATACAAGATAACGAGTGGGTTCTTTTATTCACTACTCATCTTTTGTAAACTATATTCTTTTGGGCGTTTACCCAACCGGCACCTATTAGTCGACAAATCTGGAAATTAGTTCCTTATGTGACTGTATATATATTCAGACTGCAGTTATATTCCTGCTATGCGCCATTAGTCGGGGAAAAGTTCGCTGGATAATCAGGTATTGGCTCAAAACCTGGCAATGCAAAAAAGTAAGATTAGACCCCAAATAACAAGTACTACAAAGGAAGCACGAAAAGAAGAAGAAAACCCAAAGCAATATAATATATATAATAGTTCTACTTCGTAGCGTAGGTTCATGGCATATCCTAACAAAAGGCCCAACCCTACAACCAAACAAGGTCAAGGGTTGAATTCTATGACACTATGATAGTTCATTTTCCTAGGCTACCCACGATAACGAGAAAGAGAAATTAATCGTTCGATGTCTGCTCGTTCTAACAGAATAATACAATCACAACCAAGTCCAATTTATAAAATCGGCCAATCACTTGTACGGCTTGTTATTTGTGGAGTATGAGATTATCTTAGAATAATGCATAATAGGTATCCTCAAATCACGCCATTGTCGAACATGAGCTAACCTAACCAATTGATGAATACACAGGTATTACACGAGATGCCTCAGTTGTCACGCCCCAATCTCTTGCAAGCTCAATAGTCCCCGCTGAACGTGAATCACCATGTTGCAGCTCTCCCGCGGGACAATCGCTCTCATCGGGACGTGATGCCGTGCAAGCCTAAAGTACGTTTGCACAAGGCCAAAGCTTTGATACAAGGGCAAGTAAGCTATTCAATACTGAAGCAGCGGCACATAACATTGCAGAAAAGTAAAGAACACAATGGCACATGAAAACATGCTCTTTTATTGATAAACAAAAGCATTACAAGCGGCGCATGGCCGAGGTTACAATTCGCTCAAGCACTCTTTCTCTCAATTACAATAACACCGTTCCATACATTATGTCCCTCTATACAAAAGCAGCTCAATCTCGATACGGCTCAAGGCATCGACTCCAGATTTTCGACTCCTTGGGATAAGGTACGGCTATCGCTTCCTAGGACGAACAGGCACCTGAGAATAAGCAAACTGTTGGTGGGTCAGCACTTTATGCAAGTACTGGTGAGACCCTGACGGCCACAGAAGCTGCACACTTTTCTGCGGTTCTCACTTGCGTCGGCCTGTTTCTCTACATCGGCCTTTTTCCTACCATTGTGGTATCGTTTTGCAGGAAGGTTCCGAGGAGCCGGTGCCTTTACTGGAGCACTTTGTGGCATAAACTGCTCATTCTGCACCGCTGCCTCAAATGCTTGGATGTACATTTTGCACTCCCGGTTCATAACATCTTTTCTCAAATTATCGTTTAAGCCTTTTATGAACCGATGTGTGCGGGCTCCCTCATCAGGAATCATCGAGCTAGCGAACTTAGCAAGTTTGGAAAATTCTGACTCATAATCTTCGACGGACATGTTCCCTTGCTTAAGTTCGGTAAACTCATCTTCCTTCTTTTGTCTGACGGCTGGCGGAAGATAATGTGCAAGAAATGCTTCCTTGAACATTCCCCAAGTGATCTTACCATCCTGATGCTTGGTGGCTATATCTGCTTTCTTCACTTTCCACCAATCGTGTGCACATAATCGTAGTTGCATATCTGCACACGCCACCCTCTTTTTCACAGGTATTGAAGCAAAGCTAAACAAGCTCTCCATCTTTATGATCCAGTCCATCACCATATCCGGCGTGGTCCTGCCCTCGAACTCCGGAGGGTTCAACTTCAGAAACTCAGCACCTTTAAAGGTAGACTTCCCAGCTGCTCGACGAGGCTCGTTAGTTTCTGCTAATCCTGCTCCTTGAGGCGTGGTCGGGATAGTCATAGGTGTCATAGCGGTTCCCGATGCACCACTGTGTGCTACTAGTGTTGTCACAATCTGAGTCTGGGACTCAAGCTGCTGCTGTTGTGCTAAGGCTCTAGCATCTGCTCGTTGCTGCTGAGCCTCAACTCGTTCTTGTTGTTCAGCATGCCGATCATTTTGATTCTGAAACATTGCAATCAGTCTATCAATTTGATCATCGCTCACGCTTGTTGTGCGCGATGTCTCAGGATTACTAGCACCTATTTTTGTCATCTTTGCTGCAAAAGAGAGTAGCTTGCATTAGTCTCATAACGTATTATGGACTTATTGCATGGGACGTTGGATTTTTATACTCTTAGGGACCTTTCATGCTCTCGATTTACTTCTTATAGATTCGAAATCACTTTTCAAAATTTGGGACTTTTGAAATCGCTTGAAAATTTATATCATTTTTTAAAACGATATTTGAAGAGGCCAAGGACGTAAAGCCATGCTCTGATACCACCTTGTCATGCCCAATCTCCCGTAAGCTCGATAGTCCCCGCTGAACTTGAATCACCACGTTGTAGCTCTCCCGTAGGACAATCGCTCTCATCGGGATGTGATGCCGTGCAAGCCTAAAGTGCGCTTGCACAAGGCCAAAGCCTTGATACAAGGGTAAGTAAGCTATTCAATACTGAAGCAGCGGCACATAACATTGCAAAAAAGTAAAGAACACAATGGGACATGAAAACAGGCTCTTTTATTGATAAACAAAAGCATTACAAGCGGCGCATGGCCGAGGTTACAATTCGCTCAAGCAATCTTTCTCTCGATTACAATAACACCGTTCCATACATTATGTCCCTCTATACAAAAGCAGCTCGATCTCGATACGGCTCAAGGCATCAACTCCAGATTTTCGGCCCCTTGGGATGAGGCACGGCTATCGCTTCCTCGGACGAACAGGCACCTGAGAACAAGCAAACTGTTGGTGGGTCAGCACTTTATGCAAGTACTGGTCAGATAAAATAACTGAACAGAAGCTACACCCCCTGAAACCCACACTAAGTAATCATGTGGCAAAATATTGCATTACTAGTGATCTTACTACTTTTACCTAAGTTCATTTTATGCAGCTCAGAAATAGTCAGATTACATCATTTGAAAACATAACTTTGCAACAGTTGCATATTCAAACTTATAAGCATACGAATCAGGACAGTGCTCGATCGTGCAGTACGCAGCATATATTGTGCAACATAATCTAACTCGTTGGGGCAAAGTTCTTATAATGGACTGAAATATATCGAATCAAGGCAACATATCAAATGGGCTATCATCCATTCAAGAATTTTAGGCAGCACATCTATATAATTTCGGTCCCCGAGAAACTCAGGATTGGTAGCAGCAATCCAGCTAACCAATGACTCATATTCTGATACTATTAGCAGCTGTGGCCGAGGTTCAGCTCCGCACTAATAGTTATCGTTTGACCGATGTAATGCATGAAGTACTAACAGATAATCTCTATGATACAGACAAATGAACAAGCAGGCTTATGTATAAACTCATATTTCTTACCCCATAGCTGAACGGTTTTCCCGACAGCAGACACACAAGTTAGCCATAATTTGCATATTCAATAACTTATCTATCAATCTCTGGTGTCATCAATAGGTAGGTATGCAAGAAGGTAAACCTAGCATGCGCCCTATCTATATGACGGTCCATGGGTTGCCCCATGATTAGCAGCAATTGCCCAAGGTTCAACTCTGTACTAGCACGCATGGGTGTCGGCAGCTGTGACCTATGGTTCAGCTCTTCACCAACACACCCGAGTACTAGCAGCTATGACATCATGGGTTCCGCACAACACTAATAGACATATCGCCCCACTAGACCCCCTTACGAGCCGTATACCTCAGGGCGATCCAAAAATCTCTTCTGGACCGAGAAATTCCCAGTGCCCCAGGAACCATTCGAGAGATGAGACCTTGTGCATAAGTAGTCCGAGACCAATGCATGACATAAAACATCTAACAGATATAACACTACAATGCACAGTTCAAAGAAACGAACACACAACTTCCATCTCTTATTCTTTTCCCACATAACACATTCGAAACATAGGGACTTGCCATAAATTGGGTCGGGCAGCATAGGGGCGAAGAACATGCAACATAATTGATAGCAGAAGCATATTTCTAATACTTTAAGCATGTAGTTCATTTCTTTAACTTATCTTTTTAGTGAGGCAACATTTAGTGAAATAGAGACTCTTTTTATTAGGCATGTGAACTGAAAGATTCATCGAAGGGCCTAAGCCACTCACCGAATAAATCGAACGAGAGGATGGGGAAGCCTTAAGCGACGTTCACTCTTTGGTTATGTGTCCTGAAAATGCAACAATACCTGGTTAGCATACTTAAATCTCTTTCCCTTATGATTCGAAAAGAACGCACAAGCGAGAAAGCAAAATCATGAAAACCAAGTCATCGAAAGCAACTCAAAACCCAAAGCAACACAAAACCAAGAAGCAAAGCAACAAATGAAAACTCTTGGACTTATTTCAATAGAAGTCGTTCGATCAATTCGAACGGTTCATTGCACTTCGTCCGTGTTGATTTGGCGGTAAGGTTTCCCCGAGACTCGATTCTCAACCGAGTCGAAGCAGCATTAGTGTTCCATAAGTAACCGTTCAGAGCGGGGCGTTACATACTACCCTACTTAGAAGAAGTTTTGTCCTCAAAACTTAAGAGATCAAGGAGGCGAAGATCAAGCATCAAGAGTTCAAAGGAAACAGACTCACCAACATCGTATCCACCCTCATCACGCTCTATATTCAACTGATAAACTCTCGACCTCCTTATCTGATCAGTTGGTTTCACAGCGGGACCCGGAGAGGTATGAGTCTCAGTACTATCTGCTGCCAAGGCGTTAAGGGTTGGGCAATCACGGATCATATGATCTAACTTTCCACACTTAAAGCATCCCTTAGTAATGTGATGACATGTCTCCGTGGTGTGACTCTGACGGCCACAAAAGCTGCACACTTTTCTGCGGTTCTCACCTGCGTCGACCTGTTTCTCTACATCGGCCTTTTTTTCACCATTGGGGTATCGTTTTGCAGGAGGATTCCGAGGAGCCAGTGCCTTTTCTAGAGCACTTTGTGGCATAAAGTGCTCATTCTGCACCGCTACCTCAAATGCTTGGATGTACGTTTTGTACTTCCGGTTCATAACATCTTTTCTCAAATTATCGTTTAAGCCTTTTATGAACCGATGTATGCGGGCTCCCTCATCAGGAATCATCGAGCTAGCGAACTTAACAAGTTTGGAAAATTCTGACTCATAATCTTCGATGGACATGTTCCCTTGCTTAAGTTCGGTAAACTCATCTTCCTTCTTCTGTCTGACGGCTAGCGAAAGATAATGTGCAAGGAATGCTTCCTTGAACATTCCCCAAGTGATCTTACCATCCTGATGCTTGGTGGCTAGATCTACTTTCTTTACTTCCCACCAATCGTGTGCACGTAACCGCAGCTGTATATCTGCACACGCTACCCTCTTATTCGCAGGTATTGAAGCAACGCTAAACAAGCTCTCCATCTTTGCGATCCAGTCCATCACCTTATCCGGCGTGGTCCTTCCCTCGAACTCCGGAGGGTTCAACTTCAGAAATTCAGCACCTTTAAAGGTAGACTTCCCGGCCGCTCGACGAGGCTCGTTAGTTTCTGCTAATCCTGCTCCTTGAGGCGTGGTCGGGACAGTCATAGGTGTCGCAGCGGTTCCCGATGCACCACTGTGTGCTACTAGTGTTGTCACAATCTGAGTCTTGGACTCAAGCTGTTGTTGTTGTGCTAAGGCTCTAGCATCTGCTCGTTGCTGCTGAGCCTCAACTCGTTCTTGTTGTGCAGCATGCCAATTATTTTGATTCTGAAATATTGCAATCAGTCTATCAATTTGATCATCGCTCACGCTTGTTGTGCGCGATGTCTCATGATTACTAGCACCTATTTTTGTCATCTTTGCTGCAAAAGAGAGTAGCTTGCATTAGTCTCATAACGTATTATGGACTTATTGCATGGGACGTTGGATTTTTATACTCTTAGGGACCTTTCATGCTCTCGATTTACTTATAGATTCGAAATCACTTTTCGAAATTCGGGACTTTTGAAATCACTTAAAAATTTATATCATTTTCGAAAACGATATTTGAAGAGGCCAAGGTCGTAAAGCCATGCTCTCATACCACCTTGTCACGCCCTAATCTCCCGCAAGCTCGATAGTCCCCGCTGAACGTGAATCACCACGTTGCAGCTCTCCCGCGGGACAATCGCTCTCATCGGGACGTGATGCCATGCAAGCCTAAAGTGCGCTTGCACAAGGCCAAAGCTTTGATACAAGGGCAAGTAAGCTATTCAATACTGAAGCAGCGGCACATAACATTGCAAAAAAGTAAAGAACATAATGGCACATAAAAATAGGCTCTTTTATTGATAAACAAAAGCATTACAAGCGGCGCATGGCCGAGGTTACAATTCGCTCAAGCACTCTTTCTCTCGATTACAATAATACTGTTCCATACATTATGTCCCTCTATACAAAAGCAGCTCAATCTCGATACGGCTCAAGGCATCGACTCCAGATTTCTGGCTCCTTGGGATGAGGCACGGCTATCACTTCCTCGGACGAACAGGCACCTGAGAACAAGCAAACTGTCGGTGGGTCAGCACTTTATGCAAGTATTGGTGAGATAAAATAACTGAACAGAAGCTACACCCCCTGAAACCCACACTAAGTAATCATGTGGCAAAATATTGCATTACTAGTGATCTTGCTACTTTTACCTAAGTTTATTTCATGCAGCTCAGAACTAGTCAGATTACATCTTTTGAAAACATAACTTTGTAACAGTTGCATATTCAAACTTATAAGCATACGAATCGGGACAGTGCTCTATCGTGCCGTGCGCAGCATATATTGTGCAACATAATATAACTCGTTGGGGCAAAGTTCTTATAGTGGACTGAAACATATCGAATCAAGGCAACATATCAAATGGGCTATCATTCATTCAAGAATTTAAGGTAGCACATCTATATGATTTCGGTCTCCGAGAAACTCAGGATCGATGGCGGCAATCCAGCTAACCAATGACTCATATTCTGATACTATTAGCAGTTGTGACGGAGGTTCAGCTCTGCACTAATAGTCATTGTTTGACCGATCAATGCATGAAGCACTAACAGATAATCTCTACGATGCAGACAAAATGAACAAGCAAGCTTATGTATAAACTCATATTTCTTACCCCATAGCCGAACGATTTTCCCTGCAGCAGACACACAAGTTAGCCACAATTTGTATATTCAATAACTTATGTATCAATCTCTGGTGTCATCAATCGATAGGTATGCAAGAAGGTAAACCTAGCATGCGCCCTATCTATATGACGGTCCATGGGTTGCCCCATGATTAGCAGCAGTTGCCCAAGGTTCAGCTCTGCACTAGCACGCATGGGTGTCAGAAGATATGACTCATGGTTCAGCTCTTCACCAACACACCCGAGTACTAGCAGCTGTGACATCATGGGTTCCGCACAACACTAATAGACATATCGCCCCACTAGACCCCCTTATGAGTCGTATACCTCAGGGCGATCCAAAAATCTCTTCCGGACCGAGTGATTCCCAGTGCCCCAGGAACCGTTCGAGAGATGAGACCTTGTGCACAAGTTGTCCGAGACCAATGCATGATATGAAACATCTAACAGATATAACACTACAATGCACAGTTCAAAGAAACGAACACACAACTTCCATCTCTTATTCTTTTCCCACATAACACATTCGAAACATAGGGACTTACCATAAATCGGGTCAGGCAGCATAGGGGCGAAGAACATACAACATAATTGATAGCAGAAGCATATTTCTAATACTTTAAGCATGCAATTCATTTCTTTAGCTTATCTTTTTAGTGAGGCAACATTTAGTGAACTAGAGATTCTTTTCATTAGGCATGTGAACTGAAAGATTTATCGAAGGACCTAAGTCACTCACCGAATGAATCGAACGAAAGGATAGGGAAGCCTTAAGCGACGTTTACTCTTTGGTTATGCGTCCTGAAAATGCAACAATACCTGGTTAGCATACTTCAATCTTTTTCCCTTACGATTCAAAAAGAACGCGCAAGCGAGAAAGCGAAATCATGAAAACCAAGTCATCGAAAGCAACTCAAAACCCAAAGCAACACAAAACCAAGAAGCAAAGCAACCAACGAAAACTCTTGGACTTATTTCAATAGAAGTCGTTCAATCAATTTGAACGGTTCATTGCACTTCGTCCGTATTGATTTGGCGGTAAGGTTTTCCCGAGACTCGATTCTCAACCGAGTCGAAGCAGCATTAGTGTTCCATAAGTAACCGTTCGGAGCGAGGCGTTACATCAGTTCCCCGTAGGGCCACTGCGCTAAAATTACTGTATTAGCGGTTCTAATATTCCTATAGTAAAATAGTGGCTCGGCATATTATATTAGGTCGGATACTGCACTCTACTAAGACGGATGATATACAGTATCTGTGGTGGCCGGCTCACAACGTACTAGATGTGGGAAGGTTCGTTGGCATAATTTTGGGATACCATTTTTCTTCACATGTTACTACCACTTTTAGTTGCTTAATTAACCTTATATTGTGTTCAAAAATCTCAAGGCATAGCCATATGGGAATTTCCCTTAAGATATTGTCGTACAAGGTATGGTCACGCTAGATACGAATCCATAAAAGTTCAATCTTTATTCGTCCGAGCATGTATGCAACATTCAATAAATCAATATCCTAGCCACGCTTTGGTATTGACTCGCATATCATGTCCGTGCTGGAGAAAATAGTATATTTATAGTATCACGGGTTCATGAATTTGGAGAAATTCTCGATGCACATTCCAATTATAATCACTTTAACACGTAATACTATATGTCGTACCTCAATGCACATTAGATCAGGAACTTTATCAGACAATAATCGTACAGCACGAATACAGTAATCAAGTTCAATTACCAATTATCATTGGGTCACAGATATCATGATCACATTATAACAAAGCTTATGTCATGCACATAGCTGGTTAGTCACGATTCACTTAGTCTGGTTTACTGAGAAAAACTTAAGTCCAACACAAATTAATGCCATGTATGAAACCAATCTTAGCACATGGTCACGTCTAGCATGAGGTTTGGTTTCTAAGGTCAATCTTCCTTAGAATCATAACACAAGCAAAAATATCAGGATCAACCAGATAGAGGATGATAAGAACATTCCAAAAATAATAAGTAAACACATAATGAAAGCACTATGTGCTCGTAGGGGGTCACCAAGGATAACATGCGCATGAAATTGTACGCATGAAGGTCAGGCGCACTAAGTTTCGTGAATTACAAAAAGGGTGGCATAAAAACTTACCGGAATAAGGTTGGCGCACAAACTCACTAAAATAAGGTTGGCATACAAACTTACTGAAACATGGTTGGCGCACTTCCATAAGAAAGTGCATGAGCTACAAAGTGGGTAGTATACTTTGTCAAGTTAACCAACATTGTGCACTTTGACAAAAGTGCGTGGACAAGAAATAAGGCGTGCTTCCAAAGAAAGTGCGCGAGAAACTAGCTAAAAGACAAAACACACAATTCGATGTCAAAGCTCGACAGTCGAGAAACTCGTCAGTCGAGAAACACACAAATCAAAAACATAAATCGAGAAATCAACCAAAAGCTTCATCCCTAAGAAAACAAAGAGGGAAGAAAATGCGCGAGCAGACCAGTGTAAGAAAAGTACGCCGGCTAACGAAACATAAGAAAAGTGCGCTATATTGCCAAACGCGAAGAAAATGCGCTGACTGATTGTGGCAGACTTTCTCTTGGTTTCCCTGAAAGAATTTGATTCAATACGCACAAACTGCAATAACTGAGTTTTCGTCTCGAAAGTGCACTACTGACTCAAGGTATGTTAGTTGGCACACTTTTGCTAGGAGACTGAGTATAATATAATTAGTACGCACGAAGAATTAGGATAATACGCCAATGCGACCAAAGTGAAACATACATATTTCTATGCCAAAGGGATCCTCTTGCATACTCTTCACAGAGCATTGTTCTTCTTCTCCAGTCAACCATTTTGATATACGTATTGAATCAAGTTTCAACACTGAATTAGTTGGACTCGAAAACAAGCACGGCCAAATGCAAAGATACATAAAATATGGTGCTCTACACTATGAGCTAATTAGTTTATAAAATACAAAGTATAGGGAGATCAAACTCCAAAAAAAATAAAAGTGAACCCATAGAACCAAACTCAAGTCCATGTACCAAGAAAATCAAGGACAACGTTCAGTCCCAACAATATGAGCTAGAAATAAACTAAAATTATTAAGAATAAAAGCTATATGCATAAATCCATGGTTCTTCTTCTTGTGCAAGATGTACTTGCCTACGGAGGGAGAGGAAACTTAAGGGAGAAAAATAGAAAGGAAAGATAATGAGCAGAAAGAGAGAAATGAGAATATATAGGTTTAGGTTTGAGATGTGGACCGTTGGATCACTCAAACCCATCTAAACCACACATGTGACCAACCCAACCAAACTCATTCTCTCCACAACTCTCGGGTCCAGTCTAAACAATGGCCGGGATAGCAACCATTGTGCACCAAGATGAATATGCGCCAAAAGAGCGCCAAAAAAGGGGGCTGACAGTTAATGTTGAATTAGGATTATATAGTATTATTATTAGGGTTAATGTTATGGTTAGTGTTATAGTTTGGGTTAGTGTTAGAATAGGCTAAGTTTTATAATTAGGGTTAATGTTATGGTTATGCTTAGGTTTAGTATTGGAATAGATTTGTGTTAAGGCTTGGGTTAGGGTTAGAATTAGGTTAGGGCTAGTGTTAGGGTTAGTGTTTGAATATTGTTACGGTTATAATTAGGTTTAATGTTGATAATAAAAATTATACAATAACTGAAATAACTAATTTTAATATTAAAAATATATATACCTTCATGTCAGAATATTTTTTTCTTCTTCTTCTTCTTCTCCTTTGTTGCTCTGCCCCTTCTTCTCCTGTATTGCTAATCTCTTCTTCGCCTTAATTCTTCACCTCTAGTGGGTTTGGTTTAAATGCTACCTTGGTTTAAATGTTGCCTTTTGTTCGGTTTAAATGCGGCCTTTAGTGAGGGGCTTAATTAGGTTGTTGGGGAGGGAGGTTGGGAGTTGGTTGTAGGTTGTTGGTGGTTTGGATTTATGTATCATTGATTGTATATATTTGGGATCTTTAACCTAGGCGTGGCCATGTATCCATGTCAGACTATTTGGTAGAGGGAATGAAAATATTCCATGTGTATTTAAATATGAGGTTAATATTTATTTGTATTATACATGAGTTAGGTAGAATTTTAGGTGACCAAAGTTCAAACTCCCATATTCCAGAGTTGTTTTTACCACCTAATATGACTCACTATATGACACCCATACTACAATGGGGGTGACAACACCATGAGGTAATGATACCTTTGGTTCGGGCCATGTCACAACGACGTAGCACTAAAAAGGGGCAAAAGACCTCATGTTGTGTTATTAAAACTCTCTAAAGGAAGAAGTCACCTTTGTTTATGAACATAGATGTGAGCCGTCTATTGAGGGTAAATTTATAAATACCAAAAATATATGCATAGAAACCAGTTCAACACATGGACTTAAATGTGTGACTAGGGACACAGTTTATGTAGTTGTATGAGTGGGAAGAATTATAGTTACAATACATTCAAGTCCTAGTGCATTCATATATCTGTACTAAAGTTCGACACATGCAGGAAGATTCGAGTAAATGATGACATATATCCTAATGCATGATGTAATGTTATTATGTAGATTGCTTATACTGAAATATGAAAATGATTATTAGGGTTTAGTTTGAATTTTGTCACTAGTGACCGGGTCACAACAAATGTGGCAAATCCCAAGTGTGTTATTTTAATTTTTTTGGCAATCTTATATTGATTTGTACACATGAGGAGTGTTAGCTCAAGAGGTTGGCATGGTGGAAATATTTACTATTGGTCAAGATTCAAATCCCATAATAAATGTCAGTTTTGCCACATCCTTTCTTTAGGAAGACCTGTTGGAGCTAGTCCAAAAAGGGGTATAGCAATTCGAACTCAGGCTCAAGCGAAGGGGGCAGAGTGGCACGTTGATGTCGCATTGTAGTTTGCATGCACAACCGTGCAGTTTCAACAATGTTTAGCGAAGTTACGCGATCGTCCAGTGCACACTCCGCAGGATTCCAACGGTGTGCAAAATGTGCCTAGCATATGATTTCATGGTGTGTTGTGCGTGCGCCATAGGAATTGTGAAGCCATGGGACCATAGTACTGCGACTACTTCAATAGCGATTCGGTTTGGTAAGTGTCCCACTTCTACTTGTAGGGAAGTTAACTGCCCGACATTTTAGGGAATCTTCCCTAGTCAACTTGTCCATTGGGCCCATCGTAGGCTTGTGGTGGTAACAGGTAAAGACCCCCTGAATAAAGTGTTGTACTTTGAAGAGAGAGTTATTTATCTGATTCTCCTTCCTCTAAAGATTCTTCAGAGAAGAACAACAACAACAACAAAACAGAAGAGTAGTGAAGAAAAAGTTCTTCAGCTTTTGCTCAAAGCGAGTCCAAGCCACTTGTAGCATATTGTGCAAATCCTCGACAGGGTCAAAGAAACATTCCATAAGTATAATTCTTCCCAATACCGAACTTGCTGGTTTGTGGAATCAAATAAACGAGGATGAAATCTCGCTTTGAGTAATAGTTGTCTTCACCATCCCATCATATGGTTGAGGGCAACGTTCTATTATAGTAAACTGCAGTTTATAGCTCGGCTCTTGTTTTGACAATTTTTGTAATCATTTTTCTTTTTTTGGCACAGAGGCCCCAGCCCTTGCTCCCTTCGCGATTTGGTCTCCCGACCTCTCCGCTCGTTTCCTGTTGCCTTTCCACTGGGCTGCACCCACAGGGACTTTTTATTTTCTCCTACCCGAGATCTCCCAATACCCCTTAATTAACTATCTGAGACCATCCCCCCCCCCCCCCCCCCCCCCCTCTCTCTCATGTCCCAAGTCTTTTACCACTAGGCTACTATCTAAGGACAACGTTATCAATTTACCGCAACTCGGTTTCTTGTCATTTGAGCGGTTAATATGCTAGTAACAATTTAGTGTTCAAAGTCTTCAAAAAGGCTAGTAAGATGTGTTTTGGAGAAAAAATATGTTAGGTGGAAATCAACGTTCTTCAGGAAATTAAGCTCTTAGGTAGCAAAGTTGTTATGCAGGAAAACTGTATTCCGGATTGATGTTCTGCGAGGTCGTTTTTTTCGAATGATTGACGTTATGTGATGTTGACATTTCACGGAATTGTAATTTTCTGGGGTTATTAATCTTGCGCCATATCAAAAAAGTTTGGAAGTCCAGCTGAAATATCAACATAAGATAAACAATGACATTACGTAATGAATCAAAACTCAAACAATATGTACCATAATCCTTATCCATACAACACATGGAAACAAAATAAAAAATGATCCGGAGTATTGGTTGACTTATCGACTTCATGACTAAGTAATGTGAATGTGATTAGGTAGGCGATGGCGGAAGGAGGAGACAAAACTTAGACAACAGTAACATGGACGTAGTCAAATATGTATGTTATCTTCCCAACCAAACAATTGCATTGAATGGATATTTCTCGGTCGATAAAAGTGGCTAAACCAGCAGCCCAATCAGCCAGCCATTCATCGATCAGCCAGCCACACACACAATGAAGGGCTTCCAGCTCCTACTGCTGCTGCTGCTGCTGCTCCCACTCGCTTCAGTTGCCACAAACACAGTCCCTACCAGCAATATGATCGTCCGCGACATTGAGGGCAAACGGCTCCGCCACGGCCACGAGTACTACATCCTCCCGGTCATCCGCGGCCGCGGAGGAGGCCTCGGAATGTCCCAACGCAACAAAACCGCCAACACCTGCCCCCTCTACGTCACCCAGGCGTCTCACGAGATCAGCAACGGCCTCCCGCTGACCTTCTCATCCGTCCACCCGAGAGACAAATTCGTCCCCTTGTCGACCGACCTCAACGTGGAGTTCTCCTCCGCTGTAACCATCTGCGTGCAGTCTACTGCGTGGAAGTTGGCCATCGACGTGGAGACCGGACGGAGGTACGTGACTACTGGAGGGCTGAAAGGGAACCCGGGACCGCATACATTGAGCAACTGGTTCAAGATTGAGAGGTATGGGAATGGGAATGGGAATGGGAATGGGATGGATTATTATAAGCTCGTCTTCTGTCCGGGTGTGTGCAACTTCTGCAAGGTCTTGTGTGGGGACTTGGGCATATTTGTTGAACACGGAAGGAGATGGTTGGGATTGACTGACACGCCATTCCCTGTTTTCTTCAAGAGCGCAAAATAAATAATTATAACTGCTAGCCTCTTGATGGTGTTATGCCATCGGTTGAGCATATTTTATTTTCCTATTGTATGTCCGGATTTAATCCTAAATAAGACTCAACCTCTATAAATACACTCTTTCTTTCTTTCTCTCTTTTTTCACACTAGGACAAATATAAGAATATGCCATGAATCCATTCAGAATAGAACAAAAGAAAATAAATAATAGAAAAATCTCTCTCTCACCCTGAATCAACACAACAATCAGAAAGTTCATACAATTCCAACAAGTAAATTCTGTGTCGGAGTACACATAACAGACAAAGGTGGTAATTCATATTACTTCGGAGTGTCCTAATAGTTTTGTTGCAATTCAATGAAATCAGAATTTTTCGATTCCTAGGACCGGATCGACATTAAAGGTCAATTCTCTCTTTGAGCAATGGTGGTTCTAACTACCACTTCAGACCATTCTACTTTATCACTTTCTACAAATTATGTCTTCGGTACTAATACTTGCTAACGTTTTGTAAGTTGTCTGCAAATATCAATAACAACATAAAAGCAAGATACTTGCAACTAACAATGTTTGTGAATCTCTCTTAATAAAACAATGTCATGGAAGCCCGTACTAGTATTTTTAACAACTTTCACAAGTTGGAGAAATTCTATGGAGAGCAATTCAATAACAGGAAGGGTAAGATTTCACTCAAACCTTCAATTGATCAATGTTGAGTACGTTTTGAACACATATATGTGAACCTTGAAATGCATGGTACTGGATTGGTTGAGGCAATCAACAAGGCGACAACTAACCTAGAGGATGGTCTGGTTTATTCCTATAGAAAAAAGAAAACACAAAGTGTAACAATCCGTTCCGTTCAAGCGGATAGCCGATTCAAACGGCACAAGTACAACGACCCGGCCCGCTTTGCTTAGCGAGAAGACTTGGTTGAGGCAAATAATTTCAGATTTGGCCCTTCAAGAGTTCAGACTTAGACTTTCAAATGCGCGCTCGAAGTATCCCTCGACCGAGGCGAATCATCGCTAAGGTGGGTGACTACGATGAAGTTGTCTTTGCTTAGCCAGCACACATAAAAATATGGATGATACATGCTAGTCGCTAGGTGAATCACCCATTGCATGCTAATAAAGAATACAACGCACCTAGCTAAGAGAATAATCCCATCTTGTATTGCTTGTGTTAGAACATGAAAATAAAACTTGGCTTATAGTTGGACCCTCGCATGCTACCTTAGCTTCATGCAAGTAAACTCCGCTAATGATTCGAGTAGATCATTACGTACTCTTCGTAGTACACTGCTTCACATGTTTACACTACTCGTCGCATAGATTATGTCGCTCGATATGTCCCTGTACCATTTTACTCCTCGCACTACCCCTTAGACCCGTGCTAACGTAAAGGCTTATGTTCTAAAGTAGACTATGCCGCAAGTTTTCTTATGCTTATGTTTCAATATTGTTTCAATGCTTGACTGCTTTACATATTTGCTATACTCGTCACATGAATTCATGCCATGACCCCCGGTAACACTACCTTGTCTTGTATTCATCTAAGTTTCTCGGAAGACTATCGAATAGTCGTTCCGTGCAAGTATAAAACTAAAAGTATTTGGGACCGTTAGGTCGCCAAGGCAGTTCCCGAACCAGGGGATTGTATCATGTCAACAAAGCAAGAATCATAGCTCGTGGAGTAATACTCGTCCTGTACTGAATTAAATGGCTAGGGGAGTCAATATATATTTGTGAACAATCCTGCCTTGAACTTGAATCTTTACCTGACTGTCATGCTCCAGTCCTAAAATACCAAGGGACTAACCACTTGGCAATGGCCATCAGCACAACTCCAATGGGCAAACCTAATTTAATGGACCCGTTAGAGTGCACTTAAACTGTAATACATATAAAATGGTCTCCAAATACCTGTCACGATTTATATATCTAATCTCATCCACAATAAGCATCAAAATCGCAAAGAGATAGTCTAGTCACAATGAACATAAAATGATCTATCCAACCAAAGCAATATAAATAATGTCACAGAGAATAACCCGTCATCAAAATAGATAGAAAAATAACTCCAAGTACAATATCCAGAAGTTACTACAAGATCAAATATCTAACAACACTAAGCATAATAAATTAATAGTAAAAATACTGTGTGCTCAAGAGAAGTCCTCCGGAACAACCTCGTCCTCTACAACCTGTACGTCTCCAATAGCAGTACCTGCCCCGTAAACCTCGGGATAGCTCTCCTCGTCTACACCTGGGGACATAATCCGAATCCAGGTCCTCAGGGGACATAGCAAGATACAATAAACACTCAAGCCAAATAAAATACAGTAAGTAAAAACAGATCCTCAGGACAAGCTATGTGACCAGCTAAGTAAAGTACAAATGAGAGCATCACTAGTACTTAGGCTGAGACCACTACAAGCTCTGTGTTAGGGAGCCCATAGCAGTAAGTAGTATCTCGTAGGGCCACTAAATGTGTCAAGCTCTGGTACAGAGACTAAAGCACCTCCAGTAAAATAGTATATATATATATATATATATATATATATATAAACATAATTAGCCTGTAGCATGTTTGTCTCTCTCCACCCAATGTAACCTCATATCTCATATCCACAACGTCTCATGTCCATAACACACAAAATTATGACCTCTAGCTAGTACAATGAGTCAATGATATCTATATAATATTCAAGTCTCATAACTCAAGAAAGATTCTGTCACATAAAATAGTATCAAGTGTCCTACGGTCTGACGTCCTTGGTAAAGCAAGCACGTAAAAATAGGATCATGGAATCAACTCTCTAAGGGATGTTACATGACTCGTCGTACGACATCAACACCCGAATCTTTTTTGGATGCTAAGCAACGTTTCATGGTCCTAGGTTGAACATGTACATCACAAGAGTATATATATGTGTGTCACCCTCACTTTTTCAACTAAGGATAGTTTGATAATTTGGCATGGGTATTTATATTTATAGGATTATAATATTAAATGTTATGCATGTTGTAAATATTATTTATTGTATTATTTATTTATTGTTAGATGTTAGATTATTTTGGACTTGTGTAGTGGACCTAACTAGTTTAGTTTAGATCTATGGACCAACATTTAATTCTAGTTTAGATTGAGCCCAATAGTAAGCTCATTCATTAGGAGGATGAATTAATTAATGAAACCACTTAGACTAGAACGTTCCCTCCTTAATTATTTCTTCATGACAAACCCCAAGGGGTATTTTGGACTTTACATAGTAGCTTGGAGGAGGGGCAAGGGCTGGCCACCATTGGAGTGGAGAGAGACTCTCTCTACTCTCATTTGTCATAACAAATCTAGATCTAGAATTTTCTCTCTTCCAAATTCTTCATTCCTACACCATTCCCTACTCAAATTTCTTTCAAATTCCTTTCTTATTCTTCATTGGAGACTATTAGAACAAGGATATACAAGGAGGAAGCAAGGATCTACAAGGAGGAGTAAGGATTTACAAGTTGGAGGCTATTTTCCCTTAATTTAAAAATTTTATTGGGAATCAATCTCCCAATAGGTAAAATTTAATTTTTTTTCTCTCTAATTAGACTCTAAATCTATAATTTAATCATTAGAAACCACCCCATATGCTAAGGCTACCCATAGGAATTGGAATTAGGTTCATCGGAGGCCTATGGAGAAAGTTATGTGGTATTTTGTGTCAATTTTGGAGGAATTCCGAGATTGGCATATCTTGTGTTAATTTGTCAATAGGTCAATTAGACCAAATTGACATGTGTTTGATTGTGTGTAAATAGTATCGTATCCACAATTGGATACGTTTAGGCCGTATCTCGATAATTTAGCGATACGGATTGATTTGGTGATTTTTTTTCCAATACGGGGGTTTGAGCATGTCATATTTTGATATTGGCACGTAGTTGAGTAGTGAGTTCTTTGTATTATTCATAATTATTATTTTAGACTTGCTCGTGTCCTTCAAGATACGTTTGGTCGTGTGGTGGAGCCGTATCACAAGCGTATCATAGAGTAAGTGTGATACGGGTGCGATACACTCAACGTGTTTGTTCATTGAACCTCAATTCAATCTGACTTGTGTATATCTTTTAGAATGATATATTATATGATTGTATGGTTATATATATATAGCTATATGTATATTTATCTATATTATATTATATATATGTGTATGAAGCTAGGTGTATAGGTGTAGTGATATGTGTATGTGTATATATATAGCTACAGTATTATATAGATATGTGTATGTAGATATATCTATTTCTATATGTATATGTGTATGTTTGTATATATATATATGTGTGTGTGTGTGTGTGTGTGTGTGTGTGTGTGTGTGTGTGTGTGTGCGCGCGCGCGCGTGTGTGTGTGTGGTTATGAGAGCATCTCTATATATGCATAGATATGAGAGTGTATATATATATTGATAACTATATAGGTTTATCTGTGTATGTGTGTGTGTTCTTAGTAAGTGAGCAGTGAAGGGATCGGGCACTGAATGCAAGAGGAAGTAGAGCCTGCAATGTAGCTGGGTGCAGCCAAGCTTTCAACTAGCTGCAGCTAGTGCAGTGCAGCCTCGAGCCAACTGCACAGCAGGATGCATCAGCTAGCAGGCAGTGCAGCAGAAATAGCATACAATAACGAGTGCAGCAAGCAGTGGCAGCTGCAAGCATGCAGCAATGTGCATCCAATTCAGCAAGAGAAGAGCAGGTTCAGCAACAACTGCACTACAATAGTACAATCAGCAGAGGGTGCAGTAGCAAACTACATTCAACAAGCCTGCAGCAAGGCATTTAGTCACCAACAGCAAGCAATTTGCAGCAACTATGCAACAGCTCTTGCACAGCAACCTGCAGAGCACCCCATCATATGCAGTGGCAGCAGCAATAATCAGCAAGGTGCAGCAGTCACCAATATCAACAGAGGGAGCAACATCAATAGCAAGGGTTCAACTTCAGCACAACAAGGTCAGGGGGTTCAGATAGTTAAGGTATGGTTTAGTTAGTTTTATTAGTTGTTTAGTTAGTTATTGTTAAGTCTAGTTAGTTTTATTAATAATATAGTAGTTAAGTACATTGTTAAGTAGTTGTATATATATGCATTGTTAGTTAATAGTTAGATATATATATACTTGTTAGATTAGTTGCTATATGTAGGTATGTATAAATGTATATAAGTATTGGTATATTAGTATATAGTTAGTGTATTGGTAGTTAGCTATCTATTAGGATTTGATTTACCATGGGATACCAAGGTAATGTCAAGGTATTGGTCGATACTCGAGGTATTGGTTTTGAGTATCAAGATGGGAGTGTAGGTGGTGAGGTACGCATTGGTTCAAAGCCAAGTTATCCAATTTACATTAGTTAGCTAAGATTAATACATGTATTGTCTTGTATATATATAAATTAGTATTTTTATATCTAAAAATTTGCATATCCTATGATACGGTATTTTGGTTGAATCCTAGTATCTTAGCTTAGCTAGTGTGACCTAGTTACATAGTATACGGACCTAATATCCTAGGTTGGACTCATACAACCTAGACATAGCTAGTTTGACCTAGTTTGACTATTTTGACTTAGAAATGGTTTATGACCTAGAATTGAACTAGTTTAACTTATTTTCATTCCAAAACCTTGTATTGATGCAATATACCATATATAGGTCTGTGTGACACCAGCTTGGGCATCGAGAGACACATCTTGCTCAGGACCTCAGACGAGTATATTTCTCTGTTAGTTTTTATTTCATAATAGTGTATATATCTCATGTTATAGAACTGTATACTTGATTCCGACACAGTAGTTTCACGCACTGGTACTACATAGATCCTGTCAGGAGATGTTATCCTCTTCCGTGTTCAGCGGGTACTCCTTCACATTTATTTTATCGTGTGTATCGGGTATTAATTTATTATATTTTGTGTTTACACACTGCTCGTGTTCAGTGTGCTTATTCGTATATGCATACTGCTCGTGTTCAGTATGCCCATATTCGTGTTCGTAACGTGTCGTAATTGGATCCATTGGTATTAGTTGGGGATGGGAGAGTAGGAGTTGATTATGTGATCAAAGCCCCAGTGTATTCGTGTACATGTCGATCACTTACCACACTTGTAATTGAGTTACCTTATTGTATTTGTGTTCAACCTAAATTGATCACATAATGAACTTGTATTCTGAGGCACATTAGTTAGATTTCAGTTATTTTTATTAGTGCAGATATTCATATTGCTTGTTCTTTATTTTAGTACATTACATATTCACTCTCATTCTTTTCATTCAGTTGTTTAGTTATCTTGTATTATTTTCTATTATCTGGTTTATATGCTCTATTATGTATTTGAAACTGCTTTCAGAGGTATGCATTTTGCTCCAATCCTGACTGGATATATTTTTCCAGATGATTGGCTCATAGATCAATATCCTACATTCTACGGGCCGCAAGAGGGCATACCATTAGAGGATACTCCTATAGACCAGGAGGACTTAGTTTCAGAGCCTGAGAAGGTTTAGTTTATATTTTTGGTGGACTTGTATTAAACTTTTATTGAGATTCATGGCATGTATATTATTTCAGACTTGTAGATTGTATCTTGATTCTTCTCTTCGTTATTCCATTCGTGCTTTATCTTCCTAAGTTTGCATTGTGATTAGTTATATTTATGAGATACTATATTGTTCCTCCATTTGGAGTTGAGATGATTGACATATACCATATATATTTTGTTGAGATATTAGTTAGTTAGAGTTGACCCAGATAACGTTCTACCGCCGATGCTGCGGAGTAGGCTTGGCGTACCCACGTACTCATGCCCGAATATCCGGGTGCGGGTCATGACACATTTTTAGTAGTGACCCATGCAGGTTAGGAGTCGCAATTAGAGCGATATCGTAGTAGTGCTCACCTAGGGTACTACTACGAGCCAGCTTTAGGAAATAGGATTTAGGCTGAGAGTTTACTCAATCACAACTAGGAAACAATTCCAATATCTGTTTTGTAATCCTTCTCTATTAGAATATTTTCTTTACTTTGAATAATTTTTTTCTTCTTTGATGATATCGTATCATACTCAATATTGATTCTTTTGTTCAATCTATCTTCAGGATGCTGCCGAAGATGCGTTCCCAGCGCTCAGGCGCCATGTCAGCACCGTCAGTCACTTCATCGCATATGAGGGCAGCACCATCAGACGATGTTCCAGCACCAACATTCTGAAGGTCAGCTTCACCGATCCAGGTGAACATTTCTGTAGCAGCTTTCGGAGGTGTTCCACCTCCGGTACAGAGGACAACGCCACAGTTTTAGGGGATCTTCCACCCCCACCACCCGCAGTCGATCAGACACAGATATTTGCGCTCTTTCAGCAGATGATAGAGGTGCAGCAGCATCAGTCAGAGGTCAATGCTTTGCTCATCAAACTCCAGTTAGCACGTCAATTGGGGATAGATTATCTAGAAGCTTATAGTGATTCTAAGCTAATAGTTAGTCAAGTCATAGGAGAATATAAGGTGCGACATGAAAACCTCATTCTAAATTATCAAGCTACGCTCAAGATGGCTACAACTTTCATCGAATTCAACATCGATTATGTGTCTCGGTTGTAGAATATGAAAGCATATGCTCTAGCTGGGATCATAGCTTCTCTAACTATGTTGGTTAAAATATTATGTTCGATCACCGTGATGGGTCGAGAATTATGTGCAAAGAATAACTTGGATATCCACCAAAGCTATACGACGAAGATGAATCATGAACCGAGAGACTGGAGGCTCCCTTATATAGATTATGTTGTCTACGAAATTCTGCCAAATGATTTGAAGGAAGCAACATCTATTAAGAGATGCACCCTCCGATTCTACTATAATACTATGAAAAAAATGTTGTGTCATCGTTCATATGACGAACTCCTGATACGATTTCTATCGAAGGCAGAAGTGAAAGAAACCCTTCGTGAGGCTCACAACGGTACATATGGTACACACCAGCCAGGTACTAAGCTATAATATTGCCTCAATCAAATGGGTTATTATTGGTCCACTATGGTAGCAGGCGCCATAGATTACGCCAGGGAATATAAAATTGTCAAATCCATGCAGATTTCATACATCACCATAGGAGTTTATACACCCGACGGCCGTATCATGGCCATTTGAATCATGGGTCATGGACATAATTGTCCTATTATCCCTCCTTTAACTAAAGGACATCATTTCATCCTTACAATAATTGATTATTTTTCCAAATGGGCAGAAGCAATACCACTTGTTGAAGTGAAGACATCCAACATGATCAACTTCATCAAGCACCATATTATCTACCGCTTCAGCTTCGCCCGAAGGATCATCCATATTAACGGCCCGCAGTTTGCAAGACATTCATTTTATTGATTCTGCGACAAGAATTGAATTCAAAATATAGCTTTGATAGCATACAACCATGTCGCTAATGGGTTAGCAAAAGTGTTTAACAAGAAAATTATCAAGCTACTTAAGAAGTTTGTTTCATCGAAAAAATTAACTGGAACAAGAAGCTTGGTAAATATTTGTGGGCTTACTGCACAATAGTATAGACCATGACTGGTAGGACACCATACTCTCGGGTTTATGGGTGTGAAGCTATTCACTACAAGAAAAATGGCTTTTCTTGACGGGTTTTTCGGTCAAGAAGTAGTTTTCTTGACGGTTCTGGATCTGTCATCTAGGACAAAGTCAAGAAAAGTCCCTGCTTTTCTTGAAGGTTCCTGGTTTTATTTTCTTGGCAGTTTTAAACCGTCAAGTAAGAAAGATTTCTTGACAATTTTTTCCCATCAAAAAAAAATATAACAAAAAATCGTCAAGGTAGGTAAGAACTTTTCTTGACTCTGGCCTAGATGACGGGTAAAAACCATCAAGAAAACCATTTTTTGATGGAGAAAAATAGTCAAAAAAAATTTATTGATGTTTAAAAATCGTTAAAAAATAATATTTATAGCATGATTTAGATTTTTGTTGACGTTTTATAACCTTCAAGAGAAGATAATTTTTGTTTAACTAAAATTCTATTTATAATTATCTCGTACATGCTCTCATTTGCGACTTAACTAACACACAAATAATATTATAATACACAATCTTTTTATTGATCACAAATATACAGTTTTTATATCGCAAATATCCAAGAATGATATATACAAAATGTTAAGAAAAGTCTTCTCAAGATTGGAGGAAGATGAGTACAAAGAATTATTAGCAAGACCACAATTATGATGATGATCCTTATGATGATAATCTAAGCTTGAGTTCCTTCAAGAGTCTTCTCAGGATTGGAGGAAGCTGCTTTTCTTTACTAACCCTCCCCAGATTCGCGCTTATGACATGCTTCTTTAATTTCTTCTGCAACTTCCTTCTGGAGACAACAAAAAAATGTATCATAATGAAGGTTTAAGTACATATAACAGAGAAAGCAGCAAATAAATGGGAGAAAGTTCCATAGTGTCAAGTTGTTGTGGAGGAGCTGATGCATATCATGGCTTAATCTTGTATGATAAATAATTAGAAAATCAACACTTTTAAGCAGAATGGGAGAACTCGGATATGAGTCAAATTTACTGAGAATCATATAAGTGGAACACTTGTATTTTGATTTACATATGTCTACTTCATACATACACTAAGAAGAATAGAAAATGTAATAAAGGTCATAAATATGCTGTCAATTAACTTTGTAGAAAATTTTCACAGTGCATTGTCTAAAAATAGCTAACTGAAAAGTTCTTAAATAATTGAATACCGCCAGATATTAAAAATATGGAAGAGCAAGAAGAGATCAGATTCACAAGTACTTCAAAATAACGCTATAGACATCACTATAAGAAGCAGTAGGACAAGTTTTTTGACAAGAAAAATTAGTGAGAAATATACCAGAATAAATCTGATTATATTTATTGGTTGCGCATAATAAACTGGCACCCTGTTGACCCTTTTCCAGAATCATGTTCATTAAATCCATGTATAATTTATTCCGATGTTAGACTGATACTCTATACTAATCTAATTTTGTAATTAGCCTTACCCAGGAGAGCAAGTGTCATGTTTATCCGTTGTTGGAGCTTCTAGTTACCCTTAACTGAGGTGCACCAAGCTCCATATATACCTTAACAGTCGATACAAAGCAATACTTACTAGAATTAATAAAAAAATCACAGTAGATGTTGAATACAAGGTGCTATTGGAATAACTAAATGCAAACCTCCTTCTGGACTCATTATTGTTCAAGTAAAAGACCAAAGCAACACCAACATCATAAAATACTTCCATAGGAACTATTCTCTCCCACCACCAAATCTGCAGATAAACCAATAATCACTTCAAATCACCCAACAATTAATGACATTATAATCATTCTAACTTCAGCAAGACATGCTCAAGTTAATAACTAATTTTAATTTGTTTCCAAAGATACTAGGGACAAAATTACAAGATTCATGTTTTCCTAAAACAAATTCAAGACTGTATTAGTTAAAAAGTAAACTAAAAGCCAGATAGCTGCCAGTATAAGTTATTACTGAAAAACCATACTATGCTACCTATACAAGCGTGAAGCTAAAAAAATAAATATGCAGTCGTATCCTAGGAGTAGGAAGATAGTTTTCAACATGCTTCTACAGATAGCATGAGCATGTATGAAAAACATATCCAAAGCAAGTTCTAAGAAACAAAATAGGCTACTATGACAATATCACCCAAATATATATAGTTAAACAGAAGCAAAAAAGAAGAAGATCAAATGTCTTTATTTTAAAAGAGTTCCAACAACTAATCTAAATTAACTAGCAAAATAAGAAGTGATTGATATAGTTGATAGAGTTCAGCATAAATGCTCTCTACTTCCCACCAAGAGTCGAGAAGTTCTCGGGATCTTCAATTGGTGGAGCAGAGGATACATTAGTTGTGCCCTCAGCAAATGCTTAATGATTTGCAATCATGGTATCACTGCACTCATACACTCACTTTATATGCAATCTTTGAGCATTCAACTCACTGGACACAGATATGCTAGTACCCTTAGATATTGAGACACCACTCCCATTTATATTAATCTAACACGGAGAGGTATCAGTCTAAAGACATTGTTTATTAGAGTGTAGATCAAAATGCACCCATTAGGTAAATTTCAAATAGCTTGAAACACGAACCTCATCAACCCAAACGTATAAATATGAAAAGCACGAGCCAAAACTCTGAGATTGTCAGTCCAAAATGACTACTCTTTGAGTTTAGATTTTGCAAAATGATGGTGGTTGACATTGTCACGACCCGCACTCGGATAATCGGGCACGAGTGCGTGGGCACGTCCAGCCTACGCCGCAGTGTCGGCGGTAGTACGCTGTCTAGGTCATAATCACAGGTAATTTAAATCTATCTCATCCACAGTAAAGTAAATAGACAAGGAAAATGACAGGGAAATAGAAATGATGAGATTTCATAAGACAAATTGTGATATACAATTCCATGGTTTAATACAGAATCCAGAAGATAAATCGGGGACAAACCCGATTGCTGTGCTGAAAGAAAATATACTAGATAACTGGCTACTACTCCTCAAAGTATCTCCTGAGTAGGAATCGACTTCTCAACTGTATCACCTGCTGCCTCATAGGGGCCATAATAGGTGGGGGCAAGGTTCTCATCATCGCCTAAAACAACGGATCCAGTCAGGAAAGGAGCAAAGTACACAATGCACAACAAGATTTAAACTAAATATTTGTGACAGGAAGAAAATAACTGACTAAGCATCATGTTGAGAATATGCATAATATTTAGTAAAGATTAACTGAGAATTAATACTATAAATCAGGACTATAAGTAAAATATGATAAATTGCTTTAAACCAGGAATATGAGTAAAACAGAAATAAAATGTGACAGGAAATGTAACTGTAACAAGACAACAAGAACTGCAACACGACAAGAACTATGTGCGTGAACTTGTGTATTTAGAATACATAGTTGGCATGTAGGGGTTTAAGGCTAATCTGGCCGTCATAGACGGCTATTAAACATGAATAATCGAGATTCGGCTGAGGGAACAATCGCGTACCAACAGCTATTAGACACAGCAAGGGGAAGGATAAACTACATGCCTTCTAGTATTCTCCCATCCGACACGAAAAGCAAGACATGAAATCCAGTATTCAAGACATGATATCCAGTGTTCAAGACATGAAATCCAGGGTTCTAACTCTACGTGTAATCATGAATGATACTAATAAAGCAGGGAATTTATTTACCACAATATAAAGATTAAACTTGAAGTGCAGGTACTTGCCTGATGTTTGGATCCAATTATAGTTTGTTCTCGGGGAAAATATTCCAGAAATGACTCTGGATGCTGAAATAAACATTACCATCATGCTCAGAAGATATCAAATAGCTAGAAACGCCTGTCCTTGGGTCCAATTTGGAGACAAGGACAAAAACGTCAATTTCGGGTCAAAACGGGGTCCGCTTGTAGGCCCGCTTTGCACCGAAAAATATGTCAGGGTCAAAGGTCTCCAAATTTATCCAACTTAGTGTCAACAGGTCAGGAACGATGATACGAACCCAACGGAACTTCCAAAATTGGATTCCGATGAGCCGATCACAAAATCGCCCGTCGAGCGGGGCCTGTGGGGCCCACGACACGCAATTTCGTCAACGTTCTCAGAATCGAACCAAACTTGACCCACAGGACCAGCGTATCACTACGAGTTCGATGGCGCAAGTTTCGTCTCGATCCGACGTGTGTACAGGAAGTTAGGGCAAATTGCAGAAAAGTCGGATACGGGCGATGTCCGCGGATACACGTTGATTCCGGTGTGCACGCACACCCGAATCAGCTTCCGCGAAATCTCACACGTCCGTATCAATGCTGCGCACGTATCTGTGAAGACCGCGCACGACCAAGTCGTCCCGTTTGGCGGGGCGTACCCAGTTCCGGGGTGAATCGGGTCGATGTTTTTCCTATTTTTGGATCGCGGTGTGCGATCACCACAGGACGCGATGCCCCGAGCGGTTTATCCGGGCACCGAGAGGGTCATACAGGCTTCGCAACGCAATTTACGGAATTGAAAATGGGGCAGCGAGGAGAAAGATATGAGTACCTGAACAGGGCTCAGAAGCCGAGTTTTCTCGTGTCCGTGTTGTGTCCGACACGAAAATTAGGAAATTGGGTTAGGGTTAGGGTTTTCTCTCAGGCGGTCGGAGCTGCGGCGGCTCGGGCGGCTCTGCGGCGGGGGGGTCGACCGGGGCTAGGGCGGCGCCGGCGGAGCTGGGAGGCGGAGGCGGCGGCGAGGTTCTGTGGCGGAAGGAGGAGGAGAGGGGAGAAGGAGGAGGAGGCTGGGGCGGCTCACGGCAGCGCGGCGAGGAGGTTGGCGGGGAGTGGCGTCGCCGGCGGAGCTGGGAGGCGACGGAGCAGCGCGGTGGAGGGTGTAGCCGGAGAGGGAAAAGCTAGGGTTTTATATAGGCAGCGGGCGGTGGGGGTCGGCCGGCCGAGGCGGAGTGGAGGTCGGCGGCGGGTGCGGGGACGCGTGGCCGCGGGCAGCGCCGAGAGACGCGGGCGGCGCGGGGTGGTCGGCGGAGAACGCGGGTGCCGGAGCGGGTCGCGCGGGGGCTGGGGGTGCTAGCGGGTTGCGGGTGCGGTCGGGCGGGTTCGGCCGGGCGGACCCGACCCGACCCGCTAGCTATACGGGTGGGCTTGGGCTGGTTGGGCCGATTCGATGGGCTGGGCCGGGCTGGTATTAAATAGGAAAAAAAATGAATAAACAAATAATTAAGTAATTAAATAATTAAATAAATAAATGTTTTTAGGTAATTGAAAATAGGTCTGGGGTCCAATAAATTCTAGAAAAATTGTCCTAAGTCCAGTTTTCCATTTTGCACCCAAAAATATTATTTCTATAATATTTTAATATTGTTTATTATCAATTAAAAAATTATTTAATAATTAAAAATCCTAATTTTAATTACAGAAAATTTCCAAAAAATTCCAGAAAATTGTGAAAAATCTTAATTTAAAATTCTTGCAAAATCTGGGGGTTTACAATCTACACAACTTATAAAAAATTTGTCCTCGAAATTTAAAATTAAACCATAATTTGTTAACCCTTTATGTACATCAATCGAAATCTCCTTGCGATAAATAAAATCCTAATCTTATCCACTGCAATCACTTCAAGGTCAAGATGACTACTGTTCCAATCAGAAATTCAACCTATGGTTATTACTTCTTACTTTCTCATATTGTCCACAGGCAATTTTAAATTAAGTCCATCTACCACCCTCAAGATTTGCATATGCTTATAAATTTACCTCACGATTCTAATTATCATAATTTCTTCTGGAAGTAATTTGAGTCCAGTAGTATTCCCATTCACACTTGTACGCTTCAACTTTTTAAATTTCATTCTCATCTCTAATATTCCAGCTAGTTAGTCCAACCATCAAATTTTAATTTTTAATTCAAATCATCAAGTTGAAAAATAAATTTAAATGTAGTCCACCAATGTTCAAGTTGAATCATATATCCTCTAAATTCAAATTGACGATTTTTTTTTACCTTCATTATTCAAAATTTAAATCATGTCCTAAGGTATAACTATTGGGTCCTCGATATCAATTCATTAATCATCTTAGTCACCCCTCTAAATTTTCAAATTTTAGAATGGCTTGCTTCTTCCAATCTAACCTTACTCTGTCACAATCCAAAAGACATTCCTCTCGAGTTGACAAATGCATTGCTACCCAACTTAGAGTTTACCCATTCATCACAAAAAAACTATATACTTTAAGAAAATATTCCTTAATATGTTTACTCATGTCATTCAATCCTCGAACTTCAACACCGATCATATCACATATGATATGTCCTTAATTTCGAAAGAAAAATCCTCAAGTATGTGATTGGCCTATGGGACATATCTAGTATCCTCTATGTGTCAATCTCATACCAAGCACGAGATTTTGTCTTTTCGAAATAAGGGAAGGCGAAGATCAATAATAAAGAGTTCAAGGGTGAGGTGATAGAACAGAAGAATCGGGATCAAGACATTTAAAGAATTCAAATGGGACTTGTCAAGTAGTTGTGGATTGAATCCTATCTTGGTAATTCCTATTCACATGCTCGTCTTAATACAGCTATGCTCAGACATGTCTAGGGCAGGTATACTAGTCAACTGTATATCTTAATCCACGTAAAGTATTATTTCGAAGGGCAAATCAATCGCACTATGGTTGATCAGACCGTAATACACTGATTCTAAAATGTATCATTGTGGGCCTCCCCAATAATACACTTGTCATGAACAAGCTCGATAAAGAGTAAGCTTGCAAAACTAGGCTATAAAATAGCAGCATAAGTCAAGTACATCAAAATTTAGTGCGCTAGATGATAATGAAAGGAGGTACAAATTATTTAAACACACAAAACAACCTACAATAAGCTCAATAACAAAAGATTCTACAATCTCTACAGTTATTCAACAAAAGCATTCCAGGTTATTAGCAAGTTTAAAATTACTAGGTTGGGGCTGAGGTCACGAACCAATAGGCACAAGCTAAACAGTACTAGGAACGGTATCTACAAATCACTTACGCGCATTAGCTACTCCAAGCTAAACAGTACTAGGGACCTCGTCGCTTGCTGGTAGATCCTTTACTCTGCATCCAAAAATAAACGATAAAGGCGCACAGGAATCAAGGCATGATGCAAGTCAAGGAATTAATTCGAATCCGAGATAGGTGTCAAGAACGATTCAAGCAAGTGGATGAGATCCTAAACTTATCCTTATCTTATTGCAGGCATGTTCGGTCCCGAAGTTGAAACCGAACAATTTAGTCGTTGACCGGCATGGGCCACCACAAAAATGTGTCACGACCCGCACCCGGATATTCGGGCACGAGTACGTGGGCACGTCCAGCCTACGCCGCAGTGTCGGCGGTAGTACGCTGTCTAGGTCATAATCACAGGTAATTTAAATCTATCTCATCCACAGTAAAGTAAATAGACAAGGAAAATGACAGGAAAATAGAAATGATGAGATTTCATAAGACAAATTATGATATACAATTCCATGGTTTAATACAGAATCCAGAAGATAAATCGGGGACAAACCCGATTGCTGTGCTGAAAGAAAATATACTAGATAACTGGCTACTACTTCTCAAAGTATCTCCTGAGTAGGAACCGGCTTCTCAACTGTATCACCTGCTGCCTCATAGGGGCCATAATAGGTGGGGGCAAGGTTCTCATCATCGCCTAAAACAGATCCAGTCAGGAAAGGAGCAAAGTACACAATGCACAACAAGATTTAAACTAAATATTTGTGACAGGAAGAAAATAACTGACTAAGCATCATGTTGAGAATATGCATAATATTTAGTAAAGATTAACTGAGAATTAATACTATAAATTAGGACTATAAGTAAAACATGATAAATTGCTTTAAACCAGGAATATGAGTAAAACAGGAATAAAATATGACAGGAAATGTAACTGTAACAAGACAACAAGAACTGCAACACGACAAGAACTATGTGCGTGAACTTGTGTATTTAGAATACATAGTTGGCATGTAGGGGTTTAAGGCTAATCCGGCCGTCATAGACGGCTATTAAACATGAATAATCAAGATCCGGCTGAGGGTACAGTCGCGTACCAACAACTATTAGACACGGCAAGGGGAAGGGTAAACTATATGCCTTCTAGTATTCTCCCACCCGACACGAAAAGCAAGACATGAAATCCAGTATTCAAGACATGATATCCAGTGTTCAAGACATGAAATCCAGGGTTCTAACTCTACGTGTAATCATCAATGATACTAATAAAGCAGGGAATTTATTTACCACAATATAAAGATTAAACTTGAAGTGCAGGTACTTGCCTGATGTTTGGATCCAATTATAGTTTGTTCTCGGGAAAAATATTCCAGAAATGACTCCGGATGCTGAAATAAATATTACCATCATACTCAGAAAATATCAAATAGCTAGAAATGCCTGTCCTTGGGTCCAATTTGGAGACAAGGGCAAAAACGTCAGTTTCGGGTCAAAACGGGATCCGCCTATGGGCCCACTTTGCACCGAAAAATGTGTCAGGGTCAAAGGTCTCCAAATTCACCCAACTTAGTGTCAACAGGTCAGGAACGATGATACGAACCCAACGGAACTTCCAGAATTGGATTTCGATGAGCCCATCACAAAATCGCCCGTCGAGCGGGGCCTATGGGGCCCACGACACGCGATTTTGTCAACGTTCTCAGAATCGAACCAAACTTGACCCACAGGACCAGCGTATTGCTACGAGTCTGATGGCGCAAGTTTCGTCTCGATCCGACGTGTGTACAGGAAGTTAGGGCAAATTACAGAAAAGTCGGATACGGGACGATGTCCGTGGATACACGTTGATTTTGGTGTGCACGCACACCTGAATCAGCTTTCGCAAAATCTCACACGTCCGTATCAACGCTGCGCACGTATCTGTGAAGACCGCACGCGACCAAGTCGTCCCGTTTGGCGGGGCGTACCCAGTTCCGGGGTGAATCGGGTCGATATTTTTCCTGTTTTTGGATCGCGGTGTGCGATCACCACAGGACGTGATGCCCCGAGCGGTTTGTCCGGGCACCGAGAGGGTCATACAGGCTTCGCAACGCAATTTACGGAATTGAAAACGGGGCAGCGAGAAGAAAGATATGAGTATCTGAACAGGGCTCAGAAATCGGGTTTTTCTCGTGTCCGTGTCATGTCCGACACGCCGACACGAAAATTAGGAAATTAGGTTAGGGTTAGGGTTTTCTCTCAGGCGGCCGGAGCTGCGGCGGCTCGGGCGGCTCTGCGGCGGGGGGGCTCGACCGGGGCTAGGGCGGCGCCGGCGGAGCTGGGAGGCGGAGGCGGAGGCGGCGGTGAGGTTCTGTGGCGGAAGGAGGAGGAGAGGGAAGAAGGAGGAGGAGGCTGGGGCGGCTCGCGGTGGCGCGGCAAGGAGGTCGGCGGGGAGTGGCGTCGCCGGCGGAGTTGGGAGGCGGCGGAGCAGCGCGGTGGAGGGTGTGGCCGGAGAGGGAAAAACTAGGGTTTTATATAGGCAGCGGGCGGTGGGGGTCGGCCGGCCGAGGCGGAGTGGAGGTCGGCGGCGGGTGCGGGGACGCGTGGCCGCGGGCAGCGCCGGGAGACGCGGGCGGCGCGGGGTGGTCGGCGGAGAACGCGGGTGCCGGAGCGGGTCGCGCGGGGGCTGGGGGTGCGGTCGGGCGGGTTCGGCCGGGCGGACCCGACCCGACCCGCTAGCTATACGGGTGGGCTTGGGCCGGTTGGGCCGATTCGATGGGCTGGGCCGGGCTGGTATTAAATAGGAAAAAAAATGAATAAACAAATAATTAAGTAATTAAATAATTAAATAAATAAACAAATATTTTTAGGTAATTAAAAATAGGTCTGGGGTCCAATAAATTCCAGAAAAATTGTCCTAAGTCCAGTTTTCCATTTTGCACCCAAAAATATTATTTCTATAATATTTTAATATTGTTTATTATCAATTAAAAAATCATTTAATAATTAAAAATCCTAATTTTAATTACAGAAAATTCCCAGAAAATTCCAGAAAATTGTGAAAAATCTCAATTTAAAATTCTTACAAAATCTGGGGGTTTACAGATATCGTTGGTAAGTATGTCCTCTCCCTTTCTCTCTTGCTTTCACCTTTTCCGTTTTCATGAATTTTCTTCTCTTCCAATTGGGTATTTCGCTTCTCCGCTCCTCACCTGCAATTATTTGAATTTTTTTTTCTTTTCTTATTTTGTAGTTAGAAATTAAAATTTAATGTTGATTTATGGTTAGAAAGAACCATGCTAGTATTTATTTGTTTCTTGATTGAACACTTCATTTCCATTGATTGATGTTGAAGTCTTTGACTTGTGTATATATGTAATATGCACAACAAGATTTGCATAGAATAATTAAAAATCCCAGTCATAAACCACATGCTTGTCTTATCTACTGCACACCCTAGTTTTAATATAGAGGCCCTGCCTAGGTGTTTTGACCCAGACTGACCGTCGCCTTGTGCCGACTTAATATGCTTGCTCAGCTTGTATTTTTGATAAAGAAGATTCATTAAAGTGCCATTTTCCTTCTATTTATTTGTGTTTGTTGTGAATGAGATGGATACCTTGTGTAACTTCTCAGTGACTTAGTGTCCTGACATGTAGGATCTTGACCTTTATATTTGGGTGATTCCTTTTTAAACAATGTTATAAAGACTTAGGATAAATTATAAAAGGAAGTCTCCAGGATGGGATTTTGGGTGATTCCTTTTTAATCTATTAAAATTAAGTATATCTTGTTTCAACTCAGATCAAATTGTTGGTTTTATTTGTCATCTTCCATAATGACACCAACAGTGGATCAAGAACACCTTCATATCTAAGTAGACAATAGTTCAGGCCATTCTGACCCATTTTAGTTTGCATATGAGAACAGACAAAAAAATACAAGGGCCTGAGAACTACATAAAGCATATTTGGAACATCTTAAAACTTGGTAGATACATGGGAACCAAGATCCTATATGGATAACTACATGTTTACACATATTCAACACTTGAAATCATCGCAGTAGCATTAACATCAAATTAAGCTTTTTTTGTTTGAAAATTGGAACAAAAAGATATGTTGAGCCAAAGAAATTCATAATATATCATTTGTCTTTTGTTACTTATTAGGTTTTTTATCACTTTGCTTTCAAGTGTGTTTTTCAATATACACTTTCTGAGAGAAAGGACATGGATGAAGGACACAACACATTCTAGTTTTACTGAAGAAAAGAACTTTCACAATATAAACTTGTTTTGTTCTTGATACTTGGATTTCTCAACAACGTGTATAAAACATTATCAAATCTTATGAAATGAAAAACATACATAATACATAACTGCTGTTAATTAGATTTCCAGTAATGCTTATCAATTGGATCATAATATCAAAGAGAAAAAAATGTCTTGTAGAAGTGCTTCAAGAAGCCATCTTCAAGATTATAATTGATCTATATAATACAGATAAGTTGACACTGAGATTCAGCTTAAGCGTGATATGTTTACCGATCACCTGAGTTCAAAGACTCTATTAGTTAGCAAGAAAGGTTGACAATATCATGTTACAGGTATTAATTATCCATGAGAATATTTTATACAACTTATTTACATGATTAATGCATGTGTGCTTGCCTTGGACGTGTCATTTGCTATGGAATTAGCATTAATAATGTGATTAGTGCCTGAACATGAGTTGGTTCCATTTTCTTCTTGTCATATTTGATTTAATAACTCCATTGATTATCACTTGAGTAGTCTAAAAAAAGTGGAAACTAATGTTTTTTGTTGGTTGGATTATTTTATTTGTTTATAGGATCCTTTGTGCAAATAATTGCTTATGGCCTGTATTTTCTGGACCAAAAAAGTTAAGTAAAAAAAGAAAAAACAAGAAAAAACCTTGCAGTCAGCTACCTCAAACTTTTGTTGCTATAAAGTATTGGAAAACACGAAAAATTTCCTAGAACTATGTCGGATAGGGTTGCATCAAGTCATTGTTATTTGCTAGGAGGGGAGAAAAGAAAGGTTAAAGGAACTGCTGAAAATCCTTTTTTTATGTCCATGTTGTGTTTTTGACCACTTTCTCCATTGTTCCAAGTGCTCCTGCATCTATTCGTAACTTTGTTATATTCAATAGCTAGGTCTAGGTATTCTAGGCATCATACTATTTATATATAGCTATCTAAACCTATATATATATATATATATATATATATATATATATATATATATATATATATATATATCAATATCCCAATATACCTACCTATTACATCATACCATAACTCATTACCTATTACCTCAACCATTACCTGGACCAATATCCAATATCTTACCCCGTATCCTAGCATCTTATGTAAACCCCCTAAAATTTTAAATTTTATTTTAAGTATTTTTTTTTAATTATTGAATTTCTTTAGAATATTTTCATAGTTAATTAGAAAATAAATTTCTTGATTTAATTAACTAAATTTTAAATAGTTAATTAAATATAAGTAATAAATAAAACTATATATTTGTACTCATATATATACGATTATAACTATATATATATATATATATATATATATATATATATATATATATATATATATATATATATATATATATATATATATATATATATATATATATATATATATATACATAAAAGTTTTAAAAGAAATAAAATTTTGAATAAAAAAAAAATTAAACGAGATTAGAAGATATATAATTTCATAATAAAAGATTTGTTTTTTACTATTAAAGAAATATATATATATATATATATATATATATATATATATATATATATATATATATATATATATATATATATATATATATATATATATATATATATATATATATATATATATGTATGTATATATATATATATATATATATATATGTATGTATATATATATATATATATGTATGTATATATGTATATATATATATATATATGTATGTATATATGTATATATATATATATATATGTATGTATATATGTATATATATATATATATATATATATATATATATATATATATATATATATATATATATATATATATATATATATATATATATATATATATATAAATTAGTTGTTAAAATAATAATAATGTAATAAAATAAAAAGGAAAAGAAAAACAAAAGAAAAGAAAGAAAGAAAGAAAAAGCAAAACCTAACCCAACACCTAAACCTATTCCCTACCCACAACCACAACACTAACCCACATGCACGGACACAGCAAACACCCCCTGGCCGACTCACCCGCTCCCCTATCTCGTTCTATATATAAATATTATACTAAAACCCTAACCTTAATTCTAAACCATCGCCATGATCGCAACTTCCCCTGGACGCCGCCATGGCCGGCCTCGGCCGTCGCCGCCGCCGCGCGTAACCGCTGGCGAGCACATGGGCATCAACAGCAACCGCAGCAGCCGCGGTAACAAAGGCAGCCCGACTCCCCTACTTCAAGGTGATGTAACTCCCTCATCTTTGATTCTTTTCTTAAGCAGTTTCTTCATATACGTTCACAACCTAACCCTCTAGGATTTTCTCCAAGCGGGTCGAATTTTTGTGTCCCGGATTGGTCAAAAAATTGACTGAAAGTCGACCAAAAAACTGACCAAGAACAGTCCAGAAATTCGACCCAAACCTCCATGTTCATGCCCAAATTTCCACCAACCCGTTTAATATTTTCAAAATCTAATTAAAATGTTTTCTTCTTAATGTAACCAAGAATTTTACTGTTCTTTTAGTTTTTATTAGTTTGTTTTATTTGTTAAATTATTTTCCAAAACGACCAAAAACTTGGTATTTTAAAACTAAAATTTTGTAATACGGAGTGCGCCCCGCCAAACGGGACTGCCTCGTCGCATACCATCCAAAATATGGGTATGGTATAACCTGACGTGTGGACTTTCGCGGAAGTTGGTACGGACGTGTCTACGCGTCGGAATCAACCCGTATCCATAAAAAGTTCCCGTATCACGGCTTTTGCAAACAACCACCCTACTTTGTGTACGCTCGTCGGAACACGACTAAACTTACACCATTAGATTTTTGATATCACGTTGGTCCTGTGACCCAAGTTCCACGCGATTCTGAGGCAGTTGAACCAACCGCCTATTCACGGGCCCCACGGTTTAACTTGAAGGGCAAATTTGTGATCGGCTCACCGGAATTCAAAATTGGATATACCGTTGAGTTCGTATCGTCGTTTAGGCTTTGTTTGACCTATAATTTGCCCAATTTAGAGACCTTTACCTTTGGCACGTATTTTGGTGCAAAATGGGTCACACATTGACCCCGCTTTGACCCAAAATTATCGTTTTGCCCTTGTGTCCAAATTGGACGAAATGATGGACCTTTCTGACTATCTCGCTGATTTTGGAGACTTTGGTGATATTTATTTTAGCATCCGGAGATATTCATTCGGAGGCCATAGTTTTTTATTCCTTGTGCTTGACGTCTGGACGCTTACACTACGCAGATTGCTTGTCAAGCAAGTATACATTGCCATTGTACTGTGATCTACATTCCATATAGTGCATGCATTTTATTTCTGTTATTTAGTTCATAAATTTTAACTACTATATAAACTGCGCGTCCAAGAATAACTTTGGTGCAACGACTGTGGCATCGTATTTTATCCTTATTATATATTATGCATGTCGACCTAGTTTTATGAGACCACCACATAATTTGGAGGCATCATTATATTTTATTGGTCGTGACACATCTGTTACACGAGTGTAAGTCTCATGTAGGACACGTACTTGCGTGACGGGATGGCCACCTGTACATATGGGACATGCGATAGGGAATAACTGCTAATAAAATTTGTATGCTAGAATACTTAGCAGTTATTAGAGGTATCATCGTGTCATGGATATGGCATAAATAGTGCATGGGTGGGGACAACAAAAAGTAAGGCGTTTGAGCTCCTTTGCACTTTTTCCTTATGTAACCCGTACGCTCCGCTGGAGATGCGTGGTCAGATGACCCCTATATTATATATCTACAGGCCGCCTCTGACGTTCAAAAGACGTCATGCTTTTGAGGCCCCTGATTCTCCGAGAGAATCATGCCAATCCTATTTTAGCCAGATAGCCTACATGTTGGAAAGTTGTTCTCAAAAGTGCATTCACATAGACGGTTAGGCGACCATTTGGATGTTTATTTTTAATACTTTATTGGCATGCTTCTATGTATCTTGTTACGTCCCTCTGAGGACCTGGTCCCTTTCCAGGTGTAGATGATCATGACTATTCGCAGGAGCACGGATCAGGACTTGCTACTTCGTTCTCTTTCGAGGAGGTCTTCCCTTCGAGCCTCTCTGATCATTAGATGATGTACTTATTATATTTTCTTTTAGATTCTAGTTTGGTAGTGGATTTGTCTCCATCCAACTATTAGTTCTTCTCAACTAGTTCATATTTGGTTCATTGACATATTTTGATCATTTATTTCTTTATGATTTCTGTTGATGAGATTTAGTTATGCCATGTGACTTGTGACAATTATATACCAATTGTGAATTATTATTCATAATTAGCGTACGTATGTGTTATGGTTTTCATATATTAGAGTTTTCATATACATACGGCTGGCATGCTTACGTATTCCTAGTCCTACGTATTTTTGGGACTGGGGCATAACATCTTACCCCGTATCCTACTCTTACATTGGTATCCTAACACTTATACCTTCATACCATTACCCATTACCCATCACCTTGCCCATACTTAGTATCACATTGACACATTTGTATCATGATACTACTAAAGTATCTAACTCTAACACTTGACACTCGATACTACACCCTCATACCAAACTCACAATTATCCTACTCATGTTACTTGAGTATCATGGTACCCATGCCACCATAAACTAAAGTATCACAAGATACAACCCACATTCCACTTGTCTACACTCAAATACCCTACTTGGTAATCTACACCAATATACCCAAACACTAGTCTAAAACCTACACCAACAGTTGCACATAATACTACCTCATGCTCATGGACTCAACACTAACCAACTAACTCCCTCACCCTACTATTCTGAACCCTTCCTGCTATTCTGAACATGCTGTTTTGGATAATAAGTCCCTATACCTGCTGCAACATGCTACCTGGCATCATCTAATAACTAGTATATAAGTCATACTAGTTGGCATTTCCACTACCTGAACCAACAACAACCATCTATTGCCTACAAGCATAGTGTAGACCTCCAACCTGCTACCTGCATGTGTAGCACAACAACTGCCACCTAGTCCCCCATTCACTACTACTACTGTGCCTTAGTTTCACCACAAGCACACACACACACACACACACACACACACACACATGACACTAACATCAACATACTCTAACACAATACTTAAAAACAAATCTCGCATACACCCATCAATACCCCATGTGTCCATAATACTCTCATGAGTATCACCACACACCAATACACTACCATGACACTACATCAAACCCCAACTCCAATGGTACACTATATAGACTGTACCAGGATATTGAGAGTGCAAAAATTTGGGTATCAAGCCTACGAATATGTGAAGTTATATTGCATCAGATATGTATATATGGGATACATTAGGATACTAGGTATGCTATATACATATGGATAGGAGTTAAGTGTCAGTGTTAAGTATCGAGTGTACTAGTACCTATAATATCTAAGTGTTATATTACAACTACAAATACAGGAATCAAGTATGTGTCCAAATAATAGTGTAAAATAAAGCTAAATTGGTTTATGGGTCTTCAGATATGGGCTTGACAACGTTTAGGAGAATTAATGTAAAATTATCCATTTAGTTCTAAATAAAAATTTGAATTACACATTTGATATTCTACTAATTATTCTTGTTACATTTTTGTTTACTTTTCTGCTAATTAGTTCTAAAATATGGGCTTGGCATCGTCAAGTAACGCCATATATCGACTTTGTTAAATATAATTTATTAACTAATACAAAACCAGATTGACACCGTAGTTTAGGATACCTTGAAACGTATAAAAATCTTATTAGTGTGTAAAATATTTGCAAGCTTTGACTATGTGTAAGCAAAGTTAACTGCAGTACCTGCAAAATAGTAAAAATCACATATCAAACTTAAACACAAACTGAATTGTATTATAGAGAGAAACTAATTTTTTTAGGAGAATAAAAGAAAGAGAAAATGCCAATTCCTAACCAAAAATAATGGAGAGCCAAGTTCTTAAATTGATTTACCCTGACTCATTATTTATCCTATCAAAGTGAATCCCTACTTACAGTGAACTAAAATAATACTCATATAGTGGTCTATATATGCTATGAGTAATAAGAACTAGTTGGTAGTGATTGACTAAACCATCAATTAGTTAGAATTAAAGATTATGTTGCTGCTATTATTCAACTTGGCATGTTTGAGGCTTAAGTTTAGGTTGGCCCCAACAAGAAATGTTATAGTGTTCCGGGTATCGCAAGTTTTAGATGAACTATTAATTTATAAGGATGCAACTTAACATATTTACCGATGAGGTGAATACTTCAAACAACGATATGAGAAAATATGTAAAGCTCAAATATTTACAAAACATCAATTCAATATTTTTATAAACTAAGAAAGAAGGAATATTAGTCAAGTGTCGCCTCTATCATTAACGGACACAGAACAAACTTTTCGCCGGGTCCTAGCGTATTGTGGAGTGTTCGTGTCGTGTTCGACACGTGTATCGAAAAGCAAATAACCATTAATAAATTTACAAAAAATATTTTAGGAATTTAGGAGAGATTTAAACAACAATGAAAGAGACAGTTTTACAGAAGAGATGATACCTATGTCTGATCCGAATCGTACAAACACAAAAAACTGTGTCTGATCTGAACCCGGACACAAGAGCTATTATTGATAGGAGTTGTTTACGGGAGAGACTCGCAACAGCGATCACAACTACTCAGTGACGAGCCCACATTCTTACCACGCCGGAGAAGATGAGTACAACCCAATTGGAAAGACAACTTCCTCAGCGGACTTCGATCAAATACCTACTGATCAAACCCGAGCAAAGGATTTCAGAATGAATTCAATCTCCAGGATGAGAACAGAAAATAAAGGGAAACGAAGTCTCAAAGATAAGAAAATCTTACTAATGACTGCGACGGTGATGAGGTCGATCACTGAAGAACAATGGAGGGGAGAGAGAAATCGTACTGCTGTAAAGACCCATCATCCTGCTCCTTCTCCCCCAGACCGGGTCCGGTCGACCGATCCTCCTCCCGGCCGAGGTCGAGCGATCCCTCCTCCCTTCCGTCGATCTCCTCCCCAAACCAAATCCTTACCCTAACCCTAATTTTATCCCCACCATCAAATTCGTCCTCCTCATCCTCACCTCACACCTCTTCCTCCTCGTCGATGAGCCCTCTGCCACTACCCATTCCCTCCCTCTCTCCTCCATCGTCGACAAGCCTCCGTCACAGTAGCCCTCATCGAAGCCCCCACTTCCACCGTCAGAATTGCTTTCGTCGAGGAGTGCTCCAGAACAGAGCTCATCGCCGCGAGAGGAGCGCTCGGGAACAAAGCTCACCGCTCGAACTCAAAATTGCCAGAAAGTGAAGGCGCCAGAGCTCAATTTCTTGTTGAAGATCGAAAACTTGGTTTAGGGTTTCGGGAAACTTATGAGGGAAAGGAGGGAGAGGGGTCAAGTAGGCCATCAGGGAGGTAGGGTTTCAGTGGAGAGTTTGGAAAGAAGGGAGAGGAGGTGGCAGAGGAGAGCAGCCATATGGAGAACCCTAGAGAGGATGGAGAGAGGAGAGGCTCGGGAGAGAAATGAAAAAAAAAAATAGATTTAAATTGACCGCGTAACCGTCAACACAGAATCTATAGTAAAAAAAAATCAAAAAATTTACAAAAATGCCATCTAAAATGTGCGCGACAATTTTCTCGCACATGCATTACTTGACGGTTATCAACAATTCGTCAAGTAATGTAATGGGTTTTTCTTAACGCTTCATCTAAAATCATCAAGGAATATGGTCAAAGTTTAATACTTAACTGAAAAATAATATTTTCTTGACGTATGTCTAAAACCGTCAAGATAACTACTTTCCTTGATGGATTTTGCCATACGTCAAGAAATCGACCGTCAAGAAAGACCATTTTTCTTGTAGTGATTCTACCCTTAGAAATTCAAATACCTTCCCTTAGGGTAGCTCTTTCCAACGAGTTGACTACTGAAGACAACTAACGTTTATGGTTGCAAGAGTTGGAAGCACTTGACGAGAAACGTCTACAAGCTCAACAACACATTGAGATGTGTCAAGCCCGTATATCCAAAGCCTTTAACAAAAATATGAAGGAAAGGGTATTTCAAGTGGATGGCCTTGTTTTAGCAGTGAGAAGACTGATGGTCATGACGCACAAAAGTAAAAGGAAGTTCTAACCTTAATTGGAAGGCCCATTCGTTGTGGAGTCAATGTATTCCAATGGAGCATACAGGCTCACAAAGCCAAACGGTGGCTTGCTTATGATGCCCATAAATGACAAGTTTCTCAAGAAATACTATGTTTAGCCCCATGTTGGGTTAACATTTTAAATATAAAGTGTGCAATGTTACATTTGTAAGAATAATTTCCTACAGTATAATTTTGAGCTATTTGCCCATATTCAAGAGTCGGAAATGGGTAATAGACCCATAAAAAATTCCTAAGTGGAATTATCCTCAAATCCGACGAAACATTCTCGTCGAGATCAAAAACTGAATCTTTTACACCCAAAAGAGATCGAAAGCATGTCTTTGGATCCCAATGGATCTAAAGATTTCTTATTTCTAATCACCAGCTGGTTTAGGAATAATTTATTCCTACAATTCTATTGCTAATCTCTAGTTGAGTTAGTAATATCTCCAGAAGATAGTCATGTCCATATAACTCCTGAACTATTTTTGACATAAAAAATTACTCCCCAGCAGAATCATTTTATCTCTTTTGCCATGTCCATATTAACTCTGAGCAAAAAGATTATTTATTCGACCTTAAGTATCACATTCATATTAAGTCTGATAGTTTAGACTTTTTACTATCTGTACCTAGTTCTAGGTATGCCATGGATAGTAAATCCACTTAAATAGACACTCCCCAATCGAGTTTTCTAAACTTTTTCCCAAAAGAGTCGCGAATATTTGCTACATCCATATTACCTAAAAGCTTTTTAGCGAGATGTTCACCAGTCGGCTTATCCTTGACTCTGTGATTCTAGTCATTGGTATCCTCGCCACAAGAGTTCAGATGAAGTCGATATTGCTAAAAGAAGACAATTGCTTAGCAATCAAAATGCAAGAATGTAAGGATCGTCTCAGAGCAAAGATTCATACCTTCAGTGGTTGCGGCAGCGGGGACATCCGGTTTCTCAATGACAGTTGAGCCAGTGGACCCTGCTTGTTCAGCAGATGCAACCTCAGTCGTTTTCTCTGTTCGTACTTGAGGAGTAATTATTTGTGGCGATGTAGATGCCTTTGCATGTTCCGGGAGGACTTCTTCTTGATGGATCAAACCTGCAGGACATTATGAACGGATGTCATCAGCATATGAAAGAACTCGACTCTCGTCGAGGTGAAAGGTCAATACCTCCAGCTGGGGTTGGTGTTATCCCAACCTGTTGCAGAGTGTCACGGAGCGTGATAAGTTGCTCTATAGTAAACTGAGAAAGAAGATCTCTTGGTGCAGGCACAAACGAAGTGGGTTTATAGGCTTCCACTTCACTAGCAGTTGTTACATCAGTGACTGTTATGTTACTAACAGGCTCGTTAAGTTGTTCTTCTTACACCCTATTAGTAAAATATCGAATTGTCGAACGATCCAGGCATCAAGTCTGGCATGCAATCGAAAATGCCTTTTTTGTTCTCGCCAAACCTATCGTGGATTCTCCCAACTTTGGCCCCCGCCTGAACGGAGTCAAGTCCTAGTTCATTGCCTTTGGAAGGTGGTGGGGTAGAAGGTGGACAGTAGATAGTGACGTTCCATTTCTGGGATGAACATAAGTTTCCCCTTTGCAGCAAAATCTGTTGCAGAGAGTCCGGGGTTGCCTGTGAGGAAGGTGCTTTAAGGGCATCGCCGAACTTGAAGTCCGGCTTCTTGTAGGTATCACCACTAAGCCCATGGAAGTGGTCGCTGCTGATCATAGACTGCAACAGGTCTCTGCCCTGCTTGGAAATTAATTCCTGCCTTTCAACTGGTTATGTCGATATAATCCGTGTGCAGCATTTCGGAAGGGAACCCCATATAGCTATCGCCAAGAGGTGTCATCGATAGCAGAAACTACAAGAGACAGGCATATTTGTTTTTAGACTCGTAAGACAATGGACTCGTGCAGATCCTTCAACAATGCTGTTCTGTTTGAAATTTCAAAGTCTAAAGAATAAAATACAACTTGCCCTCGCACTTTTATGCGATTAGTTTAATTATGGAGGCCAGTTTCCTCACATTTTCTGCGCAGTCAGAGTTTAGTGAACAGGGCGTTTCACCTCTCATTCATGCAGATTATTGAGAGTTGCATCCATGCAAAGTTTAAGTTTGTTACGAAGTTCAGCAGCCTTGTGCGCGCACATGATAACGCATTTGTTCAAAAGAACTGAGAGATTAGTTATGTTATATACAAGTGCAGGATGGTGTGGATCTCTGTGCGCCCATCGTGTCTTTATATTCATTGTATTCTTCCATTCATTTTCTCGGTTACAAGAGAGGAAAAAGACAAAAAGAAATAAAATACAACAAAAATCACAACTGTGAGAGGGAGAAGAAGACGCACGCTCATATTCGTACCCTCAATGGGTGAATGAACGTGGTCCATCGTGGCCACACGCAACTGTGCTCCTGCTGCTGTGGAAGCATCCATTGGAGACTTGTCCTTGCCTGATCTCTTTGAAGAACACTTGGGTGCCATTACTAAAAACCTTGGATGTTGAAGAAGAAGAAGATCTCTAGCTCAAAGAAGAGAGAGAGAGAGAGAGAGAGTGAGTGAGTGAGTGTGAGTGAATGCGGTTCGTAAAAGTCTCTCTGCTCTGAAAATTTTCATATTTATTGGGAAGAAATACCCTTTGGTCTATGTTGATGATGCATCCTAAAGCGTGCACTAATGGGGTTAGCAAAAGAAGTAACCAGCTGCTCTTTTGTCAATCATGAAAGTCAAGAGTTGAAGCCTTCTATCCACAAAAATGATCTAAATGGGGTTTGACATGTCAGTTTAAATTTTTGCAAAAAACATCTCAATATCCATTTGACAAAAGGCTAAGATATCTGGGAACAAGTGACAGAAGATAATATTTGTCACGTCCCAAAATATGCGGGACCAGACACGTGGAAATGGTCAGCTGGTACGACTTCGTAGGACTTTCCAATTTAATGGATCCGATGAAGTGCACTTACGCTGTCCACGGTCAAGTGATCAAGCTAAAAATAAAATCTAATCCTAACATACAACAACTAAACTAAATCTCAATCCATGGTAAATAAATTACAAGAGGGAACGGTACTCATCATTAGTCTGCAGCACAATAATACAACGGTTCGAATAGACCAAGAGAATAATATAGGCCTATAAACACTAGGCTACAATAGCAGAGTCACAATGAAAAATAGTACATAATTGTAATAGAGGAAAGATATAATGATACCTGTAATGATGTCCAACACACCACCAGATCAAGCCTCATCCAAACTGCTCAAATAACCTGGAAGGGAACTAGGTCCTCAGAGGGACATAACAAGATACAAAAAGTACTTGCCATAATGTAAATATTGAGTAAAGTAAATCAGGTAAACTATCCTCCTAAGTGAATACAATTTGAGGACAACTTAGTGCGTATAGGTAAGTGTAGGCTAGACATATGCTGACGTAATTCACCAATCATCATGACTGGCTAGTATATGCCACATATGCCCCCATATCAAGGGCCCTCGCGTACGTAATGACGGCCATAATGCTCCAGAGAACACGACACCTGAATATAGTAACGTCAGTATCGCTCCGAAGAACGCAAAATCTGCATAAATAATAACGTCTGTATTGCTCCGAAGAACGCAAAATCTGCATAAATAATAACGTCTGTATCGCTCCGAAGAACGTAGAATCTGCATAAATAATAAAGTCCGTATCGCTCCGAAGAACGCAGAATTTGCATAAATAAAGAGGTGGGTGTCCCATACGCCTACTGTAAACTCCCTCGACCAGATTTCAGTATTTTAATATTATTTTTAGTTAATTAGAATTAGTGCAACTTTTTAAATTTATTTATTATATATTCTATTGATTGTACACATGTTTATTACACAATAATTTAGGGCATCACACTAGCTGTTAACCCTAAACAAATTTCACATACCTGCCCTAGACTTGCTAGACTACATTTTCTGTAGTTTTAGCAACTCCCAGAAACCTCGTTTTGTGCTTCGGTTTAGTCACACAAATATCGTTACAAACGTACGTATTTAATCCCTATTTAATTTTCTGCTCTTTACCCACCTCTGTACCCTAGAGATTTGAGGACCAGTAGGCACCTGTTTTGCCCAAACAAAAATACGATAATATTCTACACTAATTGTATTACAATTATCGTATTAACACCGTAGAAAAATTATGACCCTAACTGCCCCTAAATAATTAGTGAACACCGTGCGCAGTATTTATTAAATAATAAATACGGTGACCCGTATCACCTGCAGAATCAGACCCTGCATCTGCCCAGGCTCACCCCACATTGTCCAAAACACTTCTCCAGCTTTCCCTCTCAATTCTGTGAATTTTAGTAATTTTTAGAACCAGGTGATTTTCCAGACAAAATTGCATAATTGCGCAATTTTCCATTTTTGGACTTTTATGCAATTTATGAAAAGTCAAGGGTTTTTATGCAAAAATTCCCATATGAGGTGGCATCACCTCATTGGTTATTGAATAAGTGGGGTAGGACCCACAAAATATCAGATTAATATCCATAATTATCTGAATTAGATATTTTATTAATTAATTTACTAAAATACCCCCAATAATTTGCATAATTACAAATCTATCCTAAACTCTAACCCTATTTAATCCCCTCTCCTCACCCGAACTCCACTCACTTCCCCTCCGGCCATCCTCCGGCCACCGCACCGCCGCCGACCACCTCGCCTCACCCCTGCCCTTCCCTCCGACCATCGTCACCACCCTTCGGCCACCGCCTCCGCCGCCCTGAGCCACCACAACACCCGAGCCCCCACCCTGCCCGACAGCAGCCCCACCACCCGAACTCCTCCCACCGCCGCCTCCAGTCACCGTGCTCCGCCACCACCACCCCCACTCGACTCGCCTTGCTTCCCTCTACTCGACCCCCACTTCCTCGCCGCCCCACGACACCTCCTCCGCCGTCGGCAGCCCCCGCAGCACCCTCGGCCATCCCTAACCATAGCTACTGCCTACACCTCCGGACGACTCCAACCACCGCCACCACCGTCGTGGACCTCCGCCACCACCACCAATCTCTCCTCCACCCTCCCCTCCTTCGATCCCTCACCTTGCTCCGCCGTCCCCGCCGCTGCTCCGCCGCCGACAAGCCCCGCAAGCAGCAGCTGCTGCTGCTGCTGCTAGCAGCTCCTGCTGCTGTTCCCGCTCCTCCGGCCGCCTCCGGCCATCTCCGCCGCCGTCCGCCTGCCGTCGACGACCAGTGGACCTCACCTGTCAGTTAGGTATACACTCTAAACCTATAAATACGTATATACATACCTATACGTATATCTATATAAATATCTATATGTATATATATATGTATATATGTATATACATATGATAATATATATTAATATATACTGTATAAATACAGTATACTATACTGTATATATATATATATTACTATAATATATATATATGTATATGTATACTACTTATATATGTATATTATGTATTTATATATATTTACATATAACTATGTATATATATATATGTGTTTATAATATATATAACTTATGTATATATAACTATGTATATATATTATATATTTGTATATAATATATATCTATATATGTATATATATATATATATATATATATATATATATTCATTATCTATATACTATTACCTATATAATATAATACATATTATATATTATGTACTGTTTATATACAGTATATCTATACTATATAATTTATTATATATGTATATATACTATGTATATTTATATATATATATATATATCTCATTATATATATATATAACTATGGTATATATAAATATATGTGTATACATATATTTATATATATATATTCTATATATGAATTATATATACTATGCATTTTATTTTTCATTATTTATATATATATAAATATATATATATATATGCACCTATTCCATTTATTTATATAAAATATATATATATCAGTGTTATATATACACTGCTAATATATACTACTATATATATAACAGTGGTCACCTATAGACCCTGGTAATATTGCTAAATAGTACAGCATTTATATATATATTTAAATTCCTGCACTGTCATTTTCTTTCTATTATATATATGTATATATATATATATATATATATATATATATATATATATATATATATCTATATATATATATATGATCTATATATATTACATATATTATACTATACTGGATAATACAGTACATAAATATACATATGTATTTTCTTTTCTGCCCTGTCTTTTATTTATATATATTTACCAGTGGATATACACTGATTATTATATTATATATATCTCAGTGGATATACCCTGACTACTATATTTTTATATATCAGTGGATACACCCTGATAATCGTATTATATATCTATAGCAGTGGATATACCCTGCTACTATTATATATACTTGCATTTGTCTATATACTATATATACTGCTATATATATTATATTTATATATATACATACTATATATATATCTATATATGTGTATATATATATATGCTTTATATTACAGCATTGATATTCACGAACCCTGTCTATTTTAACAGAAACCAACTCCAGCACAGCCAGTGACCCATTGTCACAAGCACCCTCAACCCTGACTGTGAGATCAGGTTTTCAGTACTATCAGGGAGTAGGAAAGTATACCTTGCCAAGTACTGTTTAAATTCTCAATATTGTATATGCTCTTGTTTCTGTATTTCATATACCATGATTACCTGAGACTGCCTTGGGTACAGTCAGTTGATATGTTGACATTTAAAATCATATTACAGACTCACCAATAATTATGAGAGTATTCTAATATTTTCCTAGACCCTATCACGGGAACACGCAACATGGTTGCAATGCATATTGGGATGCGAGCTGCGTATTTGATTTGCTACCAATACGTGTGACCCGCATCACGGATTAGAATAATTTAGGAAATGTACGACTTGACATTTAGTTATATTGGGCGGGGAGGACGACTAAAATACGTATGGGACACCCACCTCTTTACCATGTGCCGCACTCGACGGAGTGATACGGATGATATATATATATTCATGTGACCATTCTCATCGTAGATGGAAAATTGTATAGTGCCCTTGAACGGGGGCATATGTGGCATATACTAGCCAGTCACCACAGATTGGTGAATTACGTCAGCATATGTCTAGCCACACATTTTCCATACGTACTAGGTTGTCTCAAATTGTATTTCACTTAGATGGTTAGCACCCTGTATTTATTTTATTCAGTAATTTATTTATTCAGTATTTACATTACATGGCATGTCATTTTCTGTATCTTGTTACGTCCCTCTGAGGACCTGGTTCCCTGCCAGGTTTAGCTGAGACATTCCACCCCACAGTACCTGGACCTGGACAGGAGTCTGGACATGCCTCAGAGACGGAGTTAGAGGAGATGCCATCAGAGTCTACCTGAGTGCACCTGGAGTTGAAGCTACATATTTTGAGGATGTTACGCTAGTTTATCTTATTTTACTCCTGCTTACTTTTGTAGTGGGATTGTTCCCACCTGACTTTATCTGGGTTGTATATGACATTTCAGATATAGCATCTATATATTCAGCATTTTCTCTGTTATTCTTGTGGATGAGATAGATTTACCTGTATTTAGACTTGTAGTATTTTAGGACAGCGTAGCACATCACTTCGGGTCCATTAAATTGGATAATCCCTTAGTGACGTGTCAGCTGGCCAGTGACACGTGGCCTAGTTCCGTATATTTTTGGGACTGGGGCGTGACACGGTTTTAGTGGTGGCCCATGCAGGTCTAGTTAATTGCTAGTAGCATGATATCATGTTTAGCAAACCTGCAATAGGATAGGAATACTAGGTCTCATCCACACTGACTTCATCCATAAATATTGTATCCTGCTTGATTACCATCTATTAAGTCCTTCGTATTTTTCTAAATTTATCTATTCTTTTCAGAAATATGGACATACCCGGGGAAACTGCGATTGATGGAACTGACCAAGCAACAGACCTCTCGCCAGATGTCCAAGGGACACCAATCCCGAGAGACCAATCTCTGAGAAGAATGCTGGTCAATCCAACAACCTCGTACCTTCACCAGGATCCGACTCAAGAAGCAACACCAGTCCAGCAAGAAGGGCAACCTTCTCAGGCACCAACACTGCAGGCGGAGATACCTTTGCCTCCACCTCCAGTTCTCGCAGCCCTGATGCCACAACTTGATGAACAATCTCAGATGTTCCAAGCCATATTGCAGGCTCAGTGGCAACAGAATGAAGTCCTGAGACAATGCTTGATGACGGTTCTGGAGAGGACAACTGCTCTAGCACCAGCCCCTGTCCAACCAGCTAGCACTGTTCAAGGCTTTAGCCGGATGAGCCCGAGAACTTTTAAGGGCAATGAAACTCCGGAGGAGATCTCAGACTGGATCTCCAATACGGAAATACTGCTAGAAGGTTCACAACTTCACCCTGACCTATGGATGACCGCAGTAAGGACCCTACTCCTCGGCAACGCCCATTACTGGTGGGAATCTATCGAGCGCAGCACCGGCAAGAACCATACTTGGGAACAATTTCTGGAATATTTTAATGCAAAATATTTCCTAGCCACGGTCAGAGATGAATTGTACTTCCAGTTCCTGCATTTGGAACAAGGGAATATGACCGTCGACGCCTATGATGCAGAATTCAGTCGACTAAGTCAATTCGGTGCCATCCTAATACCAACCGAGCTGAAGAAGGCCCTAAAGTTCCATCACGGCCTTACCCCCGAACTCCAAGGGTATACTACGGCACAGTCGAGGATTTCATACGAAGAAGTTCTTTCAGAGGCAAGGATACAAGAAGCCATTGGCCGAGAAGCAAGATGTTCAAATCCCACCATACTAGCCCGAGACCAGACTGGAGCAGGAGGACCAATCCGTCACCCAGGAAATCAGACACAACACCAGATGGGGTCATATCAAACCAAGAAATTTTTGACTTGTCACCATTGTGGCAGGAAGGGACATTATGCCAAAAACTGTCGAAGGAAGTATAGACTATGCTTGATATATGGAGATAATCAGCATAGGGCCAAAGACTGCCCACAACACAGAGAAGCAACACTCCAGCATGGGCAAGGACCAGTAGCACCAGCCCAGAGAATGCAACCCCCTACTAGAGATCAGCATTCCCCAGCATCTGGAAGATTTCAGAGGAGACCACCCTTAGTCACCCAAGACACGCAGTACTGCCTAGCCAGACAACAAATCGGTAGACAAAGGCACGAGCAGGCCTTTGCATTAGCTGCAGTTGCATAAGAACCGGAAGGTGAAACCATTTCAGGTATCATTATAGTCGCATTATTACCAGTAAACCGCATTATTTGATTCTAGAGCTACACTATTTTTCACACCTAGTAGTTTCGTACCCATGCAAATAGCCAGGTTTACCGGAAAAGGCATTGTTCCAGTTACCAACATTACTAAAGCATGCTAGTAGTCATGTATAGTAGCGTAATGAGGACGCGATTCTCGATACTTTCAATACCAAACTTCAACGTTGACTTAGACTTGGACTGGCTAAGCCAAGTACAAATACTATCCTAGACTACAGGAAGAGAAGCGTCATCCTTAGACCACCAAGTTACCTATTCGGATATCAGGACTAAGCACACACATCTAGGTAAATTGCTAGACGTTGATTGTTAGGCTCAAAACATGTGAATGTAGTAATAGCTGAATACTACAGGTAGTTTCCAAATTAGATTTGATATACATGACTTATTAGGGTAGTCAGTAACTTCTAGTCTTGTGTTTTCACCAATAGATTAATTTCAGCTAGTATCGGGAATAGATCAATTAGATTGAAGGAGAGAGGGTAGACAGATGTTAGTCTTGAGAAAAACATCAGAAAAACTACCAATAATATGCGACCTGTTGTAAATCTGGTGATACCCATATAATCTGGATAAAGGGTACACATAGAGTAGAATAGGAAGACATATGTTTTCACCTACCCGAGAAACTATCAGACTTGGAAGAAGTGGAAAACTAAGCTCGAGGTACGTCATACCCTTCGATGTGTTGGAACGCATCAAAGAAGTTATTTGCAAGATAGCATTACCTCAGACATTGGAAGAAGTACATGACGTCTTCCACATATTCCAATTAAAGAGGTACGCTCTGGATACAAGTCATGTGCTTAAATGCGGACAACCTATAGTGTATACTAAGGTTGTAGAACTTAGAAAACCATACCTCTTTTTGGTCAACTAGAGACATAGACAAGAAGTTAGATTAATAACTGTAGAGATTATAGAATCTTGTCTTTTTGAGAATTTGAATTGTTTTGTACTTCTCACATCATAATCTAGCATACTTATAATTGCTATACTACCTTAAATTTATGCTCTGCTATTATAGCCTAGTTTTGCAAGCTTATTCTTATCAAGCTTGTTCATTAAATTATGTATTATTGGAGTACTACACTAATACATTTCAGAATCAGTGTATGACGGTCTGATCAACCATAATGCACTTGGTTCGCTCTTCGCATAACTACTTTACATAGATTGAGATATATAGTGATTAGTAAACAGATGTACTTACCTCTGCGCATATCGTATCAGCTACATAACTAGGCTAATACGAATATGTGAATAGGGAGTACCAGAATAGCATTTCCATCCACAACTGCCTTGACAATTTCCATTGAATTCTTTAAACGCCTTGAATCTCCATACTTCTAATCCATTACCCCCTTGAACTCTTGATTACTGTTTTCCGTCTTTCCTTATTTCGGAAAGAAGAAACCTCGTATATAGTATAAATATGAAGTGTATTGTTTCTATAAGCCATTTCTATTTGTTTCTTGGAGAATTACCAAACCCTATTAATAGATTAGATTACAGTTTAACTCTGTTCTTATTTTTAGAATGATTTCTGTTACCTACCTTACGTTGTATTACGTTCCTCTAGTTCATATTGCATGAAAACATCATGCACCAGGCAAATCAACCTGGGAACGTGTAGAGGATATCCGATAATGTTTCCCCCATCTATTTCTAGATCAGGGTATGTCCAAAATATTTCAAATCAAATCTTCAGTTAAGACTATGTCCTCATATGTCCTTAATCAATCTTTCGTTCTCAATATATGTTTGTTTTTATTTCGAGGACGAAATATTCTAAGGAGGATAGATTGTAAACTCCCTCGACCAAATTTTAGTATTTTAATATTATTTTTAGTTAATTAGAATTAGTGCAACTTTTTAAATTTATTTATTATATATTCTATTGATTGTACACCTGTTTATTACACAATAATTTAGGGCATCACACTAGCTGTTAACCCTAAACAAATTTCACATACCTGCCCTAGACTTGCTAGACTACATTTTTTGTAGTTTTAGCAACTCCCAGAAACCTCGTTTTGTGCTTCGGTTTAGTCGCACAAATATCGTTACAAACGTACGTATTTAATCCCTATTTAATTTTCTGCTCTTTACCCACCTCTGTACCCTAGAGATTTGAGGACCAGTAGGCACCTGTTTTGCCCAAACAAAAATACGATAATATTCTACACTAGTTGTATTACAATTATCGTATTAACACCGTAGAAAAATTATGACCCTAACTGCCCCTAAATAATTAGTGAACACCGTGCGCAGTATTTATTAAATAATAAATACGGTGACCCGTATCACCTGCAGAATCAGACCCTGCATCTGCCCAGGCTCACCCCACATTGTCCAAAACACTTCCCCAGCTTTCCCTCTCAATTCTGTGAATTTTAGTAATTTTTAGAACCAGGTGATTTTCCAGACAAAATTGCATAATTGCGCAATTTCCCATTTTTGGACTTTTATGTAATTTATGAAAAGTCAAGGGTTTTTATGCAAAAATTCCCATATGAGGTGGCATCACCTCATTGGTTATTGAATAGGTGGGGTAGGACCCACAAAATATCAGATTAATATCCATAATTATCTGAATTAGATATTTTATTAATTAATTTACTAAAATACCCCCAATAATTTGCATAATTACAAATCTATCCTAAACTCTAACCCTATTTAATCCCCTCTCCTCACCCGAACTCCACTCACTACCCCTCCGGCCATCCTCCGGCCACCGCACCGCCGCCGACCACCTCGCCTCACCCCTGCCCTTCCCTCCGACCATCGTCACCACCCTTCGGCCACCGCCTCCGCCGCCCTGAGCCACCGCAACACCCGAGCCCCCACCCTGCCCGACAGCAGCCCCACCACCCGAACTCCTCCCACCGCTGCCTCCAGTCACCGTGCTCCGCCACCACCACCCCCACTCGACTCGCCTTGCTTCCCTCTACTCGACCCCCACTTCCTCGCCGCCCCACGACACCTCCTCCGCCGTCGGCAGCCCCCGCAGCACCCTCGGCCATCCCTAACCATAGCTACTGCCTCCACCTCCGGACGACTCCAACCACCGCCACCACCGTCGTGGACCTCCGCCACCACCACCAATCTCTCCTCCACCCTTCCCTCCTTCGATCCCTCACCTTGCTCCGCCGTCCCCGCCGCTGCTCCGCCGCCGACAAGCCCCGCAAGCAGCTGCTGCTGCTGCTGCTAGCAGCTCCTGCTGCTGTTCCCGCTCCTCCGGCCGCCTCCGGCCATCTCCGCCGCCGTCCGCCTGCCGTCGACGACCAGTGGACCTCACCTGTCAGTTAGGTATACACTCTAAACCTATAAATACGTATATACATACCTATACGTATATCTATATAAATATCTATATGTATATGTATATATATATGTATATATATATATGTATATATGTATATACATATGATAATATATATTAATATATACTGTATAAATACAGTATACTATACTGTATATATATATATATTACTATAATATATATATATGTATATGTATACTACTTATATATGTATATTATGTATTTATATATATTTACATATAACTATGTATATATATATATGTGTTTATAATATATATAACTTATGTATATATAACTATGTATATATATTATATATTTGTATATAATATATATCTATATATGTATATATATATATATATATATATATATATATATATATATTCATTATCTATATACTATTACCTATATAATATAATACATATTATATATTATGTACTGTTTATATACAGTATATCTATACTATATAATTTATTATATATGTATATATACTATGTATATTTATATATATATATATATCTCATTATATATATATATAACTATGGTATATATAAATATATGTGTATACATATATTTATATATATATATTCTATATATGAATTATATATACTATGCATTTTATTTTTCATTATTTATATATATATATATATATATATATATATGCACCTATTCCATTTATTTATATAAAATATATATATATCAGTGTTATATATACACTGCTAATATATACTACTATATATATAACAGTGGTCACCTATAGACCCTGGTAATATTGCTAAATAGTACAGCATTTATATATATATTTAAATTCCTGCACTGTCATTTTCTTTCTATTATATATATGTATATATATATATATATCTATATATATATATGATCTATATATATTACATATATTATACTGTACTGGATAATACAGTACATAAATATACATATGTATTTTCTTTTCTGCCCTGTCTTTTATTTATATATATTTACCAGTGGATATACACTGATTATTATATTATATATATATCTCAGTGGATATACCCTGACTACTATATTTTTATATATCAGTGGATACACCCTGATAATCGTATTATATATCTATAGCAGTGGATATACCCTGCTACTATTATATATACTTGCATTTGTCTATATACTATATATACTGCTATATATATTATATTTATATATATACATACTATATATATATCTATATATGTGTATATATATATATATGCTTTATATTACAGCATTGATATTCACGAACCCTGTCTATTTTAACAGAAACCAACTCCAGCACAGCCAGTGACCCCTTGTCACAAGCACCCTCAACCCTGACTGTGAGATCAGGTTTTCAGTACTATCAGGGAGTAGGCAAGTATACCTTGCCAAGTACTGTTTAAATTCTCAATATTGTATATGCTCTTGTTTTTGTATTTCATATACCATGATTACCTGAGACTGCCTTGGGTACAGTCAGTTGATATGTTGACATTTAAAATCATATTACAGACTCACCAATAATTATGAGAGTATTCTAATATTTTCCTAGACCCTATCACGGGAACACGCAACATGGTTGCAATGCATATTGGGATGCGAGCTGCGTATTTGATTTGCTACCAATACGTGTGACCCGCATTACGGATTAGAATAATTTAGGAAATGTACGACTTGACATTTAGTTATATTGGGCGGGGAGGACGACTAAAATACGTATGGGACACCCACCTCTTTACCATGTGCCGCACTCGACGGAGTGATACGGATGATATATATATATTCATGTGACCATTCTCATCGTAGATGGAAAATTGTATAGTGCCCTTGAACGGGGGCATATGTGGCATATACTAGCCAGTCACCACAGATTGGTGAATTACGTCAGCATATGTCTAGCTACACATTTCCCATACGTACTAGGTTGTCTCAAATTGCATTTCACTTAGATGGTTAGCACCCTGTATTTATTTTATTCAGTAATTTATTTATTCAGTATTTACATTACATGGCATGTCATTTTCTGTATCTTGTTACGTCCCTCTGAGGACCTGGTTCCCTGCCAGGTTTAGCTGAGACATTCTACCCCACAGTACCTGGACCTGGACAGGAGTCTGGACATGCCTCGGAGACGGAGTTAGAGGAGATGCCATCAGAGTCTACCTGAGTGCACCTGGAGTTGAAGCTACATATTTTGAGGATGTTACGCTAGTTTATCTTATTTCACTCCTGCTTACTTTTGTAGTGGGATTGTTCCCACCTGACTTTATCTGGGTTGTATATGACATTTCAGATATAGCATCTATATATTCAGCATTTTCTCTGTTATTCTTGTGGATGAGATAGATTTACCTGTATTTAGATTTGTAGTATTTTAGGACAGCGTAGCACATCACTTCGGGTCCATTAAATTGGGTAATCCCTTAGTGACGTGTCAGCTGGCCAGTGACACGTGGCCTAGTTCCGTATATTTTTGGGACTGGGGCATGACACCTACTAGTTGTCCTTCCCGCCCAATGCCAATGTACAAGTCTCAAGTGTGACATGGACATCTTGTAACTATATGCAAGTCACTAAGAACCATACAACTACGCTAAATACCATCACACGTACTACTCGCACTGATGGCCAATCAAGTGCGTAAGCCCGTGTACTATTATGAACTCACTCTGTGACGTAAAATGCTATGTGTCAATGCCTCAGAGTTATAATGATAACTCCGTCACTTAGGGTACGTCCACTAGACGCTAGGTCAACACAAGTCCTAACGTCGACGCCTTCGTCGACTGCACCCGAGTCATTCTCGGACACGCACAGTTATATAATATTTAGACCATAATATATAATATTAACTAAATTTAAACAGTACAACAAGACAATGTATACTTGCCTGGAAGCCAGGCGAAGATTCGAACACGAACTCGCCAGGGAAGTAGCAGCGCAAGATGAAAACTGGAACTGATATCCCCGGATGCTGTCACAAATATCACCAACAGTCCCAGAATGAGTGAGATACTCAGAAAAGTATATTTAGACGTCCAATTTGAACACAGGGGCAAACATACAGTTTCTGGTCAACACGGGATCCATAAGCCACCTTACACCAAAAAATTGGCCAGGAGCAAAGGTCCCTAAAAATAGCATATTATAGGTTAAACAAATTATATACGACGATACGAACTCAACGATATATCCAAATTTGGATTCCGGTGAGCCGATCACAAAAACGCCCGTTGGAACGGATCGTGGGGCCCGCGAAACAGCGATGCGGTCACTGTCTCAGAATCAGACGAAACTTGGGTCACAGGACAAGTCGAACGCCACGAGTCCAATGGCGCCAGTTTTGTCACGATACGACAAGCGTGCACAAGATAATTGGGACATTTGTAAAAGTGTCGATATGGAGACTTTCGACGGATACGGGTCAATTTCGTCGCGCACAAGTGACCAATTCGAATTTCGTCAAAGACCACACGTTATAAAATACCGTACGCGCCTTTTGGTATAATCGGTACGAGACGAGGTTGTCCGATTTGACGGGACCAACTCCGTATCGAGAAATTTTTATTGTTTTATAAAACAGTTTTTCTCATGAATTGGCACTCAATTTACTAACAATACAAATCAAATTAAATTATTCCAAATAAAGACATGGAAAGAGGGTTACATGGAGAGCATACCAGAGAAGGCATTTCGGAAATCGGTTGAGCGTGGAGAGAAATTTTGACGCGAAGTGAGGGGGTAAAGCTTGGGTCTGCTGTCGAAGGGGTGTGCTCCAACCTGGGGGGGTGTTCTGGTGGTCGAGGACGCCGTGGAAGGGGTCGTCGATCATCGGGGATGCCCGGGGTGGTCGTTGGTCTTCGGGGGTGCTCCGGCGGCCTGCCCCTTCCAAGGAGGCCGGAGCAACTGCGGCAACAGCAGCAGCAAAATGCAGTAGTAGCAGCAGCTTTTAACAACAGCAGTAGCAACCGCATCGGTTGTAACAATGGCCATGCAGCCGTGGCCACTGGCCTGGGGGTCCAGGAGGGGGACTCGGTGGAGGCGAAGGTCCGGTTGTTTGTGGGGGCGACGGTGTTCATATTCTTGATGGTGAGGTTGATGTAGGTGGTGACGGTGGTGATGGTGGCTGTCGTGAAGGTCAGGAAGGAAGGAAATGGGAATGGTGGTGGTGGTGTTGGCTGATGGCGGTGGTGATGGTGATGTACGTGGTGGCGGTGGTGATTCTTGTGGAGGTGATGAAAGTGGTGGTGGTCGTGGAGGTGAGGGTGGCGGTGGTCGTGGAGGTGATGGCAGCGGCGGTGGTCGCGAAGGTGATGGCAGCGGTGGTCGTGGAGGTGATGGTGGCGAAAAGCTGGTGAAGGAGAGGGTGGTGGTCGGAGTTGGGGGTGGTGATGGTGGTTAATGGTGGTGATGGTGGTTAATGGTGGTTGCATGTTGAGAAAGAGAGAGAGAGGGTATTATTTTAAATAAGGAGAGAGAGAGAGAAAGTTGCCTAGTGATTAGGGCCGGCTATGTTCCCAATGAGGGGGGTTTCATGAAGGAATGGGTGGTTGAGATAGGTAGGGGTTTGAATGGAGGGCTAGAATTGAATGTAGGTATAAGATGTTGCATAGTACCATGCAAAGAGAAAGGGAGAGTATTAGGACCGGCCATGTCTTCCCAAAAATGGGTTTCTTTCATTTGTTCCAACCAATAGGAGATGGACACATGGCTAGCTATTTGCACAAAAGTCTCCAATAGTTTAGGACTTGCACAAAGAGAAAAAAGTGGATTGGATATGAAAAAATACCATGTTTGGTGTGTTATAGTGGAGAAAATTGGTGTGTGGTATTTTGTATGAACCCTGAGGGTGTGAGTGGGGGTTTGGGTTGGTGTTGGGTCTATTTTTGGGTTAGATTGAGTCATTGCACTAATTTAGTTAAAATTAGTGTCAATGGTGTTCTTTAATTAATTGGAAGTACAAAAGATTTAAGTTAGGTGGGACACAAATGTCATGGACGTAGTAGACTCGGAATAGATTATTGTCATAAATTTGGTTGTGAGAAAAGGGTCGAGGTTGTGTTTTCAATTTCGATTGGAACGGGCAAGGATACAAAGTTGGATTTAAAATTAAAAAATATACACGAATATTATAAAATTAAAATAAAGTACAAGAGAGTGCATTTACGAGTGACACAAAGGTCAGAATTTAAGATTGGCTTGACTAGGTCAAGGATGTGATATTTGTTGGATGGCAGAACTAGTGTAGTACTCTAGATACTTAAACAACGGTAAAGTACAACAAATAAATAAAAATCACAGTAGTAAATTATAACCCCAATAATTAATCCTGAATAATACTAATTTAATCCATAATCCTATATTTTGGTCAGGGGATTTACAATCTATCCACCTTAAAAAATTCGTCCTCGAAATTGAAAATCCATCTCCCCAACAACAAACTCCACGTATCTCTAAATATATAAACACAACTTGGTACTTAGTCCTACTCTACTCTCTTTACCTTAAACTGCCACATACGTACAGTCTAATCATCTAAGGTATTTGATCCTTTAAATATCTTCTCACCATCATGAACTGTCTCGTCATTGTTATCATGCTAATCATCATCCAGAAAATTATCACATATAAGCCTAGGTTACTCAAGGATGTCGTGACACAATCTAAGTTTGAAACTTCCAATATCTATAAAGAAAATAACGTCATTCTTTTACTCTCAAAGGACTACAGGGGTTAGACACTAAAATTCTATAAGCACAAAATTCTCAAGGCTATCTTGTTTATAACTGAGGTTTCTCCTAGTTTACTCCATGCATACCCTTCATCCAAACTATATGGGTACCATCTTGTTTATAACTGGCCATCCATTATAGATAGTTCACGATATCCAACTCAAGGCTATAACATATGTCGATACTCTCATCCTTTAATCTAATTCCTCTATTTCAGATACTAGCTTAACTAATCGAGTTATCAAAGGTGAAAACCACGAGCCCAATAGACACTGGCAGCCCAAACAAATTAAGTATATCTAATCTGATTCTAGAAGCTATACTCTAGTACCTAAGATGTCAAGTCAATCAACAACCAAACTAGTAATCCACGTATCTATTTTAGCCTAGTCATATAAACATCTTTATCTAAAGGGTAAAAAAAAATCTAGGTCTGGTACTGGAAGTCACAAGGCAACTAGAGATTAACCATTATGGTTTTCTACATAAAGTGTTATTTTATACCATATTTTTATTTAGTATCCGATAATCTTCTTCTATATGTGAATCTAAAATTTTGTCTTCTCACGTTCATAATATCGTTCCTTGTATCACTATCATGAGACTACAACTAATTTCTTGTATCACTATCATGGGGCTACAACTAACCCCTAGCATCTAGCTATGTCTTCCCCAAATTATTCTAGAGCCTTAAAATTAAACAATCTTTCTAGCTTCTAATACTTACAAATCACTGCTACCTTAAGGAAAGGTAGAGTTTTATCAGTTCCAGACGTCTACTACTAGGTTCAATTCTCATGCTAACAATCTATACTAGCTCTAACATCTAAAAAGAACATATCAACCTACCCTACTAAGGGTAACCATCTTCTCATAAAATATCACATCAATCATACCTTCTTTTGTCTTGACTAGGATCTGCTCTTGGAGGAAATCACCGTATGCGAGCATCCATCTCTCTGAAATAAGGAATATGAGAAATAATAATGATGTCGACGGTAAATGAACGAATACAATAATGAAATCCAAGGGCGACAATCGAATACAAGAGGATTTTTAAAATCAGTTATGGATTAAGATCTTATTCAACATTAATCCTAAGTTGCGGGCTCGTTTGGTACAGTAATGTAACTGAAACGATATGCTCTGACCTGCATGGGAACCACTAAAACTATGTCACACCCCAGTCCCAAAACGTATACGGGACAATACACGTGGCAATGGCCAGCTGGTACGACTCCGTAGGGCTTTCCAATTTAATGGACCCGACGAAGTGCACTTACGTTGTCCACGGTCAAGTAATCAAGCTAAAAATAAAATATAACCCTAACATGCAACAACTAAACTAAATGTCAATCCATGGTAAATAAATTACAAGAGGGAACGGTACGCATCATTAGTCTGCAGCCCAATAATACAGCCGTTCGAATAGACCAAGAGAATAATATAGGCCTATAAATACTAGGCTACAATAGCAGAGTCACAATGGGAAATAGTACATAACTGTAATAGAGGAAAGATATAATGATACCAGCAAGGATGTCCAACACACCACCAGATCAAGCCTCATCCAAACTGCTCAAATAACCTGGAAGAAAACCAGGTCCTCAGAGGGACGTAACAAAATAGAAAAAGTACATGCCATAATGTAAATACTGAGTAAAGTAAATCAGGGTGAACTATCATCCTAAGTGAATGCAATTTGAGGACAAATTAGTGCGTATAAGTAAGTGTAGGCTAGACATATGCTGACATAATTCACCAATCATCATGACTGGCTAGTATATGCCACATATGCCCCCATATCAAGGGCCCTCGCATATGTAATGACGACCATAACGCTCCAAAGAATGCGGTACCTGAATATAGTAACGTCCGTATCGCTCCGAAGAATGCAGAATCTGCATAAATAATAACGTCAGTATCGCTCCAAAGAACGCAGAATTTGCATAAATAAAGAGGTGGGTGTCCCATACGCCTACTAGTTGTCCTTCCCGTCTAATGCCAATGTACAAGTCTCAAGTGCGACATGGACATCTCGTAACTAGATGCAAGTCACTAAGAACCATACAACTATGCTAAATACCATCACACGTGCAACTCGCACCGATGGCCAATCAAGTGCGTAAGCCCGTGTCCTTTCATGAACTCACTCTGTGACGTGAAATGCTATGTGTCAAGGCCTCAGAGTTATAATGATAACTCTGTCACTTATGGTACGTCTACTAGACGCTAGGTCAACACAAGTCCTAACGTCGACGTCTTCGTCAACTACGTCCGAGTCATTCTCGGACGCGTACAATTATATAATATTTAGAGCACAATATATAATATTAACTGAATTTAAATAGTACAATAAGGCAAGGTATACTTGCCTGAAAGCCAAGCGAAGATTCGAACACAAACTCGTCAGGAAAGTAGCAGCGCAAGATGGAAACTGGAGCAGATATCCACGAATGCTGTCACAAATATCACCAACAGTCCCAGAATGAGTGATATACTCAAAAAAGTATATTCAGACATCCAATTTGGACACAGGGGCAAAAATACAGTTTTTGGTCAACACGGGGTCCACTAGTGGGCCCCGTCTTGCACCGAAAAATATGCCAGGAGCAAAGGTCCTTAAAAATAGCATATTATAGGTCAAACAAATTTTAAACGACGATACAAACTCAACGGTATATCCATATTTGGATTCCGGTGAGCCGATTACAAACACGCCGGTTAGAACGGATCGTGGGGCCCGCGAAACAGCGATGCGGTCACTGTCTCATAATCAGGCGAAACTTGGGTCACAGGACAAGTCGAACGTCGCGAGTCCAATGGCACCATTTTTGTCACGATACGACAAGCGTGCACAAGGTAATTGGGACATTTGTAAAAGTGCCGATACGGAGACTTTCGACGGATATGGGTCAATTTTGTCGCGCACAAGCGACCAATTCGAATTTTGTCAAAGCCCACACATCATAAAATATCGTACGCACTTTTTGGTGCAATTGGTACACGACGAGGTTGTCCGGTTTGATGGGACCAACTACGTATCAGAAAATTTTATTTTTTATAAAACAGTTTTTCTCATGAATTGGCACTCAATTTACTAACAATAGAAATCAAAATAAATTATTCCAAATGAAGACATTGAAAGAGAGTTACATGGAGATCATACCAGAGGAGGCATTTCGGAAATCGGTTGAGCGTGGAGGGAGAAATTTTGACGCAAAGTGAGGGGGTGAAGCTTGGGTCTGTTGTCGAGAGGGTGTGCTCCGACCTGGGGGTGTTCTGGCGGCCGCAGGTGGTCGAGGATGCCGTAAAAGGGGTCGTCGGTCATCGGGGATGCCCTGGGGTGGGTCGTTGGTCATCGGGGGTGCTCCGACGGCCTGCTCCGGTCAGGGAGGCCGGAGCAACTGCGGCAACAGCAGCAGCAAAACGCAACAGTAGCAACAACTTTTAACAGCAGCAGTAGCAATTGCAGCGGTTGCAACAATGGCCATCGCAGCCGTGGCCACCGGCCTGGGGGTTCAGGAGGGGGACTCGGTGGAGGCGGAGGTCTGGTTGGTTGTGGGGGCGACGGTGTTGGTATTATTGATGGTGAGGTTGATGAAGGTGGTGGTCCACTTGGTTGAGGGGGCGGTGGTGTTGGTATTATTGATGGTGAGGTTGATGTAGGTGGTAGCAGTGGTGATAGTGGTTGTCGTGGGGGTCAGGAAGGAAGGAGATGGGAACGGTGGTGGTGGTGTTGGCTGATGGCGGTGGTGATGGTGATGTAGGTGGTGGCGGTGGTGATGCTTGTGGTGGTGGTCGTGGAGGTGGTGGTGGCGGTGGTCGTGGAGGTGAGGGTGGCGGTGGTCGTGGAGGTGATGACAACGGTGGTGGTCGCGAAGGTGATGGCAGTGGTGGTCGCGAAGGTGATGGCAGCGGTGGTCGTGGAGGTGATGGTGGCAGGAAGCTGGTGAAGGAGAGGGTGGTGGTCTGAGTTGGGGTGGTGGTGGTGGTGAAGATGGTGATGGTGGTTAATAGTGGTGATGGTGGTTAATGGTGGTTGCATGTTGAGGGAGAGAGGGAGAGGGTGTTGTTTTAAATGAGGAGAGAGAGAGAGAGAGAGTTGCCTAGGGATTATGACCGGCTAGGTTCCCAAGAAGAGGGGGGTTCATGAAGGAATGGGTGGTTGTGATAGGTAGGGGTTTGAATGGAGGGCTAGGATTGAATGTAGGTATATGATGTTGCATAGTACCATGCAAAGAGAGAGGGAGAATATTAGGACCGGTCATGTCTCCCAAAAAATGGGTTTCTTTTATTTGTTCCAACCAATAGGAGGTGGACACATGGCTAGCTATTTGCACAAAAGTCTCCAATAGTTTAGGACTTGCACAAAGAGGAAAAAGTGAATTGGATGTGGAAAAATACCATGTTTGGTTTGTTGTAGTGGAGAAAATTGGTGTGTGGTATTTTGTATGAACCATGAAGGTGTGAGTGGGGGTTTGGGTTGGTGTTGGATCTAGTTTTGGGTTAGGTTGAGTCATTGCACCAATTTAGTTAAAAATAGTGTCAATGGTGTTCTTTAATTAATTGAAAGTGCATAGGATTTAAGTTGGGTGGGATACAAGTATCACGGACGTAGTAGACTCGGAATAGATTATTGTCATAAATTTGGTTGTGAGAAAATGGTCGAGGTTCTGTCTCCAATTTCGATTGGAACGGACAAGGATGCAAAGTTAGATTTAAAATTAGAAATGTGCACAAATATTGTAAAATTAAAATGAAGTACAAGAGAGTGCATTTACGAGTGACACAAAGGTCAGAATTGAAGATTGGCTTGACTAGGTCAAGGATGTGATATATGTTGGACGGCTGAAACTAGTGTAGTACTCTAGATATTTAAACAACGGTAAAATACAACAATTGAATAAAAATTACAGTAGTGAATTATAACCCCAATAATTAATCCCAAATAATACTAATTTAATCAATAATCCTATATTTTGGTCGGGGGGGTTACAATATTCTAGGCCATGTGAAGAAGTGATGATAGGAGATAATATTATAGGTATTTCATTCATCATGATATATATATATATATATATATATATATATATATATATATATATATATATATATATATATATATATATATATATACAACTTGAGGCCTAAGTCACATGGTCAATCACCATAAATACAATTTAATACAATTTAATCCCAATAATATCCAACTCTGTAAACACTTTTGGATCTAGCTTACAAGACCAACTCTATAAAATATTTGACATTATAACATTCAAAGGCTAAGATATCAAATACAGTTTGAATTTGATTTGTGTGTATTATGTCATTAGGTAATACATTGTCTCTGATACATGGCAATAAAAGTCAGCATAATAAATAAAAAAATTAAAATATATATTTGATGATTCTTGGGCCCTGAAATATTGCATTTGTATCTCTAATGATTAGAGATCGATGATAAACTCAAATATAGAATATTGCATTCGCTCTAGTGGTTCCAACTTGGTCGATCTCTAAACAGAATGCAATATTCTATAACCAAATTGGATTCTGAAAGGCAGGAAAGGATTGCTCAAGAGAAAAATGGTTGGTGTTTCTGACATATTTTTGAAGCATAAAATCAAAAATTAGTGCACATCTACTATCATAACTAAAGAAAACATCAGAAAAAAGATACATTTGAGTAAACCTCTTTAAGATACATCAGAAAAAAGATAAACCTCTTTAAGATACATTTGACGCCCTAGCCCTAAAAACTCAACTGATTCAAATACATACTCGATAACCCTTCAGAAAGAAATACATCAGAAAGAAATGGTATAACAAATCTCTTCAAGATACATATGTTATCATATTTTTTTGAGAAATGGAAAAGTAAATATTGGAGGAGAAGAAGAGTCGGTCGTCCCTTACCGCAGCCCTAATCGAAAACCATTTTTTTTATTAACTATCAACTATAAAACAAATATGAATCCAATCTTTGGGCCGTTAGCTAATATAAATTTTTTTGTACCCTGTATGACTTTAGGTCCTGAAATAAATACTGAACTAATAAAATAAAATTGGGGCCCCTATAGTTTTGGAGCCCTGGGTAGTCGACCAGGCTGTCATGGTCCAGGGCCGGACCTGCCCTTTGGTTGTAGTCATAGCATTACCCTTCAGTTTAGGATCAGTAGTCATGTCGTACGCAACCTTTTGAGGGGTACTACCCCCTTATCGTGGATCCTTCCTCCCTTTGAATAATAACATAAAAGACCAAGACGAATATCAGTATACATTTTTCACCAAGAAAAATGGCACAACTTCTTATGAAAATTTTAAAAATAAATTAAACAATTAAATGAAGACATCCCTCAACGAAATGTACATTCTACCTGCAAAGCCATGTTGGAGAACAATCTAAATATTTTAACCCTAAACCCCCTCACAACAATTATGAGTTTTGGTGCACCCGAGATTTAAACGACATACAATGCTAAAGGATTTTCTTTTGGAGATTTAAACAAGAAACTAGGTAATAAAATAGTAAAGCATTTTCTTTTCCATAAACATACGATACATACACGACAGTCAACCTATGAGTGCATTAAGCAATCCATACAAAATTTACATCATCCTACTGCTATTTAATCTCCCCCACCATTTCTTCTTTTCCTTGTCTGCACCTCCCAATTCGTCATTTGCAAGCTTGTGTATAACGACCTTCGTCTCTCGTAACCGCACACTGAAATCCTTCTTCCAACCCTGAAATGTCTGCTTCAGTCGCCTGAGCTCTCTTTCTGGATCGAGGCTTGCCTCGGCCTGTCCAGACTTCACCTCAACTAAGAACTTAGCATCATCAGTAAACACTTGCCTTCTCTGCTCAAATTCCTCGGCCAAGCGGCTAATGACACTAAGCCCGGCACTCATATTCTTCTCCGTGTGACGGAAGTTTGACCTGTCACTGGTGACTATTTCTTGTCCATTGGCTACCAAGTTGTTACAGTTGCTGCTGTCCCAGCTCTGATCCACTGAAGCATCAGACTTCCTCTCAGCATCGTCGGTGGCAAGGCTTCTCTTGGCAATTGAGAGGCTAGATTGCAAGGATCTCATTTGTTTTTGCCAAACCTCTTCCATGGATCTCATCTTCTGTTCGTACTCAGACCATCGGCTCTCATATTGCTGGAGCTTCTGGTGAAGTATGTCGTTTTCCTCTTCCTTCTCCCTTAAAGCTGTTTCAGCCTTGAGAATCCGCCTCTGAAGCTCCGTAAGGACTGAAGCCTTAATTGACACATCCTCCGATTCAGCCCCCTGTGAGTAGATAATCAAAATTTTACATGAGAGATTAAGTCTACATGTAATTAAGAATTTTATTTACTGTAAAGATGCAAGAAATTGAAGGATGAAAATGAAAATCATGAGAACATTTGATGCAGTTCAAGACTAAAGGAAATTCAAGATGGCACGATCCAGATGATCAAGACACAAAATACAAGAAACGTAGTAAAGGAGAGGGAGACATACAGTGAGTCGTATACTCAAACGTCCAGAGACTTTGCAGTCTTCCTTGGTCACCGGATCGTCAATGGAGTAAAGGAGTCAGTTGTAGTGCTCGATTTCCATCGTCACACTTTTCCATATATCTAAATCTTGTATTCAGAGCCCTCAATGCTAGGGTTCTTTGTACATCTTCTGTTGTATTAAAACCAATACAAAAGTTCGCACAATTTTTCAAGTATTCGTTTTGTGATGTCAACAATACTCCTAAGGAATACCTATGCGAGAGAGTTATGAGATTTTGTGAAAAAAAAACAAGTTAGACCGGAAGGATTGATTCCTTAGATGGTTGGAAGAAAGTTGCACATATAGCCTATCGAATCGCATCACCACTGACTTTGGCTGAAGTGCACGATGCTTCCAAGTCTCACAATTTCGGAAGTAAGTGCATGCTCCAAGACAAGTAATAGACTGCGACCAAATAGAACTGCAGAAAGAATTTCGGTGGACTTAGAAACTTGTGCAAGTATTTTGAGAAGCAAAGAGAAGGTACATTGGATTCAGTGATTAACAAAAATTTTAAATTATCAACAGATTCAAAGTAGGTTGTTGAACCGGAGTTGAGTGAGAAGTTTTCTTGAGATGAATGTGATGAAGTGAAATGTGTATTCTCTTAAGTTTCGAGGACGAAACTTTTTCTGAGTAGTATATTATTTAATGTCTCGTTCCGTACGGTGCACTATTGTGGTTTGTTGGCCTGAAGAGGCTTGGTTGGACTTGGTTCTATGCGAAGAATTTATACAAAGTTCTTTGTAATCGATGTATTGTCCCGGTGCGAATGGAGGCATTGTGATGGCCTCGTGGATTGAATCAGATGTTTAGTTATGAGATGTGCTTGAAATTGCAAGATTTACGCGGTGATGTAGACTTTCTTAATATGGTCGGATTGGATGATTGTGGAGCATGGCTTGCTCGTACTGTTATACCAACTAAAAAGATCATACATCACATCAAATCATGTTTTGGAAGAATCGTGCGGTATCGGCTCAGTCGGAGCAGATAGGCGATTCGTATAGGTGGATGGTTCTCTAACCCTTCTTTTCTATTCATTCACATCCTTAATAAATGAATTCCCTTATTGTCTTGCAACGTCCTAAGATCAATGATCTTTGGTAGATTGTAACTAATAAATGAAAGTCACCATGCATGCATATTGAATGACTGAGATTGTAACACTAAGAATAGAATATTGAATGACTTTAACTGTGGAATGCATTTGTGCACGAGATTTATATATTAAGAGCTTTGTATGGAAAGCGGATATTTGTGGTACGATACCACAAAACTGTTGGATATGTGATTGGTAGGCTTAGTATGAGAAGCGGATAGTTGTGTTGCGATACCACATAACTGTTGAAATGTTATTGGTAGACTTAATATAAGAAGCAGACAATTGTGGTGTGATACCACGGAACTGTTGGATTGTGATTTGGAACCACGAGATGATATGTTTAAGACCTACGGGTCGCCAATTGGAACATTGATCGAGTGTGTTGATAGCGTGAGAATGGTCGATTGTACGAGTAGAACTGTACATTGCTTTACCTATATTTTATGTACCATGCATGTGTTTATAGTTAAACTGTTTACGCATTTACATGGTAATGGACAACTTTGCAAAAGATTTGGCTTTCCTCAAACAGTTGCGGGGACACTGGGACCGATTCAGCTTAGGAGAAAATTATGTGGAATATGCTTCAGAGCATGAGGTATTGCGGGATCTTTATTGAGGTTAGCTACTTGATCTGAAAAGACGTATCGTAATACCATATAATGTCTTTTATGGTGTCGATTCACCAATGACCTTATATAGAGACAGGCCGCATACTAATGTATGTCTTATGCAGAGGAGGTAAGTGTTCACCACCATTTATGTAGAGATAGGTACATCGATTGTGGAAAGAAATTACTAAAAAGTGATATAGTTTATATGTTTCATGTTTCACATATTCTTCAATATGACAAGTTTACATGTTCTATATTTCACCGTATGCTATTGATATGAACTGTTAATCAAGCATAGTTCTGAATAGCAAGATCACCTTATAATTTGTATACTTCACATGTATAGCAATGTTGGTTTAGGCTAGTGGGTTAGTCCGCTCACTAGTACACGACAATATATTGATACCCAACTCCCCAGGTACGAAACTTTGCTTGGACGTACCGAGACGTTGGAGCTCGGATTGGCAACATTGAAGATGTTCGATCGAAGATGATTTCTTGTATATAGAGAACATAATGTATGGAACAATGTAATTTTTTATGAGCAAGAGTTGAACTTTTGTGTTGTAAGCAAGTTGACATATTCAGTTGGATATTGAGAGTATTTGTATTCCGCTGCAAGATTTTGTATTCTGCTGCAAATATTTACGATTTGGGCCATTTAGGACATTTAAGATTATGTAAATAGAAAATTTTATAAATATGTAAGTATATATTATGTAAGCCTGATGGACACTCTATACTTCAATCTATCTTGACATGTCCTCTGATATAGGATATTCGGCATACGAAAAGTCAAAATCCAAAGTTGACAAGTACTTGATATTAGATTTTTAGTGCCCTCATTATAAAGATGTTTTTATAAGTTTTCAATATATATGTAAAATTGGTAATTGTATAAAAACATACACAAATGTGTGTATTGGGGGGATGGATGGGGGCTAGGGAGCTGTATGTATACATAGGTTTATATACTTACATATTAAGGAAGAAATGGGAACATTTGCCATGAGCTAAACACAGACAAAATTAACTTAAATTTAAGGTTTAAAATGAATACGAAAAAATGGTTCACACGACTAAACAGGATACTAGTTTTGTGGTGTCTTTTTGGAGTACAATGTATACTCCATATGTATCTGACACGGATTCCACACAATATGACGTCTATAAAAGGTCCATATATGGATAAATATTTTAAGATTTGATTTGAATATTTATTTTTTACAAATCAATTGTAGTTGCCTGGTTATTAGGATTACAAGTAATTTGGAGGTTTTACTTCACTAATCCTAATCTTCGCTAATTTTGTACCGAGACCCACCCAATGGCTTCATATTATCTCAAGTAAACACAATATGGGGCGTGTATGTGTGTGTGTGTGTGTGTGTGTGTGTGAGAGAGAGAGAGAGAGAGAGAGTTGGGATGCTTAGAGGTACCCTCACCAATTGGTGACTACATCCTTTGTGCAATGGGATCCAAAATGGGAATCGCCCTCATATGTAAGTCCCCTCCAGAATTTTAGAAAATTTTAAATCAGATTATTATTTTAATTTAAAAGAAAAACTAGCAATTATTTTTACTATAATATTATATACATATTTTGATTTTAAATGGTTAAGAAAGAATTTAGATAAATATAAATAAAATTTAAACAACAACTTAACCTATTCAAATATTAAATTGATACTAACTAATTATATTCCAAATGCTATTCTAATCTTATAACCACATTTGAATTAATCCATATCTCCATTTAAATAAATCTAGCAATCCTTAGGATTAGCAAATTTCTAGGTACAACTAATCTCATTGGAATCATATCTATAATTATTTAAAAAAATTCTTATTTGAACTAATCATAATTATATTCAAATTAAGTAGACTATACCCATACCTACTAAACTTATCAAATGAACTTATATTTCATATTTTTCTTCCCGAAACTCCTCTTTTTCGTCCAAAACAGTCCAAAATTTGCCACAAAATCAACCTCGTTTTTCAGCAGCCATAACGACTTGGAATGACCATATCTTCTAGCTCCGAACTCCGTTTCACCTCCAATTTTTTTTGTCAGAACCGTATCGATGTAAGCTTTCATAATCTATATTTTAATAGCTTTAATTCGAAATAGAATTTTTTGTAAATATTTTAGAGTATAAGTGTCCGTAAAATAAACGTGTTTCAGTATTTTTGCGATTCTGGAGTTTCAGAACATGAAAACGCGATCTGTTTAGTTTTTCGGAAAGCTGATAGGAAGACCTATAACATAGTTTAATTTCAAAAATAATTGAATTCATTTATTATATTCAGTATTACTTACAAATAGAACTTGACTAAATAATATAGGTATAGCTACTTTGAAACCCAGTTGAAAATTATTTACAATGTTCAAATAATAAACTTTGTTAGGATTTTTTGATTCTCTAGATTTAGGGTTAATAACGAAGTGTTTGGGTCCGCCTTGTCAACTGTTTGATTCATACCATCCATCTGAAGGCTAAGGCAAGTATCGCTATGACATATGTTGCCTTTATTTTGTAATGCATGTATCTTCGTGTCATATTTTACTGTTACTCCTTCAGATTCCATGTTGTCTTTGTTCTTGATTCACCATGATTATTACTTGTGCACGAGAGTTAGAATCGTTAGTATATGTACATGTTCGTACTTGACTTATTGTTTACCATGTTTATTGTTTATCGTATTGTTATTGCTTTATTGAGAACATATATTGTGAGCGAGTCAGACGGGGGAATACAACGAGTAAGCATGTGGTCAACGAATTGACAACAGACTCCCTACACATTGATTACATAATATCATTCGTGCACCACACGTACGATTGACGAATTGACAACAGACTCCCTACACATTGATTACATAATATCATTCGTGCACCACACGTACGATTGACGAATATTTCAAGCCTTCCACATGCAAAAAACTTGTATTCTAAAACATACAGACACGTGACTTGATTCATGTTGTCATATTGTCCAGTGGTTCGTCTTATCTTGAGTGTACTCTCATACTGTTTCCATGTCATAGTTGTACTCTTCTTGTCATACCGTAACATGCCTATAATTCCTCTTTCCTTTACTGTTATTTTTCATGCATGTATGCTATATTGTGTAGCTTTGTGTTATGGTGATCTTGCTCCAATCCTGACTGGATATGTTGACAATTTTAGGTGACTTGCTACCTTGCTCTTTAGACATTCTTTGGAGATAGAGATATTTTGGAGGCCAATATTAGATTACAAATAGTTTAGTTAAATTTTTTGGATTTGATGTTTAGTGGATTTGTTCCCGAATTGAGAGTTTATTGTAAATTGAGGATTTGTAAATTTAATAGTTTATGTGAATGAGCAAAGATATTATTTGTGATTAGAAGATTGTATTCGTATTGATGAATACCATTCAGGTCTAAACAGCGTACTACTGCCGATGCTGCGACGTAGGCTGGACTTAGCTACGTACTCGTATACCAAAAAGTGGAAGCGGATCGTGACATCATGGGATCTGAAGTTCATGTTATACCGAAAGGAATGTTGTTGCTAACTTTGATGATATTAATAAAGTAAATATATGTACCTCATTTTCATGATAAGTACATGATAAGTACACTTGGTTAGCACAATGTTAGTTTATTGAAGAGAACATTAAAGGTTTTACCTTCACGGCTTATTAGTTCACTGCATACAAGTAATAATACAATACGATATTACTGGTATGCCATAAAAGCCAAATGATCTTTCATGCATGGACAAATGCAACATGGACAAATTAAAGGTAACAAGTAGAGGAACTGCCCATAAGGATGAGATGGAAACTTCCTTTGAATAGTATAGGATATGGTTTTCTATGTTTATACTGCTTCACAGCTACCTAAATCCCGAATTGTGGTACTTCTACATAGTAAACCAAATTCCCTTTCCTGAAAGCAATATTCATAATTCAGACTCTTATTTCCAATACCCAAAGGACAAAAATAATTGGTCGTCTTCTCTGGTACCCAATAACAGAATCAAGCAGAAAACCAGCCATCAAATAATTGACAATTTTTATGAGCTTACCGTCTTTCTGTTTAGTGTCCTGAATGAGTCTAGTAAAGCCACATCTCCAGAACACCTTCGGACAAGCCATCCCCGTATAACTGCAATATAACATGGAGAAAATGATATAATAGAAACTTCGGAAGTTAAAAAAAAATACAGAAGTACTTACCAGATTGTATGACTACAGAAGCGTTGCAGATATTTACAAACTTTCTACGGGTAATTCTAAACTTTATATATATTTGTAGCATTACTGCAGCTCTGTATTTCCGCACCAAGCCAGAGTATAACTGTCGTTCCTTCTCACCCCGGATAACTAAAAATCATACAAGTCAAAAACAGTAGAAGTCTTAGAAAAATATAATTCCTCGTAAATATTGAAAGAGATTCATAACTTACTAGCATTACTATTTCTACATTATCAACTATTTGCTCCTGGTTCAAAACAATTGTACCACAAGCATGAAAAGACATTTCATGTAGTTCCAGAGCCCAAAAAACATACATGATTGCAATGTGACAATTCCTTTCCTTCTATTCTTCACATAGCTACGAGCTTGATAGCCTCTGAAGCAGCTTTGAACCCTTAAGATGCCATGAAGAGTACGATTCCTTGTATCTTCAAGAGCACCAATCTGTGGTTCATTGGGGTTTATACATTTCAGAAAGAGAAAACGATCCAATAAGCCTTCTGATTGACCTAACATTGTGTACTATACAAAGCTAAGCTCCATGAGTCTATGTTCTTGTTTTTTTTTTAAGCAAGGAATATTTTTCCTCTTTTGAGATAAAGAATATTAAGATCCTCAAATCAAATGTCGACACATATTCAAGCTAGAAATAAGAACCCAGCAGAAAGGACTGAACAAAAGAAAACCATTAAGAAGCAGGATATTATTAAAGCGCCTAAAGCTTTGGAATAACGAAATAAGTTGATATAAAGCATTATAAGAAGACATCAAGAGTTATTTTGGACCATCCAAAATTACTGATACTTTAAGTCACACCTCAGTCAATTGCATATATGAATTGACCTTACCTGTCCAGTTCGGAAGAACAACTTTGAGTAACCAACTTGATACATATCAGGGAGTATATTGAACTGATGAAGAATCGCAACTGATACACTAAGTGGATCTTGTGATGCAACATGCTCAAGAAGGAGAAAACCATATCTGACAGGGCATCCAATTAGAATAAAGCCATCTTTTCACGTTGAGAAATGAAAACTATAAAAAAAAGTACGTAACAAAGTAGATTGCTTTACCTTCTGGCAAACTTTTGGTGAGATATTCTCGTAGGATAACCAGATCGGGATATCCGAACAACTTCTAAAACCCCACAGCATCTTAGTTGCTGAAGAACTAGTCTTTGCTCATAAGTTGCAGAAAGTTGCAAATTGTTTGGCTTGATACAACGTATAAAGTGTGGTGTTGTACTCTCAAGTCTTTGCATCAGTTGGAATAGTTGTCCCTTCACAACCAAAAAAGAGTAAATGATTTCTTTCTGATGTATTCACAAATTTCTGGAATTAACAATTTGCATCATATCATATGGCAAGGTAAGAGTAACAGTGTTAAGTTGCAATCAGCTGAGTGAAATGAATTAAATCTCAGGATTGAAGCTTGTGATGCCAAATTTCAAAATAGGTCCGTTTTAGGCCGGACTAAAACTTTCAGGCAAAATTGAAGATTGACATAATTTTAAAAGATATGCTTCCAAAAGAAACCCCAGAAATGACTTTACATAAATTTCTAAGAATCACAAAACTAAACAGTTTCATTTTGAAGTATGTTTCACGAGTGCTGAAAACATATATCTTCTGTATCATAAATTATAAACATAATTTATCCTACAATGCTGCATATCAACCAACCAACAACAATGAATGCAGACCAAAGAGTGGGACGTCACTCTCATTGGTCTAGGGTGCTATTGATAGAGAAGATTTTAGTAGAATACTTGACTTAAATCTATTGATGGGTGGGACTACATATATATATAGGAGAGGCTAACCCCTCTCTACTATTCTACTAGATGTGGGACTAAACACCCACTAATACTCTCAACACTCCCTCTCAAGATGGACGATAGATATCAATTATTCCCACCTTGTTACATAGTTTAGAAAGACTCTATGAATTAAGACCCTTAGCCAGACAATCTGCAACTTGTTCTTCTGAGCGAACGTGATCGAACTTTAATATCCATTTTTCTAGCTTCTCTTTAATGAAGAACCGATCGATCTCGATGTGTTTAGTTCTGTCATGCTGGACTGGATTGTTAGCTATACTTATTGCAGCTTGACTGTCACTCAGAAGACGCAACGGTGTTCCCTGGTCCAGCTTCAACTGCTCTTATCCGCAACAACTCTGACACTCCCAGAGTCATAGCTCTATATTCTGCTTCAGCAGTCAATCGTGCTACCATAAACTGTTTCTTGCTTCTCCATGAGATTATGTTACCCCTCACAAAGACATAGTACCCTGAGGTAGACCTTATATCATCCATGCAGCTTGCCCAATCTGCATAGCAGTACCCCTCAACACCCAGGTGTTCATTTTTCTTGAACCATAGCCCTCTTCCATGAGTCTCCTTCAGATATCTCAAGATACGAAAAACTGCATCCATGTGGCCCTTCCTTGGATCATGCATATAGCGACTCACTACACTCACAGCAAATAAGATATCAGGACGAGTGTGACCTAGATAAATCAATCTGTCTACAAGTCTCTAATATCTCTCACGATCAACAGGCTCTCCTGCCTCTGTCCCCAACTTATCTTTCTAATCGATCGAAGTGATTGCCGATCGGCATCCCAACATACCAGTCTCTGTGAGCAGATCTAGTACATACTTTCTCTGAGAGAGGACGATCCCATCTCTTCCTCGAGCCACCTCGATCCCGAGAAAATACCTCATCATTCCCAAGTCCTTCACTTCAAACTCATTGACGAGTTTTGACTTCAGCTGGGTGATCTCCTCCTAATTATCACATGTGATCACTATATCATCCACATACACTGCAAGTATGGTGATGTGGCCCCTTGCATGCTGGAAGAAGACCGTGTGATCTGCATTGGTCTGGCGGTATCCCATGCCTGTGACAGCCTTCATGAATCTATCAAATCAGGCTTGAGGAAATTTCTTGAGTCCATACAGTGATTTCTTCAGTTTGCATACATTTTTCGTCGACTGCTTTGTGCAAAACTCCGGAAGGGTCTCCATGAATACTTCCTCTTGTAGATCCCCATAAAAAAAGCGTTCTTTACATCCAATTGATACAGCTGTCATCCAAGGTTTGCTGCAAGAGAGAGCAGTTTTCTCACCGTGCTCATCTTTGTCACCGGAGCAAATGTCTCATCATAGTCGATGACATAGGATTGAGTGAATCCCCCCTTTGCAACCAACCTTGCCTTGTACTGATCCACCTTACCTTTTGGCGTCTCATTTACTGTGAAGACCCATTTGCATCCAATTGCTCTCTTTCCTTTAGGCAATGGAACAAGCTCCCATGTCCAATTTCTTTCGAGTGCCCCAAGTTCCTCTAACATTGTAGATTTTTACCTTGGATCTTCCTTCGCTTCCTGCCAATACTTAGACATAGAGGTGGTGTCTAACGATGCAATAAATGCTCGATAAGTAGAGGATATATTATAGTAGGATAAAAAATTGGCAATGTCATTCATAACCATAATGATTATGGGCTCTTCCCGCATTACTGCGAAAAGATCTCCTTAAGGGAGTATGAGATAGTGGTGGAGAGATCATACCATCCGAATCCCGCATCCGAATCAGAGGAATCCGGTGCGGGAGGTGCAACTTCAAGAGTTGGGGCAGGGTTAGACGAAGGAAATGGCACAGTAGGGGCAATAGGCACAGTAGGGAACTGATGCTTTCTCCTTCTGTAGACTTGGAGCTCTGTAGATTATTCCTCCTCCTGCACTGGAGCATCACTTTCTTCCTCCTGATTGTATGTATCCTTATCACTTTCCTCACCCTCGTCATCTCCCCCTTGTTCCCTTGGACCAGCTTCCATCATTGGGCATGGAACTAACCCGACAATCACGCTTGGGCCTATCTCCCCCTCACTCATAACACCTCATGTGTTAGGTGTGTCGCCAAATGCGGAGCCTTCACCTGAACCATTGTGGTAGTATGGTTCCATTTCTCTGAATGTAACGTCCATGCTCACAAAGAACCTCCATTCCACCGGACTCCAATAAGAGTATCCCTTCTGAGTCCCTGAGTAGCCAACAAAGACGCACTTCACTGCCCGAGGGTCCAGCTTTCCCACCGCAGCTATGTTATCTTTCACAAAGCATACACATTCAAATACCTTTGGGGGAACAATGTACTTATTATCTCCTGTAAGCATCTCAAACTGTGTCTTTCATCCCAACACCTGAACCTGAAAGGGCATCCTATTGATGAGATATGCAGTCGTCAACACGGCATGCCCCCACAAGTGTTTAGGAACATTCATGACAAACATCATTGACCGTGCTACTTCCAATAGGTACATGTTCTTTCGCTCTGTCACGCCATTCTGTGCTGGTGTATAGGCACATGAAGTCTGATGTTGTATCCCATGGGCTGATAAGTACTCTTCAATAGTCTTGTTGGTGTATTATGTCCCATTGTCAGATCTCAAAATCTTCACTTTAGCATTGTACTGTGTTGTAAACATGCGATGAAAATACGTCCTCTACGGCTGCGTCTGCGGCTATTGGACTAGCCTCTCAGGGGTTTCGTACATAATCTGATAAAGTGTACAGGGTCTCCACAGTTGTAGCACCCTTCCCCTCCGAAAGGATTTTGGTTAAAAACTGCTAGAGCTGATTTTTTCCCCGGAGAGCTAGTAGTGCTAGGCATAAGCTTCAGTCGTGCATCTTCTAGTGCCATAGCAGCTATGGCCTCCTCCAGTGATGGCGGCCTGGGTTGTGCAAATAGGACAATCCTCCTCTGCTCGAATGCTGGGTTGAATCCCTTCAGGAACTTCATCATTCTTTGTCGCGAGACATACTACATGAACTTCTGATAATATTTCGCAAATGTTGATTCCACTTGCTCATCCTCCAAGCCAATGGGATCATAGTGGTCGAGATCTGACCAATATCTCTTCAGCAGGGCAGCATATTCAGAAATGGTGTGATCTTCTTGGACAACTTTATCAAGTTCATCATATAATTGGAAGACCCTCATAGGATTTTTCGTCCCTGAGTACATATCTCTCAGCGTCATCCAAATGTCACTAGCACTCTCCATTGCTTCCATGTTGCCTGACACTTGGTCTGCCAATGATGCTGTCAGCCATCCAGCTACAACATTGTTGACGATTTTTCACACAGCAAACTCCCGTAAGGAGTGGTCTTCAAGTGCCTTAGTTTGGCCATTCACATAGCCCACCAAGTCCCTTGCCTTCAGAGTTCGCATCGCTTGACGCGACCACTTCAAGTAGTTGGAAGTACCCTCCAACTTTACCTTCAGTTTCTCCAACTTTCCCATTTTGAATGGGGCAGGATCCACATCTGCATGTGCATCATGGAAGCTAGTCTCGGTTAGTCTTCTGGAGAAGAGATCGTCCACCAAAGCCTTCATCTCTTGGGCCGTCAGCTTGCCGTAGATCGTCTCAATCGTCTTCTTCTCCTCTTATATCAGCAAGGTGATGGCGGATCTAGATCTTGATCGCCTTCATCTCCACGTCTACTGTTCTTCCTTCAGCGGCAGCGGTATCCTTGAGAGCCGCTGCTCATGTCCTGTACATGGTTGTGATCCTTGGCCGCATAGCCCGATGAGAAGAACAAGACCAACAGAGCTTCTAATAAACTTGCAGTCTACCCTCTCTTGGCCCAAAAGTTGTAATCGAGATTTGGAAGCTTCAGCAAACAAGTTTGTCTTTCAGAATCGCAATTCCAACGAAAATGAATGAACAAGGACAACAGAGCTTTTGATAAACTTTACGGTCTACCCTCTGTCGGCCAAAAAGTTGTAATCGAGATCTAGAAGCTTCAACAAACAAGTTTGCCTTCTAGAATCTCGATTCCAACAAAGTAGGAGTAGAAGGAGGAGAGGAGGGGAGACGGACGGCGGCTGTGGGCGGACGGCAGTTGGAAAGGAGAGGGGCGGAGATGAGAGGGCGGCGGACGGCTGTGGAGACGGGCGGGTAGGGGGCAAAGGAGAGAGGTCGGCGGTTGGGAGGCTGTGGGCGGCTAGGATTAGGGTTATGAGGAACCTGGCTCTGATACCAAGAAGATTTTAGTAGAATACTTGACTTAATTCTATTGATGGATGGGACTACATATATATAGGAGAGGCTAACCCCTCTCTACTATTCTACTAGATGTGGGGCTAAACACCCACTAGTACCCTCAACAGATAGAATTCTGGGGAGAATCATATTGATCTAATAGCCATTGGATTTACTTTTAGATTTGTTAGAAATTACTTAAAGGAGAGCTATCTCAAGAGGTTACATAAGTTAAATAAATAGATGTGTTTTATCTAACTAAGACATGTGACTTCTCCTACAAATCAACTTACAAATTAACAAGAGGGGACCAAACATTGGTGCACAGGCATGATGCATTATGGTACTCAGGATACTGTGGTAAAATGTCCTGTTGCACTTACAGGACTATTAAGGACAGAATTCAAACCAAGAATAAACTTATGCAATATGGGGCAGTGAAGGATATTCAATGTGTTTTATGCAAACAAGCAGAGGAAATCGTGGACTCGGGCAGGATGACCCCCTCTTACCTTACTCATTTACTTTGGTTATTGAATATTTCACCTGCCTTATGGATGTTGCGATACATTGGAAAAGAATAGTTCCTCTGTACAAGGATACTGCAACTATAGTGCCGCATCTCATCGCTCTCATCTATGCGATGACCTATTGGTCTTCCTGATTCCTACTCGCAAGGGGCTTCATAGCTTAATATAACTCATGACAGAGTTCGGCTTGCTCTCGAGGCTTCAGCTTAACAGAGATAAGACCAAAGTTTATTTTAGTAAGCACTGCCACAATCAGGAAGAACTCAAACACATACTCCAAATTGAACGAGGGCATCTACCTTTTAAATACTTAGGATTACCATTTTTAGTGAACTATGCACGTGTACAGGAATGCCAGACCATACTGGAGTACGTTCAGAAAAGATTAGAGGGATGGCAAGCCCAAACATTGTCGTTTGGAGGACGAATCGAACTAGTACGATCGGTTGTAACAGCCATCGCGTTACCCTTGCTTCAAACTATTATGCTCTGTCACTACGACTTTTCTAAATAGTGGTATTTTTGTCATTTCATATTATTTATATATTGTGTATAATTTTTGTATAATGTACTTATTATTTATTGTTAGTAGATTAGACTATTTATTAGACTTGGTGTTAGTGGACCCTAATGGACTTGACATGAACCATGGTTCCAACAATTAGACTAGTTCCAATTAGGCCTGTTTTAAGTCATCCATTTATTAACTAGAGATTAGATTAATCCCTTCATTAGGAATAGAAGCTTCCCACTAATTAAACCCTCTTCATGACAACCCAATAGGGACATTTTAGACTTTGTACATTTCTTGGAGGAGAGGTAGCATGGCCGACCACATAAGGGGGGAGTGTTTCTCTTCATTCTTCATTCCAAATTTTAGCCCCAATTTGAGTTCTTCCCCAAATCCACCAATTCCTCTCAAATCACTTACAATCCCCTTCATTCTCACCATCAAAGGAGCTTTGGAGCTTGGATTGCAAGGAGCACTTGGAGAGGAGAAATTTGGCTAGAAGCTTGTGTTCAAATTGTGTCATATTGAGCATTTCATTGGAAATCCATTTTCCAATAGGTATAACCCTCAATTCCCCTCTAATTATGTTCTAATTGTTCAATTTAACCATTAGAAACCCACCAATGGACTAGTGCTACCTATAGGAAGAAGAACTAGCTTCTAGGCTATGCAGTTAATAACGGTTTTTTTATGATAACGGTCCAGTAGAGTTATAGATATATCACCGATATATCGGTTTTATAACGGTAAATATCGGTTTGCATTTTTAACACAATTTTTATATATGAACAATACACTTAATAGTTTTCTATTATAAAATATGCAGAAAGTATACATATCGTCGAGAAATTCAAGAGATCCAAGATAAAGAAGATCACTTAAGGAACTACATCTCTGAATAAGTTTGATGTATGAAGATTTTGATGGCAGAAAAAGTGATGGATAAAAGGAATGGCAGTTTCATAGCAGCTTGCACAAAGACCACCAGTTGGAAGGCCAATTTCAAAATCAACAGTGCGAATAACTATTTAGATCTCAGATAATCTCAAACAAACAGAACAAATTGTTCAAGATATGTCTCCAGAAAATCATGTCCTATGAAATCAAAGTTGAATTGAATTGCAGCACATTATATCTTATATAAAATTGCATCTGATGGTACATTAAATGGGAGTGTCTTACATACCAAGAAACCCACAGCCTGTCTAATGTGTTTAAGTTCATCCCATGAAGACCCGCAATACTGTAATTTAAGCAATGGTCACGTAAAAATAAATATTCTGATATCACCCACAGTAAGCAAATATACACATTCAGTCCCTGTTATTAAAAAAAAAAAAAAATGTGAAATATCGGTTTTTTTTAAAACCGATATTTTACAAAATATCGGTAATATCGGCCGATTTTATCGGTTCCGATATAAAACCGATTTTTTCGAAAAAAAATATCGGTTCATCACCGATACCGTTATATATCGGTGATATATCCGATATATAACGGTTTTTAACTACATAGCTTCTAGGAACCCCTATTGTGATTGTTACATTGAGTTTTGTGTCCAATTTGGAAAAAATTTAAGATTGGTACACCATGTGTTTGTCAATTGGCCAATTGGACTAAATTGACACTAAATTGGTTGTGTGTGACTAGTTACATGTCCACAATTGGATACGAGTAGGCCGTATCATGATACTTTATGATATGGAGTAATTTTGGGGTGTTTTTCCTTTGACACTTGTGATACACATGTCATATTTTGCCACAACACTTAGTATGGCTATCTATTGCTTTAATTAGACTCTAATATATATATTAGATGTGTTCATAATGAATTGGTGGTGTTTGGGAATGATTTGAGTGAGTATCTTGAGTGTATTACATTGGTATCATAGAATTAGTGTGATACTTGTGTGGTGCACTACTAGTGTTTGATATATTTCCATGGTGTGAGTGTATCCTAATGTATTCTAAATTATTAGATTAATATATATGTTGTATAATATATACCTATATATATAACTTGCTTGTGTCTTTAGTGTGTATCTATACATATAAATTTCATAGAGTTAATGTGGTGTGTATACTTGAGAGTGACTGATACTTTGTGTGTTTGAACAGTGAGGGTCTATGAGTGTATCAAGTGATACTGGGTATCTTGATGATGTGAGAATTTGAATGTGTCTTAGTGTTGGATGGGTGTTTGTGTGTGTGTAGATGCTAGAGGTTTGTGTGCATAGGTGTAAGGGGGGAGAGGACTGCTTGGATAGCAGTTTAGAATGCTTTGTGCACTGTTTGGGCAAGCAGTACCAACTGCAACCTGTTGCTGTGTTGCATCAGTGAGGAAACAACAGCAAGTATATGCCTCTGTGTATCTGTAGTACACACATGAGTGGCAGCAGCAAATTGGAGTGGGGAATCACAGGACTGCAGGTGACTTGCTGTTGTGCTATTAGCACTGCAATAAGGAAGGGAGTTAGATCAGTAGCAGCAAAATAGACTGAGAGACCTGGGGTTGTATCGAGCAATAGTGAGCAAGGTTATCTATGCAGCAGTGTTGCAGATTTGGGGGCAGGTCTGGGGAGTATCCACAGGTGATGTGGAATGATAAAATGTGTACCAAAATATCCATGTATCAGTGAGAGTATCACATAAGTTCAGTGTGCAAAGGGGGGTGCAGTATGATTGTGCCAGGTCTGAGCACAGGCCTGTGAACTTGGGGCTGATACTCAGTGTATCAGTGGTTCCAGTGAGCATGTGTGTGAGTATAGCATTTGAGGGTTGATGTGGGTTGGGTATCACCTGGATACCAAGTGAGGTCAGGATTAGTTTAAGGGGAGTTTAAGTGGAGGCATTATAGTTAGTTATGGTTAAGGTAGAGTACCAATGAAGATACAACCTAGGTAATAGTAGATAATATAGGATAAGTGTATATATGTATATAAAATATGATATTGTATCTTAATTACCTAGTGTAGTATAATATTAGTTAATATTAGCTAAGGTAACTTGATATTAACTAGGGAAGTCTTATATTAGCAAGGTATGACTAGTGTAACTAAGATACCTTGGTATGACGAGGTATGGACCTAGAAACCTAGGTATAGACTAGTGTTACCTAGAATTGACTAGTTTGATCAAGTTTGACTAGTTTGACATAGAGTTGATCTAGTTTGACCGAGAGGTGACTTGAAGACCTAGAAATTAACTAGTTTAACTTCATTATCTTTGTAAAACACTGTGTTGACATAATATTCTATATTTAGGTCTTTAAGACACTAATACGGATATTGTGTGATACTTCACCCCGGATTTCAGGCGAGTACATTCTCTGATAGTTTTTCGTTTATGATATCTTATATGTTTCTTGTATCTAGTGTAGTTATACTTGATTTTCTGACACGTGGTTACACGGATTAGTATATTCTGGATCCCGTTATGAGATGTTATTTTTTGTGGACCTGTGCTTGCCCTGTGATCTTGTACATGTATAGACACCGATTCATGAGAAGGATGACCCCCTTCTCATAGAATTTCGTGTCGTAACATGTCATGGTTGGATCCACTATACTAGTCGGGGGCGGAGAGTGTTAGTTAGATATGTGATCATACCCCTTCATGTGCATGTTCCTGTAAGTGTTAATCATACACCGTACGTATGATTAACCAGATCATATTCATGTGCAAGTTTCCAAGCCGATCACATGTCGAAGTTAGTACTCACTCACTTAGTTCTATACCTTGATTCTTGTACCTGATATTTCTAGCTCTTGTATTTACTTTACAGCATTTCCATTCCTTGCCATATTTCCAGTTCTTGCTACATTATCATGTATTTCTCACTGTTTACTGTTACATAGTTTTTATTATTTATTGGAACTGCTGTTAGAGGTGTGCTTCGCTCCAATCCTGACTGGATATATCTTTCAGATGATGTAGAGGATTGATACCCTACCCACTATGGACAGCAGGATGTGGTAGAGTAGTTGGAGACTGTGGCTCATGAGGAGCTAGTACCAGTTGAGAGAGATGACACACTAGTTGTAGTTCAGTAGCTAGATAGCATTTATTGTACTGGATTGTTCCAGCTCTTGAGATTAGATACGATATTACATTGAGACTTGTACTGATATTGATAGCTCTTAGACTTATTTTGTGAGTTGTATACTTGACTCTTATTTCTGATTCTCTTTATATCATATTCGTGCGTTAATTCTCCATTATAGATTCTTGTGATTGAGTATTCTTATTGATGTGAGATGATATTGACATGTTATATTATTGTGGATTATTATTGTTAGATAGTATAGATGACCTAGACAACGTTCTACCGTCGATGCTGCGGCATAGGCTGGACATACCCACGTATCCATGTCCCTATATCGGGTGCGGGTCGTGACATGCTACCAGGAGCCACTATCCGAAAAGTCCACATGTGTTGTTCTAACTTTATTTGGCAAGGAGGAATACATTTGATTGCTTGGAAAGATCTTTGTCGTCCGAAAAAGGAAGGAGGCGTAGGACTTAGATCTTTATTCACCCTTCGAGAAGCTGCAGGACTAAGACAGACTTGGAATTTCCTTGAAGGGAGATCATTATAGGTGGTATGAATGCGGAATCGGTATTTGAAGAAGTCGAATTTTTGGGTGCATGCTCCAGATAACAACTTCTCGGTTACATATAAAACTATTTTGTCTTATCGCAGTAAAATAAAGTCACTAATTATCCGGAAAATTGCCAATGGAGCTGATACACATCTCTGGTTTGATCTGTGACAAGACCATCATAGTCTAGTAGAGCGAATGGGTTGAGAAATGTTCGCTACCATGGGTCAGGACGAGAAAGTTAGTAGCTTAATCCGAGAAGAAGCCTGGGACGAGCTATCATCCGACTGGCTGTTGGTTACAACCTAATATCACTAATGTTCGATTAGCTCCAAACGGAGGCGAAGATGCAAGGGTCTGGGAAGGGTCTCCAAATGGAAAATTTAACCTTCGATTGGCATGCAAACATTGTCAAGTGGGTTCCCCGCCTCTCCCGCGAAAAGCATTCATCTGGATTAAGGGACTAGCTTCTAAAATGCATTTGAATATGCTCAAAACTTTGCAAGGTAAACTTCTCACTCTAGATCGATTAGCCAGATTTGGAGTTCGTGTGCAGGCTGCAAGCTATGTGTTCAACGCGGAGAATCATTCTCATTTATTCTACAATTGTGACTTCACATAGCATATTTGGAATGTTCAATGCTCCGAACTGAACATAGTGGTGGGTACATATAGAGGCTTGGAAGCTCAGACTGACCATATCTTTAATCTTTGAAGAAGAGGAACGCAGTGGAACAAACAATCACGCATCAGGCTGTCAGTAACCACACGACATATATGGAGAGAGAGGAATAGGCGGATATTTGAAGACCTAAGTACCTTATCGGAATCTTGCATAATATTGAGTATGATGTTAACTATATGATATAAGCGAGTTGTAGGTGTATGGTTTTCAACTGTGATAGCATTCTAACTTATCAAAATTCATAAATAAAATTACCTTATATATATATAAATTCATAAATAAAATTATTATATATATATATATATATATATATATATATATATATATATATATATATATATAGAGAGAGAGAGAGAGAGAGACTTACCGTGTTTCCAAACACACGTCTATATACACAACCTTATGTAGTATCTTTTCAATGCAAATATGGAGATTCAGTAACCTGTTGCCTATAGTTAATGATTTGGCATATTAATCCATAGATGTCTAAAATGGTTGTTTCACGAAAATAGAAGTATATACTTAACCCTAGAAAGGAAGACGGAAAATAAAAAATGAACCCAAGTATCAATTGGTCAAATATTCTTCACAACAACAGAATATTGGGTGTCAAACATGGAAGAGCTAATAGCCCCAATTTGCCTTAATATTATATCTGCGCTTGTTGGGATGTTTATTACTCATGACTTTCTTATGAAGTTACAAGTGCCTAGATAGATTTTTATTTTATTGACCACAGGGCAATACATTTATCGCAAAATTAAGAAGATGCCAACCTTGAATTTTGTTGCCACGCTCAACTTCTGGGAATCCGCCCCGCTGCCCCTATATAGATTCGCAGCTGTCTTGTCAGATTGAGCAAGTATCTTAGACGCAAATATTTTAGGAAGATGGCAAGTGCAAGAAAAAAGGAGTTGAATAGAATCCATGTGTAGCAGATCCCTATTCTTCTCCAGAAACCCCGATGTGTCATATATCACCTGATCACAGAAAACGCATTCAAGTATCTACAACCAAGATAACCACGAAACTAAATTGTAGTATAATAGTGTTGTACCAACCTCCCCTGCATAATGACTAACACCAAAAGAATTTCCTCTTTCTCCTTTGAAGCAAGAATAAGAATTAAGATGCTGCTTAAGCTTGTCTGCTAAGGTAAGATCTGTACCATTAGGAAAAGTAGATTCCTCGTCCAAAAGTGAGAGCAACCCCAGAGGCTTCTGCATTTAAAAAGTACAATGAATCATGTCATACTTTATGTTACCAAAAAAAAAAAAAAATTCAAGACTAAAAAGTAAACAACTGTAGTAGAGCATGTACTGATTGTTTCAAGTGTCAAATGAGAGAACTATGTAAAGCTTGTTGCTTAACAGGTCTAGGAAGGTAGGTGATCTGTCTATAGATCTTATGACCAACTCCTGCCTATAATATATGCAGAATTTCATAAAGCAACACTAAGAATCAACAAAACCTATCTTTGGAGTTTGGTTACATGATTCCGTTTCTTCCATTCAGCTCTATTGATGGCAATATCCCCAGTAGCAATAGCTAATACCAACTTTTTACTGCATTGATCCATCCCTTCGTTTTAGTAGTTCCTTGAACTAAACCCTCTCACACTCCAAACAGTGAACCTATCGGATTATATGCCACATGCCCAAACAATCACTAAAGATTTTCTTCATCCGACACCTTAATTGAAGTTACCTCAAACTTTCCATGAATGCAATCACTACTTATCCTATCTTCTACTTTGTTGTTACTTCTCTAACATTCTTATTTTCAATAAGGTTCATCTTTTAAGACATGTTTCTTAACTGCTCAATGCTCTAGAATTACATTTTCCAGTCTCATAATGTCCTCGAAAAAGTTTCAATTTTGCTGCTTCTCGGTGGACAATAGCATTCCAGGAAGAACTTCTCCACTTCTACCATGTTGCTTATTATTAAGAATATCCTCTTCAATCTAACCATTACACTGTACTATTGATACTAATTCCAAGTAATGAAAATGATCTCCTAGGTATCTTTTGGCCATGCTGTATTATTGATACTAAGTCAAAGTAAAGAAAATGATCTACCAGGTATCTTTTGGCCATCAAAGTAAACAAGTCTTCCACTAATAGTTCTCTAACTTTACATTTCTTAAGCTCCATTTTCATCATGATAATAATAGAAATTTAGTAGAATACTTGTCTTGTTTATTATTGATGTGGAGCTACATATATATAGGAGAGGCTAACCCTCTCTCTACAACTCTACTCCATGTGGGACTAAAAAAACCCTTTAATACTCTCAACACTCCCCCTCAAGAGGGGCGATAGATATCAATCATTTCCATCTTGTCACATTGTTTATAAAGGCTCAATGAATTAAGACCCTTAGTAAGACAATCTGCAAGTTATTCTTCTGAGCGAACATGATCGAGCTTTAATATCCCTTTCTCTAACTTCTCTTTCATGAAGAACCAATCGATTTCGATGTGCTTTGTTCTTTCATGCTGAACTGGATTTTTAGCTATACTTAGTGCAGCTTGAATGTCACTCAGAAGGCGCAATGGTGTTCCCTGGTCCAACTTCAACTCTGTCAGCAGTGCTTTTACCTACAACTCTGACACACCCAGAGCCATATTTCTATATTCTGCTTCAGCGGTCGATCGTGCTACCACAGGTTGTTTCTTGCTTATCCATGAGACTAGGTTACCACCCAAAAAGACACAGTAACCTGAGGTAGACCTTCTGTCGTCCATGCAACTTGCCTAATCTGCATCGCAGTATCCCTCAACACCCATGTGTCCGTTGTTCTTGAACCATATCCCTCTTCCAGGAGCCCACTTCAGATATCTCAGAATATGGAAAACTGCATCCATGTGGCCCTTCCTTCGATCATGCATGTAGCGACTCACTACACTCATAGCAAATGAGATATCAGGGCGAGTTTGGCCTAGATAAATCAATCTGCCTACAAGTCACTGATATCTCTCACGATCAACCGGCTCTCATGCCTCTGCCCCCAACTTATCTTTCTGATCTATTGGAGTGACTGACGATCGACATTCCAGCATACCGGTTTCTGTGAGAATATCTAGTACATACTTCCTCCGAGAGAGGACGATCCTATATTTTCCTCGAGCCACCTCGATTCTGAGAAAATACATCATCATTCCCAAATCTTTTACTTCAAATTCTTTTGCAAGTTTTGACTTCAGCTGGGTAATCTCCTCTTCCTCATTACCTGTGATCACTATATCATCTACATATACTGCAAGTATGGTGACGTGGCCTCTCGCATATCGAAAGAAGACAGTATGATCTGCATTGATCTGGCTGTACCCCATGTCTGTGACAGCATTCCTGAATCTTTCAAACCAGGGCCGAGGAGATTGCTTCAATACATACATCGATTTCTTCAGCTTGCACATCTTTCATGTTGACGGCGATTGTAAGGTTCGAGACCGATGGTTGCGGGTTCAAGCCTCATGGGCGCCATTTAATTCCTCTTTGGGGGAATTAAGTGGTGAGTTGGTGATGGGTGCAGCGCAGGTGCGGTTCAAGTGCGGTGCAGGTGCAGGCCTACGGGCGGAGATGTGTGGGACCTTCGGGCCAGGATGTGGTGGACCTTCGGGCCGAGTTTGTAGGCCTTCGGGCCAGGAGTCTGCAACACAATTACCTCTAAAAAAACACCAAAGATGTGGTGTCTAACGATGCAATGAATGCTCCATAAGTAGGTGATAGATTAGAGTAAGAAAAAATGGGCGAAGTCATGTCTATAATCATAACGATTAGGGAATCTCACCGCATTACTGCGAGAAGATCTCCTTAAGGGAATAGGAGAAGGACAAGAAGCTATAAATTTTTTCGTAGTCTGTTCCTCCCCCTATACTGCATCATCACTTTCTTCCTCCTCATTGTGAGCTCCACCATCACTTTCCTCCCCATCGCTCTCCCCCTTGTTCCCTTGGACCAACTTCTATCATTGGGCATAGAACTGACCCGACAATTACGCAAACATCATTGACCGTGCAACTTCTAACAGGTGCATATTCTTTCGCTCGGTCATGTCATTCTGAGATGGTGTATAGGCACATGAAGTCTGATGTTGTATCCCAAGGGCTGATAAATATTCTTCAATAGCCTTGTTGGTGCATTTTGTCCCATTGTCAGACCTCAAAGTCTTTACCTTAGCACCGTATTGTGTTGTAACCCTGCAATAAAAATCTTGAAAGCATGCGAATACATCATTCTTACACTTCATTAGATATACCCAGGTAACACGAGTGTAGCAGTCAATAAAGATGACAAACCACTTAAAACCAGTAGTTGTAGGACAAAGTCCCCACACATCAGAATGTATCATATCAAAAGCAGCTAAACTTCTATTTCCAGAACTCACATACGAGCTATACAGTTAATAACGGTTTTTTCATGATAACGGTCCAGTAGAGTTATAGATATATCATCGATATATCGGTTTTATAACGGTAAATATCGGTTTGCATTTTTAACATAATTTTTATATATGAACAATACACTTAATAGTTTTCTATTATAAAATATGCAGAAAGTATACATATCGACGAGAAATCAAAGAGATCCAAGATAAAGGAGATCAGTTGAGGAACTATATCTCTGAATAAGTTTGATGCATTAAGATTTTGATGGCACAAGATGTAATCTCCATTCTCCATTGATGTGAATGTCATATCATTCAATATCGGTTTTTTCGTAGCAAAACTAGAATGTCATATCATTCAATATTGATTTTTCTGTAGCAAAACCAAAACCGTGAGAAATCGGTTTTTTTGTAAACCGATATTTCGAACAATATCGGCCATATCGGCCGATAATATCGGTTCCGATATTTTACCGATATTTCTGCAAAAAAATATCGGTCCAGGACCGATACCATTATATATCGGTTATATAACCGATATATAACTATTTTTTACTGCTTAGCATACGAGCTTCTAGTATGTTTTCCAAGTTCACAAGCATCACAAACCAACTTTTGCTTATTAGCCTTTTGATATATAGAGGAATACATCCGACTCAGTAGACTGAATGAAGAGTGTCACATACGCCAATGTTGGATTAATAATTCTGCTTCTACAGTCCTCCGCGACTCCTCCTGTTGTGCTTCATCTACCAATGTTGTCAGTGCTGCATCCAGTCCATCTTTGTTCAAATATCATAGCCATTTATGCCAAGTGTCAGTCCCCAACCGTCTCTCCGTTCCCTTCTCCTGAAAAATTACCTTAGGAATGTCAAAGGAAACAACACAATTAAGTTGGAAAAAAATGGCACCAATGGACAATAAATTAACAGGAAAAGATGGAACATACAAATCATCAGTAAGAGTCATGGAATGGTGCATTCAACTGTGCATTTACCCACAATGGGTCTAGCAGTACCATCAGCAGTCTGAATACTTCCAGGCGTTGCAATGTTAGTGTAATCTTGGAACTCATCATGGGCACCCGTTACATAGCGGGATGCCCCAGAGTCAATTATCCAATTTAGACTTCATGGTCTGTGGGTAGATGCAAGGACATTAGCAGGTATACCTGTGCTTATATGAGCATAGTAGGTGATGTTACCCCCGAAGGTGGTTGGAGTCGATGCCCCAGTGGTGTTGGCTCGACTGTCGTTGGTTCCAAGCTTCATGTTCCTCCACATTTCTAGCATTTCCCTCTCGCTAGAGGTCATATCAGATTACTGACTCTCATTTCCCCCTTCTGTCAGGTTTGCCTTGTGCCCTCCACAATAATTATCTGCCTCCGCCATAGCCTCATCTGGCACCCCTATGCCCTCCACGGCTACGTCTGCGGCCGCTGAACTGGTCTCTTAGAGATTTCGTACATAATCTGATAAAATGTCCAAGTTCTCCACAGTTGTAGCACCCTCCCCCTCTGGAATGGTTTGGGTTAAACACTGCTAGAGCTGATTTTTCTCCCAGAAAGCTAGTGGTGCTAGGCATTAGCTTCAGTCGTGCCTCTTCTTGTGCCATAGCAGTTATGGCCTCCTCCAGTGATGGTAACCCGGGTTGTGCAAGTAGGACATTCCTCCTCTGCTCGAATGCTGGGTTGAACCCCTTCAGGAACTTCATCATCCTCTGTCGCAAAACATACTCCATGAACTTCTTATAATATTTTGCAAATGCCAGTTCCACTTGCTCATCCTCCACGCCAATGGAATCATAGTGGTTGAGATCTGACCAATACTTCTTCAACAGAGCCGCATACTTAGAGATGGTGTGATCTTCTTGGACCACCTTATCAAGTTCATCTTGTAGTTGGAAGACCCTTATAGGGTTGTCCGACCCTGAGTACATCTCTCAGCGTCATCCAAATGTCACCAGCACACTCCATCGCTTCGACGTTGTCCGACACTTGGTCTGTCAATGAGGCTGTCAACCATCTAGCAACAACATTGTTGACGATTTCCCACACAACAAACTCTCGTGAGGAGTGATCTTCAGGTGTCTTGGTTTGGCAATTCACATAGCCCACCAAGCCTCTTGCCTTCAGAGTCCGCATCGCCTGACGCGACCACTTCAAGTAGTTTGAAGTACCCTCCAACTTTATCTCCAGTTTCTTCAACTTCTCCATACAAAATGGTGAAGGATCCACATCTACGTGTGCAACACGGGAGCTAGTCTCGGTCAGCCTCCTGGAGAAGAGATGTCCACCAAAGCCTTCATCTCTTGGGCCTTCAACTTGTCGTAGATCGTCTCCATCGTCTTCTTCTTGTCCTCTTCCATCAGCAAGACGGTGGCAGATCTAGATCGTCTCCACCTTTGATCGCCATCCTCTCCACATTTATTGTTCCTCCTTCAGCGGCAGCGGTGTCTCTGAGAGCCGTTGCTCATGACTTCGACCCGAGGTCGCATGGCCTGACGAGAAGGAGCGGAAAGAACCGACAGTTGTAGTCGAGATCAGGAGTTCATACAAAAGTTCCCTCACTGATATACCTCGATCCAACTAGCAATATATAATTAAGATTCTGATTACAACTTGTTGCTACAAAAAACGATAATCAGAAAATTAAACTTCTCGTTCTTCCTTGCAATCGCAGTTAGATACGGACAAAACCGATTTACAACTCGCAGAAAAGAAGAAGAAGATGAAAGCTTTGATACCAAATAGAGAAGATGGAAAAACTGCACTGGCGGCGATGGAGAGGGGGCGGGGGTCGGCGTAGAGCAAGGGGAGGGGGGCTGCTGGCCGGCAGCTGGGAGGTGCCTGCGGGGAGGAGGGCTGCTGGACGACGGCTGCTGGTGGCGGAAGAGGGGGGGCGGCTATGGATGGGGTTAGGGTTAGGGTTTGGGAAGGGGAGAATTTGGCTTTGATACCAAATAGAAATTTAGTAGAATACTTAGCTTGTTTATTATTGATGTTGAGCTACATATATATAGGAAAGGCTAACCCCTCTCTCTACTACTCTACTCCATGTGGGACTAAAAAAAACCGTTTAATACTCTCAACAATAATTTTAATCATCTAGACTCAATCCATGTAAATTGAAGGTTCATGTAGCTGCAACCAACTCATTGTGACAAGAATTAAAAGTGTAACCTTTAAAAAGCGTAAGCAAAGCAAGGTTCAAAGTATCGGCCGATACCGATACGTATCGGACGTATCGGATCGGTTTTCACCCAGTCCGATCCGATACTGAAAAAAATATCGGTATCGGCCGATTCAGACGAGAAAATCATTGTATCGGTCTGTATCGGTCTGTATCGGCCGATACGAACCGATACGTATCCGATACGAACCGATACGAAACATTTTTTCCAGAAAAAATCAAAAGAAAAATATATGAATCGATCCAAGAAAGCAGGAGATTCGAATTACAGAAATTCAACCATCAAATACAGATAAAAAACATCAATACTTGAAATATGAGACTTAAATCTTTATAAATTAGAAAACAATTACCCACGGTGGCCCTTGAGTCGGGGAGCACGGTGGTGCGCGGCCGTTGAGTTGGAGAAAACGGTGGTATACGGCTCCGTGGGACGAAGTGGAGGGGTCGGGGCTGAATGGGTTCTGGAGTGGAGGTTTGGTGGAGCTCGGGGAAATAGAGAACTGTGTGAGAGAGGAAAAAAAAGGAGGCGAAGAGGAGAGAGAAGAATGGAGGCCGCGGAGGAGACGAGAGGACCATTTTGGCTTGCTCCTCTTCTTCGACATTGGAACTGCTCAACCTTTCTCTCTCCTCTTCGATATTGGAATTGCTCTCTCCTCTTCCACTGATGGAATACCCCAAAAATAATGTTTGGTGATGAGGACCATTTTGGCTTTGCTCAAGTGCAAAGTCTTGGTAGCCTCACATTTTGTCTCTGGTGGTTGGTTAGTGGTGTGACCCTTCAACATGCCTAGGTCTTTCTCTCTCTTAGGTGCACATGAGCTCATATCCCATTGACTGATTAACCCTTGTTTGAATTTTGGTTATAAGTTTCTGATAGGCATGACTACTATTCACGTCTTTTTCTTGCTGGAGATACTATTGCAAGTTTTTATTTTGGATTCTTATGTGAGTTCCTGTAGTCAAACTGGATATTAAAGAAGACAAAAATAGTCACCAGTCGAACTGTCACACCAGTGTTAGCAGCAGTGATTAATGGAGTGCTAGCAGCAGTAGACAGAAGCTAGTAGACAGAAGCTAGTGAGTGGACCATACAATACAATCTATTCTGCTCTCTACTCTGCTCTAGAGAGGAGTATTGATTGATTTGTGGGCTGTATCCAGGCGGTCTCAGGCTGCATTGTGACTGGATTGCTTTAAAAAATATAAAATAATAACCAGACAAGATTGCTTTTACTGTCAAAAAGCAAAAGATACTCTACAGAAACAAGAAATCCCAAAAATATTACAAGAAAGCGGCGGGACTCTCAGTGTGTGTATATATATATATATATATATATATATATATATATATATATCCGAACGAACTTATGAATTCGAGCACTTCATGTACTACCTCTGGCAAACTGTCAACCAAATATTGTATGTATTTTATGGACGTGACAAATTGGTGTATATATATATATATATATATATATATATATATATATATATATATATACTATTGTCGATATTGCCGATACCAAAAAATCCGATACTCCGATCCGATACCGCCGATACTGCCGATACTACCGATACCGATACTCATACAAATTGTCCGATACCGATACCGATACTTTAAACCTTGAAGCAAAGAAGTTCGTATAGGGAGAGAAGCTACTTTTATGTGCATGATCATTTCCTATCCACTGTAGGTGGAGTGCTCATTCTCGACATGAATGCAATAATGTCCCTGACTTAGTGTTTAACATAGAATCAGTAAAATCCAGCAAGGATACAAAAGACTACCAAGAAACAGGAAATATGATACTGTGAACTAAAAACTGCTTTCAAAAACTCCCCATGTGGAAATTAGAACCCAAATAGGATTTTATCCATCATAACTCGGGATATGGAACTGAAGACAGCACGAATTCCTCATATTTCAGCTTTCATTACCCAACCATTTCTATCAGTAATTGATCATTGTGATTAAAAATAGAACCATCACTCGAGTACTTACTTTCTCGAAAAGATTTAGGCAATCCTGGTTGTCCTCAAAATCAACCTTTGCCCAGTCTATCCCATCTTGAACATATTCCTAGAAGCAAAATCCATATGAAGTGAAAATTGTCAGAAATAATATCCAGATGGGTTTAAATTTGCATTATAATGGAAAGATAAGTACAATGCTAGGAAGATGAGAGCAGCAAAACAGAAATAATATATAATCTGCATCTGAATATTTTCTTCACTTAAGACACGCATATAAATGATAGAATAGCATTGTATGCAAGTACGAAAATAACAACCTTAACTATTTCTGCAACAGAAGCGAATGGAACTCAAACAAAAACAAGCACCCAATGGAAAAATATAGTAATGAATACAGAGAAGAACCTATCACTGCCTTACTAGTGGTTGTTGTGTAATCTTGGACAGTCAACTCTAATACATAATATGTTTTGATTTACTAAAGAGGAAAGACAACCCCGAGTGGGTGAATCAAGATCATGGTGAGGTTTATATGAAATAGGTGCTCAACACCCAGATTTTGTAGAGCAGGGAAAGTAGTTTCACGCTCCGCGATGGCACTATGTACAAGAGATATCGATTTGCTGACTCAAAAAGGAAACATTCCTGAAGAGCTCCTTGTTGAACCAGAAGACTGATTTAGGTGAGTGGGCAGAACTTCATTATCTGATTCTTCTACGCCTTAATAATGAATCTGAGTTTTATAATGTTAGTTGCTAAGAAGATTAATGTTTCCTTATCGCTTCTGTATAGATAGAACTGTATTATATGATTGAACTGAAACAAGAGATTGCGGCTTGTCCGCATAGAGAGAGAGATGGCGGTTTGTCCGCATAGAGAAAAGAAGAGAATAGATAGATAGTCTGGTTGTTCATAACATGTGCATCATAGAGTTTATCTGATAGAGTAACATGCATTGCATCGGTCTGACAATGGCTATTAGTGAAGAGCTGAATCGTGAGTCCCGACTGCTAATTTGAGCGTATCTTAGTGCAGAGCAACCATGAGTCACAGCTGCTATTAGCCAGATAGAGTTACGAACACCTTAAGGCTAGAAGACCTTGCGATCAGGCGGGTGTTCATGTCATTAGTTAGCTGGATCATGTATCAAAGTAGCTAGTATGAGCGTATATAGTGCAGAACTGGCCGTGATAACACCGCTACTAATCCTGAGGAACTTGGGGACCATCATATAGATAGGTCATCTCGTTCGCATGATAAGAAGAATAGTCCACTAGATGTTGCAATGTCCTTAAAATTCATAGATATAGCTCACGAGACACGATGCGCACTCTTGTACGCTTGAATGAATCGAAATGAAATGTGGCTTCCAAAGATATTTTAATAATAAGTGTAATCTGACTCTTATCTTGTATAGCATGAAATGAACCTAGGTAAAAGTAGCAAGATCACTAATAATGCAATATTTTATAACATGATTACTTAGTATTGGTTTAAGAGAGTGTTGCTTTTATTCGTTGATTTTTTACTCAACAGTACTTTACCCAAAGTGCTGACCCCCCACCAGTTCGTTTTGTAGGTCCTCGATTATCCCGAAGCGATAGCAGATCCTCATCCTCAGGAGCCGGAGATCAAGAGACGATGCCTTGAGTCGCATTGGTTTGTTTTGAATGTTTTGTATAGAGGAACATAATGTATGGAACGATGTCATTATATTCATAGAACCTTGGGCCTAGAGCTTTGCTTCATATACTCTGATGGATCGTTGTTTGTAACACTACCCCTCCGCTGCTACTCGATCGGTTCGATGATAACCATAACGTTTAACGATGTTGCCTTGTGCTCGATCGGTTCGATGATAACCATAACATTTAACGATGTTGCCTTGTGCGAACGCAACTCCAGGCTCGCACGACATCACGTCCTGATGGGAACGATCGACGTCCCGCGGGAGCGCTGGCGTGGTGATCTCACGTCCAGCGGGGACAATCAGAACCGCGAGAGATCGGGACGTGACATAAATACTTACCTACCTAGAAACGTTTCGTCCTCGAAACTCAAGAAAAAACTTTCGATATCCAAAGCAGCGATAATCCTCATCCCTTGCCATCCTCAATCGATAAAACTCTAGCAATCAGAAACATATCTCTCAAGCAATAAAATAATCCAGAAAACTTTTGCCGGCACCTTTGAGAATATTTAGACTTATTATATGGAACTCTCATCTCAGCAACGATATCGATGGGCAAAGAATTTTGATCAAGGCATCACTACGAACTGCAGCGAAAGGGCGTAAGGCCAGAGGATCGAGCCTGGAGTTGCGTTCGCACAGGGACATCGTTAAATGTTATGGTTATCATCGAACCGATCAAGTAGAAGCGGAGGGTAGTGTTACAAACAATGATCCATCAGAGTATATGAAACAAAGCTCTAGGCAAAAGGTTCTCTGAACACAATGACAATGTTTCATACATTATGTCTCTCTATTCAAAATATTCAAAACAAACCAATGTGGCTCAAGGCATCGTCTCTTGATCTCCGGCTCCTGAGAATGAGGATCTGTTATCTCTTAGGAATAATCCAGGACCTACAAAACGAACTGGTGGGGGGTAAGCACTTTAGGGAAAGTACTGGTGAGTAAAAAATCAACGAACAGAAGCAACACTCTCTAAAACCAACACTAAATAATCACGTTATAAAATATTGCATTATTAGTGATCTTGCTACTTTTACCTAGGCTCATTTCATGCTATACAAGAGTCAGATTACACTTCTTATTAAAACATCTTTGAAAGCCACATTTCATTTCGATTCATTCAAGTATACAGGAGTACGCAGCGTCTCGTGAGCTATATCCATTAACTCTAAGGACAATGCAGCATCTAGTGGACTATTCTTCTTATCATGCGAACGAGATGACCTATCTATATGATGGTCCTCGAGTTCCTCAGGATTAGTAGCGGTGTTATCATGGCCCAACACTGCACTAATATACGCTCATACTGGCTGCTTTGACACATGATTCAGCTAACTAATGACAGGAACACCCGCTTGATCGCGAGATCTTCTAGCCTCAAGGTGTTCCTAACTCTATCTGGCTAATAACAACTGTGACTCATGGTTGCTTTGCACTAAAATACGCTCAAATTAGCAGCCGAGACTCACGGTTCAGCTAATCACTAATAGTCATTGTCAGACCGATGCAATGTATGTTACTCTATCAGATAAACTCTATGATGCACATGTTATGAACAAGCAAACTATCCATCTATTCTCTTCTTTTCTCTGTACGGACAAATCGCCATCTCTATCTCTATGCGGACAAGCCGCCATCTCTTGTTTCAGTTCAAGCATATAATACATTTCTATCTATACAGAAGCGATAAGGAAATATTAATCTTCTTAGAAACTAGCATTATAAAACTCAGATTCATTATTAAGGCGTGAAAGAATCAGAAAATGAATTTTGTCCACTCATCTAGATCAGTCGTCTTCTGGTTCAACAAGGAGCTCTTCAGGAATATTTTCTTTTTTGGTCAACAAACCGATATCTCTTGTACATAGTGTCATCGCAGATCGGGGCACTACGGGGAACCTCCTCTTCTCCTTTTGTTTTTCTGCTATTGACAGGACGAAATGTACATTAGTACAACGGAGAAGGCCACCCCTTAGTAAGGAAGACAAACTTCATAGAGAACTTTTCTTCTCTTTCAACATTTAGATTTCAACCCAAAGACTTTGGTTTAGGGTAAAAGTTATAGCTTGTTGTATCGGCCGATACTGATACGATTCCAGTTTGGCATGTTCCGATTCGATACCGACCGCTACCAATCCTGATATTAGGGTCTCTTTTCCAGTCAATTCAGCTGAGAAAATTGAACGAACAAGACCAATGAGCAAGGGTGTCAAAGTATAATAAGGTTGTAAAAGCATGTAAATAAAGAAAACTTACTTATCGCTGGTAAACCAATCAACAAGGGTGACTATTATTTCATTCGATTTCAAAACTACTAAGATACAACCAAATAATACTTAAAATTATGCCTAAATGTGTAAAATATTCTTTCTCACAATTTATTAATAATTATTTGTTTTCCGATACCAAAAAAATATGATACTCCGATCTGAAACCACCGATCCCAATACTCATAGGAAGTTCGATAATGATTCTAACACCGATACAGCAAACCTTGGTAAGAATGCCCATGGAAAAACACCTAACCCCAAAATTTTCCTCGAACCGGAACCATTGAGTCAGCCTATTGATCAATAGACAGGTTAGTCAACCCTTTTGCGAAAGTAGGAGAATTTTGGATGTCCGGGCATTTACAAACCTAGACTGAGATGAAATTGTTATACTAGTCGACCAAATGATCGGTCGATTAGCCGAGCGAGCAGTTAACCGACTCTCTAATGCTTCTACTCCCTCTACCATTATGTCGTGTCCTTGTGTTCCTTCGGGTCGTAGCACTTATGTAGGTACTACCACTTGAGCCTTATTTACGCCTCTTCGAAACCAATGGGATAGGACGCATTGTGGAATATAGAGGTGAAAATTTTACAAATGATCTTGGATATATCATGGGACATCATGTATACATTCCAACAAGTATGCATTAAAACAAAAAGGTCCACAAAGTAAAGGTTCTGGGACATCATGTACACCCTCCATAGCTTTAGCAGATACAGTACTTCATTGTTGATTACTTCAAACTTAAGGAAACATTTATTATAAAATTGAAAGTCTTTTCCTTCATGGAGATACTGATGATAACAGGGAGTGTACAATTAAAAGAAGAAACAAATAAATCAGCAGCCAAGGGAACTTATTCTAGCAAAATAGACAGCAAACCAAGTAGAACAAGTGACACACGGAAATCATTGCTTAAGAAGCAATATTGTTCAAGACCTTGCCATTACATCAAAAGACTTAGATTGTTGCTAAGAGATGACCATTACATCAAAAGTCTAGAGTGTTGATGCGGGATCAGGGTTATATATACCCAACACACACCCTCCGGTCAAAAGACCCATTCTATGGGTTGACAGCTGGATTCACGTAAAACACCCATGGGTTGACAGCTAGATTCACGTAGAGGTAACTTAAAATGCATGCCAGAAGATTGAACTTGGGTTGCTTTGTCCAATATTGAAGTCCCAGCAGATGCACCAAAACTCGAGTGTGAATGAGGGATGAGTGTTATATATTTATATTATTCATCAAATAATATATTAATTCAATTCCATTACGAGCTCAGCCTATAGCAGGTTACTGGTTAATCCGACTACTTGGAAGATTTGTTGGGATCAGAAGCGCCAATACCACGCTCTGATACCACTTGTTGGGAACGCGGTGTGACCCTAAGTGGACAGTAGAACAAAGGTAGCTTGTGAAAAACAAACACTTAATTAGAATAGTAACGTATGTATTTAACTTCTTCTGGTTAACCCAAGAAAAAAGAAATGGGATAGTTTATCATAAGTCTAATTCAGTTAGATAGTGTAGATTAAGACCAAAAAAAATTGGCTGCAGAGCTGTATGAGGCAGGAAACTCTAGTACGGTTCTAAGGGAAGGAATTGATCCTTTTTACCAATAATAGCAACTAAATACTACAAAAGAAACTACTACTTGTCAAACATTTATAAACAAAAAGTTATTTCTGGACTGATCTTATTTAGGCGCCATTTGCAGAATAAACTATTGCGATCAAATACCAGAAAAAGGTGAAAATATAACTCACAAGTTCCACAATATTCTAAATGAAACAAAAACTCTTCCATGGATCCCTCATTTCTAAAAGAAGAAATACGAAATAAAATCTAATTCAATTATCATAAATCTAATTCAGTTAGATAGTGTAGATTAAGACGACACCGCAAAAAAAATTGGCTGCAGAGCTGTATGAGGTAGGAAACTCTAGTATGGTACTAGGGGAAGAAATTGATCCTTTTTACCAATAATAGCAAGTAAATACTACAAAAGAAACTACAACTTGTCATACATTTATAAACAAAAAGCTATTTCTGGACTGATCTTATCTAGGCGCCATTTGCAGAATAAACTATTGCGATCAAATACCAGAAAAAGGTGAAAATATAACTCACAAGTTCCACAATATTCTTAATGAAATATAAACTCTTCCGCGGATCCCTCATTTCTAAAAGAAGAAATAGGGGGGCGGTTACTGATTAATCGCAATACTTGCAAGATTCTTGGTAATTATCTGACCACTGGGAAATTTTGACTAATTCATAGTCCGAATAATTGGATTAACTGTACAAACAATCATCCTATTAGTCACCACTAAGTCTGAAATCTAGAACACTGTTAAGAATATTTTTTTGAAGACCGCAAAAGATTATAGTAGATAGCCCAGCCGCCAAGTATTCTTAAAAGGGACAACAAAGGAAAGTTAGCTAGTGAAAAAACAACAGTAAAACATTTTATTAATAATAGCAACTAAACATCTTAAAAGAAACTACACTTTGTCAAACATTTATAAACAAAGCAATTTATTTCTGGACTGATCTTATATAAGCTCCATCTGCAGAATAAACTATCGCTATCAAATACTAGAAAAAGAAGAAAATATAACTCACAATATTCTAAAAGAAAATTACTCTTTCGTGGATCCCACATTTTTATAATCATTTCCTAGTTATCAAAGAAACAAGGCTACCAGAAACATACCTCCTGTTCAAGCTTAAACAAATGGCGATTAAAATGTTGCTGCAGCCTTTCATTAGCATAATTTATGCAAAACTGTTCAAAGCTATTTTTCTGCAAAACCATAATATAGTATCAATATTAACCATTGTAATAAATTTCACAAATGAACTAGAAAACAACTTACATCAAAAGATTCAAAACCATAGATATCAAGAATGCTAATAGATCTTCCTGTTCGTCGCTTGCCTACTTCCAGTGATCTATTCACTCGTTCCACAAGCCACTCAAATAAACTGGCATAAAGAGATTTTGCCAGGGCATCTCTTGTGTCGATTGCCTAAAGAAAAGAAAATAACAATAAATTCATGGTTCAGAATTTGAACCTTGTGTGGACAAAAATTTAAAAGGTAATTTAGTATGATTCCAATTCAGAAATTAGGCAACCTGGGATAGAGTAAGTTTCTGGACTATATTATCATCCCGAACTCTCATTTTACGAGTAGATAAAGCCAACTTTAAATCCCCTACGGTGCACCCAATAAGCTTAGCAACACTGACGGAACCTGTCATAATAAATATTGTTAAGTCTGATAATAACAAAGACAAAACTTTGCAATTCGTGTAGTTAGGGGACAGAACAAAAAACTAGAACCAATTGATAGAAAGACAGAAGCCAGATCTAATCAATAAACAACAAGCCTAAGCCATACATAGAAATGTATGTACCGGTATATATATATACTCAAGTCAGGACCGAGTCAGTGTAATATCCTGGAGTTCTATACAAGTACCTTTACTATTAACACAATCAATAGAATTTAGTTGTGAATCAGCAATTACTTTCAAACTTAACATGACCTAGGAAGTTAAAAGCATAAATGTTATATGTAATAATATCATGCATATTAATGTGGGCATTACAAATATTGGAATGTAAAGAGGTTCTTTGGGTTATAAATGCAAGATAGGTTAAAATTTATAGCCAATCCCTCTGAATTAGTGAGAATTGTGAGAGAGGGAGAAAGGGTTTGGTAGCAAAGAATGGGAGAAGGAAAGAGTTGCAAAGAAAATATAGAAACACAACCTGTATTGAGGTATGGATTTTTGATATACTCGATCTAGTTTAGATTTTATTATTATTATATATATATATATATATATATATATATATATATATAACTTGTCAGAGGGTTACTGGAAGCTCTTCAAACCGATAAAGGCCAAATTTGGCAAAATGACCAGGTTGACCACAATTGAAGCATGTGGGCGGTCGTCTTCCACTACGACCGTCATTACCTCGTCCACCATTCCGGCTACCACGTCTACCACCACGTCCCCTACGGAATCCACCATGAGCAGCACCTAAGGCAGATTGATTAGTAGGTGCATCACTCGTATTAGTCCCAAACTACTTTCAATGTTCGTATGACACGAAAGTAAAGCTTCCATCAGAGATAAAACCTCATCCTGAGCAATAATCTGAGACCGTAAAGAATCGACTTTAGGACGAAGCGACGCGAGATATGCCACGACATAGAGCATAAAGGCCAAATTTGGCAAAATGCAACATGCAAAAAACCAACACATCCAATTGATGAAGTTGGCACCCATGGTTTACAGCAAGAGAAACCAGGGTTCTTACGGTGCTCATATTTGCTACTGGAGCAAACGCCTCATCATAGTTGATGCCATAGGACTAAGTGAATCCCTTTGCAACCGATCTTGTCTTGTATCGCTCCACCTTTCCTTCTGGCGTCTCCTTTACTGTGAAGACCCATTTGCATCCAACTACTCTCTTTCCTTTAGGTAATAGAACAAGTTTCTATGTCCCATTTCTTTCAAGTGTCCCAAGTTCCTCCAACATTGTAGGTTTTCACCTCGGATCTTCCTTCGTTTCCTGCCAACACTTAGGCAAAGAGGTAGTGTCTAACGATGCAATGAATACTCCATAAGTAGGAGATAGATTAGAGTAGGATAAAAATGGGCGATGTCATGTTCATAACCATAACGATTAGAAAATCTTTGCGCATTACTGCGAGAAGATCTCCTTAAGGGAATAGGAGAAGGACAAGGAGGAGAGATCATACAATCCGAATCAGAGGGATCCGGTGCGGGAGGTGCATCTTCAGGAGTTGGGGCAGAGTTAGGCGGAAGACATGGCACAGTAGGGGCAATAGGCACAGTAGTGGACTGCTGCTTTCTCCTTCTGTAGACTTCGAGCTCTGCAAATTTTCCTGTAGTTTGTTCCTCCCCATTTACTGGGGCATCAATTTCTTCCTCCTCATTGTGAGCTTCCTCATCACTTTCCTCCCCATCGCTATCTCCCCCTTGTTCCCTTGGACCAACTTTCATCATTAGGCATGGAACTGACTCAACAATCATGCTTGGACCCATCTCTCCCTCACTCCTAACACCTCATGAGTTAGGTGTATCACCAAATGTGGAGCCTTCACCTGAACCATTGTGGTAGTATGATTCCATCTCTCTAAATGTAACGTCAATGCTCACAAAGAGTCTTCGCTCTACAGGACTCCAGCAAGAGTATCCCTTCTGAGTTCCTGAGTAGCCAACAAATTCACTGCCCGAGGGTCCAACTTTCCCACCGTAGGCTTATTATCCTTCACAAAACAGACACATCCAAATACCTTTGGGGGAACAATGTACTTGTTCTCTCCTGTAAGCATCTCAAACGATGTCTTCCATCCTACCACCTGAAAGGACATCATGTTGATGAGATATGCAGCCGTCAACACAGCATGCCCCCACAAGTGTTTAGGAACATTTATAGCAAACATCATTGACTGTGCCACTTATAACAGGTGTCTGTTCTTTCGCTCCGCCACGCCATTATGAACTGGTGTATAGGCACATGAAGTCTGATGTTGTATCCCATGGGCTGATAAGTATTTTTCGATAGCCTTATTGGTGTATTATATCCCATTGTCAGACCTCAAAGTCTTCACCTTAGGACCGTATTATGTTGTAATCCTGCGATTAAAATCTTGAAAGCATGCGAATACATCACTCTTACTCTTCATTAGATATACCCAGGTGACACGAGTGTAGCAGTCAATAAAGATGACAAACCACTTAAAACCATTAACAGTAGTTGTAGGACAATGTCCCCACACATCAGAATGTATCATATCAAAAGCAGCAAAACTTCTATTTCCAGAACTCACATACGAGCTTCTGGTATGTTTTTCAAGTTCACAATCATCACAAACCAACTTTTGCTTATTAGTCTTTTGATACATAGAGGGATATATCCGACTCAGTACACTGAATGAAGAGTGTCACATACGCTAATGTTGGAGTAATAATTTTGCTTCTACAGTCCTTCGCGGCTCCTCCTGTTGTGCTTCACCTACCTGTGATGTCAGTGTTGCATCCAGTCCACCTCTGTCCAAGTATCATAGCTCTTTATGCCAAGTGACAGTCCCCAACCGTCTTCCTGTTCCCTTCTCCTGAAAAATTATCTTAGAAATGTCAAAGAAAACAACACAATTAAGTTGAAGAACAATGGCACTAATGGAAATAAATTAACAGAAAAAGATGGAGCATGCAAGACATCAGTAAGAGTCATGGAAGGGGTGCATTCAACTGTGCCTTTACCCACAATGGGTCTAGCAGTACCATCAGCAGTCTTAATGCCTTCAGGCATTGCCAGGTGAGTGTAATCTTGGAACTCATCATGTGCACCCGTGACATGGAGGGATGCCCCAGAGTCAATTATCCAATTTAGACTTTCTGGTCTGTGGGTAAAAATGGAAGGGCATGAGCAGGTATACATGTGCTTCTATGGGTATAATAGGTGATGTTAACCCCGGAGGTGGTTGGAGTCAATGCCCCAGTGGTGTTGGCTCGATTCCAAGCTTCATGCTCCTCCATATTTCTAGCATTTCCCTCTTACTAGAGGTCATATCGGATTACTGACTCTCATTTTTCCCTTCTGCCAGGTTTGTCTTGTGCCCACCAGAATAATTATCTCTGCCTCCGACATAACCTCATCTGGCACCCATATGCCCTCCACGACTACGTCCGCAGCCGCTGGACTGGCCTCTTAAATGTTTCGTATAAAATCTGATAAAATGTCCAGGTTCTCCACAGTTGTAGCACCCTCTCCCTCCGGAAGGGTTTGGGTTAAACACTGCTAGAGCTGATTTTTCTCCCGGATAGCTAGTAGTGCTAGGCATTAGCTTCAGTCGCGCCTCTTCTTGTCCCATAATAGCTATGGCCTCCTCCAGTGATGGTAGTTCGGGTTGTGCAAGTAGGACATTCCTCCTCTGCTCGAATGCTAGGTTGAGCCCCTTCAAGAAATTCTTCATCCTCTGTCGCGAAACATACTCCATGAACTTCTTATAATGTTTTGCAAATGCTGGTTCCACTTGCTCATCCTCCACGCCAATGGAATCATTGTGGTCGAGATCTGACCAATACTTCTTCAACAGAGCCACATATTCAGAGATGGTGTGATCTTCTTGGACCACCTTATCAAGTTCATCTTGTAGTTGAAAGATCCTCATAGGGTTGCCCGACCCTGAGTACGTGTCTCTTAGCGTCATTAAAATGTCACCAGTACCCTCCATTACTTTCACGTTGTCCGACACTTGGTCGGTCAATGAGGCTTTCAACCATCCAGCAACAACATTGTTGACGATTTTCCACACAGCAAACTCCCGTGAGAAGTGATCTTCAGGTGCCTTGATTTGGCCAATCACATAGCCCACCAAGCATCTTACCTTCAGAGTCCGCATCGCTTGAAGCGACCACTTCAAGTAGTTTGAAGTACCCTCCAACTTTTTCATTTTATATGGTGAATGATCCACATATGAGTGTGCAACACGGGTGCTAGTTTCGGTCAGCCTCCTGGAGAAGAGATCATCCACCAAAGCCTTCATCCCTTGGGCCGTCAACTTGCCGTAGATCGTCTTCATCGTCTTCTTCTTGTCCTCTTCCATCAGTAAGACGATGGCAGATCTAGATCGTCTCCACCTTTGATTGTTGTCCTCTCCAAGTCTAATGTTCCCCCTTCAGCGGCAGCGGTGTCCCTGAGAGCCGTTGTTCATGTCACGTGCACGACTTCGACCCGAGGCCACATGGCCTGACGAGGAGGTGGAAGAACCGACAGTTGTAGTCGAGATCAGGAGTTCACACAAAAGTTTCATCACTGATATAACTCAATCCAACTAGTAACTATATAATTAAAATTCCGATTACAACTTGCTGCTACAAAAAAACGATAATCAGAAAATTAAACTTCTCGTTCTTTCTTGCAATCGTAGTTGCATACGGACAGAACCGAGTTACAACTCGCAAAAGAGAAGAACAAGAAGATGAAATACTGCGCTGGAAGCGATGGAGAGGGGACGGGGTCGGCGTGGAGGAAGGGGAGAGGGTGTTGGCCGGCAGTGAGGGGGCTGCTGGCCGAAGGGGGGGGGGTTGCTAGCCGGCGGTGAGGGAGCATTTATGGGTACTAGCATAGAGACATCAGGAGGAAGCTCATGCTGCTCCTGTTGCTCCTATTGCTGCTGCTCATGTTGCTCCTGATGTTGCTGCTCATGCTCCATATATACTATCAGCTTCCCCTGACTGTCGGCTCCCCTTGAGACACCATCACTCCTCGGTGACTCAAAAGGACATGGAATCATACCAACCACGATGCCACTCTCATTCTCTCCCTCAAATAGCATCAGTAGAGCCATCCTCGAACAAGGAACTTAACTCCGTTTTTTCTCCATAAAATGGTTCAAGCTCCTGGAAGGTCACATCCATACTGACAAATAATATTTTTTCAGTGGGACACCAACATTTGTATTCTTTCTGACTTGGTGAGTAGCCCACAAAGATACATTTAACTGTTTGTGGATCCAGTTTGCTCACCATCATTATGTGATCTCACACAAAACATGTACAGCCAAACACTCTGGGAGGAACAATAAAAATATTAGAGCCCAAGAGCATTTCACATGGTGTCTTCATCCCTAATACTCTTGACGGCATCATTTTAATTAGATAAGTTGCTGTCATAACAGCATCACTCCACAAGAATTTTGGCACATTCATTGTCAGCATCAAAGAGCGTGCCACTTCTAGTAGATGCTTGTTCTTGCGTTCAGCTACCCCATTCTGAACAGGAATGTCTGGACAAGTGGTTTGATGAAGAATTTTCTGACTAGAGATGAAATTAGCAAACTCCTTGTTGGTATACTCGATCACATTATTTGTTCGAAGAATCTTCACATGTACTCCAAACTGGGTCTTCATATATGCCGAGAAATCTTGAAAATATTTGTACACCTCATATTTCGGATTCATCATGTAGATCCAGGTCATAGGTGAATAGCAATCAATGAAGGTAACAAACCATCTGAATCCACTTATAGTAGTAGGACACGGTTCCCAAATATTAGAATGAACAAGTGCAAATGGCTCAAAATTTCGAAGACCAACCATTTTATAAGTAGAACGTGTATGCTTTCCAAGTTCACAAGCATTACAAAATAACCTTTTTTCTACTTTATTTATTATCTCAGGTTCTAACTTATTCAAACTATCAAAAGATAAATGCCCCAATCTGCAGTGTTGAAGCATTGCTTGTCTCTGGACCTCCACTAGTAGTAGTAGCAAGCATTGTAGCCTCCTAGTCCAGGTACCAAAGACCATCACGCCTGATGCCAGTCCCAAGCCTCTTCCCCGTGGCCTTCTCCTGAAAGAACACATATCCCGATCAAAAAGAACAGTACAATTCAATTGATCAATGAGAGAGCTAACAGAAAGTAAGTGGACCGGAAACGAAGGAACATGCAATACATATGACAGGATAAAAGATGAAGTACAATGGACCGAGCCAGTACCCCTGATGGGTTGGAATGTCCCATCAGCAGTCTGAACTGTCTCGGGATGCATATGCTTGCTCGGATAATATAATGCAAACTCACTAGATGCACCTGTGATATGCTTAGATGCACCTGAGTTATGATCCAACAAGTATGAGATTTAGTGGATGCAAGTGCCTGAACCGGAATATCTTTACCCATATGAGCAGCGTAACCAGTAAAGTTACTAAGGTATGTAGTGTTATCCAGATCTTGAGTGCCAGTCCCTTGCCCTTAAAACTCTCACTCTGAAGCTTGAACTGACGTAGTTCCTCCAGCTCTATCATTTCAGCTCCAGTCATTTCGGTAGTGGTCTCCTCCGTCACAGCTAGGTGAGCAACTCCCCGGCATTTGCGTCCCCTGCCTCCTTGACCTGCACGTCCACCTCTCTGTCATCTGCCTCCTCGATCACGACCAAAATTGCGGGGTTGAAGGCAGTTGTAGCTGAGGTGCCCTTTCTTCCCGCAATTGTAACACTCCCTGTCATCGCTGCTGGGAGCACTAGGAACCACCAATGCATAACGGACAGCTTGTGAGATCTCATCTTTCATCACCTTCTATCGGATCTCCTCTTGCTCCATCAATGCAACAGCCTCATCCAGGGACGGACAAGATGGCAGATGACACATTGCTGCCCTCCTAGCCTCAAACTGCGGGTTCAGACCCTTGAGAAAATGAGCCACACGCCTACGCTCAAGGTACTATTTTCCAAGGAGAACATCTACCGGGTTTTGCAATGATAGCGGATCATAGTAGTCCAAGTCCGTCCATAAGCGACGTAGCTCCGCTGCATATTGGAGTATTGTCTTCTCCCCCTGTGCGGTAGCATCAATCTTCTCCTCAACTTTCATCATCATCATAACACTCCCAGCTCCAGAGTACATCCCAGTCAATGTCGTCCAAACATCAACTGCACTGCAGATCGACTCCACCATCCCAGCTATGGATGGAGATACAGAAGTCAGCAGCCAAGAAACCACCAGAGAATTAAGGTGACTCAATGTGCTCCACTCAGCACTCGTCTTATCATTTGGCTCAGTGCACTCTCCCTTCACATATTTTTCAAGTCCCTTGGTCCGAAGGTTCAGCAACACCCTCCTATACCAACTTAGGTAGTTTCTCGTCCCCTCAAGTTTGATGTCATTGGGCAGCAACTCTATCTTCTTTATCACCTGCGACGGTTCTGGTGCGGACACGACTTCCCTACTGGATGAGATCTCCTCTAATTTGACCTGAAACACCCTGACAACCCCCTCCGGTATCTCTTTCAACTCCTGACTAGTCACAGGTGTTCCCCATCTCTATAGTAGAAAAAAAAGACGGGGGAAAAGAAAATTCTCCTTGTTTTTTGGAAATTTTTTATTTTTTGGAAAAATGATTCAGAGCTTTGGCTTTGATACCATGTAAAGAGAAAATAATTGATTGATTTACTTCCAAGAGAGGGAGTATATATATATAGGAGGAGGCTAGCCTCCTCCTTATTTTCTATTCGATGTGGGACTAAATAAGTCCCCCACAACTCAACAGTCTTATTCCATAAAGTTAAGTATGAATGGATTCATCCGAGATGCTCCGATCGTAAATACTTTGGACATACTACTACTCAGTGTCCAAAAAAACATGGGAAAGGGATCCAGCCACATGAGCAAACCAATGAACTTGCGAACTCATCTAGCTTAAGGGAAGAGGAAGAGACGGAAGGAATTCTCCTAGGGGAGACTTTGGTCACACAGGACGGTGAAAACGGGGTCTGTCGGGGATCTGGGGGTGGGGTTTGTTCTGGAAAAAAGTTTGGCACATGTACTTAAGGTTCCCCAGACCTCTGTTGTTAGCCTTGGGAACAAATCTTAATAGTCCTCGAGCCGGGACACTCTCAAACAGCTAGTTTGAAGGACTCTGCCTTGATCACCTTCTCAACTCATCCTGACGCTAGAATGGAGGGAAGTACACAAAGAAGGTCCGACGAAAGACTAAAGGAGCCATCCCTGATGACTTGACTTTACTAGAATTTGTGCACTCTTTCATTGAAAGGGACACTTGTGGAACCTAGTCATGTTTAAACTGCCAAGGTAGCGAGTAAACAATCTAATATCAAAGGAGAATGCTAGAACGAAGAGGGAGTATTGCTGCCTAGTCGTGAGAGTACTCATGCGAACAAGAGGGTGAACCATAGGTTGCTTCAATGATTCCATGAATAGTTTAAGATCTTGATAGTTGTTGTTGTTTGTGGTTCTGCTAGTTCCTTGGCGCACATTGCCTAAGGGTTGTGTTTACGGGCTTTCTTCCTATTATTTACCATAAGATAGTAATAAATTTACCTTCTACGAAGCTTAGTGGTAAAGCTAGTAATAAATTTACCTTCTACAAAGCTTAGTGGGAAAGCTACGGGACATTACCGAGTAGGTCCAGGCATCGAGTCCCGGCATCGGCTAAGGGGTGGGAGGGGGTTTCGGGTAGAAATAAAGAAGTATATATATATATATATATATATACACGCCAAAAGTATTGCCAATTGTTCTATATCAAATCAATATAGAAGATACTCATGGTAATCCAATTTTCTTGGAGGTGCTTCTGGATAACTTTACCTTCATCTGTAACAACTTCAACATGGTTTTCATTGTCCACTACAGCAAAGGATATGTTACCCAACCAAAGAATTGCAGCAAGCATTGCAAATACGCTTTCTTGATCCTCTTGACTAATATGAACAATATTCATAGCTTCCTGAAAAAAAAAAAGTAAAACAAATGATCAAAATAGGAGCGTTAAAAGGGCTAGCACAAAAGCTCAGCTCCTAGTCCCCAAAGTAGACTCATTTTGCTAGGTGACGAATAGAAGTACCACGATGACACGAAACCTTTCAGCATCATCAACTCCAACAATTGAAAAACAATTGCTCTGCTTCAAATAATTGTACTCATCCGCATTTTTCAAGTTAAGTTTCTCTGATCCAGAAGTGAAAAAGTTAGTATACAGATGAAATCGATTTGCAGGCATATACATAAATTGGGCTGAAGAAATATGATATTTGTTGAACTACAAGTAGTTTAGCAATAGCGTTAAGGGTCGAGAGACTTCAAAATGCAAAGCATGTAAAAGATGCTACTGTGGATCATATGGTTGATCACAATAAATTGGTTTTAAATCTCATCTTCCCCTATGGCTGTTTATTACATAGATTAATAACCTATTGTTTTACATAGACTCCTAACTCCCTAAAATATTATTTTACAAATTAATAACCTATTAAAATATTATAGTTACAAATTAATAAGCTTTTTCTTACAAATTAACAACCAGAAGTGAAAAAGTTACTGTAAAATATTACTTCTCAAAATGGCAATCAAACAATGGACTAGAAACATGTATTCCTAAGATAAAAAGTGAAATGGAACAGATTGTGCACCTCTAAGATATAATGGCACACCAGCACAGATCTGATAAAAAATATGATATGACCGTTCACCAACTGCACATTGCACAACTCTTGACTGCTCGAGCCATAAACAGTCATCAGAAACAATGTAACACTATGCTCAAGTCAAGAGAAAATAGCATAGCCCCAAAATCATATAGAAATACCTTCTCGAGCAGAACTGTCCAGATAGAGCAGATAGAATGGAGACATGAAACAAGACCACCAAAATTAAGGTCATCTTTCAAACAAAAAGTAAATAATTAGCACAATGATCTCACAGAGAACAGAAGTATGTAGTTCTTACAAGTCTGAATATTGGCACCACAAATTTTCCCTGTTGCACTGAAATGAATCTCAATCAGCTTTCCCTACAATCACAGAATCATATATATTAATGACAAGCATAGTACGCATTTTATCAAAAAGTTCTAAACCTAATTGTTTGATAAAGGCAATAGTACAAAATATATGGATAGCTCATAAAAAAGTTATGGGTCAAACAGCTCACAAAGCGACTAGAGTTGTCATTTCTTGATGTTTTAGCGTTGCCAAATGCCTCGAGTATCGGATTAGTCTGTAAGATTTCATACTCTATCCCGCTGCCTCCTCCAAGAGAAGCCAAGTATTGCATCGCTATCTTTGCTGTTTCAGTTTTCCCTGCTCCACTTTCACCGCTGGTAAGCAGAATGCAATAAGAAAATTAGTGTTATGAAGGGATTTTGTAAATAAATGACAAATGTGAAAAGGAAGTTCAGTTTTGGTATTATGAGGACAACTAGAAACAAAAAGACCTTAGTATCTCCAAGAATATAATAGTGATTATGCCTTCAAGTTCTAAAGGAAATAACAGTCGGCAATAAATAGATAGGGGTAAGGCTGCATACACCTTGACCCTCCCCAGGCCCTATGTAAGCAGGAGTCTCGTGGGATTCTAACTGGGACTAGTTCTAGGAACAAATTAAACCCTCAGATTAATCTTCTCTGTCCAACTAAAAATTCCTTTTTGACAATGTAGGTTCGTGGATTTCAAACTATGAGGACAAAGTAAACAATAAAATTATGACAACCCCTTGAAAACCATCATGGTAAGGTTTACTGCTTTGGCATGTTACATTTAGAAGTTGCTTATGGACTATGAAGGGGTCAAGGGGTTGTCATAATTTTATTGGAGTATCATATTAGTGTCCCTTGAAAACCAGTATTCGGACACTCCAAATACTGGTGCCCTGTCCATGCATCGTTGGTCCCTTGTCAAGCTGTATCATATTAGTGTCCATGCAACATAGGCTATGGATCATATAAAACTCAAGGTTCACAGTATCGGAGTCGATATCGGGCCATTTCTATGAGTATCAGCATCGGCGGTATCAACAGTATCCGCGGTTTCAGATTGGAGTATCGGGTATTTTTAGTATCGGAAAGCAAGTAATTATTAATAAGTTATTAACATTTAGAAAATATATTTTATACATTTAGACATAATTTTAAGTATTTTCAATGTTGTTTCTTAGTAGTTTTGAAATTGAATGAAATCTACGTTGTACTGGGCGCTAGGTGAGGCGACAACCCACCCACCTCGCCTAGGCACGCCTAGGCGCCAGCCCAGGATACAATGCTATTTTGCAAAAAATTCTGCAGTTATGCATATTACTGTTATTACAATAAGAATATAACATGAACATCCACCAATTGACACAACAACATAGCCTTAACATGAACAAAACATAAATGAAGACTAAAGAGAGGAAAGGTATAAAAGAATTCGAAATTTCGAATAATGAAAGCAAAAAAAAGGAAAAGTTGAATAAAAAAAATGTTCATGTTCATATAAGAAGCAACAAAAGCATAAAAGTAAGCAATAAGCAATATAATAAGCATTAACATAGATTTATCCATGGTCGACCCTAGGCTTCCGTCTTTAAATTCCTCTGGTTGACCCTAGACGTTCGCCTAGGCGTCCATCGCCTCACACAGTGAATTTTTCCATAGGTCAAGGCGAGCTCCCCTCAACCTGCACATCTAGGCTGCCTAGGCGTCGTCTGTGACAACATAGAATGAAATAGTAGTCACCCTTCCCGATTGATTTACATGAGACAGATAAGTTTTCTTCTTTTACATACTTTATACATTTAGACCCTCAATGTCGACATCGGTTAGTATCAGGTATCGGTCGGTAACGGATTGGGACATGCCAAACTGTATCGGTATCGGCCGTATCGGTTCGGTATCGACCGATACTGCAAACTATGATACAACCTAAAGATATGATCACCTTAAACATTTGTTTTTCCTATGTAATATGTGATCGAAATAGCATTAGATGTGCCTCTTATAATTCAAAGACCAATCAGAAGGCACTACACCGTTAGAAGTTTAGCTACAGTTTGAACTTTGCAACAGTGAACTGACTCCACTCGAGAAATTCTGAGAATTCGTTATTAGAGAAAATTACATATGATAACTATAGTTTGCAATGCTTGACTGACTCTGCTAGAGGAAGTCTAAGAATTCCAACAGAAAGTGGTTTATGAACTTAGAAGCTTTGCAACATATTCTAAGTTTAATGTAATATAAAGCATCGTTTATATGTAGTTTGCCTTATCTTTATTAGCCTAGTTGAGTTCCATAGAATGTACTAGGAAGGGGGCGTACTCTCTTTGTATTCACTCTTTCCATAGAAACCAAGTTCATTATGTTAAGCCAACTTCTCAAATAGTATTGGAGCATGGTCTTGACCTAACTCTTCAACCTTTCCAAAAAGCTAGACGACATCTTCTTCCTCAAGCCTACCCGAAAAGCTAGCCTACCTTTATTCCTCTCCCCTAACCCTAACCGAACAAAGGAAGAACTCAATCATCACCAGATCAAAACATTTTTTATGTGTCACCTCCGCTCAACTCTAAGAAGGAAAATGTTGTCAAAAACCTGAATAATAGAATTTAAAATGCATTTTCCTTGACTAGGAACAGTATCAATGTACGAAAGAATAACAAACCTTATAATTATTGATTGATTGACTTCATCTGCATGAAAAAGAAACAAAATAGCAGTCTGATGGTTAGCAGATAAGTAAACTATTTTAGAATGAAATTGCCTTATTAAGCCTGAGATCAATTACCTCTCATCATTTCCCGAATAGCAGTATCAGTTATTGCATAAACATGTGGGCCGTCCGCAGATTTGTTTCTATAAGCTTCAATGAAATCATTTCCATATAAATGAACTTCCTTAAATGGGTTGATGGCAACCAACACTGGTCCTGCCTTAGTCTAAGTTGAGGATGCAAAAATAGACACAAAATTAAGGATATTACGAGGCATTTGAAGTTAAAAGAAAAGAATTAATTGAATCAAGTACTCACGTAAATCATATCCTGATTATATCTATACTGAAGATTGTACAATACTGATGGTTCGTGTAAATAACTCAGTTGCATCAAATCATCCACACCATCAAGGATATCAGGGTTTGCAGGTAACAGACTCTCAGATTTTAACTTCAATACCTGCCAAGTGAAGGTTACAGAATAACCTAAATAATTAGGAAAAGAGAAACAGGAGAAATTTTCTGACGTTTGCATGAAACATACTTTTCCCTCAGGAAGAGATACAACAGACTCTGTCCCAGAAGTAGAATGTATTCTCCCTAGTACCCAATCGCCATCTGGAAGCTGGCACCAAACTTGAAGTTTCTGAAACAATGAACTTCAACATGTAATTGCAATCAATAGACATGATATTTTGCATTTCACAAAAATAAGATGTCACTAAAAACAGTTCAACAGCTTTTCCAGATAAATCCATCGCTAAAAATAAAAGTCAATTGATGAACACCCTCTAGGCTATAGCTCCAACAAACATTCGTTAAACATCATCTATTTAAGGTAGTGAAGTAGCAGATTTCAACTAGTTCTTAAAATGAAACAACCAATGTAAATCAACAGTTGCAAAACCAATGTCAAAGAGCAATAGTCATAGCTTAACTGCCTCCGCATTGAGTAACACCATTTCATTTTCATCTGTTTGCCATTGCCATGTTAAGTTAAAATATTAAAATATAGGCCAAGGTATGTTGAAGTTGGATTAAAAACGAAGAGAGAGACTCCTATCTACGTCTATGTAATTGTTTTCAATTCACCCTGAGTGATACTTTGTTAGTGATGGGATGCTTATAATCTCCCCATATCCTCAACCGTATGATTATTATAATTTAGAGCCTTATGTAAGTTGGACTTCGATCTAACCTCCAAGTCCACCTCTTCCCTCGCTGTCAAAAATGACACGTGTGCTCTCTCAGATATTGTGAGGTACTACTTTCTTCACTCAATTCAGATGTTATGGAAGGTACATCTCAGACCTTAAATCATGTGCTCACTCTTTTCTAATACTAGTGAACTGAAGTCAAATCCACTTCAAATAATGAAGTAAAGTCCAGTAGAAGACCATGTGCAGAGGGGGTTGAGGATCCGCCAATGGAACAAACAATCCATAATTCTGGTCGAAGGATCCAATGGATTTTCTATTGGCTGTGCATTTCATGTTGGATTAGGAGTGCAGTCATAGGGGACATTATTTGGACATTTCATATGGCTACTACCATATCTGTATTCATTTTCACATCAGAAATACAAATATGAATATTATTCGGAAAGAAAAATTGATAGCCATATCCAGCGTAACGAAATAGTTATCTTGTGATTACAAGCTGGTTATACAAACTAGAGATGATAATGAAATATGGTTTATTTGAGCAAAATGTGAACTTGAAAAGGAAATATGGAGTGATGAGCTTAAATTCCTTTTCTTCTCTTTTTTGTGTTTGTTAGACAAACTGTAGAAAACAAGGGTATTCAGAAAATATATAGTTATCTTGTGATTATGGATTTTCGATAGAAAAGATAGATAACAACACCAGTGTCAGTGCACACACACAACCTCAGCACCACCGCCGTTCGAGGACAACTAGTAACATCAAAGAGTTCACAAGGCAGTTATTCTTGTTGCTGTGAGCACAGCACTGGCTTTGGTGCTTCTACCACAAGCATGGGCTGGAGGGGGAGGGGAGTCGAGTTAGGGTTAGGGTTCATGAGGCACGTGGAAACGGAATGGAAAAGTAAAAGGTATTAGATATGGAAGGAATTGAGGAAGAAGGGGGAGGTTGTCAGACAGACTTGATAGGTGATACCTTGGGCAGGGGGGAGCTCGGTGGAGTTAGGGTCTCAGAGAGGATTTGGAGAGAGAAAGAAGATGGAGGGGGAAAAAAAGTCGAAGGGGTTTCCTGTAGAAGAAAAAATCGCAAGTAATTAACGGGAAAAAATCTGAGGTGTTTCCTGTAAAATTTGGTCACAGGCAAGGTTCATGACCATTAATCTTGACAGCAAATCTAGTGTAATGTATTAAGTTGCATATTTTTCACAGTTGAAGGTAGTAAGTTCCGTAAGTATGATAGGTGACAGTACTTAAAAGAAAATCATAGACTGAATTGTATTTTATTCCAATTTGTATATCATATTTCATTTAACCAATATGGATATCCATTGAATGTTTTAGAATACTTTTGAAATTTTATGATTATCTTTCAACTGTTAGTATTATTTTTTTATTCAGAAGTATCTTTACCTCTTTGCACCGAGTATGATGAACGTATTAGGAACATGCAAGATGTGGTTCTTGGTGTGTGTTCTTTGCTTTTATATATATAACCGGGAGAGAGACATGCTCAAAAATGCTACTAGTTGGCACCTATGGCAGGAGAGGAACAATAGAGTCTTCAATAATTAAAGGATAAAAAGTCAATGTCTACAAAGTATTATATGGGATGTGCAAGTGCTTCCGAAAAACTGCAAGAATAGGTCCTGACAACACTACTGGAATGCAGCAGATGGGTGTCTTTTGGGGAATAAAAACCTGAGTTTTGGTAGTATAAGGGTAGCAAGGGATGTATATCATTAGTTGTATTCCTTTTTTACATCAATAAATTAACTAATTACTTCTTCAATATATATATATATATATATATATATATATAATAAAACTTTCTCGAGAAGTCGGTGGGAGACTCTGGAATCCCCTCAAGCGATTGTGGCTCCCCGGCTAGGTTTGGGACCCTGGCGCGGCGGAAGGTGGTGGCAAGGTAGTCCCTGGCCACATCGACGCCGGCAGACTTTCGCTGTGGGTGACCTAGGGTTCCTTGGCGCGGCTAAGGGTTATGCCGGAGTGGCTGCGGGTGACCTAGGTTTCCCTGGTGATGATGCGGGTGATGGCGGAGCAGCTCCAGGCCACGATGGCTGCCAGGCAACTTCTGCTACAGGTGATTGGACCACCCTCGTACACCGGAGACGCCGCAAACCTTCGGGGCTGACGGGAACAAGCTGTCAACAGTCAGCCATGGTGAGATGAGCTTAGACAGGGGAAGGTGTCGACCTTCCCATCAGGTAACCACTAATTTTCCTAATAATGATTATAAGGAGCCGAGAGGAGGGGTCAATGGGATTATCAATCGCACAAACGGATTGCACAGTTATATTCCTTTGTTGAGAAGGGACAAATGGAGCTATGCATGGCAATGACACGCCCCTTGGTGGCCCTCCTGTGAAGCGGGATTCCACCAAGCCAGGAGCACGGAGTAAGTCCTGCGCCGAGATATGTGGACCAATAACAATGCAATCCTATGCTGAAATGCAATATGTGGAACCGGAGATATTCAGCGAACATAGACGGGTGGCCGACTTCACAGCAGATGATTTAGTGTCTACTTGGCAATTTTAGGGGCAGCGGTTATGAGGTATTTTTAGAGTACCGGTTATGAGGGATCCGATTTTGGGTGGTTTTAAGTAGCAGCTTTTAAACCAGTCCAACCCTTACATGGTAATTCATTAATGAGCGATTCTGAAAGTTTTTTACACGAATAAACTTACCCATATGCTCATATATAAATAAAATAATTGAAACATATAAAATAATAAAAACACATGAAATAATATAAACATCAAGATGAAAGTCAAGATGAAAGTACGAGAGAAAGATTTTAAAACTTACCGAAAAAAATAGCCCTAGTTTGAAAGAAATAGAAGTCCACATTTTATCAAAATAACAGAAGCACATGAAATAATAGAAACGATTGGATGAAAGTAGGAGAGAAAGATGTTAAAAACTTATTGGAAAAAATAGCCGTAGTTTGGAAGCAAAGAAGGAAAATACATAAGAGAAAGAAAAAATATTGTAGGTATAGTAGTTATAATTATATTTTTTTGTGAGGATATAAATGTAATAGAATCATAAAACCCCTCAAAACCCACCAATTTAGGGTGTTTATAAAGACGCCCAAAATTATATTATACCGGTTTTTAAAGATTTTTTAGCCGACCAAAACTAGTGCCTCAAAAAAATTACCAAGCAACAGTTTTTAAAACACTTCATAAATGGACGATTCAAAAATACCTCAAAACCGGTGAAAATACTGTTACCAAGTAGACCCTTAGAAGAAACAGATAAATACTGGAAGAATACGTTGATATTCTATGTTCCAGGGAATCGGCTGTTTATAACCAAATTAGGGTGGAGTTATTTATCATATGAGGGTATAATAGTAATTGTGGGTGTATTGCATATTAATATAAATAGCCATGAGATGCAACCTAGGGTTTTAGGCCCTTGCAATCTCCTTTCTCATATTCTATCTTCTCATACTTTTCTCCTTCTCTCCTCTCCATCTCCATCTCCAAACTTCACTTAGGGCATATGCCCAAAGGGTTTGGAAGCCACGAGGTCATATGAAAATTTTCTCTAGAGACAAGGGTTTCTTCTTTACGCGCTTTGGAATGCAAGAGGATGCTGAACGTATTCTACAGGGTCGTCCGTGATTTTTTTTATGGTGGTTTTATCATCATCAATAAATGACAGATAAACGCTAAATGAAAAAGAGATCCCTTTCATACGGTTCTTATATGGATACGACTGTCTGGCCTACATATTCAATATTGGACCACGCACATGATTATGAAATTGGCCAACCTAATCGCCATCCCCATTAAATCGGATGACATGACAGCCACGAAATCGCGGCTTGCATATGCGCGTGATGTTGTGAAAATTGAATCATCTACTGTGCTGCCATGGAACCTTAAGTATCATATTCCATCGGACGGAATATTTTCGCTAGTAGTAGAATACGAATAGGTTCCTCCGGTATGTGATGAATGTATATGTTTTGGACATCTGACCAGGATGTGCCCACGTGCTATGGACGAAAAACAAACAAACATGGACACGTCAAGTTAGGAGCATCCAGAGGACATAGATCGTCAAGCTACTGGAGACATAAGGATGGGAAAGCGGGGAAGCTACCAGTTTGTGTGGGAGGACGACTGCGACCAGATGAACGAGACGGCTATTGTCCCTGCAGAACAAGTTCTGCCACATTCAAATTTAGGATCAACGGAGAGGTCTTTGATACCAGAGAAGAGGGTACGATGTTGTCTGCGGAAGCAGGGGATGTCACCCTTAGTTCGGATGTCAAGAAAATTAATGCAAAAAAGGAAGGTTGATGTAAGGAAGGACCTTTAATAAATCAGGAGATGCCAGAGGCAGGGAACCACTCTATACAGACGCGAAGACAAACCGAAGGAGCTTCCAAAGGAAGAAGAGTAGGTTCTTCGAATAAGTGCTCTCTTAATTATACTCGAAAAAAGAGCAAACTGCAGATGTTCGAGGTTGACTCGAGCTTCTCTACGTTGCAAAACTTGGAACCATAGGAAGCGGAGCTCATTGTGGCTAACCCCGCCTAGGAAAAGATACTACAAGAGGAATATATATATATATACTTAAAGAGCTGGATACTCCCCTGAGAGGATTCTAGCATAATCTTGAATTTGTTGAGTATGTTGTATGATGATCTGAAAGAATAGATGATGTATTATTTCATTTGCAATAGAGATGTAACTTCCCATTACTATTAATAAAATTACCTTTTCCAATAAATATATATATATATATATATATATATATATATAATCAGTCAGGTGGTTTCATATTATGGAGTCAATCTATGTTACAACTGTTGGATTTGGATTGCAAAGCTGAGAATAAAATGTGAGAATTTCAACTTAAAAGATACAGTTGTAAACTTAGTCTTGCAATATAAATCTAACGGCTATAACATAAGTTTGGTTCCATAATATGATACCACCCGGATGGTTTTTGAAATATATATATATATATATATATATATATATATATATATATATAATCATATTATGGAACCAACTTATGTTATAGAAGGCGAACCCACATTGGGGCATGGGGGGCATCTGACCCTACTCACTTTTTAATTTTTTTTATACATCATTGGTATGTGTACAGTAATATATGCTGCACACGCCACCCATATAGCCTACACTGCACACTGTGCAGTGCACAAAACTGTAGCTTGTAACTGTAGTCTAGTCTCCTAGAGTAAGGCTCTAGAGGAGGAGCCTAGAGGCTAGAGGGGTAAGAGGATTGTAGCTTGTAGGAGTAGTAGTAATAGGCGGATATGACATACATGCATCAAATTAAAAAAGAGGTAAAGCCTTTCTTTTAGGCTCTTGATAAAGGCACTACAAAAATGACTCGAGGCTAGCCCAGTATTGGTGCTAGTCCAGTTAGGAAAAAAATTTACTCAAGTTAGATCAAATTTTACTAGGGTTGCCTACCCTCTTCACCTCCCTCCTCCTGCTCCTCCCCCACCCCATCCCCCTCCGGCCTCTCCCCCTCCCTCCTCTCGCAATTTTTTGCCTCTCCGCGTCGTTGACCTCGTCATCAACAGCCGCCGCCGCCGAGCCGCACCTCAAGCACCTTTCCGTCGGCTCCGTCACGAAGGCAATGAAGAAGAAGAAGCAGCATACGGGGGGCTACGCGTGACAGAGGCATGCGCTCGCCGGAGGCTACGACTATGCTTCGTGTCGACGACGGCGACAACAGCAGCAGAAGCGACAGCAGCAATAGCAGCAGCGGAGGCGAGCGCGTAAGCCTACGCCTCGCCGCCGCCCCGCGCGCATCCGCCTCCTCCCCCGCCTCCCGTCGCAGCCGCCTCCTCCTCCTCCTCCCGCTCCTCTGCCTCGTCCCCCCTTCCGGCCTCCACACAGCCCCGCCCTCGTGTCACCTCGCATAGCCCTTCTCTCCGGACTGTCAAAATTTTGACAGTCCTACCAATTGGAAGAAAAATAAGTTGACTTTTTAGTACTGTCAAAATTTCGACAGTCCTTCCAATTGCTAGGACTGTCAAAATTTTGAGAGTCCTTCCAATTTGTACGATTGTCAAAATTTTGACAGTCCTGATTATAAAAAAAATCAATTGGAAGTGGACAGCCCAGTGAGTAATTTTTGGGAGTGGCAAACTTGTAATTATCAATGGTAAAATTTTGGCTGTACTGAGTCTTTTTTGTAGTGCCTTTATCAAGAGCCTTCTTTTATTCTACTATTATGATGTTAGGTTTCTGATTTCTGTGCTACCATAAGTTTTTTTTTTCTTCTTCCAGAGTTCACTTCCTCTCTCTCTCTCTCTCTCTCTCTCTCAACTCCATCAAGAAGAATAAGAAGAATGGAGGAACATCAAGAGTTTTTTGTTGCCGTCAAGGAGCTGAAGCTGCCAAGCTTCGAAGCTTCAGACCTCGAGAGAGAGAGAATTTTATGAAGCTCTCCTTCTTATGTTCTTTCTTCCCGCAATGGAATCCTTCGAGGCACTAGTTCCAGAACTATGGTTTTATTAATAAAAATTGTGGTCTCACTAATGAATTGCATTTTGAGAACACCCTTTCAGAAGGAATGGTAGTTTGGTAAGTTTCAGAGCTTCCTAATATTAATTTAATTGAAAGCCACAAGTACGATATATGGAATATCTGCGTAATTTATAACAAAAAAAATTTGACTTTGTTTACATTTGAAGATAACCCCCGTCTTTTAAATTCCTGAGTCCGCCCCTATATATATATATATATATATATATATATATATATATATATATATATATATATTTTAGAAGAGATAATTGTGTTACAAACTTCTAGTCCAAAGGCCTACAAACTCGGCCAGAAGGCCCCACACATCCCGGCCCAAAGACGCGCACATGCACTGCACTAGAACCGCACATGCATCGCACCTGCAACGCCCCTGAACCGTACCTGCACCCAACCGCTACTCACATTAATTCCTCCACATGGAACTAAATATGCTTCTCCCGTTGCTCGAGCCTGCAACCTCTTGGGGGGATATGCCTCACTCTAACCACTTGAGCTAGAGGTCCTTGGCATATATATATATATATATATATATAAGATAATTGTATTGATATCCAAAAATGTGAAGCATGACTCAAATGCCTACTATCCTACAGCACACAAAACACTCCATCTCCAACTCATTACAAAGCCTCACTAAACCCTATAATAACTCATTTATTCCGAGCACTAGACCGAGTAGGTTTAGTGTCCGACGTTTTGTGCCTAGCCAGGGTTCATCATGCTCTTGCATGAGTTGCAACCATCTGTCATTGACCTTCGTCAAATTATTTTCTCCCTACGGCTTCTCCATTCTGAATGGATGAAGTCCGAAGCATCCCCGCGATTCACATCGGTCGAACTCTCTGCTAGGTTAGGTAACAGCTTTTGGAAATAGGCTTACTGGCGACAGTCTTTGAAGGAAGCTCATGAGGTGGTAAGACCACATCTCCTATGGCCTTTGCACTCTCCTCCTGAACTCCAACCAGTCCGGTCAACTATTGGCTAAAATCTCCTCTCAATCTCCCATCAGGCTGGTCACTCCTAATCTTGACAAGTGACCGCTCTGGTGGCAGCTGGTCGGGGTTCTTGTAAAGAAGTTTTGGCACACCCTTCAGGCTCATAGCTTGTATTATACGATGGATCTGCAAAGGAGTGACAAAGGCTGCACTACCTTTAGGCGAAGAATTTAGGCACATATTCACCGGCTCCACGGTCCATACGCGCAAAAGGACCTCAGCAAAATCTTCTTGAATGTTATCTCATGTAGGTTATGGACAGTGCTACTCCTCATGCCCAATGGCAGACAGGAGGAACACCCACATACTCTATCGGAATTCGAAGCGTACGACCCGTCAGCAGAACCATCAGTATCACCAAAAGCAAATCTCGAATCGCAGTTATTTCCACTAGCATCCGAGCAAACGCAACTATTGGAGCATCCATACGAATAGAAACGCACACAAAACTAGCCATCTTCTCATGCATCAATCTACTCCATAACATTAATGGCAACTTTAGGGTCTGGATCCAACCCGAAATAGTTGCCAATAGGTCTCTCTCAAGCACCACATCCGCCGCCCATCGCTTGATGACCAGCAACCGTCTATCAATGATCCATGCCCCCCCCCCCTCCAACACAGATACAAGATCTTGTTCCAACTCGAAGCGAGCAAAGAAAAAACCGTTCTCTCTCGAGAATAGTTCAACCTTCCCTATTACCGGCAATACACGTCGAATGTAGGACAAGAGCTGTGTATATGTTGGATGAACTCCCACCACGTACCGAGTTAACGTCAACCCCCATTTGGCTGAGGCATCCTCAAGTTCGTCCTCAGAGACTTTCCACCATACGAGCGCCATCTCTCTCATTCAGCGATCGTAGACCCAGACTCAGGAACCTTAGGTATACACACATCCACCCATCGTTCTGGTCGGAAGCAGCATTGGAAGTAGGTGCATTATATAAGCGTCCAAGTGGCTATTGTCAAGGAGCATTATTAGGGCCATGTGCACATTGCACTCCTCCCCTTATTGAGGCATCGCTTTCTCTGCAAACGTTGCACACCTCTATTTGTTAATGCCCCTATCTCTTGATTCAGATCTTCTGCACTTGCATTCTTTGTCCCCTTGCAAGACAACCCCTGAAAGGTCTTGATACTCTCTTCCCAAAACTATGCGTGCTCCTTTCGAGAGCCCAACCTCCTCCTGATAGATTACCCACAGCTTGCTGCACAGAAATTGGCATGGTCCCAGCCACTTGTTTCTTCCTCGCCTTCCGATCTTTAACCTTGGCCCAGCCCTCATCCTCTTCCATCGGAACAGAGCTAGGTTGTCGATCAGGCCTTATGGGAGGATCCCATGCTACCGGATGATGGAGTTGATCTTCTTCCAGTCAGAGATGGACTTCTGGGAGGGCTGGCGGGGGGGGGGGGGGGGGGGGGGGGGGGGGGGTACAACTGGTGCAGGTTCTTGTCAAGTATTCAAGAGTCTTATTATTTATAATACCTTTCACTAGTACTTGTTCCATAATCAGATACCGGCATGCCATCCAAATCTTTTTGTGAACCAATCATTTGCCATCCATGGGCCAAACCAAATGCTTGTATGCTCACCACTAGTTATACTCTTGAGTCTTGATATATTGCAGAGCCTTCCTTTTCCTTGGCAGGGTAATTTATGAGTTGCTGTCTTCAATCATGTCTCAAAAATTTCCTCCTCTAAGGGTTGTTTCTTATCTATTCAGCCCAGAGGAAGATCCTATTTGGAATTTCCACAGCAGTTTCATAGCACATCCTTCTTTCGTATCAGTCGGTCTAGACTCTAGAGATCCCCAGATCTCCTTCGTTTTACAAATACTTTCCAAACTGATAATGTATACCATTTTTCATGTGAAGTTTGAACAAAATTGTCAGTTTCATAGCACATCCTTCTTTGATATCACTGTATCAGTCAGTCTACACTCTAGAGATCCCCAGGCCTCCTTCATTTTAAAAATACTTTCCATATTGGTACTGTATACCTATGTTGCACAGACATGCCAAATTGGTCCCATGTATCCGTATCGTATCCGTACCCGTATACGTGCACCTGAAACATCTGTACCAATAGCTTTTTGTAGCAGAAGTACAATCTTCAATAGTTCAATTCTTCCAGTAAAGGAAGAAACTTTGCCATCCTTCTAGGCTCCTCCTTCGGTATTCCAGTAGGTGGTGACAATCCGGGTGCTTCAGGTAGTTAACTGATAATGGTAGTCCCAAATATTTCATTGGTAGAGCTCCTTCTTCCAGTTCCATAGCAAGCTACCCTTTTAGTTACAATGAGAAGTGAAATACACCGTGGTCTTCTATTAATGTTCAGGCCAGGGTGGAAGAACTCCAAAATGTTCTTTAGCTTTTTGTAATACTTCTTTGTGGCTTTCATTAGGATCAAGAGGAGATCAGCATAAATCAGGTTAGTGATGGAACAGCTAGTACGATTGACAGTTTTCTTTTTCCTTTTTTAAACTAGATTGAAAGATATTCACTACTGGAGTCAAAAGATATGATGACAAGCTCAACAATGAGAGCGGCCAAAAAACACATTTTTCTGCAAAAGATTAGGGGGTATGTACATCCTTATTTACATAACTAAATTAAACCCTAATTAATGTCAATTTTATTATCCAAAACTCAATCTCTAAATACATCCATATAATAGAAACAAATGAACGCTGTATAATCCTTGAGGCTTGGTCTCACTGGCGGGCCCAAAAATATTTTCAAGAGGAGCGAAAATACACTAACTTGAAAATTTAAGGGGAGCATCACATAGTATAATATAAAAATAAAAAATATTGTGGCTAGCAAGGTTTGAACCCATCACCTCTTGAATAAAATACTTATTACTTAACAAAATTAGCCAACCAATTATCTATTATATAAAGAAACTAAGTTATATATATCATAGACAAAAGAGAATATATAGGAGTACATGTAGGGGAACCGAAAATTCAGGTTCAGGGGAAGCAGCCGCTCCCCCTCAGTCTAGAGTGGATTCGCCCATGCTTGGTCTGAAGGAACCAAAACTCGATAACATCCAATATCCGATAAAACTGCATAATGTATAAGAGAAACAACTAAAGTCAAATCAATCTCCTGGGCTCTCTCTTCGCCTCGAACTTGGGATGGTTCGCTATCACCTATCCTAAGAAATGTTTCTCATTGACACCTAAATGCATGACCATCTGAAGTGGATCAGAATCAATCTAGATTCACAAATGCTATTTTACTAAATATTTTCACCCCGGACATCTAACATTTCTGATCAAGATTGATTTACCAAGAAATGTGACGGCAAGATGATAGCCGGTACATTTTTTTTTCATGTAGCTCAGCAACCAGCAGTGTGATTGTCACACAACAATGAACTTTACCATCATAGAAAGAGTCAAAAACTCGACATTCTGCAAGTGCTTTTTCTAATAGAATAGTTCCGATGCAGTAAAGACTGTATTCAGTAGCTATAGTAACTGTTAAATTCTGGAGCTGCTAATGCTATTGCCAATATATTTGACAGGTTTCATCATCATCATCGACAGCATTGGTCTAAAGTTGCTACAGCTTTAACACTGATGAACAAATAATGTCATTCATTGAGTAGTCTAAACGTATTTCTTGACAAAATATAAAAAGGAAAAGGCAAAAGCTCACCTTTGTGGGGCCGTAGGAGGTGGTATCGCCCCATCTGTACTCGATCCTAGGCGCCGGCGCCGGCGAGCTCTCGGTCAAGCGCGCCAAGCCCGAGTCCGCGGTGTTCTCCTCCATGTTATCTCTACACTGGCTATTCCCATCACTCCCTCCACTATTCACTACCGAACTGTACGGAGAATCGCCATTGCTCTCCTCCGCCGCCACGGCGTCGAGCCAGCCGCCAGTGCTGCTTCCGTCTACAGCTTCCTCCGCATCATCATCAGCAACACCGCTGCTGTCGCCGCAGCTGTCGAATCGAAAATCCTGCGCGAGGGACTTGACGGACTGGAGCTTCGCGCGAGGCTTCGCGGCGGAGGCGCCGGATCTCTCCGTCTTGCTGCACATCTTCTTCTTCTTCGAGATCGGGATCTTCGGCACCTGCTGCTTCTGCAATGTCGCCATTAACCCTCTTATGGAAACCCTAGAAATCTAGACCAGTCTCAAATATGGTGAGGGTTTCCCAAAATGTAGAAAATTTGGAACTCTTGCAAATAGACACACACAGTGTGGAGAAGAAAGGAACAATTGTCTTCCTCCTCTCCAGTGCCTCTACTGGATTTAATAAATTTAATTGTTTTTATATTTCTTACTTTATGTGGAATTCCTTTTTCTAGTACCAATATCATAATTAGTGGATAAAACGTTACTTTCTTTCCTTTGTCAGTAGCGCGAGTCTTTAAATTTGGCAATTTGAATTTTACTAGAATAGCCCTCATGAATGGATACTAAACCTCCTAGCGTTACGGAAGCTGTTCCAAATTTGTACCGTTGGATTAAGATCTAAAGGACAGGTGAGGCTAACTTTTTCTCCACATGGAGGAAGCATGACAGAAGCTGCTTTGAACGGGGTCTGAGTGTCCTATCTTTGTGAATCATGACGACCCAGACAATGGAAAGAGGTCTGGATTCGGTCACCGACCACCCTCACCGTATCATTGACTTGCTGAGATGTCCTTATCATTTTCTCGTATGATATCAACATATTTATTTGGAAGCCATAAAAAATAATAATAATAATAATAATAATAATAGCAACTTATGTACAATAGAAAACTTTTTAAGAGTTTTTGAACAAATCCCTTAAATCTAACATATTTAGGATTAAGTTTCGAATCTCAAACTTAAATTGTTAGTGCCCTTTGTCATTGTCAATATCAGATCAATATTTTAAAAATCGAACAGAAGATCGATCCGACCAAGACATTGGATCGAATCAAATTGGTTCAACGACTGGGTTAACCTAAGTGGTCCAAATTCAATCCCTTATGGACACTAATTTTTACAAAAATATTTATTTACAATCAGATTTTAAAAAATAGTAGGTCAACATGAACCTGACCAAAAAAATTACCGGTTCACGGGTCCAGTTTTTAAAACACTGATCCAGACATTGATTCAATCCTTGGATTAATTAGGTAACAATATTATATTCCCACCATCCTCGTACATTTATTGTCAAATCCTCTCCTACTTTCTCTCTCAATCCCCCCTTATTCCTCCAACTCCCTCCTTCGCAAGCACGAATTCCCTCACCCTGATTAGCTACACTATCTCACTTAGGTACATTTTACATGATTTAGACTCAGCTTACTATACATGTATGTATGTGACATCGACATAGGAGACCTATATTGATCGATTTAACACTATAAGCTTGGTTAATAGGTTCACTGACTGTAGCATCCACTACCAAAATACTATATAATAATAAATAAATAAATAAATAAATAAGAAAACACTAGTAATTTTGTGGGTAAATTTTGTTATAAAATACTAAGTATAGTTTCATAATGATAATAATGTAACACTAGACTTCATATAGCTCGTATTAAGGTTTAGAATCATATTTAGACTATTTTAGAATTTTAGAAAATTTTCTGGAATTTTTGGATAAATAAAACATAGGAAAACCTAATTTTCTAGGAAATTTATAATTTATTGTAAGACCATATTTGCATATTTTTCTACCAAAATTTTATTTTATGGTTAAAATGCTTAAACATATTTTCTGTAATTTATTTAATTTTTTTTAGAATTTATTTGAATTTATTTGGTTTTAGAATAGACTAATAACTAATTTTCTAGGACTTCTAGAATTTATTGTGCAAACGTAGGAGCATAAAATGGCCCATAGGAGCATAAAATGGCCCAAGTATTTTATTTTATGGTATATAATGGTATTTTATATTTTCTAGAATTTTTTTGCAATTTTTTTATTTATTTTTTACACATTTATTTGGAGTTATTAGGTTAAATTTTAATTAAAATAATTTATGGTAATTAAAAATCCTTTTTTCCTAATTAAATATCCAGTCAGCCAAACTGGGCTCGCATGTCAGCCCACTATGGCCCAACAGTAGACCCAGTTGTCATGCACCACATATATATATGGGTATATGTGTTTAGGGTTTCTTTATTCCGCCGAAATTAGAGGAGAGAGAGAAAGAGAGGTTTGAAGAGAGTTTCATCTAAGATTTTCTCGAACCTCGAGAAGACATATCTCCTACCTTCGGACTCCACATTCATCTTCGTTCCTTGTGTTAGAACCGTATTGAGGTTATATTTTAGAATATCTAATTTTTTCAATAATTAGGTTCACAAAATTCTGTAAATTTCGTAGAGTGTCGGTTGTCCGAAATCTGACGCGTTTTGGTGTTTTCGAGATTTTGAGAGATCCTGAACTCGGAATCATAAGCTGGTTAAAGTTTCAGAAATTTGACACGATGATATACAACATATATTTTTTCCAAAATAAAAAATGCTAGTTTATTATTCTGTAAAATTCGTGTAACGTAGACATAACCAGAAAACCACCAAAAATTATCATCTGTACGTCATATTGGCGATAATTCTTTACTAGTTCAGATTCGGTGAAACCATTGATTTCAGCATTCTTGTAGTGCTAAAATCTATAGGATTTCGTACACAAATCAAAGATTTGAGTCAGTTGACTTTTTGGTCAATGGAATGCCTTAATTTGCGTGACACGGATCCTGAACTTGTAAAGTTAGCTTTCTTTGCACCAAAATTAAGGGTTAGAATTATAATCAGAATATAATTAGATTAAAATAGTATTTTAGGCTATTTTATTAAGAATTAAATAGATTAGAATAGAAACTGATTCAACCACTTTTGTAGATCTAACTTGTTTTAATTTATGTGACGGGGTAGATCGGACGACGTATTGAGTTGCGACTTCATCATTTTCCAGAGCAGACAAGTATCACTATAACCTATATTTCCAGTATTCTATGCTGCATGTGTTCTTTCCTTGACATTATTGGTCACCTAATAATTCTTGTCAATGTTCAATATTCCATGTTCAATGTTTAATATTCAATGTTCAAGTTTAAGGTTAATGTTAAAGTGATCATGTTTACTTGTGAGAGAGCCGAAAGGGGGAATAAAACTAGTATGCATGTGGTCTACGTAATGTACAAGTTTTTCCAATGTCAATGTTAGTAACAGTCGTTGTACCGCACATACCGACTGCCAGATATCCTAACCCATCAACATACGGAACACTTGTATTCTAAAACATGTTGTACACGTGATTTGACTGTTATTTCTATATTGTCTAGTTGTTCATCTTTCCTAGAGTATACTTCTACTGTTCCATGTCATTGTTGTACTCTTAGTGTCATGTCGTAGCATGTCCATAGTTTCTCTTTTCTTTACTATTGTTTCTTGCATACTTGTATATTATATTTTGTAATGTAGTATTATGGTGACTTACTCCAATCCTGACTGGATAACTATTTTTTAGCTTTAGATGACGTAGTTTGCCCCGAGGTTTATGGTGAGTACATTGGTGACGCCTACTTTGCCAATGTGTCAGTTGCTTCTACAGATGCGGAGTAGAATATTCCTTCTCATGCTTCTTCATATTATCCTTAACTAGTAGGCTTAATAGACTCTAGATTCTAGTTGCTTTTATTTTATTTCTTCCAAGTTTGTTCCCGAGACCATTTAAGTTGTAGTGGATTAATTCTTTAAATTATTTATTGAGACTATTAGTTTATCTCTTTGTCATGATTTATTTGTGGATGGTATATGGGAACTGTGTACTTGTTGTGGACCATTGTTATCATAGAAAGCTTACTATCGTCGATGTTGCGGCGTAGGGTGGGCTTGGCCACGTACTCGTATCCGAAAAGCGGGTGCAATTCGTGACACTAATCCGTTAATAATAATTCAAAACATATTTGGTATCATCCACAATCTAACCAGCCCAACTCATGATTAGAGAATACACTAGAATCCCAAAACCATACATGGTCCACTTGTCAGCCTCCTTATGGAAACACAATCTCGCCCTGACGGAGTTAGAGAAAAGGTAAAGTTGTATTCCTCATCTCTAGTGCCTTTAATAATTTAATTAAATTTAAATTAGGTAGAATTCCTTTTTCTAGTACTAATATTATAATTATAGATAAAGTTTACTTTTTTAGTAGTTAAAAGTTTTTAAATTTGGCAATTTAATTGCTAGATTAGCCCCCAATAGATACCCTAAGAAAGAGGAGACCATAAAATGTTACAAAATATTTTTCAAATTCAGATCGATGTATGAGGATACAATGGTAAGGAGAGGATTAACTTCTTACCACATGGAGGAGCATGAGAGAAGTCACTTTCAATAGTTTTGAGTGTCCTATCTTTATAAATTATAATAACCTGAACAATGTAAAGATCATTCTAGATTCAATTGCCAACATGATAGGATTAATGCTGCTTTGTACGATGCTACAAGAGAAAAGACATTTTTATGGTGTACAATCTGAGCCGTAGATATTTGTTTACAGTGCACAATCGCACGTCGTATTAGCCTATGTCGTAAAAAAATACTAGCTTTTACGGCGTATTCTGCGTGCCTTTTATACCCTTTCACGACGTTCATTACGCATCACGATACCTCAATTACAGCATACTGTGAATGTCGTTATTAGTCAATTATGGCATAATATGTGTGTTGTCTATACTGTAGGCAACTCTAGAGGTAGTGAATAGAGTAAAAACATAATAAAGTAATGTTAATAAATAATTAAAACTTCAGCAAGCATATAATCAGAGTTTAAGAAGTTCAGGAACGCAAACATCGTGATGTATCCTGGTATCCTTCGTGGAAGGCAGTCTAGTCCTAGAAACTATTATTCCATTTTAATCCACTATATACCACGAGCTTTGATCTGAAGTTCTCGTCGACTTCTTACAATCACAACCTTTCATCCGAAGGGATCGCCGACTTCAAACACTGAAATAAAATAACTTGGAAAACCAAGCTTTACAACTCGAACATACTTCTAATTGAAACCGCAACTTAGCAATAAAAGGTTGGAGAGTTGATCTTGGAAATATGAAGATTGAATAGCTCAGAATAGGCAAGTAAAAGAAATGAGTGAGTTTTAATGAAGGACTCAATGCTTATTTATAGTTTTTTAAGTGGGGCTTTGGGAACCGAATTTGGCCTAAACTCGGTTCCTAACATTCTAATTTTTTTGAACGGTGGATACCAATTTTTCAGGAGTAACGTTAAAAACTGGGACATCAGGGACCAAATTTGGCCCGAGTTTGGTGGGACCGAACTCAGTCCGAGTTCGGCTACTCTTGAGCCAGAATGTTGTGGGTTTCGGTCAGGTTTGTTTTGGTAGACTAAGATGTTGTTTAGGATTGGGTTTGAGCTTCTTAGTGCCAATGCGACTCGATGTACATTTGGTCCTATAAAATAAACACAAAATACAGAATAAAAGAGAAAATCATAACGACCAAATTTCTACTTCATGGGTTGAATTCTTTGAGCTTGTATTCAGTCTTTATGTGATGCATTTCATTTGATACGACGTCCCCCACAAGTTGTGATCATCGTCTGGTGCAACATCATTATGTATCAGTTATTCTGGTTATCGTCTTGTGCAACAGCAATGGCATCATGTATCATAGCATCGATGTTGTGAGTATCAGTTCTTCTTCCCCTTTGTCAAAGCATCAAAATAGGTATGGCTCCCCCGTAACTAATGAGACATTAAAACATAAAAGTGAGATAAACGAGTATAGATATCACAATATGTTCATCACACGTGATAGACAATAATAGATGGAAACCATGGATATCATAATCACACAATAGTGTACCATAAAGAGTATCATAAGGTGGAATAAGAGGGCAACAATAATTATTACATTAAAAAGGTACTGAGTTCCAACTAGCACAATAAAAATGCTAAAATATGACAAATAACTACTGAACATGAAAGATAACTAAAACATGACATACTAGAACATCAAATCATCTACAACAATACTAGATACTCTGAGCCGGAACCACTACCACTCCCCGTTCCCAAATATACGTATTTGGAGCTTATTATTTTCTTGCTTTCATGTTTAGTATATTGCATGAGACTAGACCCATTTTTTGGCTTATCTTGGTTCATGGTTTATTTGTTGTGTTAGTTTAATCATGGGTTTACCATGGTCTAAACCTCAACCTCTATGTATATAAACCAAACCTCTCATTCTCTCTCTTTATTACTTTATTGTTTTCTCTCTCTTAAGCTTTCTCCCTCCAAGTCTTAGGCAGAGAAACCCTCCATGTTATTGGTTTATTATGTTTGTTATGTGTTTCTAAACGCTTTTAATACTTGGACTTTATGGTTTTGATGGGTGAATTTGAATAGATCTATAATTAAAGTTTAGGTTTTTCATAGATTTTATGTATTTTTTAGGATTTTGATCTATTAAAACATGGTATTTTAGAAAATCAATTTTCCTATGTGATGGAGCACTTCATTTCGAGTATTTTAGATTTTGGTTCACTTGATTCAGAGTTAAAATAAAAATTTTATGGAGAATTTTTTTTTTGATTTTTTTTGGAGTTTTTGCCATAGTAGAACTTGTTGTTGGAGAAGATGAAGTTTTCATGTGGCCAGAGGAATATGCTGCCGAGAGTGCTATACTGCCAGAGTGTCATGCGGCTTGAGCTCTTTGCCGCATTGACTAGCATCCGTCCATCTTTGTTGGAAGCATGACTGATTTCTACACAAGTGTTCTAAAACTCCTTGTGTTTCTACTCGCTGAACGAATAAGAAATTCGCTAAGTCCAAGAAACATGATATACGACCGAGTGACTTATGCGGCAAGTAGAGCATGCGGCCACCTTCCTTGGACGCATGACTCTGAACCATTGGTACATAATTTTGTGATTTTTTTCTTTCTCTCTGACACACTTTATTGCATGTCTCATCATTCACATCAATCAGTTTATTTCAGTTTACTGACACTTTATTTATTGCTCATCACATCAACACTTATCCTAAGGAGTAGACTTTGACCCTGACATATGCGGCCTAGACTACATATGCGACCTAGACTTCTATGCGGCCTAGACTTCATATGCAGCCAGGACTTTCCATGCGGCCTAGAGACCCATGCGGCCTTAGTATTTTTAATGAATATTTTTCTTATTCTTTTCTGATTGATTGGGTTAATGGTTGTGTTATGATTCTAAGCAAGAATGGATTTAGTAACTAGACCTCGTGCCAGACATGACCATGAGCTAAGCTTGGCATGTACATGGAATGACTGAGTGATTGGACTGAGATTTTAGTATGAGCCAGACCAAGTGATAAGTGACTAACCAACTATGTGCATGACATAAGCTTCATATTACAATGTGATCTTGATTCATGTGACCCAATGTGTAATTAGTAATTGGACTCAAATACTGTATTCGTGTTGATACAAATTATTGCCTGAAAGTGTATATGATCGGATGTACACTGAGGTACGACATACCGTGTTACGTGTTAAGTGATATATTTGGGTTGTGCATCGAGAATGTCTCTAATTTCCTGAATGTATGACATTATAAATATACTTTTCCTCCAGCACGGGCATGATATGCGAGTCAAGTACTAAAGCTTGGCTAGGATATTGATTGATTGAATGTTGCATACACGCTCAGGTGAATCCGGACCAAACTTATATATATTCGTATCTAGCGTGCCCGTACTTTATACGACATCTTAATAAAAATTCTAATTTGACCATGCCTTGAGATTTTGAACACAATATAGGGCTAATTAGGTAACTAAAAGTGGTAACATTTGGAGGAAACGGTATCCCGAGATCATGCCAATGAACCTTCCCATCGAGATTCATTCTAGTGCACTGTGGGCTGGCTACCACAGATACTGTCACTACCATATTTTCTAGAGAAGGGGTATATTGGTCATTGTATAGTAGCTTGAGGGAGGGGTCAAGGGGGCCGGCCATATAAAGAGAGGGGGGGAATTTTTCTCTCCTTTTTTCATTCCAAATCTAGATTTAGAATTTCTCTTAACCAAATTCCTTCATTTCTATATCAAATCTCTACCAAAATTCTTCCCAATTCCTTTCCAAATCACCATTGGAGGCTAGTAGAGTAAGGATCTAGAAGGAGGAGGCAAGGATCTACAAAGAGGAGCAATGGTCTACAAGTTGGAGGCTCATTTCATCAATTTTGGAGGTTGTATTGGGAATCCATCTCCCAATAGGTATAATTTAATTTTTTTCCTTTAATTAGGTTCTAAATCTGTGTTTTAATCATTAGAAACCATCATATGTGATTAGGCTACCCATAGGAATTGGAATTAGGTTCATAGGAGGCCTATGAAGAAAGTTATGGTGTATTTATTTTGGAGAAATTTCGAGATTGACACAAGTTGTATTTGTCAATTGGTCAATTAGACCAAATTGACATGTATTTGATTGTGTGTGGCTAGTGTCGTGTCCATAATTGGATACGTGTAGGCAGTATTCCAACAATTTGGTGATACATATTGTTTTGGGGGTTTTTCTCTGACACGGGGCTTTGTGCATGTCACATTTTGACACGGACACGTAGATGTGTAATTCTTCTTATTGTTCATAATTACTATTTTAGACTTTCTCGTGTCCTTCGGGGTACGTTTGGTTGTGTGGTGGACTCGTTTCGTAAGCGTATCATAGATCTAGTGTGATACGGGTGCGATGCACTCCACGTGTTTGTTGTATTGCATTTCTAGATCAAATTTTCATTATTCGTAGCTATTGGTAATATATATATATATATATATATATATATATATATATATATATATATATATATATATATATATATATATATATATATATATATTGTTAAGTATATGTATATAGATATCTATATATATGTATGACAAATTTGACATATGCTTGATTGTGTGGCTAGTGTCGTGTCCATAATTGGATACGTGTAGGCCGTATCCCAACAATTTGGTGATACATATTATTTTGGAGGTTTTTCTCTGACATGGGGCTTTGTGCATGTCATATTTTAACACGGACACGTAGATGTGTGTTTAATTCTTCGTATTATTCATAATTACTATTTTAGACTTGCTCCTTCGGGGTACGTTTGGTTGTGTGGTGGACTCGTATCACAAGCGTATCATAGATCTAGTATGATACGGGTGCGATGCATTCCACGTGTTTGTTGCATTGTATTTCTAGATCCAATTTTTATTGTTCGTAGCTATTGGTAATATATATATATATATATATATATATATATATATATATATATATATATATATATATATATATATATATATATATATATATATATATATATAAATTGTTAAGTATATGTATATAGATATCTATATATATATATGGATATATGTATGTATGTGGATATATATATGTATATAGATATCTATACCTAGTACATATATATATATCCACATACATACATATATCCATACATATATATAGATATCTATATACATATACTTAACAATATATATATATATATATATATATATATATATATATATATATATATATATATATATATATATATATATATATATATATATATATATATGTGTGTGTGTGTGTGTGTGTGTGTGTGTGTGTGTGTTTACATATGTATGTGTATAATTATATAGATATAGATGTCTATATAGTTGTGTATATATATACATGTATAATTGTGTTTAGAGTTGAGAGTGTATATATATCGGTTGATACATATATATGAGTGTGTGGCAGTATTGAGAGGGCTCGGGGCAGTGGCCAACTACACAGTAACAGTTTCAGCAAGTGTGTATCAATAGTATTGAGGAGCAGTTCGAGCAACTAGTTGCAGCTGAACAGTGCATTCAGCTAGCAATCTGCATGGAGCTTCACAGCAAGGGGGTCGGGCACCATTTCAGCACTGCAGCTGTGCAGTTTCAGTAAGAGGGAGCTGTGCATCAATGCACTGAGATGCACAACAGAGTCATCAACAACAAGGAACTGAGAGAACAGTGCATTCACTGCAGAGTGAAGTGCACAGGGCATTGCTTAGCAGTTTGCTACTACACTGAGCATACAACAAGAGCACTGAACAGCAGTAGCAGCAACAACAAAGCCGAGGCAGAGGTTAGGCGTATAGTTAGCTAGTTGGGTTTAGTAGTTATCAGTGAGGTTAGATGGGTTAGTGTTCAGTTGGTTTAGTTAGTTAACTAGTAGTTTAGCTAGTTGGTAGTTATCTAGTTAAGTACTAGTTAGCTATTAGTTTAGCTCGTTTATTTGATAGTTAGCTAGTTTAAATAGTTATCTAGTTTAGTTAGTAACTATATGTATGTACTTATGATTGATTAGTAAGTTAGATTTACACATTATATTTATGTATCTCTAGCTATATATATGTATGTAAGTATATGTGTATATGTATTAGTTGTATTGATAGTTAGTATAGCATGGTGGTTAGTATTTAATATTCATATTAGTATATACTAGAAGTTTATATTAGATTGATATATATTAGTATATAGTTAGTGTTGGGTAGTTAACTATATGCTAGAGTGACATTACCTTGAGATGCCAAAGTAAATGTCAAGGTATTGGGTCGATACTCAAGGTATTGGATTTGAGTATAAAGATGAGGATTTAGTGGTGCGATACCGCATTGGTTCAAAGCCAAGGTATCCACTTAGCATTAGATTAGTTAGAATATTATATTATTGATGATTATATATGCATAATATGATATTTCCATATCTTTTTAGTGTGTATCTTGATATACGGTATCTTAGTGATTTCTAGTATCCTAGTTTAGCTTGTATGGCCTAGTTTTCTAGTACATGGACCCAATATCCTAGAGATAGACTCGTACAACCTAGAAATATATAGTTTGACCAAGTTTGACTATTTTGACTTAAGGTTGATCTAGTTTGACTATTTTGACTTAGAAATGGCTCTTTGACCTAGATGTTGACCAATTTAACTTATTTTTATTCCGAAACCTTGTATTGATGTTATATTCCCTATCTAGGTCTTCGAGGCACCGTACCGGACATCTATGATATTGTTCACCAAACTTCAGGCGAGTACATTCTCTGATAGTTTCTCGTTTATGATATCCTTTATGTTCATTGTATCTAGTGTAGATATCCTTGATTTCTTGACACGATGGTTACACAGATTGGTATATCTGGATCTCGTCATGAGATATTATTTCTTGGTATTTATGGTGTATCTTGTGCCAGTATTGTTTTATTGTTCTTCTTGTACATGTACAGACATTGGTTCATGAGGAGAGTGGCACCCTTCTTGTGAAAACCCGTGTCATAACGTACCATAGTTGGATCCACTATACCAGTCGGGGGTTGGAGAGTATGTAGTGTAGATATGTGATCATATCCTCCTTGTATCAAGTCTTGTTCATTGAATAGTATTAATCATACACCGCACGTGTGATTAGCCAGGCCATTACTCTTGTATTAAGTTTCTAAGCCGATCACATGTTAAAGCTGGTACTCACTCACTTAGTCATTAGTATTCTTGTTCATTGCCATATTGTTCATTCTTGTATTTATTTTCAGTATTTTCTTTATTGTATATCTCTTGTATCTATGTTGCATCTTGTATATTTTACATCTATTTACTGTTACATAGTTTATATCATTGATTAGAACTACTGTTAGAGATGTACTTTGCTCCTTTCCTGACTGGATATATTTTTTCCATATGGCACTGAGGAGTGGTACCCCACTCATTACGGTCCTCGGGATGTTGTGGGCTTAGAGTCAAAGACCTTGGCTCTGGAGGGTCTCATCCCGACTAAGACAGACGACCCGGGACTTGTAGCATCTTAGTTATTCCCTTTGTACTGGATTTGTCTCCAGCTTACTTTTATTAGTTGTCACGACCCGCACCCGGAATTTGGGGCACGAGTACGTGGGTACGTCCAGCCTACGCCGCAACATCGGTGGTAGAACGATGTCTAGGTCAATACTCTATCTAATCACTCTCTCACGAATATCCAACTCCATAAGGAGACACGGATATCACAATATAATATGGAATACTCAATCACATAACTAAAGCACGATGATATATCGAATAAATAAATGAAATACAAGACAAGTCTAAAATAATAAAATAGTCTAACCTGCAATCCATAACATCTAAATCTTCAAGTATGCCAGAAATAAGTCCTCTATGTCACAATCTGGAAAAAATATCCAGTCAGGATTGGAGTGAAGTACAAGCACTAACAGCAGTTCCATGTATATTGACAAAACTATAATACAGTGTAAAGAAATACAAGATGGATATATGTACTAGAAATAAGAAATACTGATGAGCATGAATATACTAGAAATAGAAATACTGGAGCATATGTCATCATCAATGATACAACTAGCAATGAACAAGAATACAAGTGCACGCTAGAATAATGAACTAGAATATAAGTGGATGCTAGAATAATAACTAGAATATAAGAAATGCTAGATCAATAAACTAGAGATACATGTCAAGAACATCTAGCTAAGTGTGTGAAATATCAGCATATTATGTGATCTACTTGGGACTGATCAGGCTTGTTACATATGATTATCTATGATTCATGTAAGGTCAGGCTAACAATCCGGATAGCTATGATGCGAGCAATAGTCAAGCTAATCACATGTAACAGGCTATGAGGCATGTAATGGTCAGGCTGTACCGACGTGAGTTGTGGGTGAGCTATGATGCATGTAGAGTTGGGTATGATCACATAATCTACTAATATTTTTCCGTTTCCTCAGCTAGCACGATGGATCCCAATCACGACTTCTTGTGACAGGTCTCGATCATGCCAACTCGTGTATACAATAGTGTCAGAATTATGTATGCTATACAACTAGAATTATAGAGATAATTAATATAATAAAAACTGTCAGAGAATGTACTCGCCTGTGGTCCTTAGCTGGTACGAGTCGGAATCCAAGTCCAAGTCCAAATAGCCTATGTATCACAATTTATCATGTCAAAAGATATTTTATTTTAATTTATTTAATTCTGGAATAATTACTCTAAAATCTTATTTTAATCTTATTATTCTGATTTCTAGGTCAATTCTTAAATTTTGTCCAAAGAAACTAAATTTTATCAACTCGAGACTCATGGCACGCAAATCGAGGCGATCTGTTGACCGAAAAGTCAATCGACAGAAAATTGACTTTTATGCATGTTTTCTTGTAGATTTCAGCAAACATGCTGGAATTTATGGCTCATCCAAATTCAAATTCGTTTGGGAATTATGGCACATACAAATTTCGTATGATTAAATTCTAACCTAGAAGTTCTACAGAATTAAAAGTATATAAATATTTTGAATTAAATTCTGGGAAAAACATATGTCAATGATATCATCATTATCTTTCCGAAACTTGAAACGGTTCATGATTCTGATTCCTAGTTCTCCCAGAATCGCAAAAACACCGAGACACGTCTATTTTTGGACATACTGTGCTCTGGGAATTTTCCAGAATTTAATACTCATAATTTCTTAAAACAATTTATATATTCAGAAAGTTAACCTCAATATAGTTCTAATGTAAGAAACTGGACCTCGTTTGGAGTCCGGAGCTATGAGTAATGGCTTCTGGATGATTAAGAAATCCTAGATGACAATTCTCCAAAATTTGGCTCAAAGAAAAACCCTAAGAATTATCACCTAAACTATTATATATATAGAGGAGAGAGAGAGAGAGCAGCCACGGCTCGAAGTCTTCCACGTGGCAGCCATCCGCTGCTGCCCGCTTAGATCGAACGGTCGGGGTTTGACCCGGCTCAGCTCCGCTGAGTCCGACTCGGACTAGGACTCGGCTCGGCTCGAGGTCGGCTCGGCTGCACCCGCACCCACCCCGCGGTCGCTGACAGGCGGGCCCTACCCAGTTCGCTGCGGGAGGCTGACAGGTGGGCCCCATGTTGGCTGACTGGGCAGAATAATTACTTTTATTGATTTTCTTTTTCAGAAATTAGTTTTTAATTCAGTTTTTCATAATTAACTCAAAATAAATGCTAAAAATAATCAAAAAATTTCCAAAAAATTCTAGAAAATATATTTGACTATTTAGAATCTAAAATAAAAGTTTGGTATATTTTTAATTATATTTAACCCTAAAATAAATTCTTACAAGTCCTAGAAAATTAGTGTTACTAGTTTTTAATTAACTAAAAATTGTGGAAAAATCCCAATCTCCCAAAATTAACCTAATAACAATATTTAAGCAAGAATTTCAGGATACGGAGGTTACAAGTCTACCCATCTTAAAAAAATTTGTCCTCGAAATTTAAAATCCTCAATAATTTTTTTTACCATCAAAATTTAATTTTATCAAACCATATAATCTTGGAGTAAATCCATATTGTTATTTCACAAAATTTTCAAAATTCTATAAATATCATATTCCTGGAAATCTTCAAATTTAAAATTAAATTCCATTCTTATCAAAATCTCCTCCAAAATTTTAAGTTAATAACTAAATACTCAAAAAATTTAATATCCAATCCTCTAATTGAAATCCAATCATTGCATATAAAAAAAAATCTCATCGAAAAAGTTTGAATTTCAAACACTAATCCATTAATCATCTTACTCCTCTAATTTAAGTCCAATCGATGCGTATTTATAAAATTTAAATCCTCATCCCAAAAATTTGAGTTCAAACACCAATCCATTTGTGATCTTATTCCTCGATTCTTTTTTCACACAATACTCAACAATGTAATACTTATGAAATCTTCAAATACCACCTTCAAATATAAATATAAATTTATATCTTGCAGTCAAATAAATATAATGATAATCTTCTTAAATTCCTCAAATTTTAATGACAAATTCAATTATATCTTAATCTTCATAAAAATCAATGATTTAACAAAATCGCCAATTCTGCCATATTAAGTTCTTAACTCTTTATTTAAATTAATGTTTATCCTCAAAATTTAAAGCACCTTGTCTCTCTCTGTTCAGTCATAACTTCTTCATTAATCTTCACTACGGTCAAACCCCCAACAATCAAGGTCTAAGAAGATCCTACCTACAATTATACAATATTCAATCTAGAGAAAATATGCATGGCTATGGTCTCTTTTGTCATGGTATTATAGTCTCTGTCAGGGTGTACTAATAACTACATTCTAGCAAGAAGATCATTGATACAAGCTATGGTACTAGAAAATTAATTAATCAATCAAATAGACAAAAAGAACAGAAGGAAAAAAAATAAAACAAAACATAGCCTTCTAACACAACTATAGGTTTAATGATGCATCCAAAGTTTGATACCCTTATCCTTTGGTACCACGGTTTCTACTACAAGCACACCCACTGCTAGCTCTCTTACCTACTGTAATTGTTTATACTTGTTGTTCTTATCACTCAAGTGCACACCAAGTGCAACACACCATACTAAGTACTTATCTCTCTAATACAACTCTAGATGGACACCCAAGTCAGTTTGCAGTGCCATCTCAAGCATGTTCAAGCCAACAGATCCTTACACATGCACATCAACCACTCATATACTGATATACATTTCTTACCCACCATAAAATTTTATCCTCAAAATTTAACTTCTCGAACAATTAAAATAAAATGTATATACTTTCCTCAAAAGTCAAATATTCAAATATTGAAATAAAATTGTAATCACTTACAAAATTTTTTATAGCTTTGATTATGTTTATTGAATTGAATTTGAATCCTCAAAAATTTTAATAACATAAAATCTCAACTCCTCAAAATTCTTAAAAATTAAAATTTATTTCTAATCTTCAAATTATAAATTTAAATCAACATCTATCTAAGTATATATATAAATACTCACAGTCTCTAACGCTCAAGGTACACACAAATACACCAATTATCTTCAACCCTCAACTGTATACTAAAATTTGTACTGCTCGGATTACTTGCACTATTACTTCCAATAATTTTCTATCCATATTAACTGATACATCAATCTAATATTATCATACAAGGTACTTACTATTACTACCATAATTCTCAACTAATCCTTGATATAGAAACACTAGCACTCTTGGTATAATAACACTAGCTTCATCACTTCACAACATATGCCCTTAATGTTCTAGGACACTAGCTTCATCATTAGATTACCTCATCACATTGACTAGAACTCATGATCACTTGCACTTTCCATGATACACGTGCTTCACTTCACTCCCAAAGGCAGGCATATGGTTCTATATCTCGATTGATGTATACGTATCTTCCTTTAACCTTTTACAGGCTGATACACTAATCTGTGATACACTTCATACCTTTCATGATCAATCTTGATTTTTCTTTACCCATGGCACACTCATTAATACCTTTTATGCGTATACATTTCTTTACTCTTGACACACCCAAGTATCAACCATCAAATTGAATATCATGCTCCATTAATTTTTAACACAGTTTTCCATGATACTTAATTGTTTACATGGATCACCCAATTACATGAATTCATGACTATGCTGGCTCTGATACTAACTCCTGGAACCATTACTGACACTCTTTACTCCCCCTTCCTATAATACCAATACTAATTATAATGACACCTTATCATAGAACCATTGGTACAAGGTACTACGCTACGGGTTATCTCTAGATCGATGCCTACTGCTCACATATCCAACCAAGAAACACTTACAAACTCACAAGCCACACTCTCAATAGTCAACACTAATACAAGATACATACCTAATTGCAAGTCACCAATTATCACACTAACAAGGATCCTTAAAGAAATAAAGCTCAAAAAGGAATTGGACTAAGGACTGAAGGTATCTCTACTGCTAGCGAAGAAAATGATTGAAACAAGGTCCTATAATAACAGAAGTGGATAAGTATTGAGATGATACTTTAAGAACAAATTTAAGATACAACATGATAATCATACACGTCTGTCTGAAATAATGACACACAGAATCATCGCCATGCCAGTAAGCATAGTTGCGGTAAACGATAGGTTCCATAACTGAGGTATACAATTCTATAATCATGTCATCTAGAATCCTCGCCGCGCCAACCGGTATGGCTGCAAGAGACTCTAAATTTTATAACTAAGATATATACATCCAAGGTCAGGTTCCTATGTTTCTGCCACGACAGCTAATGTGGCTGCAATAAACTCTAGGCTCCACAACCAAAGCAGACGTTTTACCTTTCTCACTGTCCTCATCAACATATGTCATCAGATGATACCAAAAATTTTAGTCCGTAAGGTTTATCTCGATATAAAATTAAACTCAACAATGATACCAAGAATTAAATTTAACAACTGATCAACAAGAATCAAACTCAATAACAACAAGTAAGAATGGACGGGAACAAGGGGAAAAGATTAAAATTGGAGATTATAATAAGATTCTCAAGGGTCATCCAGGAATCTCTCAAAATTTTAGGATTGAGTATCCTCTCTTATCCTAGTATCCTATATCCTATATCCTATCGCAGACACACAGTAGTACAACTAAGACGTCGTACTACCACGATATCGTACTACTTATGAAGCCTGACCTACATGGGCCACCACTAAAAATGTGTCACGACCCGCACCCGAAATTTGGGGCACGAGTACGTGGGTACGTCCAGCCTACGCCGCAGCATCGGCGGTAGAACGCTGTCTAGGTCAATACTCTATCTAATCAATCTCTCACGAATATCTAACTCCATAAGGAGACACGGATATCACAATATAATATGGAATACTCAATCACATAACTAAGGCACGATGAGATATCGAATAAATAAATGAAATAAAATACAAGTCTAAAACAATAAAATAGTCTAACCTGCAATCCATAACATCTAAATCTCCAAGTATGACGAAAACAAGTCCTCTATGTCACAGTTTGGAAAAAATATCCAGTCAAGATTGGAGCAAAGTACAAGCACTAACAGCAGTTCAATGTATATTGGCAAAAACTATAATACAGTATAAAGAAATACAAGATGGATATATGTACTATAAATAAGAAATATCGGTGAGCATGAATATACTAGAAATAGAAATATTGGAGCATATGTCATCATCAATGGTACAACTAGCAATGAACAAGAATATAAGTGCACGCTAGAATAATGAACTGGAATATAAGTGGATGCTAGAACAATAACTAGAACATAAGAAATGCTAGATCAATATACTAGAGATACATGTCAAGAACATCTAGCTAAGTATGTGAAACATCAGCATATCATGTGATCGGCTTGGGACTAATCATGTTTGTTATATATGATTAGTTATGATTCATGTAAGGTCATGCTAACCATTCGGATAGCTATGATGCGAGCAATAGTCAGGCTAATCACATGTAACATGCTATGAGGCATATAATGGTCAGGCTACACCGACGTGAGGTATGAGTGAGCTATGATGCATGTAGAGTTGGGTATGATCACATAATCTACGAATATTTCCCCGGTTCCCTAGCTAGCACGATGGATCCCAATCACGACTCCTCGTGACAGGTCTCGATGATGCCAACTCGTGTATACAACAGTGTTAGAATCATGTACGCTATACAACTAGAATTATAGAGATAATTAACATAATAAAAACTATCAGTGAATATACTCGCCTGTGTTCCTTAGCTGGTACGAGTCGGAATCCAAGTCCAAGTCCAAATAGCCTATGTATTACAATTTATCATGTCAAAAGATATTTTATTTTAATTTATTTAATTCTGGAATAATTACTCTAAAATCTTATTTTAATCTTATTATTCTGATTTTTTGGTCAATTCCTAAATTTCGTCCAAAAAACTAAAATTTATCAACTTGAGACTCATGGCACGCAAATCGAGGCAATCTGTTGACCGAAAAGTCAATCGATAGAAAATTAACTTTCATGCATGTTTTCCTGTAGATTTCAGCAAACATGATGGAATTTACGGCTCGCCCAAATTAAAATTCATTTGGAAATTATGGCACAAACAAATTTCGTATTGTGCATTGATGGTTAAATTCTAACCTAGAAGTTCTACAGAATTAAAAGTATATAAATATTTCGAATTAAATTCTGGGAAAAACATATGTCAATGATCTCATCATTATCTTTTCGAAACTTTAAACAGTTCATGATTTTGTTTCCTAGTTCTCCCAAAATTGTGAAAACACCGAAATGCGTCTATTTTCGGACATGTTGTGCTCTACGAATTTTTCAAAATTTAATACTCATAATTTCGTAAAACAATTTATATATTCAGAAATCTAACCTCAATATGGTTCTAACGCAAGAAACAGGGCCTCGTTTGGAGTCCAGAACTATGAGTAATGGCTTCTGGAAGATGAAGAAATCCTAGATGACAATTCTCCAAAATTCTGCTCAAAGAAAAATCCTAGGAATTATCACCTAAACTATTATATATATATATATATATATATATAGAGAGAGAGAGAGAGAGAGAGAAGCCGTGGCTCGAAGTCTGCCACATGGTAGCCATCCGCTGCTGCCCGCTCAGATCGAACGGTCAGGGTTCGACCCGGCTCGGCTCAGCTGAGTCCGACTCGGACTAGGACTCGGCTCGGCTCGAGGTCGGCTCGGCTGCACCCGCACCCACCCCGCGGTCGTTGACAGGCGGGCCCTGCCCAGTTTGCTGCAGGAGGCTGACAGGTGGGTCCCATGTTGGCTGACTGGGCAGAATAATTACTTTTATTGGTTTTCTTTTTCAGTAATTAGTTTTTAATTCAGTTTTTCATAATTAACTCAAAATAAATGCTAAAAGTAATCAGAAAATTTCCAAAAAATTCTAGAAAATATATTTGACTATTTAGATTCTAAAATAAAAGTTTGGAATATTTTTGTTATGTTTAACCCTAAAATAAATTCTTACAAGTCCTAGAAAATTAGTGTTACTAGTTTTTAATTAACTCAAAATTGTGAAAAAATCCCAATAGCCCCAAATTAACCTAATAACAACCTTTAAGCAAGAATTTCAGGATACGGAGGTTACCTTAGTTTCTCTGACTCATTAATATTATTATTTGACTTATGAGTTGTATTTTGACTATTCTATTCTTTTATCATATTCGTGATTGTTACTACCACATTCTAAAATAGGGGTATTTTTGACTGTTTAATATTTATAAGTATTGTGTATATTTATTTTAAATAATTGCATGATATGTGTGTATATATATAAATATATGTATAGTGTTCATTAAGGTTGAGTTAGTAGACTAGACCTAGAAGCCCACTAGATGAACCTTTGACCAAATTATAGGATTATGAATTTTAATTAATAATTTTTGGGATTAAATATTGAGGTTATAATTTATTATTATAATTTTATTTAATTGTTGTGTCTTACCGTTGTTTTGATATTGGGAGCGCTACACTAGCTTTTGCCTTCCAACAAATTTCACACCCTTATCTTAGACATGTCCGTCTTTCATTCTTACCTTTGTATAACTCATAAATATGCTCTCTTGTGCTTCTTTTTAGTCGCACAATATTCATCGCGGACGTTTATTTTAAATTCTAAATAAATTCAACTTTGTATCTTTGTGTGTTCCAATCAAAATTGGAGACACAATCTTGACCCATTTTGGGCAACCCAAATTATGATAATATTCTACTATGAGTCTTTTACGTCCATAATATTTGTGTCCCACCTAATTTTAATCCTATTTACTTCCAATTTATTTTAGAATATTATTTACATTAATTTTAATTAAATTGGTGTAAGGACCCAACTTGACCCAAAACTAGACCCAACACCAAACCAAACCCCCATTCACACCCTCAAGCTTCATACTAAACACTGTAACCTCCGATTTCCAATTTCCAAAATAATTAGATTTTAATTTATTTTAATATATTGAGTTTTATAAAATATTTCTCCTTGAAATTTTTAGTTGATTTTGAACGATGTTTGATTTTAGAAGGTAATTTAAAAATCTTGTATAAAAATCATTTTTTTTTATAAATGTCGCTTTCTTATAAAATAAGTACATAAATAATAATATATATATATTTCTAGTTTCAAATATTTATTGGCTTGAATCATAACATTATTGTTTTAACTAAATAGTTATTTAAAAGACTAGTTCATAAAGTAAAATGAATTTTTGGGATAGTAAATAAAATAAATGTCATACTTTCTAAGATTTTGCAAAATATATTAATTAGTAGCAAATTGAAAATTTGCTAGCTTTCCTAAAAATATTTCTGAAAATATAATCTTTATTTTTAATTTTTTAAATTTCCATTTCCTATTAACTAGCCAGCATCCTCATTTTTCCCACATGAGAAACTTTTTATAATTAATTCTGGGCCATTCATTATTGGGCCAACCCGCAACCCTTTAACCCACACCATCTCTCCCTATTTAAGTTCTCCTTCTCATCATTCCCAAGAAACCCTAATCTTCTAATTATTAGCTAGCCTCCACAATTCCCAAGCCAACAAGCCATCACCATCATCTTGTGTGCTCGTGTCCGTGTGTCCAGCATCCGTGTCAGCCGTGATGGCCTCGGGTCCGACCCTGGGTGTCCCACCGTATCCATTCATTTTCCTGTGTCCGGTTACAACGTTACAAACAGATTTTTTGTGTCCGACACACCCGGACACATCCACCTCCACCAGTACACCCAACCCCGTGTCCGACACACCCGGACACGTCCCTCACAGTTCAGCGAACCCGCCGTGTCCACCCCGGACATGAACCCAACCCCGACACGTTCACAGACACCGACCCTAACCCTAGATCGAAGCCGCCGTCGCCGCCCTGTCGCTGCCCTGGGTTGAACCGCCACCTCCTCGAGTTCCACCGCCGCTGGAGCCGCCGACCACCGCCGTCACTTCAGACCCGCCGCCCAGATCTCGATCGCCTCCTCGAGCCAGCCGATGACCCGTCGTCGAGCTCGCCGTGGCCGACCAGACGCCACCGCCGCTGGAACCAGTCACCGCAGCCTCCTCGAGCGCCGAACGCCGCTGTCTCGAGCCGAGTCGAAGCCGCCACCGCCGAGTCGAAGCCGCCCTGCCCTGGAACAGGCCGACCACCGCCGAGTCGAAGCCGCCCTGCCCTCGAGCAGATCCGCCGAGCAGAACCCCGCCGACGAGACAAGCCGACGCCCTGCCCGGCCTGACCCCAGCGGCCCTCCTCTGCGCCGACGCCGGAAACGCAACTCCGGTGAGTCCCTTCCCCTTTCCCTCTTCCCCTTTCATCGTTCAGAGCTGAGGAATTAATAATTAGTTAAGTGTATATAATTAGTTAATTAATTTAGTAAATTAGCTAATTAGTTTAGTTAATTAATTAATTAGATTAATTAGTTTAATTAGATTATAACATTAGTTTAGTTAATGATTTGATTAGTTTAGAAATTGTTTAATCAGTGAATTATTTAATCAGTAAATTATTTATAATTAGTTAATTAATTAATCATTTAGTTAATTGAATTTATAATTAGTTTATTTTATATGGATTAGTTTATTTTATATTAATTAGTTATTTTATATAATTAGTTTATTTCATATAATTAGTTTATTTTATTAATTAGTTAGTTATAATTAGTTTAATTAATGTGTTAGTCTAGTAAATTCATGTAATTAGTTTAGTAAATACAACATAATTAGTTTTATTGTTTTAATGTGTGAAATTAGCTATTTAGTATGTGTAAATTTAGTTATGTAATATTTAAAAGGGTTTTTGATTATGCAAACATATAATAATTTTGGGGTTTTATAATTAATTAAAAATATAGTTTTAATAATAAAAATAAGATAAATTGGTTATTTGGACTGGTAACTGAAATAACTAGAGATATATAAATATGATGGCTTTTACATAAATTCTAGTTTTTATAAATAAACTTTTATTTGAAATTATTGTTCAAAATAATTTCAAAACGATTTATATACGTAAATACGCATTCCAGGGTATGTAATTGATTTGGTATATATGTATATATATATTTTTAGTTTATGTATATAATTATTTTGGTATACATATATATGTATATATGTATATTTTGGTATAATGATACATATATTTAATCGGTATAATTTCATGTAGTATAAGTGTAATAAAACGTATTTTTATATATGAATTAATTGGCATCTGTACATATATATATATATAGTATAAATTTGAATTGGTAAATTAATATTAGTATATTCTAAAATGATGTTAACAAAATATATGTACATTTAAATAGTGTTTTTACATATATATGAGTATACGTATGGTTCAACTAGTATAAATCAGATATGTATTTAAAGGGCATATATATATATATATTATAAATACATTAAATTGGTGCATGTATAAATATTGTAAGTATAATAAGTGTAATGTGTATTATATACGTATCCCTACTAGATGACCCTAGTTGACTAGAGCCATGCCTGGCAGAGCCCTGAGTTCATGTATTTGTGATGTGTTAGTGTAGCACCTGATGCAAATGTGGTTTTGCTTGTGATATGTTTATAGGACTGTTGGTTTACCCAGGGGACACTCTGGAACAGGACCTCGGTATTCACCAGCTAAGGACCAAAGGCGAGTACATTCTCTGATTAGTTTCTAATTTATGATATCTCCTATGTTCACTGTATCTAGTGTAAATATCCATGATCTTGACACGATGGTTACACGGATTGGTATACACGGATCTCGTCATGAGATGTTATTCCTTATTCATGGTGTAGCTTGTACGAGACTTGTTTCCTTGATATCTTGTGCATGTACAGACACTAATTCCCGGGGAGATTTGCTACCTTCCTTAGGGAATCCCGTGCCATAGCGTACCATGATTGGATCTACTATACCAGTCGGGGGTTTGGGGAGTACTTTAGTGTAGATATGTGATCATACCCAACTATCTATGCATCATAGCTCACCCCACATCTCACGTCGGGTGCGGCCTGACCATCTCCATGCCTCATAGCTGTTACGTGTGATTAGCCTGACCTCTCCATGCATCATAGCTAACCAACGGTTAGCCTGACCTTCCATGAATCATAGCTAATCACATGTAACCAGCCTGATCAAGTTCCCAAGCCGATCACATGTTAAAGCTAGTACTCACACACTTAGTCATAGAATTCTTGCTCATGGACATATTGTTTCTTTCCCTGCATTTACTTACAGTATTTCCAGTACTTTTCTCATTGTACATTTCTCGTACTTATACATGCATCTGGTATGTTTCCATCTAGAACTGCTATATAGTTTATGTCATTTATATAGAACTGCTATTTAGAGATGTACTTTGCTCCTTCCTGACTGGAAAATATTTTTCCAGACTGTGACCTTAGTAGACTGGTTCCGACACACTTGGGGATTGGAAGTTAATGATTGCAGGTATGATTATGTTGTCTTTAGACTTGTGTTGTTTTCTTTTACTTCTTCAAATTCCTATCGTGCTGTAGTTGTGATTGAGTATGTTGTTGATATTTATAGTATCATCCGAGTCTCCTTATGGAGTTGGATACTAGTGTGAGATTATTTAGATAGTACTTGACCTAGACAGCGTTCTACCGCCGATGCTGCGGCGTAGGCTGGACGTACCCACGCACTCGTGCCCCTAAACCGGGAGCGGGTCGTGACACGTTTTTAGTGGTGGCCCATGCAGGTCAGACTTCGCGAGATGTGCGATGTCGTAGTAGTGTGGCATCTTTGTTATACTACTGCGTACCTGCTATTGAATATAGGACATAGGATACTAGGATGAGAGAGGATACTCAATCACAAATTCTTGAAAGATTTCCTGGGATGACCCCATGAGAATCTTGTTTCCAATTTAAATCTTTTTCCTTGTTTCCGTCCGCTCTCGCTTGTTGTTACTGAACTTGAGTCTGGTTGAGCAGTTATTAAATTAAATTCTTGGCATCATTGTTGAGTTTGATTCTTGTTGACCCGTTGTTAACTTAAATTCTTGGTATCGTTGTTGAGTTGATTTCAAATTGAGATGAATTTTTACGGACTAGAATTTATGGTATCATCTGATGACATATATTGATGAGGACAGTGAGGAAGGTAAAACGTCTACTTTGGTTATGGAACCTAGAATTTATCGCAGCCATACTAGCTGTGGTGACGAGAACATAGGAACCTGACTTGGATGTACATACTATAGTTATGAAGCTTAGAGTCTTTCGCAGCCATACCGGTTGGCGTGGCGAAGATTCTAGACGACATGATTATAGAGTGCATACCTTAGTTACGAAACCTATCGTTTATCGCATCTATGCTTACTGGCGTGGCGAGGATTCTGAGTGTCATGATTTCAGACAGACGTGTATGATTATCAGGTTGTATCCTAAATTGGTTCTTAAAATATCATCTCAAGACTTATCTATTTCTGTTATTCCAGGACTTTGTTCCACCGCTTCTTTCTTTACTAGCAGTAAAGATACCTTCTGTCCTCAATTCAGCCTTTGAGCTCCTATTCCTTGAGGATTTCTTGTTAAGTATGATAATTAGTGGCTTGTAATTTTGTTGTGTCTTGTATTAGTATTGACTGTGTTGCTAGTGATTTGTAAGTGTTTTTTAGTTGGGCATGTGAGCAGTAGGCTTTAATCTAGAGTTAGCCCTTAGCATAGTACCTTGTACCAATGATTCTAGGAGTAGTGTCATTAGAGACTGAGAGTTAAGGAGAGTATAGAGTATCAGTGATAGTTCTCAGAGTTAGTATCAGAGCCAATTAACCGTCCTGGATAATCATGATTATGTAATTGAGTGATCTATGTAAACGATTAAGTATCCGGGAATTGTGTTAAGGATTTATGGAGCATGATGTCCAATTTGATGATTAATATCGGAAATGTTAAAGGTAAAGAAATGTATATGTATAAAGGGTTTAATGAGATGTCATAAGTAGAGAAATATCAGGATTAGTAAGGGAAGTTATGAAGCGTATCACGGGTTAGTTTAATAGGCTTTAAAGGATTGAAGGAAATACATATACAACCATCGAGATGAGGAACCATACACATACCCATGAGAGTAAAGAAACATGAGTGCTATAGAGGATACAGGTGATCATGAGTCTAATGAGCTTGATGAGATAATCCATTAATGCAGCTAGTGATATAATACCAAGAGTGCTAATGATTCTATATCGAGGATTAGTCAAGGATGACGTTAATAACAGTAAGCACTCTGTGTGTTGATAATTAGATGATATACCAATTGACATAAATTAAAATCATGAAAGAAAACACAGTTGATGATAACTTTGATCATTGGAGGTAATAGTGCAAGTGATTCGGGCAGTACAAATTTAGTACACAGTTCTAAACAATAGAGGTATTGAGTGCACCTTGAGTATCAGAGACCGTGAGCACTAATATGTACATTGAGGAGTTATAAATTAAAAGGTGGAAATGAATTTCAAATTTTTAGAATTTTTAAGGAGTTGAGATTTTATGTAATTAAAATATTGAGGATTTAAAATTTGATTCACTAAACATAGTTAAGGCTACAAAGATTTTAGAAGTGATTAAATTTTATTTCGATGTGAAGTATCTAATTTTGAGGAGGTATATGCATTTTATTTTAAGTTGATCGGGAAGTTAAACCTTGACGATTATTTTGAGGATTAATTTTTGGTAGATGAGAGGTATGAATATTAATATATGATTAGTTGATATGGGTACCAGTGTACATGAATAGGAAATTGTTAGTGTGCTAGAGTTAAGTGTTTGTTAGAAGATAGTGCAAGTATATATTAAGCAGGTTCTTTCTTTTCTTTCCTCATGTTCTTGTTGTCTTCTGATTGATTGATACCTTAGTACTGTAGCTGTATACATGAGTTCTTGTTATAGTGTAGTTAGTAGTACCCCTGATACAGAGACTGCAATACCATGACAAAAGACACATGACCTATATATTTTCTTAAATTGCATGGATGTAGGTAGAATTTACTTAAACCATGATCATTTGGGTTTTGACCATAGCAAAGATCTATGACAAGGTTATGACCGACAAAAGAGACAAGAGGATTAAATTTGTGGATAAGCATTAAATTAAATAAAGAATTTAGGGGTTGTTATAACGGAGTTGATGGATCATTGATTTTATGGAAATCAAGGCATGATTGAAATTCGAGGACAAACATTAACTTAAAGGGAGAATTTAGAAATTCACAGAGCCAAAAATTTGAGGATTTATTAATTTTAAGGAGGTCTTGATATGATTGAATTGATTATTAAAAATTTGAGAAATTTGAGAGATTATCATTTATCTATTTGATTGCAAGATAGAAATTTTATATATTATGAATGTTGCATTGAAGATTCTGGAAGCATCGCATCGTTGAGTATTTGAGGAAAAAAAAAAAAAGCAGAAAATAAAATCGTAAATGGAATAGTGTCAAATTAAATTCTTGGGATGAGGAGTTAGATTGGAATAAGCATCAATTGAATTTGAGTTAGATGATTGATGAGTGTTTAAAGTTAAATTTTGGGATGCAGATTTTTAAGTTTTATAAATATGCATTGATTAGATTTCAATTAAAAGGATTGGATAGTAAATTTTGTATTTAGTTATTTACTCAAAATTTGAGGAGATTATGATACGACTGGAATTCAATTAAAATATTGAGGATTTGAGTAATAAAATTTTTACAATTGGGATAATAAATTCAGAGGATGAAGAAAAAAAAATATTAGTTCAAAATTCGGAAACATTATACATACGGATAAAGAAATATGGAATGAAATGAAGCTCATGGTAAAGAAGATTATAATATAATTGATTATGGGATCATATAATTGAAGGTCGTAAGGTAAGATCATGGTGTATTGAGGTTGTGATTTAAATTAAAATCTTGACCATGACAGTAACATTTGAAATCGAAGAAAATAATTGAGGTATAGTTGATGTTAAGATAAACAAACTCGAATTTGATGATAAGGATTTTGGACATGTTATAAATTTTGATTCAGAAATTCTAAGATCTAATCTAATAAAGTTTGTGGAATTTGAAACTTTTATAGATATTAGTGGATGATGAATCACAAGATTGAGAAAAGTAAAATGAACGAGGATAAAAAGGAAGGATTATTTTCAGATGGTAGTAAAGACTACTCTTTTTCCTAGAAATTAAGAAAGGCGATTAGATGTCTCTTGATTACATTCTGAAGGATGTATTTAATTTTCTTAAATCAAATTGCCGACCGTATCTTTCGAATTAGCTATAACTTTCATGTCTATATCATTCTTTATACTGGGTCTTCCTTGGTTTAGTTACTTTGAAAAGGTAACGTGCATTATTCCAATTATCTGTTTTTTTGTGATCGTGTCTACTTCCCAAAACCTAAAACTTTTTAGAGGATTCAAGGCCGAGCCATGATTCCTTCAAGTTACTCCTATCTTAAACCATATTTTCTTTTTCTTCATGTTTTCTGCTGTTTGGTAAATATTCTCCTTATAGAAATATTTTCTTCAATGATATATTCATCATTATGAACAACAAAATTTTTCTATCCTAGTCATCCCTAAAATTTCGAGGACGAAATTTTTCTAAGGTGGATAGACTTGTAACCTCCGATTTCCAATTTCCAAAATAATTAGATTTTAATTCATTTTAATATATTGAGTTTTATAAAATATTTCTCCTTGAAATTTTTAGTTGATTTTGAACGATGTTTGATTTTAGAAGGTAATTTAAAAATCTTGTATAAAAATCATTTTTTTTCATAAATGTCGCTTTCTTATAAAATAAGTACATAAATAATAATATATATATATTTCTAGTTTCAAATATTTATTGGCTTGAATCATAACATTATTGTTTTAACTAAATAGTTATTTAAAAGACTAGTTCATAAAGTAAAATGAATTTTTGGGATAGTAAATAAAATAAATGTCATACTTTCTAAGATTTTGCAAAATGTATTAATTAGTAGCAAATTGAAAATTTGCTAGCTTTCCTAAAAATATTTCTGAAAATATAATCTTTATTTTTTATTTTTTAAATTTCTATTTCCTATTAACTAGCCAGCATCCTCATTTTTCCCACATGAGAAACTTTTTATAATTAATTCTGGGCCATTCATTATTGGGCCAACCCGCAACCCTTTAACCCACACCATCTCTCCCTATTTAAGTTCTCCTTCTCATCATTCCCAAGAAACCCTAATCTTCTAATTATTAGCTAGCCTCCACAATTCCCAAGCCAACAAGCCATCACCATCATCTTGTGTGCTCGTGTCCGTGTGTCCAGCATCCGTGTCAGCCGTGATGGCCTCGGGTCCGACCCCGGGTGTCCCACCGTATCCATTCATTTTCCTGTGTCCGGTTACAACGTTACAAACAGATTTTTTGTGTCCGACACACCCGGACACATCCACCTCCACCAGTACACCCAACCCCGTGTCCGACACACCCGGACACGTCCCTCACAGTTCAGCGAACCCGCCGTGTCCACCCCGGACACGAACCCAACCCCGACACGTTCACAGACACCGACCCTAACCCTAGATCGAAGCCGCCGTCGCCGCCCTGTCGCTGCCCTGGGTTGAACCGCCACCTCCTCGAGTTCCACCGCCGCTGGAGCCGCCGACCACCGCCGTCACTTCAGACCCGCCGCCCAGATCTCGATCGCCTCCTCGAGCCAGCCGACGACCCGTCGTCGAGCTCGCTGTGGCCGACCAGACGCCACCGCCGCTGGAACCAGTCACCGCAGCCTCCTCGAGCGCCGAACGCCGCTGTCTCGAGCCGAGTCGAAGCCGCCACCGCCGAGTCGAAGCCACCCTGCCCTCGAACAGGCCGACCACCGCCGAGTCGAAGCCGCCCTGCCCTCGAGCAGATCCGCCGAGCAGAACCCCGCCGACGAGACAAGCCGACGCCCTGCCCGGCCTGACCCCAGCGGCCCTCCTCCGCGCCGACGCCGGAAACGCAACTCCGGTGAGTCCCTTCCCCTTTCCCTCTTCCCCTTTCATCGTTCAGAGCTGAGGAATTAATAATTAGTTAAGTGTATATAATTAGTTAATTAATTTAGTAAATTAGCTAATTAGTTTAGTTAATTAATTAATTAGATTAATTAGTTTAATTAGATTATAACATTAGTTTAGTTAATGATTTGATTAGTTTAGAAATTGTTTAATCAGTGAATTATTTAATCAGTAAATTATTTATAATTAGTTAATTAATTAATCATTTAGTTAATTGAATTTATAATTAGTTTATTTTATATGGATTAGTTTATTTTATATTAATTAGTTATTTTATATAATTAGTTTATTTCATATAATTAGTTTATTTTATTAATTAGTTAGTTATAATTAGTTTAATTAATGTGTTAGTCTAGTAAATTCATGTAATTAGTTTAGTAAATACAACATAATTAGTTTTATTGTTTTAATGTGTGAAATTAGCTATTTAGTATGTGTAAATTTAGTTATGTAATATTTAAAAGGGTTTTTGATTATGCAAACATATAATAATTTTGGGGTTTTATAATTAATTAAAAATATAGTTTTAATAATAAAAATAAGATAAATTGGTTATTTGGACTGGTAACTGAAATAACTAGAGATATATAAATATGATGGCTTTTACATAAATTCTAGTTTTTATAAATAAACTTTTATTTGAAATTATTGTTCAAAATAATTTCAAAACGATTTATATACGTAAATACGCATTCCAGGGTATGTAATTGATTTGGTATATATGTATATATATATTTTTAGTTTATGTATATAATTATTTTGGTATACATATATATGTATATATGTATATTTTGGTATAATGATACATATATTTAATCGGTATAATTTCATGTAGTATAAGTGTAATAAAACGTATTTTTATATATGAATTAATTGGCATCTGTACATATATATATATATAGTATAAATTTGAATTGGTAAATTAATATTAGTATATTCTAAAATGATGTTAACAAAATATATGTACATTTAAACAGTGTTTTTACATATATATGAGTATACGTATGGTTCAACTAGTATAAATCAGATATGTATTTAAAGGGCATATATATATATATATTGTAAATACATTAAATTGGTGCATGTATAAATATTGTAAGTATAATAAGTGTAATGTGTATTATATACGTATCCCTACTAGATGACCCTAGTTGACTAGAGCCATGCCTGGCAGAGCCCTGAGTTCATGTATTTGTGATGTGTTAGTGTAGCACCTGATGCAAATGTGGTTTTGCTTGTGATATGTTTATAGGACTGTTGGTTTACCCAGGGGACACTCTGGAATAGGACCTCGGTATTCACCAGCTAAGGACCAAAGGCGAGTACATTCTCTGATTAGTTTCTAATTTATGATATCTCCTATGTTCACTGTATCTAGTGTAAATATCCATGATCTTGACACGATGGTTACACGGATTGGTATACACGGATCTCGTCATGAGATGTTATTCCTTATTCATGGTGTAGCTTGTACGAGACTTGTTTCCTTGATATCTTGTGCATGTACAGACACTAATTCCCGGGGAGATTTGCTACCTTCCTTAGGGAATCCCGTGCCATAGCGTACCATAATTGGATCTACTATACCAGTCGGGGGTTTGGGGAGTACTTTAGTGTAGATATGTGATCATACCCAACTATCCATGCATCATAGCTCACCCCACATCTCACGTCGGGTGCGGCCTGACCATCTCCATGCCTCATAGCTGTTACGTGTGATTAGCCTGACCTCTCCATGCATCATAGCTAACCAACGGTTAGCCTGACCTTCCATGAATCATAGCTAATCACATGTAACCAGCCTGATCAAGTTCCCAAGCCGATCACATGTTAAAGCTAGTACTCACACACTTAGTCATAGAATTCTTGCTCATGGACATATTGTTTCTTTTCCTGCATTTACTTACAGTATTTCCAGTACTTTTCTCATTGTACATTTCTCGTACTTATACATGCATCTGGTATGTTTCCATCTAGAACTGCTACATAGTTTATGTCATTTATATAGAACTGCTATTTAGAGATGTACTTTGCTCCTTCCTGACTGGAAAATATTTTTCCAGACTGTGACCTTAGTAGACTGGTTCCGACACACTTGGGGATTGGAAGTTAATGATTGCAGGTATGATTATGTTGTCTTTAGACTTGTGTTGTTTTCTTTTACTTCTTCAAATTCCTATCGTGCTGTAGTTGTGATTGAGTATGTTGTTGATATTTATAGTATCATCCGAGTCTCCTTATGGAGTTGGATACTAGTGTGAGATTATTTAGATAGTACTTGACCTAGACAGCGTTCTACCGCCGATGCTGCGGCGTAGGCTGGACGTACCCACGCACTCGTGCCCCTAAACCGGGAGCGGGTCGTGACACGTTTTTAGTGGTGGCCCATGCAGGTCAGACTTCGCGAGATGTGCGATGTCGTAGTAGTGTGGCATCTTTGTTATACTACTGCGTACCTGCTATTGAATATAGGACATAGGATACTAGGATGAGAGAGGATACTCAATCACAAATTCTTGAAAGATTTCCTGGGATGACCCCATGAGAATCTTGTTTCCAATTTAAATCTTTTTCCTTGTTTCCGTCCGCTCTCGCTTGTTGTTACTGAACTTGAGTCTGGTTGAGCAGTTATTAAATTAAATTCTTGGCATCATTGTTGAGTTTGATTCTTGTTGACCCGTTGTTAACTTAAATTCTTGGTATCGTTGTTGAGTTGATTTCAAATTGAGATGAATTTTTACGGACTAGAATTTATGGTATCATCTGATGACATATATTGATGAGGACAGTGAGGAAGGTAAAACGTCTACTTTGGTTATGGAACCTAGAATTTATCGCAGCCATACTAGCTGTGGTGACGAGAACATAGGAACCTGACTTGGATGTACATACTATAGTTATGAAGCTTAGAGTCTTTCGCAGCCATACCGGTTGGCGTGGCGAAGATTCTAGACGACATGATTATAGAGTGCATACCTTAGTTACGAAACCTATCGTTTATCGCATCTATGCTTACTGGCGTGGCGAGGATTCTGAGTGTCATGATTTCAGACAGACGTGTATGATTATCAGGTTGTATCCTAAATTGGTTCTTAAAATATCATCTCAAGACTTATCTATTTCTGTTATTCCAGGACTTTGTTCCACCGCTTCTTTCTTTACTAGCAGTAAAGATACCTTCTGTCCTCAATTCAGCCTTTGAGCTCCTATTCCTTGAGGATTTCTTGTTAAGTATGATAATTAGTGGCTTGTAATTTTGTTGTGTCTTGTATTAGTATTGACTGTGTTGCTAGTGATTTGTAAGTGTTTTTTAGTTGGGCATGTGAGCAGTAGGCTTTAATCTAGAGTTAGCCCTTAGCATAGTACCTTGTACCAATGATTCTAGGAGTAGTGTCATTAGAGACTGAGAGTTAAGGAGAGTATAGAGTATCAGTGATAGTTCTCAGAGTTAGTATCAGAGCCAATTAACCGTCCTGGATAATCATGATTATGTAATTGAGTGATCTATGTAAACGATTAAGTATCCGGGAATTGTGTTAAGGATTTATGGAGCATGATGTCCAATTTGATGATTAATATCGGAAATGTTAAAGGTAAAGAAATGTATATGTATAAAGGGTTTAATGAGATGTCATAAGTAGAGAAATATCAGGATTAGTAAGGGAAGTTATGAAGCGTATCACGGGTTAGTTTAATAGGCTTTAAAGGATTGAAGGAAATACATATACAACCATCGAGATGAGGAACCATACACATACCCATGAGAGTAAAGAAACATGAGTGCTATAGAGGATACAGGTGATCATGAGTCTAATGAGCTTGATGAGATAATCCATTAATGCAGCTAGTGATATAATACCAAGAGTGCTAATGATTCTATATCGAGGATTAGTCAAGGATGACGTTAATAACAGTAAGCACTCTGTGTGTTGATAATTAGATGATATACCAATTGACATAAATTAAAATCATGAAAGAAAACACAGTTGATGATAACTTTGATCATTGGAGGTAATAGTGCAAGTGATTCGGGCAGTACAAATTTAGTACACAGTTCTAAACAATAGAGGTATTGAGTGCACCTTGAGTATCAGAGACCGTGAGCACTAATATGTACATTGAGGAGTTATAAATTAAAAGGTGGAAATGAATTTCAAATTTTTAGAATTTTTAAGGAGTTGAGATTTTATGTAATTAAAATATTGAGGATTTAAAATTTGATTCACTAAACATAGTTAAGGCTACAAAGATTTTAGAAGTGATTAAATTTTATTTCGATGTGAAGTATCTAATTTTGAGGAGGTATATGCATTTTATTTTAAGTTGATCGGGAAGTTAAACCTTGACGATTATTTTGAGGATTAATTTTTGGTAGATGAGAGGTATGAATATTAATATATGATTAGTTGATATGGGTACCAGTGTACATGAATAGGAAATTGTTAGTGTGCTAGAGTTAAGTGTTTGTTAGAAGATAGTGCAAGTATATATTAAGCAGGTTCTTTCTTTTCTTTCCTCATGTTCTTGTTGTCTTCTGATTGATTGATACCTTAGTACTGTAGCTGTATACATGAGTTCTTGTTATAGTGTAGTTAGTAGTACCCCTGATACAGAGACTGCAATACCATGACAAAAGACACATGACCTATATATTTTCTTAAATTGCATGGATGTAGGTAGAATTTTCTTAAACCATGATCATTTGGGTTTTGACCATAGCAAAGATCTATGACAAGGTTATGACCGACAAAAGAGACAAGAGGATTAAATTTGTGGATAAGCATTAAATTAAATAAAGAATTTAGGGGTTGTTATAACGGAGTTGATGGATCATTGATTTTATGGAAATCAAGGCATGATTGAAATTCGAGGACAAACATTAACTTAAAGGGAGAATTTAGAAATTCACAGAGCCAAAAATTTGAGGATTTATTAATTTTAAGGAGGTCTTGATATGATTGAATTGATTATTAAAAATTTGAGAAATTTGAGAGATTATCATTTATCTATTTGATTGCAAGATAGAAATTTTATATATTATGAATGTTGCATTGAAGATTCTGGAAGCATCGCATCGTTGAGTATTTGAGGAAAAAAAAAAAAGCAGAAAATAAAATCGTAAATGGAATAGTGTCAAATTAAATTCTTGGGATGAGGAGTTAGATTGGAATAAGCATCAATTGAATTTGAGTTAGATGATTGATGAGTGTTTAAAGTTAAATTTTGGGATGCAGATTTTTAAGTTTTATAAATATGCATTGATTAGATTTCAATTAAAAGGATTGGATAGTAAATTTTGTATTTAGTTATTTACTCAAAATTTGAGGAGATTATGATACGACTGGAATTCAATTAAAATATTGAGGATTTGAGTAATAAAATTTTTACAATTGGGATAATAAATTCAGAGGATGAAGAAAAAAAAATATTAGTTCAAAATTCGGAAACATTATACATACGGATAAAGAAATATGGAATGAAATGAAGCTCATGGTAAAGAAGATTATAATATAATTGATTATGGGATCATATAATTGAAGGTCGTAAGGTAAGATCATGGTGTATTGAGGTTGTGATTTAAATTAAAATCTTGACCATGACAGTAACATTTGAAATCGAAGAAAATAATTGAGGTATAGTTGATGTTAAGATAAACAAACTCGAATTTGATGATAAGGATTTTGGACATGTTATAAATTTTGATTCAGAAATTCTAAGATCTAATCTAATAAAGTTTGTGGAATTTGAAACTTTTATAGATATTAGTGGATGATGAATCACAAGATTGAGAAAAGTAAAATGAACGAGGATAAAAAGGAAGGATTATTTTCAGATGGTAGTAAAGACTACTCTTTTTCCTAGAAATTAAGAAAGGCGATTAGATGTCTCTTGATTACATTCTGAAGGATGTATTTAATTTTCTTAAATCAAATTGCCGACCGTATCTTTCGAATTAGCTATAACTTTCATGTCTATATCATTCTTTATACTGGGTCTTCCTTGGTTTAGTTACTTTGAAAAGGTAACGTGCATTATTCCAATTATCTGTTTTTTTGTGATCGTGTCTACTTCCCAAAACCTAAAACTTTTTAGAGGATTCAAGGCCGAGCCATGATTCCTTCAAGTTACTCCTATCTTAAACCATATTTTCTTTTTCTTCATGTTTTCTGCTGTTTGGTAAATATTCTCCTTATAGAAATATTTTCTTCAATGATATATTCATCATTATGAACAACAAAATTTTTCTATCCTAGTCATCCCTAAAATTTCGAGGACGAAATTTTTCTAAGGTGGATAGACTTGTAACCTCCGATTTCCAATTTCCAAAATAATTAGATTTTAATTCATTTTAATATATTGAGTTTTATAAAATATTTCTCCTTGAAATTTTTAGTTGATTTTGAACGATGTTTGATTTTAGAAGGTAATTTAAAAATCTTGTATAAAAATCATTTTTTTTCATAAATGTCGCTTTCTTATAAAATAAGTACATAAATAATAATATATATATATTTCTAGTTTCAAATATTTATTGGCTTGAATCATAACATTATTGTTTTAACTAAATAGTTATTTAAAAGACTAGTTCATAAAGTAAAATGAATTTTTGGGATAGTAAATAAAATAAATGTCATACTTTCTAAGATTTTGCAAAATGTATTAATTAGTAGCAAATTGAAAATTTGCTAGCTTTCCTAAAAATATTTCTGAAAATATAATCTTTATTTTTTATTTTTTAAATTTCTATTTCCTATTAACTAGCCAGCATCCTCATTTTTCCCACATGAGAAACTTTTTATAATTAATTCTGGGCCATTCATTATTGGGCCAACCCGCAACCCTTTAACCCACACCATCTCTCCCTATTTAAGTTCTCCTTCTCATCATTCCCAAGAAACCCTAATCTTCTAATTATTAGCTAGCCTCCACAATTCCCAAGCCAACAAGCCATCACCATCATCTTGTGTGCTCGTGTCCGTGTGTCCAGCATCCGTGTCAGCCGTGATGGCCTCGGGTCCGACCCCGGGTGTCCCACCGTATCCATTCATTTTCCTGTGTCCGGTTACAACGTTACAAACAGATTTTTTGTGTCCGACACACCCGGACACATCCACCTCCACCAGTACACCCAACCCCGTGTCCGACACACCCGGACACGTCCCTCACAGTTCAGCGAACCCGCCGTGTCCACCCCGGACACGAACCCAACCCCGACACGTTCACAGACACCGACCCTAACCCTAGATCGAAGCCGCCGTCGCCGCCCTGTCGCTGCCCTGGGTTGAACCGCCACCTCCTCGAGTTCCACCGCCGCTGGAGCCGCCGACCACCGCCGTCACTTCAGACCCGCCGCCCAGATCTCGATCGCCTCCTCGAGCCAGCCGACGACCCGTCGTCGAGCTCGCCGTGGCCGACCAGACGCCACCGCCGCTGGAACCAGTCACCGCAGCCTCCTCGAGCGCCGAACGCCGCTGTCTCGAGCCGAGTCGAAGCCGCCACCGCCGAGTCGAAGCCACCCTGCCCTCGAACAGGCCGACCACCGCCGAGTCGAAGCCGCCCTGCCCTCGAGCAGATCCGCCGAGCAGAACCCCGCCGACGAGACAAGCCGACGCCCTGCCCGGCCTGACCCCAGCGGCCCTCCTCCGCGCCGACGCCGGAAACGCAACTCCGGTGAGTCCCTTCCCCTTTCCCTCTTCCCCTTTCATCGTTCAGAGCTGAGGAATTAATAATTAGTTAAGTATATATAATTAGTTAATTAATTTAGTAAATTAGCTAATTAGTTTAGTTAATTAATTAATTAGATTAATTAGTTTAATTAGATTATAACATTAGTTTAGTTAATGATTTGATTAGTTTAGAAATTGTTTAATCAGTGAATTATTTAATCAGTAAATTATTTATAATTAGTTAATTAATTAATCATTTAGTTAATTGAATTTATAATTAGTTTATTTTATATGGATTAGTTTATTTTATATTAATTAGTTATTTTATATAATTAGTTTATTTCATATAATTAGTTTATTTTATTAATTAGTTAGTTATAATTAGTTTAATTAATGTGTTAGTCTAGTAAATTCATGTAATTAGTTTAGTAAATACAACATAATTAGTTTTATTGTTTTAATGTGTGAAATTAGCTATTTAGTATGTGTAAATTTAGTTATGTAATATTTAAAAGGGTTTTTGATTATGCAAACATATAATAATTTTGGGGTTTTATAATTAATTAAAAATATAGTTTTAATAATAAAAATAAGATAAATTGGTTATTTGGACTGGTAACTGAAATAACTAGAGATATATAAATATGATGGCTTTTACATAAATTCTAGTTTTTATAAATAAACTTTTATTTGAAATTATTGTTCAAAATAATTTCAAAACGATTTATATACGTAAATACGCATTCCAGGGTATGTAATTGATTTGGTATATATGTATATATATATTTTTAGTTTATGTATATAATTATTTTGGTATACATATATATGTATATATGTATATTTTGGTATAATGATACATATATTTAATCGGTATAATTTCATGTAGTATAAGTGTAATAAAACGTATTTTTATATATGAATTAATTGGCATCTGTACATATATATATATATAGTATAAATTTGAATTGGTAAATTAATATTAGTATATTCTAAAATGATGTTAACAAAATATATGTACATTTAAACAGTGTTTTTACATATATATGAGTATACGTATGGTTCAACTAGTATAAATCAGATATGTATTTAAAGGGCATATATATATATATATTGTAAATACATTAAATTGGTGCATGTATAAATATTGTAAGTATAATAAGTGTAATGTGTATTATATACGTATCCCTACTAGATGACCCTAGTTGACTAGAGCCATGCCTGGCAGAGCCCTGAGTTCATGTATTTGTGATGTGTTAGTGTAGCACCTGATGCAAATGTGGTTTTGCTTGTGATATGTTTATAGGACTGTTGGTTTACCCAGGGGACACTCTGGAATAGGACCTCGGTATTCACCAGCTAAGGACCAAAGGCGAGTACATTCTCTGATTAGTTTCTAATTTATGATATCTCCTATGTTCACTGTATCTAGTGTAAATATCCATGATCTTGACACGATGGTTACACGGATTGGTATACACGGATCTCGTCATGAGATGTTATTCCTTATTCATGGTGTAGCTTGTACGAGACTTGTTTCCTTGATATCTTGTGCATGTACAGACACTAATTCCCGGGGAGATTTGCTACCTTCCTTAGGGAATCCCGTGCCATAGCGTACCATAATTGGATCTACTATACCAGTCGGGGGTTTGGGGAGTACTTTAGTGTAGATATGTGATCATACCCAACTATCCATGCATCATAGCTCACCCCACATCTCACGTCGGGTGCGGCCTGACCATCTCCATGCCTCATAGCTGTTACGTGTGATTAGCCTGACCTCTCCATGCATCATAGCTAACCAACGGTTAGCCTGACCTTCCATGAATCATAGCTAATCACATGTAACCAGCCTGATCAAGTTCCCAAGCCGATCACATGTTAAAGCTAGTACTCACACACTTAGTCATAGAATTCTTGCTCATGGACATATTGTTTCTTTTCCTGCATTTACTTACAGTATTTCCAGTACTTTTCTCATTGTACATTTCTCGTACTTATACATGCATCTGGTATGTTTCCATCTAGAACTGCTACATAGTTTATGTCATTTATATAGAACTGCTATTTAGAGATGTACTTTGCTCCTTCCTGACTGGAAAATATTTTTCCAGACTGTGACCTTAGTAGACTGGTTCCGACACACTTGGGGATTGAAAGTTAATGATTGCAGGTATGATTATGTTGTCTTTAGACTTGTGTTGTTTTCTTTTACTTCTTCAAATTCCTATCGTGCTGTAGTTGTGATTGAGTATGTTGTTGATATTTATAGTATCATCCGAGTCTCCTTATGGAGTTGGATACTAGTGTGAGATTATTTAGATAGTACTTGACCTAGACAGCGTTCTACCGCCGATGCTGCGGCGTAGGCTGGACGTACCCACGCACTCGTGCCCCTAAACCGGGAGCGGGTCGTGACAAACACTACACACCATTTTTAGCCAATACATCACACCAAACATGATATTTTCTCTCATTTAATCCAAAAACCCACTTTCTGTGCAATTTTCCAATTGTTGGGGACTTTATTGTAAAAGTGCAATGATGTGTCACCATCCTATTTGTCAAAGCCAATGAAGAACCAATCCCTCCTCCCTTTGACCGTTCAACTCTTTCCCTCTCTCCTCCTTTTTGGTTTGACATTTTCCTTCATGTTTAATCTAGGCCATCCATTTAAAATGGAGACATCCTCACCACACATACCATTATATATATAATTCCTCAATCCTAACCCTTCTTCCAATGCAAACCCCATCCCAAGATGTACTTGGCCGGCCCTAATCCCTAGGTTGTCAACATCATCTTCTCCCTCATTCAACTCTCCTCTCCCTATTATAATTAACAACATCAAAACACAAAACCCTAACTAAACCCCTCTCCTGTTCACCATCCCCTCACTCTCAGACCCGACCCCGCCAGAGTTGACATAGTCTTCGGCCATCTCCCCGCTGTCAACACCCTAACCTTCATCCTCGTCATTAAGACTTTCTCCCCCGTCGACGACACGCCGGCCATCCCTGCTGCCTGAGATCCCGCCGCGACCACCCCGCGGTCATCTCCTTCATGTCCTCCTCCTCAACCACAGCCTCACAGTAAGCCTCGATACCCTGACCCGTGCATGACCCTGTTCTTCCCCATGACACAGCCACCACCACGACGTCCCTGACCGCCCCCTCTCATCTTCGATCTCCTTCACACCGCAGCCGTTCCTCCTCCACGTCCTCCCTTCTTTCAACCGTCGACCACCACCGTTCACCTCTTCTCTCCGACCCTGAGCAGCGCCAACCCACTACTGCCATCACCTCCCCCGCCTGACCAGCAATCCGTCACCCGCCAGACTTTATCCCTAACACCTCGTGGTTCCCGGCAGCCCCATTCTTGACTTCGTAGCACCCCCAGCAGCCTCGCCTGAGCTCCTCTCTGGCCATCCCTGGTCACCTTTATCATCATCATCACCTTTATCATCACCAATCATCACCATCATCATCACCATCATCATTATCATCATCACCATCATCATCATCATCGTCGTCATCATCGTCATCATCCTCGTCGTCAACCCCGTACGCGTACCCCGAGGTTCGAACCTGTTCACCCTTCTTTCATATTGTGTATATGTGCATATATGAATAGTGTAGGGTTTAGCATATTGTGTCGTGACAGGTTTAGTTAGTTATCATCAGACCCGTATCGGAGAACCCAATGACTCGTATACGTATACATACGCATATGCATATAGTATTCAATTTAGTATATATATATATATATATATATATATTATGTAGGAATTAATTGCTAAGTACTAATTATGATTGCAATGTATATATATATATACTATATGACCCTAGTATAATTATGGCTACCCTGTATTTACATTGACCTGTGACCCTGAGTGATTGTGATTTGCCTGTCTTGTGTACACTAACGTACTGGCGAGACCTGTATTGGTGATTGACTGCCTGATTGCACAACAATTTCAGACGTGACACCCGTGCAGTTAGATGCACACTTGACCCTGTTAGTTGACCAGTGTCATACCTAGCGTAGCCCCTGAGTTCAGAGTATTTATGATTGTGTATATGTTAGTATATCGACTGATTCTGCATTACTATTATATGATGTCTATAGGATTGTTGGTTTATTCAGACAAGACCTCGGAAACAGGATATTGGTATTTTCAGCAGAGGACCACAGACGAGTACATACTCTGACAATTTTTATTATGTTGATTATCTCTATAATTCTAGTTGTATAGTGTACATGATTCTGACACTATGTATACACGAGTTGGCATTATCGAGACCTGTCACGAGGGGTCGTGATTGGAATCCATCGTGCGAGCTGGAGAACGAGAAAATATTAGTAGATTATGTGATCATACCCCACTCTACATGAATCATAGCTCACCCACACCTCACGTCGATGCAGCCTGACCATTACATGCCTCATAGCCTATTATATATGATTAGCCTGACTATTGCTTGTATCATAGCTATCCGGATGGTTAGCCTGACCTTACATGAATCATAGCTAATCATATATAACAAGCCTAATCAGTCCCTAGCCGATCACATGATATGCTGATGTTTCACACACTTAGCTAGATAGTCTTTACATGTATCTCTAGTTTATTGATCTAGCATTCACTTATATTCCAGTTCATTGTTCTAGCATGCACTTGTATTCTATTCATTGCTAGTTGCACCATTGATGATATATGTTCCACTATTTCTATTTTCAGTATTATATCCATCTTGTATTTCTTTACACTATATTATAGTTTTTGTCAATATACATGGAACTGCTGTTAGTCCTTGTACTTTGCTCCAATCCTGACTGAATATTTTTTCCAGACTATGATTTAGAGGACTTATTTTCGGCATACTTGGAGATTTGGGTGTTATTGATTGCAGGTTAGACTATTTATTATTGTTAGACTTATGTTATATTTCATTTATTTTCTTCGATATCTCATCGTGCTTTAGTTTCTGTGATTGAGTATTCCATATTATATTGTGATATCTATTCTCCTTATGGAGTTAGATATTCGTGTGAGATTGATTAGATAGAGTATTGACCTAGACAGCGTTCTACCGTCGATACTACGACGTAGGCTGGACGTACCCACGTGCTTATTCCCCTACAACGGGTGCGGGTCATGAAAGTGATATTCTCCATCTTAGATCTGTGATTGAGTATATTTATATTGATGGTGGCATTGTTATATCTTGATTATAGATAGATAGTTTACCCAAACAGCGTTCTACCGCCGATGCTGCGGCGTTGGCTGGGCGTTGTTCCCAACTTGCATCCTTATATACCGGGTACGGGTCGTGAACTATTTTTAGTGGTGGCCCATACAGGTCTTCAAGGTCACAATTAGTGCGATTTATAGTGGTGCTCTGAATTGAGTGCTATTACGAGCCTGTTTCAGGATATAGGATATAGGCTATAGGCTATAGGTTGAGAATACTCAATCACATCTAGGAAAAACTTTTTTGATTCAATTCAACTATCTTCCTTGATATTGATATTTGATCTTCAATTGTCCTTCATTGAATGTCTTACATTATATGCCATATTGGTTCTTTCTTTTCGCTTTGTCTTAGGATGCCGCCTAAGACTAGATCACAGCAGGGGAGAGCAGCTTCTGAGAGGTCTGCGACTTTCTGAGGGCCTGCACCAGTCACTTCTCTGGTGATTGGCGTATCAGCTGCATTCAGGGGTCCACCTCCTACGCAGAGGCCTGTTCCGATTATATCTGAGGGACTTCCACCTCCACCTTCCGTTTGGCAGATGCGACATAGATGTTCATACAATTTTGTGAGATATTGGAGGTGCAGAGGGCTTAGTCTGAGGCACACCATAGACAGACTGACATCTTACGGCAGGGCATCGAGAGTGCTCATTAGCTTGCTCGTGCCGTAATAGAGAGAGGAGTTCCGGTCCAGTAGCAGGTTGCTCCTCAGGTTGCTCAGTTTCGGCCAGGCAACATTCAGGACTTCAAGAAGCTGGAGCCTAAGGTCTTCAAGGGGACGGAGGGCATCATCTACGTTGATGATTGGCTCGAGGACATTGAGTATCTCATGAGGGTGTCTCATCTTTCTGAGGATCTGAAGGTTGAGGCGGTAGGACTTCAGCTGTTTGACGTCGCCCGCACTTGGTTCAGGAATGTGCCACTTCTTGTTGATGCAGGGCAGTCTTGGGAGGTGTTTAAGGACCTCTTCAAGAAGAAGTTCTTTGCTCGGACATATAGGTTAGACTATGGAGGCAGTTTGAGAGCCTCATTCAGGGTAGCATGTCTGTGGAGGAATACGCCGCAGAGTTCGGCAGGCTGAGCCACTTTACGGAGTATTTGGTAAGAGAGCCGGAGGTACGAGCTATTCATTTTCATGAGGGTCTAAACTGGGAAGTGAACATCCTCATTCTATCTTTTTATTAGACCTATTCGGAGATACTTGCGGAGGCATGCAAGGTTAAGCGTTAGTTGGGTTTGAAGTGGAAGTCTGCTAACAATTCACATGGTCCCAGGTCAATGTAACTACGGGATATCCGTAATTTCACTCGGGTCACCTAGTACATATATAATTATACATAGTCTTAACTAGCATATAACATTAATACTTATAATATATATGTACACCAAATAAATTCATATACCATATATATATGTGTATATATATACTAATTGAATTCATATACTATATATATATATATATGTTTATATATACCAATTATTTACATATTAAACATATACTGATGGAAAACATATACTATACATATATATTAATTGAGTTCATATACTCTCTCTCTCTCTCTCTCTATATATATATATATATATATACCAATTATAAATATTAAACATATAGTAAATACATATACTAATACATACACCCTCATACCAAATATACAATACGCGTATATTAAACATAACTAAATATACGTATGCATACTAATAAGAAATACGCGTATGTGTGTATGTGTACATGTACGCAAGAGGGAGAACTCGAACCTGTGTACGCGGGGCGAGGTGTTCGTGTCGAGGTCGTCGACGGGGTGGACAGCAGGTCTGCGGCTTCTTTGGTCGAGAAGGCGGGTCGTCGACGGGGTGGCAGCAGGTTCCGGTCGACGTGGGCTTCAGGCGAACGATCTCCGGCGTTCGTACAGGCGAACGAGAAGGGTGGCAGCGGCGTTCTGGTGGGAGAAGGCCGGCTGGTCAGCGGGGTGCATCATCGTTTGGAGGCGGGTTGGGCAAGTGCAGCGGGTTCTGGTGGAGTCGACAAGGACGGACGGGAAGGATGGAATATGGAGGAGAACGGCGGACGGGTCTGGAGGGATCGTGAACTCCGGCGAGGGGGTTCGGGACTCCGACGGGTGAGGGATGGGGAAAGGAGATGAATAGGGAAGATAGTCGGCTGTGAGCAGGTTTTTGGTTGAAGGGAATTAAAGAAAAAAAAGGAATATTTATATATGTGTATATAGTATTGGGTTGACCTAGAATTAGGGCTTGGTCAAACCCTTGGAAAAAGGGCTTGTCATGGAGATATTTCAAGGGCTAGGATTCAAATAGATTCAAAATGAATGGCTAGGATTGCATTTGGTTCGAAGTTTGGAGGTCTATGGTTTAAGGAGGTTGATGTTGAGTTACACACTCCCAAAATTTATGGAAAAATTCACATGAAGGAGAAATGGGTTTCTTCACGTGTTGTGTCCAATGGGGTGGACACCTTAATGCACTTTTGCATAAAAGTGTCCAACAATTAGAAAATTGCACAAGTTAGGTTTATGATTTAATTAAATTAAAATAAATGTAATTGGTGTTCTAAAATTAATTAGAAGTATATGGGACTAAAGTTAAGTGGGACACAAGTGTCATGAATGAAGATGACTCAGAATAGAATATTATCCTTATTTAGGTTGCTCAAAATGGGTCGAGATTGTGTCCCCAATTTCGATTAGAACGCACAAGAAAACAAAGTTAGATTTATTTATAATTAAATATAGTCATTTGTGACGAATATAGTGCGACTAAAATGAAGCACATCAAGGCATAGTTATGAGTTACACAAGGATCACAATAAAAGACTGGCATATTTAGGACAAGGGTGTAAAATTGGTTGAAAGGCAGTGGCAAGTGTAGTGCTCTAATTATCGAAGCAACGGTAAAGTACAACACTCAAACAAAATCACCGCAATTAAATATAAATAATTATCATGCAATATTAATACATTAAATTAATTAATAAAAAGATAAAAATACCCCTATTCTGAAATATGGTAGTGACAAGTTTACCCTCCTTAAAAGAATTTTGTCCTCAAAATTAAAAATAAACTACCACAAGAACAACAATCAAACAAAGAATTATACCTCAAGTCTCGAAGAGATACGGATACTGCTCGCGCATTTCGTCCTCTTTTTCCCAGGTTGACTCGCTTGGAGAGTGATGTCTCCATGCAACACAAACCAAAGGAATAGTCTGGTTCCGCAATACCTTCTCTCTACGATCCAAGATCTTAACGGGCTGTTCAGGATAGCTGAGCGTCGGTCCAACCTCGATCTCCGAGTGATCTAGTACGTGATTAGGATCTTCCACGTACCATCTCAGCTGTGACACGTGGAACACGTTATGCATTCCTTCTAGAGCAGATGACAAGTCCAGTCTATAGTCCACTGTACCGACCCTTGCAAGAATACTGAAGGGCCCGATGTATCGTGGACTAAGCTTTTCGCCTCTACCAAAATGAATCGTGCCCCGTATCGAAGAAATTCGTAGGAACACAAAATTGCCAACCTAGAACAAACAATCTTAACACGCAATCTAAAACAAAACAATCATAAACCAATAAATAACAAAAGCTATACTTGAAACTCTAGGGGTCTACGGTGGCTATCGGTCTAATGCCGCTGTCTGTCCTGTGCCACTCGCAGTCTGTCTCTGATGAGTTTCACCTTTTCTGCTGCATCCACAACCATTTCTGGTCCTAACAAAGTTCTCTCTCCAATATCATCCCAAGATAATGGTGTACGACACCTTCGTCCATATAAAACCTCGAATGGTGACATCTCAATGCTGGCCTGGTAGCTGTTATTGTAAGCAAACTCTACTAGGTGTAGATGATCCTCCCAAGAACCTCTAAGATCCAAAACACAAGTGCGTAGCATGTCTTCAAGAGTCTGAATAGTCCTTTCAGACTGTCCGTCTGTCTGGGGGTGATACGCTGTACTGAACTTGAGCTGAGTACCCAAGCTAGCCTGTAGACTTCTGCAGAAGTGGAAAGTGAAACGACTATCCCGATCTGAGACGATACTCACAGGAACTCCATGTAATCTGACAATCTGTCGTACGTATATCTCTGTTAGCTTCTCTGTCGATGTACCCACCTTGAATGGTAAAAAGTGGGCTGATTTGGTTAACCTATCCACGATGACCCAAATTGTGTCCTTTTCTCCTGGAGAACGTGAAAGCCCTGAAACGAAGTCCATAGTCACGTGCTCCCACTTCTATTCTGGAATAGGTAAAGGTTGAAGCAATCCTCCTGGCCTCTGTCGATATGCTTTTACCTGCTGGCATACTAAATATCTGGATACAAAGCGTGCTACCTCGCGCTTCATACCATGCCACCATACGTGCTTCCTCAGATCTCGATACATCTTGTTATCACCGGGATGCATCGAGTACTGAGGGCGGTGTGCCTCCTGCGAAACCTCTTCGCGCAGTTCTCCATTCGGCACACACATCCTCTTGCCATACCGTAAAGATCCATCATCCGTAATAGTGAAGTCATCTATCAATCCTGTCCGAACTTGTGCCCTGATACTCCTCAGAGTCTTATCATCATACTGTGCAGCTTTAATTCTGTCTATCAGCTCTGATTGTATCTATAATCCCCACATCTGAATCTTAACACCTGGAACTAGTACTTCAATTCCCAAGCTCTCTAGATCGGCCAATAAGCATCTATCTATAGTCAAGTACATAGCCATCGGATACCTGCTCAAGGCATCGGCGACTACGTTGGTTTTTCCTCGGTGGTACTGCAATGAGATATCAAAGTCTTTCATCAACTCTAATCACCTTTTCTGCCTCATGTTCAACTCCTTCTGTGTAAACATTTACTTCAAGCTCTTGTGGTCCGTGAAGATCTCCACACGCTCTCCGTACAGATAGTGTTTCCACAGATTTAGAACGAAGATAACTGCTGCTAACTCCAAATTATGGGTGGGGTAGTTCTTTTCATGAGGGCATAATTGTCTTGAAGCATAGGCAATTACTTTCCCGTGCTACTGAAGAACGCATCCCAAACCCTTTCCTGAAGCATCACTGTAGATAGTGAATCCACCTGTCCCTGACAGCAACGTTAAAACTGGAGCTGTCGTCAATCTCTTCTTCAGCTCATCAAACGCGGCCTGACATTCCTCTGTCCAGACAAAATCCATATCTTTCTTGGTCATCCTAGTCATCGGCTCTGCAATCTTGGAGAAATCTTGTATGAACCTCCTGTAGTATCCTGCTTGTCCGAGAAAGCTCCTGATTTCAGCTACCATACTGGGGGGAGCCCATGTCTCCACTGCCTCTATCTTCTTTGGGTTAACTGAAATTCCGTCATCCGGGACAAGAAAACCTTGTCACTAATAGTATTGTTTCCATGACCACATACCTTATCATTATAAAAGTAATAAGTGACGCACGATATTGCCACAAACAATACTTTATTATAAATAAAACAATATTTTTTGTTAAAAGAGTAAAAAATAAAAAATTAAATTTGAACCATATGTAATTCGTATACACAACCTTCTATTCCAGAATCAAACATGCTACCATTACACCAAAATCATTAGTTTGTTAAAGAAAAATAATAATATATATGAATTTTGCAAAACTGTTTGGGGAAATATTTCTTAGGAAATAAGTTTTCCAAAATTATTTATTTTAACAAAAAAATTTAAAATTTATTATTCTGTAAAAAAATTTGATTTTTTTAACTTTGTGTTTAATACTTTTATTTGATAGGAAATTTTTTTGGTAACTGAAGGATAATAAATTGGGCCATATCAGTTACAATTATTTAAGGAAGTCATATAATACACCTAAAGTGACAAGTATTTTCACTTGTCACATAGAACTTGATGTTACAATTCTTTAAATTTGTCACAAAATACACCTTAATGACACAAATTTTCACTTGTCACATAATACACCTTAAGTGACAAGTATTTTTACTTTACACTGTTGGCCCAATGTTTATGTTGATTTTTTGAATATGGCTAATCGATTAAGTTTAGCATTATGGTAATCGATCAATCACTATAGTATCTTCTACTTAAACTCAACATTGTCGAGATATATAATATTTGCTTTTGTATATTTCCTTGTTCGTCTAACATGTACTTGCAGAAAGTAATAAGCAAGATCAGCAATGTACATATGCTATATGACGATGAGCCAAAGACGACGTTATACCAGAAGATTTATTCCAACCGCCTACGACTTATCTGGAGCCTCGCACCCGGGGGTTCTATTGCCCGGTCAGCGGACGGGGGTCGAGGGGGCAACGCCCCTCATGGGGGTTCGGGGGTGAAGCCCCTGAAAGATATTCAGATTCCCAGATCTGGCTATCTTTGGACAACTGCTGTCAAGAAAAATACATCTTCAAGTCATCACATATTTTAGAAGTTTGGCGTCATCAGTGCTCTTGGTTTTCATATATAATCTTTTATTTATTGAGTCTAGGATCGATGTAAGCTGAGTCGCACTGGCAAATCAAAGTACCTATACCCAGATACCCAGTCCACTCAAATAAACTATCAAACCTATCCACAAAATTAGGCTACATTCATTTACAAAGTCTACTATACTTAGGAATCGAACTCGGACCAGACTCATGCCGAACTGGGACCGAACTCGGTTACCTTTTTGGTATGAAATTAACCAGTTCAATTAGCTTCTGATTTCTTGGCCCAACGGTTGGAAATTTGTATTAAACCCTATCCGAATTTTGCCCGAATTCTGTTTGCCAATACACTATAAATAGGATTGGATTTTCACATTCTTATTCACTCAACCATTCTCAAACTTTCTATCATATATTGAGTAAACCCTCAGAGCCTAATTTTTTTTTATCTCCAAGATCAACTCTCTAGCCTTCTAAGTGCCAAGTGCGGTCTCAGTCTACAAGTCTACAAGAGTTGTAAAGAGCTTGGTTCATCAAGTCCCTGTTCTGTGTGAAGTTGCGAGCATTCGGATCAAAACTCTTGGTATATGAAGTTGCGAGACTTCAGATCAAATCTCGTGGTTGTAAGAAGTCGGCAAGCCTTCGGATCAAAGCTTGTGATTCACTATTGGTGATTATAGTGGATAAAACTCTGAACTTGAGTTCTCGGGATTGGACTAGTCCTCTCAGAGAAAAACTAGTATACATCGTGGTGTTTGCATTTGCTCTCTCTTACTCTTACTGCTTTATATTATTTTCTTGCATATACACTGTTAGTTGGTAGCTGCCTTCACTCTGCTTAATTTTTAATTGGATAGATTATTCCGCTGCACTCTATTTATCCCCTCTAGAGTTGCCATACACGTTCCTTCAATTGGTATCACAACAATTAGTCTCTTATTTAGTTTCTGATCCCAATTGATCCTTCAATTGGTATCAGAGCAGGTGATCTTTATATAGAAACTATTGCTTATATCAATTGCTCCTATAATTAGTATCAGAGCTAGTTCTCTTGATATTTAGCTTAACATCCTAAGAGACTTATGGCAACTGTTAGATCTATCCACACCAACAATGGTAAAGGCCAGTCCATAAATAGGCTACCCCTATTTGATGGCACTAACTACACATACTGAAAGACACGTATGAGTTTCTATTTAAAATCACTTGATTTTGATCTTTGGTGTAATAGATGGATACAAGAAGATACCTATAATAGTTGTAGATGGCAACCTTGTAGAGAAATCTCATGATAAGAACACAGACACCAAAAAAAAAAGCTAGTATTGATGCTAAAGCTATTAACGCTCTATTTTGTGCTGTAGACATAATTGAATTTAACAGGGTCTCCACTTGTGGAACTTTGTATGAAGTATAAAAACTTATTGAGGTCACTCATAAAGGAGCCTCCCAAGTGATGGTATCAAAAATAAGTCGTCTAACATAAGAGTATGAAGCATTCAAGATGAAGCAAGATGAGATAATCACTCAAATGTTTACGAGATTCCCTGACATCGTCAACCCTCTATCATATCTTTGCAAGGAGTACAGTAATCATAAAAAGATTCGCAAAGTACTCAGGGGACTCACCAAGTACTGAAATCCCAAGACCACTGCAATCATAGAAGGAAATAATCTCACCATGATGACCCTCGAAACACTAATAGGAAAGCTGATAACTCATAAGCTAGACCTCGAAGAATTTAAAGAGTCAACTCCCAAAGAGAAGGCTATCGTATTAAAGGCGCATTATAAAAGATCCTCTGAGGATGCCTCTGAAGATGAAGAAACCGACGATGATTCAGACAGTGAGGATCTAGCCCAAATTTCTAGGAACTTTGTCAAACAATTCTTGAAGTTTCTGAAATCAAACCAAAAGAAGAAAGATCTTAAAGAAGAACCAATTTTCTACAACTGCAAAAGACCAGGCCAAATGATGAAAGATTGCTCCAAAGCAAAAAAAGAAAATCGATATGATTCGATTCGTCCAAAAAAATTATATAGTAAAATTTATACTAAAACTACAAAATTAGGTTTCCTGAAAAACAAAACAAATTAATTATAATTGGGAAATTTTTAAAACCCTAAACAATAATTAGGTAGAATGGTACCTTGAGTTTGGAGAGAAAATATGTGTAGGATCAAAATATAATAGAATATACTCTAGTGGGGGGGGGGGGGGTGAATAGAGTATGCTACGAAATTTAGTAATTAAAAAAAATTTCTAGCAAGTTATACAAGTATCATGACTGCTATATATGTGTCACAGATATAAGTAAGTGTCACAGCTATAATAACAGTCTAGTAATAGTGTTGCATGTATATCACAACTATCACAGTATAAGCAAAGTAAAGTAAAGAGTGAGAAGAAAAACGCAAACACAGCGATGTATCCTGGTATCCCTCAATGTGAGGACTAATCTAGGCGGTATGACTCTAGCTCCCAGTTAGAATCCACTATATGAATGGAACACAAGCTTTGATACGAAGGCTTGCCGACTTCTTACAGACACGAGCTTTGATCCGAAGAGCTCGATGACTTCAAGCGTGAAGTAGAGAACTTCTGAACAAGCTTCTGATTACAACTCTTTGAACTTCTAAATCGTACCATACTGGCAACTAAGACTATAGAATTATAACTAGCTTGGGATATAAAAATGAAGGCTTTTTAAAATTTGTATACCAGAAGAGAAGAGAATATTGAAAGTGAATTGATGTTTAGAAATGTGAAATCTATTCTCTATTTATAGGATTTCTCAAAGGAGAGTTCGGACAGAACTCAGCCAGAGTTCATCTACAAAATATCAGAAAATAGTCATTGTATCCGAAACTTCAGGGAGACCAAGTTTCTAAACAAAATGTCCACTAAGGTCGAACTCAAGCCAAACTTGGTCCGAGTTCTGTTTCCTTAGTTCAGGGACAGAAGAAAAACTGGGCTAAGGATTTTTGGATCCAATTTAGCTCAACCAAAACGTTGGATTTTAGGCTATTTCAAGATAGGCTTTTTTGAAAACAATTTAGGGTAGCCTAATTGCCAATACGACGCGGTGTACAGTATATTCCTAGACTCAATAAAAAAAAATTATATTCCACATAGAAAAATAAAAACATACACGACAACTAGAAACAACTATGAACAGTTGATGTTGCAGTCATCGCAGTACATCTGAAAAGCGTCGCAGTAGCTTATATCGAGTCCAGGTTAGATCGATTATCAAAATTGGTCTTTCAGAGTCGCAGTAGCTTATATCGAGTCTAGGTTAGATCGATTATCAAAATCGGTTCGACCATGACCAATGGGCCAACAATCTCTCTACTTTTGATAATTGACAAACCTTGACCGATATAACATCTTGATCGAACTAATTAAAAAAAAACTGTCTCAATTGTAGCTTTTCTCTAAAGATGTTGTATCTTTTTTTCCCCTGTTGTCATTTAGCAAAATTTTTAGGAGAAGGAAGCTCCCCCGTAATATGTGCTTATAAAAAGACAGACAAGTGAAAAAAATAGATTGCATATATTTCACAGAAATAGAGCATTTAATTTAAAAATACAGTAGCTAAATATGAATACTAAGCGAGTCAGAAAGTTAATATGCATGTAAATAGAATAAAACTTAAACTTTTGAGTATAGCTAACAAAAAGAATTTTACCATACACAATGTACTATAACTGGAAATGCATAAATAAATTCTAATTATTGGAATGTAGAAGACATTTCAAAGATACATAGACATAAAGTAAAAAATCCAACTTTAAAATTTATCATTCCATTCAAATTTTTCATTAAAAAATTATTAATTTTAAATTTCAATAAGTATAATTAAAATTATTTTTGAATTATTTTTCGTGTACTACGATTATCTCAGATTAGCTGTAGAGCTACTGTCCCAGCTAGTGGAGGTCCACCGGGGGACACTTAAGTTCCATTTCACTTTAGCCGTAGCCGTGGTGACAGACAGATCCTTTGTAAGATTGTCTCCAAAATAATTTTTGTATATTGAAGTAATGCAATAAGATACGATTAATTAATATTATTGATGTCTAAAATTCCTAATTCTCAATGTAAGTAGTTTAATCTATCTTCTGCTAAAGGTTTAGTACAGATATCAACCAATTAATTTTTTATGTCTACATATTCTAAATTAATGTCTCTATTTTGTTGATAATCTCAAAGAAAATGATGTCGAATCTCAATGTGCTTAGTGCATGAGTGACATACATGATTCTTAGTCGAATTAATAGTGCTAGTGTTGTCATATTAAATGGGAATATGTGAATATTGTAAGTTGTAGTCTTCTAGAGTTTGCTTTATCCACAAAATTTGTGCATAACAACTTCCTACTACGATATACTCAGCCTCAGCAGTTGATAATGCGACAATTTTTTTTTGCTAAACCAAGAGACTAAAGCTTTGCTTAGGAAATAACATGTACCACTAGTACTTTTTTTTGTCTACTTTGCATCCAGCAAAATCAGCATCCGAATAACTAGTTAGGTTGAAGGATATGGTTTTGGATACTACAAGCCAACAAAAGGATTACTCTTAAGGTATCAAAAGATACGCTTAACAGCGTACGAATATGATTCCTTAGGGTTAGCTTGGAATCTTGCACAAATGCAAACACTAAACATGATATCGGGGTGACTAGCAGTTAAATATAATACACTATCAATCTTACCTCGATACTTACGTGTGTCGACTGGTTTGCCTTGTTCATCTACATCAAGCTTAGTTGAGGTTTCCATCAGAGTTCCAAATGGCTTGACTGACTCAAGATCAAACTTCTTTAGCATATCCTTTGTGTACTTGGCTTGGTTGATGAATGTCGCATTTGTGGTTTGCTTGATTTACAGTCCAAGGAAGAACTTCAACTCCCCCATCATGCTCATCTCAAATTCACCCTGCATACACTTAAAAAATTCTTGACAAAGAGATTCATCAGTAGAACAAAAAATAATATCATCAACATAGATTTGAACTAGCAGAAGATTATTATTCAAATATTTTATAAACAGTGTTGTATCAACCTTTCCTTTTGAAAAACTTTTTTCAAGTAGAAAAGAGCTTAGGCGGTCATACCAAGCGTGAGGGGCTTATTTCAGTCCATATAAAGCTTTCTTCAACTTGAAAATATGATTAGAGTTTTTGAAATTCGTGAATCCAGGTGGTTGAGCTTCAAAAACTTCTTATTTTATGAAACCATTTAAAAAGGAACTTTTGACATCCATTTAAAATAATTTAAAATTATAAAAACATACAAATACACATAGCATGCAAATGGATTCTAAACGCGCAACTGGGGCATAAGTTTTATCGTAGTCGATACATTCCTCTTGGTTGTATCCTTAAGCTACGAGTAGCCTTGTTACGTGTAACTAAACCATTTTTATTTAATTTATTTTGGAATACCCAATGAGGGCCAATGATTGGATGGTCATTAGGCTTGGGAAAAAGTTTCCGAACTTGATTCCGTTCGAATTGGTTCAATTCCTCTTACATGGCTTCTATCCAGTAATTATCACTACATGCTTCTTCAATATTTTTAGGCTCAAGCTGTGAAACAAATGCTACACTAGATACAATATCTCTATTAGAGGAACAAGTACTTACACCTTTTGTGATCTCACCTATTACCAAGTCCTTGGGGTGATCGGCCATGAATTTCATCCCCTTTGGCAGATTCTCCAAGTAGTTGGTACTGGATTCTGTTTCGGTTGGTGCTTTGCTTGATGTACCGATATCTTCATTGTCACTATCATTGTTAGTTTCATTGTTCATCTCATTGAAGGTGACTTTAATTGATTCTTCGATCGTCATTGACTTTTTGTTGAAGACTCGGTATCCATTGCTCTCGGCCGTATAACCTAGAAAATACCTTTATCGGTCTTTTCGTCAAATTTGGTTAACTTATCTTTGGTATTAAGAATGAAACATTTGCATCCAAAGATCATAAAGTAGGAAACAGAGGAAGTTCTATCAAACCATAATTCATAGGAGTTTTCTTTGATTTAGGTCAAATCAAAACTCTATTCAAAATATAGCACGCTGTATTGACAGCTTTTGCCAAAAAATACTTAGGTAGGCTGAATTGGTTTAACATTACTCTAGCCATTTCGATAAGAGTTATGTTCTTACATTATACAACACTATTCTGTTGTGGAGTTCTAGGATAAGAGAATTCGTGCAAATAACCGTGTGTTACAAAATTTATCAAAGTCAGCATTTTTAATTTTGTTACCATGATCACTTCTAATGCGAGTGATCAAGAATCCTTTCTTATTTTGTACCTTTTTACAAAATATGACGAGTCCTGAGAGTGCGTCATCTTGTGAGCAAGAAAATATACCCACGTGTATCTAGAGTAATCATTTATAATTATAAATGCATACAACTTACCATTTAGACTAACAACTCTGCTGGGTCCAAACAGATCCATATGCAATAATTGTAGAGGTAGAGTGGTACTTACAACGTTGATCGACTTAAATTTTGATTTTGTAGCTTTGTTCTTTTCACAATCGCTACATACCATATTTTTCTTAAAGGCGATCTCCGGTAAGCCTCATACTAATTTCTTTGTGGATAATCTCGATATTGTGTCCATGTTTGCATATCCTAGTCTCATGTGCCATAGTTGATTCTCGTCATTTTTGGCGTATATGCATCTACCAAAAGATAGAAAAATAGTACTGCCAGTTTTGCTATCAACTATGGTACATTTATCTTTAACAAAGTTAATACCATAACCATGGTCAGCTAAATGACTTATGCTGAGTAGGTTATGCTTTAACTCGGTTAATTGACAAACATCTTTAATCACCGGATAGAGAGCCTTACCAATATTATCGATTCCTATTATATACCCTTTCAGATTGTTACCGAAGGAGACGTGTCCTTATTTCTTCTTCGATAGTATTGCAAACAAAGATGCATTGCCGATCATGTGCCATGAGCAACCGCTGTCGAGAATCTATTTGCTTCTAGAGTGGGTAGGATGCTCCACCTACAAAATATTTTGCACATGAAACTTTTGGTACCCATTTCTTGTTGGGTCCTGAAATATTAGCTTTAGATATCCATGCACAAATATTCAAAGCAACTAAGTTCTTAACTCTACATGCAAGAGCAATGTGACCAATAGTGCCATAATAATGACATCTAGCATGCTTAGTGTTAGGTATAGTAATTTGTGCTTGTTTGGTAGGTCTAGGGGTTTTGGTAGAATACTTGTAGTAGATGGCATGTCTTTGAGGATTTTTTCTCTTGGGCATTGGTTTGACAGTCTTGTTTTGAACAGTGTTACTTTTGGGTAAGTGATACGTATTAGTATAGGAAGTAGCCTTTTCTAGCTATTTTCCTAGTCTAATTTCCAACTTTTTGGAAGTGTCAAATAATTTCGTGTATTTGGCTGTAAGTGTGTCAATTCTAATAAGTGCGTCTACAGCCTTCTACTTCTCAGTTTGGTAGTCTAGCTCAAGTCTAGCTATTGTTTGGTCTTTCTCTTCAAGAGTGCGTGATGCTTCATGTAATTACAGTTTAATAGAAGAAAACTCACTAGTCTCATTAGAAGGTTCAGACTCTCTAATATCTGCTAGAAGTTGGGTTAGCCTTTCTATCTTAAGTTTGTGTTCCTTGAGTACCATCTTTGAGGTCTTGTATTTACCAAGAAACTTTCTATGATCTTCTAAGAGGTCACTAAAAGAATTACCTAGCTCATCAAATGTGAAATCATCATAGAGAGGATTAGTGGTTACCTGATCGATTGCCATTAGGCATACATTAACAGCTTCTTGAGAGCTATCTTCTTCTGAGTCGCTGGCCTCACTTTCATGCCATATGATTATTTTAGCATATTTTTGTGGTGTTGCATTCTTTGTGTACCTCTTTTCATATTTTGTAACCTTTTTTGTTGATGCTGCAGGACAGTCTTTCTTGATGTGACCCTTCTTGTTGTATCCGTAGCATACAGGTTCTTCGTCATCGTTGTTATTTTTGTGATGGTCCTCGACGATTGAATCTTAAAAACTTCTTAAAGTTCCTCACCATTAGAGCTTGCTCTTCACCGTCTTCGTCTTCAAACTCTTTTTCAATAGTTCTTTTGTGATGTGCCTTGAATGCGATTAATTTTTTCCTTAGGTGCTGAATCTTCGAAGTCTTGCAAGTCTAGCTCATGTGTCATCAGCTTCCCCATCAATGTTTCAAACGTCATTGTTGTGAGGTTGTTTCCTTCAATAATTATTGTAGCCTTGGGGTTCCAATTTCTTGGTGATCCCATGCAGTACTTTGTGAATCTTCTCATGGTTTCTGTACTCCTTGCCTAGGGAGGGCAGAGGATTTACAACATCGAGAAAACGAGTAAACCTTTGTGTAATCGTCTTGTTTGGCTTCATCTTGAATACTTCATATTCTTGAGTCAATCTGCTTATCTTTGACTCCCTGACTTGGTTGGTTCCTTCATGGGTTACTTCGAGAAGTTTCTACACGTCGTAAAATGTTGTGCATGTTGACACCCTGTTAAACTCAGTCATGTGTACTACACAATACAAAGCGTTAATAGCACATGAGTCAAGACTAGCTTGTTTTTTCTCATTATCAATATATTTATCATGTGGTTTCTCAACCAGGTTACCATCAACAATTATTCGAGCTGGATTTTTGTATCCATCTATAACTATAGACCAAAGATCAAAATCAAGAGATTTCAGATAATAGCTCATTCGTGTCTTCCAATAAGTGTAGTTTATTTTGTCAAACAGAGGAGGTATGCTTGTGGATTGGCCTTCCTTCATGTTAGCCATGTGATATAAGTGACACTAAAAGTATATTTAGGCAATAAGCAAGTAAATAATAGTTAACTAAATAATAGTAAAAATATACCTAAGCAGGATGATGATACGTATATAATCAAATTTATAAATGCTATAAACCTGCTCTGATACCAATTAGAGGATCAAAATATAATAGAATATACTCTGGAGGGTGAATAGAGTATGCAGTGGAATTTAGCAATTAATTTTTTTTTAGCAAGTTATACAAGTATTACGACTGCTATATATGTGTTACAGATATAAGTAAGTGTCATAACTATAATAACTGTCTAGCAATAGTGTTGCAGGTATGTCATAGCTATCACAGTGTAAGCACAAGTAAATTAAAGAGTGAGAAGGCAAATATAAACACAATAATGTATCTTGGTATCCCTCAATACGAGGACTAATCCAGGCAGGAGTACTATAGCTCCCAGTTGGAATCCACTATATGAATGTAACTCAAGCTTTGATCCGAAGGCTTAACGACTTCTTACAGACACGAGCTTTGTTCCGAAGAGCTCGATGACTTCAAGTGTGAAGTAGAGAACTTCTGAACAAGCTTCTGATTACAACTCTCTGAACTTCTAGACCGTACTGGAAACTAAGATTAGAGAATTATAACTGGCTTGAAATATGAAAATGAAGGCTTTTAAGAACTCGTATACTAGTAGAAAAAGAAGATTAAAAGTGAGTTGATGTTTAGAAATATGAAATCTATTCTCTATTTATATGATTTCTCAAATGAGAGTTCGGCCAAAACTCGGCCAGAACTCGGCCGGAGTTCGTATGCAAAATATTAGAAAATAGCCGTTGTATCCAAAACTTCAGGGAGACCAAGTTTCTGAACAAAACGTCTACTAAAGCCGAACTCGGTGCGAGTTATGTTCCCTTAGTTTAGGGCCAGAACAGAAACTGGGTTGTGTTTTGGTTCCAACGTAGCCCAACCAAAATATAAAATTTTAGGCTATTTCAAGATAGGCTATTTTAAAAATAATTTAGGGTAGCCTAATTGCCAGTACACCGTGGTATACAATATATTCCTCGACTCAATAAAATAGAAAATTATATTGCATACAGGAAAAAAAATATACACAACGACGGGATGCAGCTCTGAACAGTTGATGTTGCAGTAGTCGCAGTACATCTGAAAAGTATCGCAGTAGCTTATATCGAGTCAAGGTTAGATCGATTAACAAAATTGGTTCGACCATGATCAATGGGCCAATAATATGTACATGAATCAAAATTATTCCTATGCCGCTGTTAATCGCTCGAAGAGCTGAGAGACTTCGACAAGCTACGGGTCTTCTTTCTGTCTATTTCTTTTCTTTTTGCTCTTGATTTCACGTCCGTAGTTATTCCACAAATCACTCCTGTACTGGAAGAGGATATATTTTTTTGGAAGAATGATAATTTTATTGATTTAACTTCAATTACATATCAATATACAATTTAAACTAGGTTATTGACATCAAACTTGATGTTGTGCTGGATACCCCTTTGGGTTATGGTCAAGCCTTAAAAGATATGCTTGTTCCGCTCCTTCCAGATATGCCATGACATAGCCGATAATCTAATTCGCGCCGACCTAAAGCAGTTCCTCCCTCTCCTCTAAATATTCAAAATTATCTCTATTTGGCCGTTCATGCATCTGTTGGCCATATTTGTAATTTGTAATAAATTACATTGTGCCATCCATATCTCCCAACTAAACTGACAATTGAAGAATATATGATTATAAGACTCATCTGCTTGCTGGCAACTTGAATTATTCATATGTATACTAAATATATCGAGTCAGGCTATAGTGAGAAGCTTCCCTTGAAGTGCTTTCAACATATGAAGTCGTATCTTCATCGAGAATCTGGGAATCTAGATGAATTCACCATTTGTTATTAATGTGGACCGTGGTCAAACTTGTTCAGAAACTATTTGGAAATAAAATCCCCCATTTGGTCTTGCATCCCAATACCACATATCCATCTCTATACTAGAATCAATATCAATATTATTGATGATATCAGCGAATTGGCATCCCATAGGGTATTCCATAAGCTGCTACTTTCCGTCCCATAAGATCGAACTAACTTGTTCTTCTCTTCCCATCAGCGTATAAGTTCCCCACCCCACTCGTTCAATGATGCTCCGGTGATCAAGCAACAGATTTTTCCATAGATGAGTGTTCCTCTCTTTGCCAAATTTACGTGATATGAGTGGCTGAATATTGGCTCTGGACCGTAAACTTGTCTTATAAGTGACAGAGAAATTATTATTCATCTGTTGGCACCAGAAGTTTGCTTCCTTCAGATAATAACCTTGCATCCATCTTGCCCATAGCGAATCTTCTTGCAAAAATTTCTATGTGAGTCGAATACCCGCCACCTCACGAATAGTGAATAATGATCGTAATCCTACTCCACCTTCAGCTTTGGGTCGACACATATCCTTCCATACTATAGTGTGGATACCACTATGCCACACGAAATTAGCATATAATCTCTAAACTTTTTGGATTATGGCTGAAGGTAGCATGATAGTATGTAGCCAAAATATTGATATTGCAGTAATAGCCGACCAGATGAGTTCAATTCTCCCCCCAAATGATAGTGTTTGGGCTTGCCATCCATTAATGCGTTATTGAACATACTCCACCATACTATGGCACTCCTGTGCACAAGCATAATTTATTGTCAGAGGTAGTCCCAGGTATTTCATTGGCAAGACACCACGTTCTATTTGTAAAATAGCCTTTAGGTTATCTTGATTCGGACAATGAATGATGATGTAAATTTTGCTCTTCTCCTTATTCAGATGCAAACTTGACAATTCTCCAAATTTAATCATAATTCGACCCATTGATTGAAGTCCCATGTTTGAAGGAACAAAAAATACTAATAAATTATCAGCATAAATAAGACTGGAGATGACAGGTTTCAATTGTCTGCTGAGCAAAATAATGTTTTTGCAATGAGTTGCCACATCCATCAAAAAAGTAAAATATTCCATAACCAAGGTAAATAAATATGGCGACAATGGGTGACCTTGTCGAAGACCTCTGTTATTGGAGAAAAAACCATGGGGTTGCCCCTTAATCAGAACTGAGAATGATGGGGGTCGTAATACACTCATATATCCTGGCCACCCATGTGGTGTCAAAATGCATTGCCCGCATAATCTGGCATACGAATTCCCGATTGACCTTGTCATATGCCTTTCGCAAGTCCAGTTTAATGCATGCTTTGCGGTTAGCCACTTTATTGAAATTGTGGACCATCTAGTGAACCAGGAGACTGTTCTCCGCTATCGAGAAAATTTTAATAAATATTGACTTGATTTTGTGAGATGAGCCCCTCCAAGATATTCTTCATTCGCTGACACATTACTGATGCTATAATTTTATAGAGGAAGTTGCAACATAAAATAGGTCAAAAATCAGCCAATGAAGTAGCCCATTCTATCTTCGGGATAAGCGTGAGAAAATTATGGTTGATTTCCCGAAAGAGTTGCCCGTTGTCAAAGAAATCTTGGACAATATATAATATCTCATATTTAATTTTATTCCAACGGAAGTTAAATAACTTACTATTGAACCCTATTGGGTCCTGGAACTTTATTGGGGTCTTCCTGCTTGACCATGCTCTCAATCTCCTCCAAGCGCACGGGTACACTAAGCTGTCTGTTCCCTTCTTCAGACACCAGTCTCTTACAAATGAGTTCAAGAAACTCTGATGAATAGTTATTTTGGTTATATAACTGCTGATAATATCGTAGCGCTTCTGGTTGGTTGTCTTCTGCTGTGGCAACCTCACATCCAGGGAAATCAATAAGATTGCTTACATTATTTCGGTGATGTCGTGTGCGAATAATGTCGTAACTATTTTTCAGCTTTAGATGTCGTAGTTTGCCCCGAGGTTTATTGTGAGTACATTGGTGACACCTACGTTGCCAACGTGTTGGGTGCTTCTACAGATGCGGAGTAGCATATTCCTTCTCATGCTTCTTCATATTATCCTTAAGTAGTAGGCTTAATGGACTCTAGATTCTAGTTGCTTTTATTTTATTTCTTCTGTGTTTTCTGAGACCATTTGAGTTGCAGTGGATTAATTTTTTAAATTATTTATTAAGACTATTAGTTTATCTCTTTGTCATGATTTAGTTGTGGATGATATATGTGAACTATGTACTTGTTGTGGACCATTGTTATCATAGAAACCTTACTACCGTCGATGCTACGGCGTTGGGTAGGCTTGGCCATGTACTCGTATCCAAAAAGCAGGTGCGGTTTGTGACACTAACTCGTTAATAATAATTCAAAACGTATTTGGTATCTTCCATAATATAACCATCCTAACTCATAACTAGAGAATACACTAGAATCCCAAAACCATACATGGTCCACTTGTCAGCCTCCTTGTGGAAACACAATCTCGCCCTGACGGAGTTGGAGAAAAGGTAAAGTTGTCTTCCTCAACTCTAGTGCCTTTAACAATTTAATTAAATTTAAATTAGGTAGAATTCCTTTACCTAGTACTAAAATTATAATTATAGATAAAGTTTACTTTTTTAGTAGTTAAAAGTTTTTAAATTTGGCAATTTAATTACTAGATTAGCCCTCATAAGATACCCTAAGAAAGAGGAGACCATAAAATGTTACAAAATGTTTTTCAAATTCAGATCGATATATAAGGATATAATGGTGAGGAGAGGGTTAACTTCTTTCCACATGGAGGAGCACGAGAGAAGTCGCTTTCAATAGTTTTGAGTGGCCTATCTTTATAAATTACAATAACCTGAACAATGGAAAGATCATTCTAGATTCAATTACCAACAAGATAGGATTAATGCAGCTTTGTACGATGCTACAGTAGAAAAGACATTTTATGGTGTACAATCTAAGCCATAGATCTCTATTTATGGTGCACAATGGCACACAGTATTAGCCTATGTTGTAAAAAATTACTAGCTTTTATGACGTATTCTACGTGCCTTTCATACCCTTTCATGACGTTTATTACGCATCACGATACCTCAATTATAGCATATTGTGAATGTCATTATTTGTCAATTATGGCATAATATATGTGTTGTCTATACTGTAGGCAACTCTAGAGGTGGTAAATAGAGTGAAAACACAATAAAGTAATGCTAATTAATAATTAAAACTTCAGCAAGCATATATTCAGAGTTTAAAAAGTTCAGGAACGCAAAAATCATGATGTATCCTGGTATCCTTTATAGAAGGAAGTCTACTCCTAGAAACTCTTATTTTATTTTAATCCACTATAAACCACGATCTTTGATCCGAAGTGCTCGTCGACTTCTTACAACCACAAGCATTCATCCGAAGGGCTCGCCGACTTCAAATTCTGAAATAAAATAACTTAGAAAATCAAGCTTTATAACTCGAACAGACTTCTAATCAGAACCACAACTTAGCACTAGAAGGCTGGAGAGTTGATTTTGGGAATATGAAGATTGAATAGCTCATAATAGGCAAGTGAAAGAACGAGTAAATAAGTTTCAATGGAGGCTTTTATGCCTATTTATAGTTTTTCAAGTGGGGCTTTGGGAAAAAAAATTGGCCTGAACTCAGTTCCTAACATTCTAATTTTTGAACGGTGGATACCCATTTTTTAGGAGTAACATTAAAAACTAGGATAACATGGACCAAATTTGGCCCGAGTTCGGCGTGATCGAACTCAGTCCGAGTTCGGCTACTCCTGAGCCAGAATGTTGTGGGTTCCAGTCAAGATTATTTTAGTAGACTAAGATGTTATTTAGGATTTGGGTTTGAGATTCCTAATGCCAATGCGACCCGATGTACATTTGGTCCTATAAAATAAACACAAAATACAGAATAAAAAAGAAAATCATAATGACCAAATTGCTACTTCATGAGTTAAATTCTTTGAGCTTGTATTTAATCTTTATGTGATGCGTTTCATTTGCTGCGACGCTCCCCCACAAGTTGTGAGCATCGTCTGGTGCAACATCATTATGTATTAATTATTCTGGTCATCGTCTAGTGCAGCAGCAATGACATCATATCTCATAGCATTGATGTTGTGAGTATCAGTTGTTCTTCCCCTTTGTCAAAGCATCAAAATAGGTATGGCTCCCCCGTAACTAATGAGACATTAAAACATAAAAGTGAGATAAATGACTATAGATATCATAATATGTTCATCCCACATGATAAACAATAATAGATGGAAACCATGGATATCATAATCACACAGTAATGTACCATAAAGAGTATCATAAGGTGGAATAAGAGGGCAACAATAATTATTACATTAAAAAGGTACTGAGTTCCAACTAGCACAATAAATACGCTAAAATATGACAAACAACTGCTAAACATGAAAGATAACTAAAACATGATATACTAGAATATCAAATCATCTACAACAATACTAGATACTCTGAGCCGAAACCACTGTCACTCCCCGTTCCCAAATATACATATTTGGAGCGTATTATTTTTTTGCTTTCATGTTTAGTATATTGCATGAGACTAGACCCATTCTTTGGCTTATCTTGGTTCATGGTTTATTTGTTGGGTTGGTTTAATTATAGGTTCACCATGGTCTAAATCTCAAACCTCCATGTATATAAACCAAACCTCTCATTCTCTCTCTTTATTACTTTATTTTCTTTCTCTCTTAAGCTTTCTCCCTCCAAGTCTTAGGCAAGTACATCATGCATGAGAAATAGAGAAACCCTCTATGTTATTGGTTTATTATATTTGTTATTTGTTTCTAAACACTTTTAATACTTGGACTTTTTGGTTTTGATGGATGGATTTGAGTAGATCTACAATTAAAGTTTAGATTTTTTATTTCTATGTGTTTTTTGGGGTTTTGATATATTCAAACATGGTATTTTAGAAAAATACTTTTCCTATGTGATGGAGCATTTTATTTCGAGCATTTTGGCTTTTGGTTCACTTGATTCAGAGTTAAAATAAAGTTTTTATGGAGAAAACAATTTTGGATTTTTTGGAGTTTTTGCCATGGCTGAACTTGCTGTTGGAGAAGACAAAGTTTTCTTACGGCCAGAGGGATATACGGCCGAGAGTGTTATGCAGCCTGAGTGCCATGTGGCCTGAGCTTTTTACCTTATTAACCAACATACGTCCATATTTGTTGGAAGCATGACTGATTTCTACACAAGTGTTCTGGAACTCCTTGTGTTTCCACCCGTTGAACGAATGAGAAATTAGCTAAGTCCAAGAAACATGATATGCAGATGAGTGACTTATTCGGCAAATAGAGCATGCGGCCACCTTCCTTGGACACATGACTCTGAATCGTTGGCACATAATTCTGTGATTTTTTCCTTTCTCTCTGACATACTTTATTGCATGTCTCATCATTCACATCAATCACTTTATGTCACTTCACTGACACTTCATTTATTACTCGTCACATCAACACTTATCCCAAGGAGTAGACTTTGACCCTGACAGATGGGCCTAGATTACATATGCGGCCTAAACTTCTATGCGGCCTAGACTTTATATGCGGCCTAGACTTCTATGTGGCTAGGACTTCCCATGTGGCCTAGAGTATTTTAAATGAATATTTTTCTCATTCTTTTCTGATTGCTTGGGTTAATGCTTGTGTTAAGCAAGAATGGATTTAGTAACCAGACCTCATGCCAGATATGACCATGAGCTAAGATTGGCATGTACATGAATGACTGAGTGATTGGACTGAGATTTCGGTATGAGCCAGACTAAGTGATAAGTGACTAACCAGCTATGTGCATGACATAATCTTCATGTTACAATATGATCTTGATTTATGTGACACAATGTGTAATTGGTAATTGAACTCGAATACTGTATTCGTGCTAATACAAATTATTGCCAGAAAGGGTATATGATCAGATGTACGCTGAGGTACGACATACCATGTTACGTATTAAGTGATTATATTTAGGTTTTGCATCGAGAATGCCTCCAATTTCCTGAATGCATGATACTATAGATATACTTTTCCTCTAGCACGGGCATAATATGCGAGTCAAGTACCAAAGCATGACTAGAATATTGATTGATTGAATGTTGCATACACGCTCGGGTGAATCCAGATCGAACTTCCATATATTCGTATCTAGCATGCCCGTACTTTGTACAAAATCTTAAGAAAAATTCTCATATGACCACGCCTTGATATTTTGAACATAATATAGGGATAATTAGGTAACTAAAAGTGGTAATAATATTTAGAGGGAACAGTATCCCGAGATCATGCCAACGAACCTTCCCACAGAGATTCATTCTAGTGCGCTGTTGGATGTCCACCACAGATACTGTATATCACCCGCCTTAGTGGAGTGCAGTATCTTACCTATTATAAATAACGCCGAGCCATTGACTCCCTATAGGAGAACTAGAACTGCTAATACCATGATTTAGCACAGTAGGCCCTACTTGTTGTTTGGGGTCTAACCCCACTATTTTTGAATAGCCAGGTTTTGAGCCAGCACCCGAGGATCCAGCCTACTTTCCCCTGACTCATAGCGCATACCAGGAATATGGTCGCAGAGGATAACGTATGAGTTTTCTTCTTCCCTGTTCGTCATTATATATTTTCTTCTTTTGGGTATTTAGCCTCCGACACCTGTTAACCGACACATCTGAAAATTAGTCTCCTTACATGATTGTATTAAATCAGACTGCAGCTGATCACTATCATGTACTTTTGATACTCTGTCAGCTTCTTATTTTGCACAACTGGTCTCTGAAACATTTTGAGAAAGCATTTGGAATACCTTATTGCTTTATTATATATACTCTATGTTTACTGTTTCTTATTTGATTGATTGAAACATAGATATTCGTGTGACCCCAAGTGACTTGATTGTAGCATACACCCCCTTGTCTTCTTTCAGCCGAGATCACAATACTACGTATTGTACCTTGTACGGGGTAGCTGGCCATGTCTGTCTCCGTATTCCGGTACTTGGGCGTGACAACCACCAAGAAGGCTATTCTTCATCATCACTATACTGGAAAGAGCAGTATGAGGATCACCATAATCATAATAAATAGTAGTTTCGGTTCATGGCCTATCGTGAATACAACAATCTAACCCTACAACCAAACAAGGACAAGGGCTAGACCATCGAACCATGATAGTCCATGTACCTAAACTATTTAACAGAAGGTATAATATACAATAAAGTTCAGTTACATAATCGGCTAATTACCTGTACGGCTTACTAGGTGGAGTCTGGGTTATCCCAGAAATATGCACATAATAGGAATCCTCAGATCGAACCATATTATAGCAGGGGCTAGACGAGCCATGAATCACCGCATAACACATAGTAGTATGCACCGGTCTCTCGTAAGGAAACTATGCTAGGATCGCATAGAACACAGTATAATATAATAGTTGGATATTGCCATCTTCTAATGCGAATTTAAACAATATCCATGGGGGCCAGCCTTCCCTCCTTGTATAATAATTTAGGTTGCCTAGTTAAGCACAATTTCGAGATTCTGTCCCTCCCAATGCTCTACATGTTTTAGTTGCCTAGTTAACCCTATGGTTTGCTGGATTCACATGGCGTGGTCACATGCTACTCCTCTTATATGTCGTACCGTAGTATGGGCACGCTAGATACAAATTCGCTTTGTTACTTTGCCGTTCAATTTGTATTCACTCCAGCGTGATGCAACAGTCAAACAAATCCTAGCCACGTTTGGTTATTGATCAACTATCATGTCCATGATGAAGGAATTATATCATAATTACGTAAAAGCACTTAGCACGTAGGAACACATAACACGTAGTAAGTGCATCAGCACGAATACCAATAGTCGAGTCAAGTTATAAATCATTGGTAAATCACATGGGTTCTAGCACATAGTTAGGTCTAACACATGGTCACTAATCTCATATATATTAACAATAATTAAAATTATACATGGAATCACAAAAATTCAATAAAGTATCCAAACCAAGCAAAACAGTAAAACGTGTACATAGGCTGCATGAGGATCAGGGACGCATAGAGTCAGTGGCGTATAGGACAGGTGGCGCATAGGAAGTTGGCTGCATATGGGTCAGTGCCACATGGGATCAGTGCCACATAAGACCAGGCAAAGTCCACTCCTTGGGACAAGTATTTAGTGACAAAAATTTAATATGTGTCAGAGAAGTGACTGAAGTGATGGATGTGACAAGCCATAAAGTGCGTCAGAAAGAAAATACAAACCCAAAGAAAAATTTGCAAGAGCAAAACTGGGTTATGCATCCACAAGAGAAGAGGCGGATAGTCACTACCACATAAGTCTGCTTGCCGCATGGATGTCTCTTGGACTTAGCAAAATTCTCATTCGTTCAGCGAGTAAAACACAAGAAGTTCTGTCACTTAGAACACTTTATAAAATAATTAGTCATACATCCAACAAGATGGACGCATGCTGGAAGGTATATGCGGCACAGAGCTCAAGCCGCATAACACTCAGGCCGTATAACACTCTCTACCGCATATGGTGCCGGTTGCATGAGTACTTCATCTTCTCCAGACAGCAAGTTCGGTCATAATAAAAAACTAAAAAATCCGTAAATTATTTTCTCCATACAATCTTTTTTTTAACTCCAAATCAAGTAAACCAAAAGCCAAAATACCTAAAACGGAATTCTCTATCAACCACAAATCTATCCATCAAAATCGAAGAAAACCTTAACAAAAATGTAGATCTACACGAATCTATCCATAAAAACTGAAAACTCCAAGTACTAAAAGTTTTTAGAATCATAATGTATACATAATAGACTAATAAAATACAAGTAAAGAGAAAGAACTAAATTCAAAGAGTTTCTCTATGTCATGTAAGGTGTATTTTCCTAGAAATAAAAGGAGAAAAATAAGAGAAATGAGGGAAGAGAGAGAAATAAGTTAGCTTATATAGCTAGGGTTTGAGGTTTAGACCATGGGTTCAACTCATGACTAAACTAACCCAACAATTAAACCATGAGTCTAATTGAACAAAAGAACGGGTTTAGTCTCCATGACATGCAACCTAATTAACATGAAAGAAATAAATAACATAGACATAAAAAAAATACATTCCAAATACTTATATCGAAAATGGAGAGTGACATCTCTACTCACCTTAGAAATTTTTTATCCTCGGAATTCAAACCTAAGGCTAGCTAGAGGAATCAGAACAAGTACTGCGCTAACTACAAGCTCATCTCCATATGCAATCAAATTTGAGCATAAAATAAAGAAAAGCAATGTCACATAGCATGGGCAAACAAATAACGAGATTCGAGATATGAAGGCATAAGAATGAATATACCTTTCAAGTCAAATATGTGCAGATACCGAGATCGGTTATCATCCTTGCGCTCCTACGTCGACTCTTCCAGAGGGTGATGACCCCATGCAACTCGGATAAGATGAATGGTCCAATTCTTGAGTACCTTCTCCCTTCGGTCCAAAATAGATACGGGTTATTCCTCGTAAGACAAGTCGGTACCAACGACTAGCTCAAAATGGTCGAGGATATGACTCAGATCTGGGACATACTTATGCAATTAAGATACATGAAATACATCGTGCACCTTACATAGTGAAGGAGGAAGGGTAAGATGATAAGCAACATCGCCCATCCGCTCGAGAATATCAAACGGACCGATATATCGTGGACTAAGCTTCCTACTAACTCCAAAATTAATAAATCCACGGGTCGATAAAATTTATAAGAGCACACAATCGCTGACACAAAACTCTATAGGCCTACAATACTGATATGCCCAATGTCGATGCCTATCTTGCGCAACTCGAAGTCGCTCTCTGATCTGCTTGATAATTTTTACTATCTGCGTGATCAACTCTAGGCTAACATCTTTCACTCACCTATATCATCCCATGCCAATGGTGACCTATACTTTCTCCCATATAATGCTTCGAAGGGTGCCATCTGAATACTTGCTTGATAACTATTGTTGTATGAGAACTCAACAAGATAAAGGTGATCTTCCCAAGACTCTCCAAAATCCAAAGTACAATCTCACAACATATCTTCCAAGGTCTGGATGGTTCTCTCTGATTGTCCGTCCATTTGAGGATGAGAGGCAGTACTGAATCTCAACTTGTTACCCAAACTTTAGTGCAAGCTCTTCCAAAATTTTGAAGTGAACCAAGTGTCTCGATCTTATACAATACTCACTGCGACGCCGTGCTATCTTACTATCTGTCACATGTATATCTCTGCTAACTGCTCTATGGAGTGCCCTACTCGAAAAGGAAAAAAGTGAGCCACTTTTGTGAAATGATCTACTAATTCCCAAACTGTATCACGATCAGTCGAGGATCTAGATAAACCGATCACAAAGTCTATCGTGATATATTCCTACTTCCACTCCGGAATAGGAAGTGACTATAATAATCCTGTTGTTCTCTGCTGGTCGGTCTTTACTTGCTGACATACCAAATACTGAGAAATAAATCGTGCTATCTCCCTCTTCATTTTATTCTACCAGAAATATTGCTTAATGTCTTGATACATCTTGGTACCTCCTGGATGAATTGAATACTGGGAAATGTGTGTCTTGGTCATTAATTCTTGTCGGATATCTCCACTTGGTACACAGAGACAATTTCCAAACCTAAGAGTTCTATCTTCAAGAATCGTTAACTATTTCCTGAGACCAGACTCACATTCTGCCCAAAGCTTATAAACTTTCGGATCCTCCGTCGAGCTGCCTTAATTCTCTCAACCAAGGTAGACTGAATATGTAAACCAGCCAATACTCCTATATCCTATGGAAGTACTATCTCTACACCCATCTCTCAAAGATCTTCTAAGATATGCCGCTGCGATATCAACATAAATGTACTACCTCTCCTGCTAAGGGCATTTGCTATCATATTTGCCTTGCATGGATGGTACTAAAGTTCCATATCATAGTCCTTTATCAATTTTAGCCACCTTGTCTCCCTTATTTTCAAGTCCTTCTGGGTGAATACATACTTTAAGCTCTTGTGATCCGTAAATATCTGCACCCGATCAATATATAAGTAGTGCCTCCATAGCTTAAGTGCAAATACTATCGCCGCCAACTGCAAATCGTGAGTCGGATAATTATTCTCGTGATCTCAAATCTGCCAGGATGCATAAGCTATCACTTTTCCATGTTGCATCAATACACACCTAAGTCCTTTTTTTGACGCGTTGTAATACACTGTAAATCCTCCAGAACCTACTAGAAGCATGAGAATCGAAGATGAAATTAATCTCTTCTTCAATTATTTAAATAATGTCTGGCACTCTGCTGACCAATCAAACATAGCTTCCTTGTGCATCAATCGAGTCATCAGTGATAAAATCCTTACAAAGTCTGCCATGAACCTTCTGTTGTATCCTGCCAATCCCAAGAAACTACGCACTTCAGTTATTGTCTTAGGAACTGGCCAACCCTCTATGGCTTCAATCTTCTTTGGATCTACTGCCACTCCTGCTCCCGATATGATATGACCCAAGAATGATACGTGATCCAACCAAAACTCACACTTGCTGATCTTTGGGTATAATAGGTATTCCCTTAAAATCGGTAAGACTTTTCAAAGATGCTCTTCGTGCTCCTCTTCACTACTGGAATAAACAATAATGTCGTCTATGAAAACCACCAGGAACTAATCTAGATATGGCATGAAAATACGGTTCATCAAATCCATAAATATCGCTGGAGCATTAGTCAGTCCGAATGATATAACTAAGAATTCGTAATACCTATATTGTGACCTAAATGTTGTCTTGGATATGTCTTGCTCCCGAACTCTCACTTGATGATACCCTGATCGAAGATCGATCTTGGAAAAAACCTTAGACTTTCTCAATTGATCAAATAAATAATCCATTCTTTGGTAATGGGTACTTGTTCATCACTGTTAATACACATTCAATTATCTGTAATTAATACATAATCGTGATAAACCATCCTTCTTCTTCACTAGAACCACTGGTGCTCTCCAAGGTGATCCACTGGTTTGAATAAACTTTTTTGCCTTCATCTCTTCTACGTGTTGGTACAACTTGTCTAATCCAGGGATCAACTCTATGTAAAACTCTATGTCCCTTATTGGTGGTAACCCTGAAAGTTCTTCTGGGAAGCAATCTAATAACTCCTTGAGTATCATGGGAAGTTCTTCTTCTTCTTCTTCTTCTTCTTCTTCTTCTTCTTCTATCATTGTCACTGCGATCCTCTCTTCATGCAGGTCTTCCACATATATGTCAAAGGCGAAATCTTTTGTGCCCGGGATACTAAATAATATCCTACCCTCATGGCAATATATCTTAGCATGAATGTCTCTCAGCTAGTCAATGCCTAAGATAACGTCAAAGTTACCCATATAAAACTCGATCAACCGTGCTGGTAGTGAACGTCTGCACACTACGATCAGACACGCTATACATATTCTACTAACTCCTACGAGCCTATTACCAGTGAGTATATTCAACCTCTCTGATAATGCCTCGAACTCCAATCGAACGCGTGTCATGAATCATGCAGATATAAATAAATGAGATGCACCTGAATCAAATAATGCTACTCAGGTTAAGATGCGACAGAGATGTTACCTGCCACCATGTCGCCAAATGACAAAGCCTCCTGTCACTACCATATTTTCTAGGAAAGTGTATTTTAGTAATTTCATATTTATTAAATATTGTGCATGATAAATAATTATTTATTGTATTTTTTAATTGTTGTTAGGTGTTATTTATTTATTTTAGACTTGTGTTAGTAGACCTAACTAGTTTAGTTTGGACCCATGGACCAACATGAATTAATTGGTTAGAACTTAGCCCATTTAGAAAGCCCATTGTTAAGAAGATGGATTAAATTAATTAAATTATTAGACTAGAAGCTTCCTTCCTTAATTATTTCTTCATGAGAGGCCCTAAGAGATATAATAGACATTACATGAAAACTTGAGGGAGAGGAAAGGGGCCGGCCTATATTTAAAAGAGGGAGAAAATTCTCTCTCCTCTTTTTATTCCAAAACTAGATCTAGAATTTCCCACTACCAAATTTCTTCATTTTCATTTTATTTTTTTACCAAATTTCATTCCAATTCCTTCCTAAATCACCATTAGAGACTTGAGAAGCAATGATCTAGAAGGAGAAAGTAAGGATCTACAAAGAGGAGCAAGGATCTACAAGTTAGAGGCAATTTTATCTCAATTGGAGGTTTCATTGGGAATTCATCTCCCAATAGGTACAATTCAGTTTTTTCCCTTAAATTAGGTTCTAAATATGAGATTTAATAGAAAATCAACCCATATGTATAGGCTACCAATAGAATTTGATTTTGTGTTCATAAGAGGCCTATTGAGAAAGTTATGGTACTTTTTGTGTCAATTTTGGGGAAATTCCGAGAATGACATTTGTTGTGTGTCAATTGATCCTATAACTCAATTTAGCATGTGCTTGTGTATTTGGGACTAGTGTCGTATCCACAATTGGGTACGTGTAGGTCGTATCCCAATAATTTGGTGATACGTGTTGATTTGGGGATTTTTCCTCCGACACGAGACTTTGTACATGTCATATTTTGACACGGACACGTAGATCTATATTTGACACTTCGTATTGTTCATAAATAATATATGTGACTTGTTTGTGTCCTTCGGGGTACAATTGGATGTTTGGTGGACTCGTGTCACATGCGTATCCTAGATCTAGTGGGATACGATGTGATACTCTTCATTTGTTGTGTAATTATATGTAGATTTAATTCTTGTGCTCTTAATTCATGTAGATTGTATTTGTGCATATATATAGATCTTATTATATATATTATAGTATATATATTTGTGCTTCTTGTATTCTAGATCTATGTATTATATATGTACTAAGAATATATATAGTATGTAGCTACATGCATAAATATATATATATATATATATATATATATATATATATATATATATATATATATATATATATATATATATATATATATATGTGTGTGTGTGTGTTATGTGTAAATATGTATGTATGTTGTGACAATATGTATATATGTATATTTAATTGGATAAATATATATTATATATAATTGCTATATGATTATTTATACATATGCATATTTGAATATTTATAAATGTATTTATGTATGTGTGTGCTTGTGGCTATGTCATAATATGTACATATTAATAAGGGGGTGTATCTATAGTTTATTGGTATATATATATATATATATATATATATATATATATATATATATATATATATATATATATATATATATATATATATATATATATATATTCATGCTTTTAGCGACAGGGAGTTGGCGACAGCAGCCGCTGTAGCTAGAGGCGGCAGTATTAATGACAACAGCCGCTGTCATTAATTAGGGGCAGCAGCATCAGGAAAAGGGGGCAGTAACAGCAACAGTTAATCGGTGACGGTTGCAAACCATCACCAAAGCAGCAGTATCAGTGAAGAACTCAGCAACAACAGTGACAACAGCTTCAGCGACAGGCAGAAACTGTCACTAATGAGCAGCGTATCAGAAATATCAGTTTTCAGCAGATTTTAGCGACGGTTGGCATATTTTATATATTTATATGACTATATTCTTATAAATAGATATTGTATATATGTATATATGTTGTAATATTAAATGTAATGTATTCTAAATTGCTAAATTCTTTATATGTATAATATTTAGTATATGTGTTATATATATATATATATATATATATATATATATATATATATATATATATATATATATATATATATATATATATATATATACGGGTAGTTAATATAACAAGGTATTGGGGATTACCTTGAGGGAACCAAGGTAATTGGGGATACCCAAGATATTGGTTTGGGTATCAAGTTGTGATTAATGTTGAGATACCAAATTGGTTCAAAACTAAGGTACCTAATTAATGTTCTAATTGTGATTCTATATTATTAATAATTAATGTTTGATATTTATATTGTGATGTTTATCTTGGAATTTATGTATCCGGAGATACGGTATCCTAACTTTTAAGATGTGGGTTTCTTGGCTTAGACCTTAGTATCTTGACCCAATATTTTTGTATTATGTTTATGCAACCTAGAAATAGGTAGTTGACCATAGTTGACCATAGTTTGACCATTGTTGACCATAGTTAACTTTTGGCTTAGAATTGACTTATTGACCTAGAAGTTGACTAGTTTAACTTATTTTTTTCCCGGAACTTTGTATTGATGTTGCATTCATATCTAGGTCTTCGAGGCACCGTGTCAGACATCTGTAAGACTATTCATTGGACTTCAGGCGAGTACATTCCCTGATAGTTTTTCATTTATGATATCCTCTATGTTCATTGTATCTAGTGTAGATATCCATGTTTTCTTGATACGATGGTTACACAGATTGGTATATCCAGATTTTGTCATAAGATGTTATTCCTTGGTATATGGTGTATCTTGTGCAAGCCTGGTTTTATTGATTATCTTGTACATGTACAGACATTGATTCTCGGGGAGACTAGCTATCTTCTTAGGGAATCTCGTGCCATAGCGTACCATGGTTGGATCTATTATACCAGTCGGGGGTGGGGAGTATGTAATGTAGATATATGATCATACCTATCTTGTTATCTTGAATAGTGTTAATCATATACCGCACGTATGATTAGCCAGGCCATAAATCTTGTATCTCGTGTATCAAGTTCCCAAGTCGATCACATGTTAAGCTAGTACTCACACACTTAGACATTAGTATTCTTGCTCATTGACATATTGCTCATTATTGTATTATTTCTAGTATTTTCTTATTGTAAATATATCTCTTGTATCTATTGTGCATCTTGTTTATTCACATCTATTTACTTTAACATAGTTTTTATCATTGATTAGAACTGCTGTTAGAGATGTACTCTGCTCATTTCCTGACTGGATATATTTTTCCAGATTACACGGAGGTGTGGTACCCTACCTATTATGGACCTCAGGATATTGTGGGTTTAGAGTCTAAGACCCTGGTTCAGGAGGGACTTATCCAAACTGAGACAGTTGACCCAGGAGTAGTAGCTTCTTAGTATTCTTGTACTGGATTTGTCTCCAGCTTATTTTGTTACTTCTTCAGACTCATTGATGTATTATTTTAGACTCATGAGTTATATTGTGACTATTATATTCTTTATCTGATTCGTGCTTTCCATCTTAGATCTGTGATTGAGTACATTATTATAGTTGGTGGTTCTTTATATTGTTAGATAGATTATCCAGACAGCGTTCTATCATTAATTCTGCGGCATAGGTTGGGCGTTGTTTCTGACTTGCATCCCTACATCGGGTGCGGGTTGTGACACCTCCTCCAGAGATAAAGTGAAAGCTTACCCTTGGCCCTGCTTAGGCTCTTTGTTGTTGCCTCCCTTGGACACGCTGTTGTATCCTCTGTTGGCCCTGCTGCTGATTCTATTAATATTGGTACATCTGAGCTTGTGTCGGTAGCAGACGCAGATCTAATGGCCTCACTGCTATTGTTAGCCCTCTCTGTTGGACTGCCCCTGGTGTTGGCAGAGTTGGTAACTGTTGGACTGGCTCTCCTGGCCTCTGCATCATCAAACAATTAAAAATTCGGTGATCTGGACTGCAATACCTCATACAGAACCCATTAGCTGCCCTACACACATCTCTAGTATGGTCTCCCTTGCCACAGTAAGTGCAACCACCGGTGCTCCCTAGCGTTGTTATTGCTGTCTCGGATGTTGTCGAGCCGGTACTGTCACCGTCGAAACTGCCGTCCTCCTCGGCGCTGAATCATGGATACAAACGCCAGGTGTTGGTACTGACGTTCGAGGTACTCCTCCACCTTCTCCTCTACTCTGAGCATGAGACCTCTTCTAGCCTCCTGTCCTTGTCGATAACCTCTGCATGGTAAGCTCGTGCCTCTAAGCTGCTATCAGTACTTCTTTATAAGTCTGGTAGTCGTGCCCCTCTACCAGTTATAGGATCTTTAAATAAAGTCCTTGTTGGAACCTCATTGCTCTATCCGACTTCGTAGCCACTATAGTCGGAGCGAATCTACTCAGCCTACAAAACTCGGATGCATATCCATCCTCAGTCCTACCGGCCTCCTTGAGATCGATAAATCTCTGTTGGAGCTCAAACTACGCTATGACTCTAAAATATTTAGCCCAAAATCGAGTCCTGAAACTATCCCAAGAGAAAGGATGCCTCAAGCCAACATCTACTGACGCTGTCACGCCCTAGTCCCAAAATACGTAGGACTAGGAATACGTAACACGCCCAGCCGTATGTATATGAACTCCAATATATGGAAACCATATACACACGTACGCTGTATATGAATATCCAATCCACCAGTGGTAATATACTGTCACAATAAGTCACACAGAATCTATATCTCATCTACAGCACAAATAATCAGTAGGAATAAAGAGCTGAATAATAACTGAATATCAAAGATAAGTATCAAGACTGATAGTCAGATGAAAACAAATCCACTACAAAACGACTATACTGAAGTAGCAAAAGGATCTCTAAACAGCGGTAATAAATCACAGATACTCTGAAGGTACGACCTCCTCAGTCTGGTAAGTAGCATCAGGTCCAGGACCGTACTCCTGCGAATATTCTTGCTCGTCCAAATCTGGAAAGGGACCAGGTCCTCAGAGGGACGTAACAAGATACATATAAACATGCCAATAAAGTACTGAAATATAAACATCCAGTGGGTCGCCTAATCGTCTAAGTGAATGCAGTTTGAGAATATCTTTCCAACACGTGGGCTATCTGGCCATAAATGGGATTGGCATAATTCTCTTAGAGAATCAGGGGCCTACAAGCATGTCGTCTTTTAAACGGCAGAGGCCGCCTGCAATATAAAATATAGTGGTCGTCATCGCCCGTTTCTTCGACGGAGAATCCGGGCGTACAGGAGAAAAGTGCAAAGGAGACCAAACGCCTTACTTATTGTTCTCCCTACCCCATGCTCTAAGCATGCAACATCCATGATACGATAAAACCTCTAAATAACTGCCAGGTCTACTAGCATACAAAGTTTCTATCGGCAGTTATCCCTAACGCATGACCCATGCGTACAGGAGGCCAGACCTGTCACGCAGTCCGTGATCTATATGAGACTCACAATTCGTATAGCAACTGTGTCCTGGCCCATGAATCTAATAATGCTCTATGATACTGGGGTGGTCTCATAAAGTAGGTCCAAAAATATACATAAATAAATATCTATATAAGCAGAATTAAACATGCATGTATCAACTGGAATATAAATAATAGTACAATGGCAAGGTATACTTGCCGAGCAAAAGTTCTGTATAGTGCACGTCCAAAACAGTGTTAAGTTTGCTGTAAGAAGTGGGTTAGGGTTTGGAAGAGTTGTAATATATATAGGGATAAAGAGGCGGTGGAGAATATTTAGTGGTCTTAAAAGCCACTGCCGCTGCTGTTTCTTTCTTTCTTTCTTTATTTGGTCTTGGTTTCGGTTGAGGGGTGTTTAGTAATAATAGTTATAAGAAGTGGTGGAATGGGATGGCTCACACGCGCGGAGAAGGGGAAGAGAAGTTGGTTTTTGCTACTGCTGTTGATATTTGTTCTACGCGGGTTCGGGTGCAAGCGGGTAGTGGGGTTAGGAGTGGCGGTTTGGGTTTTGGATATAGTATCCAATAAGAATTTCTTTTATATATATATATATATATGTGTACATAGAAAATTCTAAAAATTATATTAGAGCATACGGTTAAACTAGCAACTGTCCAAAGGGTCTCCTACATGGAATAAATTAGGAAAAATTTATAATGGCTCCATAATACTCTTAGATGCACAAACACCTCAAATAAAAATTAAATAAAATCTATTTCCCCTATTTAGCTCATAATTACTAAATAAATTAAATAATATGGTTTCTGGATTAGGGGTTTTACATTCTACCCAACTTATAAAAATTTTGTCCTCAAAATTAAAACTAAGCCACGGTAGAAAGTCAATAATGGTATAAGGTATAAATTAACAAAGTAATTTCATACCTTGGTCTGCGAATAGGTTCGAAAAATGCTTGCGCATGTCATCCTCGCGTTCCCAAGTAGATTCTCCTGGCGCGCCATGCTTTCATGCCACGCGAACCAAGGGAATAGACTGGTTCCTCAATACTTTCTCTCGACGATCAAGGATTCCCACGGGTTGCTCTTGATATGTCAAGCTCGGCCCAACGGTGATCTCTAAATGGTCGAGAACATGACTGTTGTCTGCTACATATTGCCTGAGCTGTGAAAAATGGAATACGTCATGTACTCCCTCAAGTGAAGGTGGTAGCGCAAGTCGATATGCCACTTCTCCCACTTTCTCTAGCACGTCAAATGGTCCAATATAGCTTGTACTCAACTTACCACGCCCTCCGAATCGAATGGTGCCTCTGGTAGGTGATATCTTTAAGAAGACATAATCGCCCTCTTTGAACTCCAAGGGACGACGATAAAGGTCTGCCCATTATTTCTGCCTGTCTTGCGCTGCTCGCAAGTGTCTTTGTATCTTCTTAACTGTCTCAACGGTGTTGACCACTAACTTTGGTCCCAGAATATGACGTTCTCCTACGTCACTCCAACACTCAGGAGACCTATACTTTCTTCCATATAATGCTTCAAACAGAGCCATCTGGATGCTTGCCTGATAGCTATTGTTGTAAGAAAACTCCACAAGGTATAGGTGGTCCTCCCATGATCCTCCAAAGTCTAACATACAAGCCCTCAATATATCCTCCAACATCTGAATAGTATGCTCTGACTGCCCATCTGTCTGTGGATGATAAGATGTACTAAACTTCAGACGAGTTCCAAGACTCTCTTGCATGCTTCTCCAAAGTATGATGTAAAGCGTGAATCCCTGTCTGATATAATGCTGACTGGTATGCCGTACAATCTCACACTTTGCCTTATATATAAGTCAACCAAGGCTTTTGTAGACTGGCCGACTCTAAAAGGCAAGAGATGGGCCAACTTGGTGAGTCGGTCCACTATTACCCATACTGTATCTCTTCCACTTGGACTCTTGGGAAAACCCATGACGAAGTCTATAGTGATGTGCTCCCACTTCCACTCTGGAATTGAAAGTGGTTACAATAACCCTGCTGTTCTCTGGTGCTCCGCCTTTACTTGTTGACATACCAAACATTTAGCTACAAAGCCAGCTATCTCTCTTTTCATTCCATGCCACCAAAAGTGCTATTGTAAATCACGATACATCTTGGTGCCTCTAGGATGAATAGAATATATCGAAATATGAGCTTTTGTCATCAGCTCTTGTCGAATCTCTATATTTGGAACATAAAGACGAGCACCACATCATAATGTCCCATCATCATAGATGCACAGTCCTGTCTGCTCTTCGGCCTCTGTCCTTTCCTTTAATCTTCTGAATCTGGCGTCTGTAGGCAATGCTGCCTTGATTCTCTCTACTAGTGATTATTGTACTTGCAAGTTGGCTAGTGTCCCATCTACTCCGGGTAATATCACTTCAATGCCAAGACCTTACAAGTCCTCCAATACTTCCTTCTGTGTTGTCAAGAAGTAAGCTGTTGGTTTCCGGCTTAACGTGTCTGCTACAACGTTAGCCTTGCCTGGATGATAATGTAGCTCTATCTCAAAATCTTTCATCAACTTGAGCCATCGACGTTGCCTCATGTTTAACTCCTTCTGCGTGAAGACATACTTGAGGTTTTTGTGGTCTGTATAGATTTCCACTCATTCCCCATATAAGTAATGTCTCTATATCTTTAGAGCAAATATAACGGCTGCAAGTTCCAAGTCATGAGTTGGATAATTCTTCTCATGTACTCGTAACTATCTAGATGCATATGCAATCACCTTGCCATGCTGTATCAATACGTATCCTAAATCTTTCCCTAATGCGTCACTGTAGATCACATAGTCTCCTGATCCTGATGGAATAGTCAATATTGGTGCTGTGGTCAGTCGCTTCTTCAACTCTTCAAAAGTGGCTTAACACTCGTTGGTCCATATGAACTCTTGATCTTTGCAAGTCAACTGAGTCATAGGTGTTGCTATCCTTGAGAAATTCTCCATGAACTGTCGGTAATATCTCGCAAGTCCAAGGAAACTTCTTACCTCTGTTGCTGATTTAGGAACAGACCAAGTTTCAACTGCCGAGAACTTTTCTGGATCAACATAAATACCATCTCCTGTAATGACATGCCCAAGAAATGAGACTCTATCCAAGAAGAACTCATATTTACTTAGCTTCGCATATAGCTGCTCTCTCCTCAAGGTCTCTAAAATAATCCACCGGTGCTTCTCGTGCTCCTCATGGCTCTTTGAATAGACAAGTATATCATCTATGAAGACGACCATGAACTGGTCCAAATACTGATGGAAGACTCGATTTATTAAGTCCATAAAGATAGCTGGAGCATTGGTCAATCCAAATGGCATGACTAGAAACTCGTAGTGCCCATATCTTGTCCGAAATGCGGTCTTCGGGATGTCCTCCTTCCGTACTTTCACCTGGTGATATCCTGATCTCAAATCTATCTTTGAGAACATCTTGGCTCTACTAAGCTGATCAAATAGATCATCAATGCGTGGCAGTAGATATTTATTCTTCACTGTTACTGCATTCCAGGCTCTATAGTCAATGCACATACGCACTGACCCATCCTTCTTTGGTACAAACAATACTGGCGCTCCCCAGGGTGATACACTTGGTCGAATGAAATCTTTCTCTTCTAGTTCTTTCAACTGTATCTTTAGTTCATCCATCTCCTTCTTCGCCAATCTATAAACATGTGATGCTATGGGTGCTATTTCCGGCGTCAATTCAATCAAAAATTCTATGTCTCTATCTAGGGGTAGGCCTGGCAATTCTTCTGGAAAGATGTCTTAAAATTCTGAAATAATGGGATAATAGACAATATTTTCCATTGTGAGCTGCATACCATCAAGGATTTCTGTGGATCCTCGTGAAAACTCAAGTTCAGGCTAGCCTGGTACCTTAAAAAGAATGCTTCCTCCAAAGCAATCGAAGAAAGCGTGGTACTTGCTCAGCCAGTCCATTCCCAGCATAATATCAAAAGTTGGCATAGGAGGGACTAAGAGTCGGGCATTCATCTCTCTGCCACGTATCACTATAGGACACGATCTATAAATTTGACTAACAGGTACAACTCCTCCTCTGGTAAGAATTCTAACACAACTAGATAAAGGTGTAGAGGCAATGTTGTGTTTTGCAATAAAACTAGATGATATGAATAAGTGGGTGGCTCCCGTATTAAACAATCTCACAGCAGGAAAAGTAAAAGCAAGAGTGATACCTTCTATGACATCAATCTCTTGATTCATGTCATCTACTTCCATTGCAAAGGCTTGTCCGTTCCTCTGTGGTTGTTCCTGTCTGGCCCTTGCGAATTGATCCTCTTGTGTAGGTAGCGGTGGTCCTCGCTGAAATCCCCCTGCAGTTGGAGGTCGATGTACTCCTGGTCTAGTTATTTGCTGTGCTGGCTTTGGTGCTGGAAGTGCTAGTCTCGGTACTGGCATTGAAAGTGTCTGCTGCATTGGACAATTTCTCGCCAGGTGCTGTCCAGAACCACATCTCATACATTATCCCAAACGAATCCGACAGTCTCTTAAAATATGCCCGTATCTCCTACAATAATTGCATTGGGGCTTCTCTGGAATCTGGTACGGTCCTGCTCTGTGTTGCTGATGCTGCTGTGCCAAGGGACGTCTGATAGGTCCTCCTTGTTGTGTCCTTGTCGATCCTTGTTGTGTCCTCAGTTGACCTCCTTTTCCTTTACTAATAGTTTCTTGCAATCTGGCTTCTGTCAGTAGTTCAGCATAAGAGATCCGGGACTGTGAGCTAGTGTAGTGTTGGAGCTCCTGAGTCAGTCTGCGGTGAAACCTCTTAGCCTTGGCCAAGTCATCTGGTATCAAGGCAGCGCCATATTTACTGAGGTGACTAAACTCGACATCGTACTCGTCAACTGTTCTATTCCTCTATTCCAAGTGGAGAAATTGATCGTACATTGCATCTCTGACGGTGTCCGGGAAGTACTTCCTTTCAAAGCACTCCAATAACTGCTCCCAAGTTTGGTATGTACCCAACTGGCGCTCCATGGATTCCCATCAGTGATGAGCATTACCATCTAGAAACGTCCTTACACCCGTCATCCATAGGTCTGCAGGTAGATGCGATGCCTCTAATAGTTTCTGGGTGTGAGTGATCCAGTTGGTAGTTTCCTCTGGGCTCTCAATGCCCTTGTACGACCTTGGACCTATTTGTACAAAGTCCTTTACTGATCCAATTCTAGCTCGAGGTTCTAGAGCTAGTGCTTGAGCTGGTACAGTAGTCTTTGCAGCCATTCTCTCAAGAGCTGCCAGAAACTCTTGTATCTGTTCTGCTGCTTGCTGTCTCTGTTCCTGTATCATCATCTGGAAGAATTGGAACAGTTATGCCTGGCCATCCTACGGTGTCGATGAGACTGGAAGGTTCCATTAGGTGGAATGGGAAGATCAGATGGAACTGGATTATGAATCTGCCCATCTGGTCCTGGAAGTCTAGGAATTATTGAGGTCCCTCCTTGAGTCTGACCATTGACTCCAGGAGTTGTGTCGCCATCGGTGACAGTACATCCTTTCTGCATATCCATCTTTCTGCAGGTGATGTACACAACGATTAGACGAAGTATAGGAATCAAACAGGATGTAAACATTAAATAGAATGTAGGAGCATAAGATAGGATAGAAATTGTCTGCGTAAAACATAGCTTCAGGGCTAGCCGCGTAAAGCAGAGAAGCGTAAAGTAGAGATTCAAAGTCGTCGGCGTAAAACAGAGAATCAAAACTGTCGGCGTAAAATAAGTTTCAGAACTTTCTGGGTAAAAGTCTGCGTAAAAGTTTCCGCACGTAAAATCTGCCCATGTAAAATTTGTGTAAAAAGTCTGCGCGTAAAAGATTGTTGCGTAAAGTCTGCGCACGTAAAGTCGACGTAAAATCTGTCTGCGTAAATGAGCTCGCGTAAAAAGGTCTGCGCGTAAAGGATCACTGCACGTAAAATCTGTCTGCGTAAAGTTTTGCTACACTTCCTGCATAAAGTATGTTGCAGCGTAAAGTACGTATGAGGAACTATTTGTATTTCCTCGGACGAATTTGTCAGACAAATCAGTGAACCTGACATCTGACAAAATTACTGTACGACGATCGAGAGAACGGCTGTGATGATGATTTTGCACAGAGACCCAGGTTATCGTTTAGTGACATATTTGATACAAGTCATTTTTACGTATCAAAAAGGAAGAAAATGGAGTCTTCTGGATACGCTGCCTACAGAAATGAGTTTTATGCTCAAGATAAGACAAAATCAGATGCCACATCAAAAAGTTGTTTCTACACAGGGCTCAAGGCATATCTTTGCATTTAATGCACGAGATTTGCTCACGAATGGGAAACTAAGGCTGTGACTAATATGCTCACCTCACCATCCTTGCATTTTATGCCTAATCAGGCTACTCTACGCTGGTTATCTATTATTCATGAATTATCAAGTTTACGCAGGGGCAGTTACCTACGTAGCTTGCATGCCATGATCTTACAAAGGGATACGTATCAGTTGTCATAACCGCAGCGTAAAGTAGACAGTCTTCTTCATAGTTTGGCTTTTATGCCAACATGATAGTCAATTGGATTTTACGCCAACTAGGCAGTCATTTGGCTTTTAAGCCAACAACAGTTATTTGGCTTTTACGCCAACAAGGGTAAAGGGTCTTTGACGTAAAACTTTTGTTTTATCCAAACAGAGGATAGTTGAAAGAAAGAATGAGTTTTTAGTCAAGTGTGGATGAGATCCTTATACTCTATTCCTATACGCAGGCTTGTTTGGTACAGTTACGTAACCAAGATAATATATTCTTGACATGCATGGGCCACCACCAAAAATATGTCATGCCCCAGTCCCAAAATACGTAGGACTAGGAATACGTAACACGCCCAGCCATATGTATATGAACTCCAATATATGGAAACCATATACACACGTACGCTGTACATGAATATCCAATCCACCAGTGGTAATATACTGTCACAATAAGTCACACAGAATCTATATCTCATCCACAGAACAAATAATCAGTAGGAATAAAGAGCTGAATAATAACTGAATATCAAAGATAAGTATCAAGACTGATAGTCAGATGGAAACAAATCCACTATAAAATGACTATACTGAAGTAGCAAAAGGATCTCTAAACAACGGTAATAAATCACAGATACTCCGAAGGTACAACCTTCTCAGTCTGGTAAGTAGCATCAGGTCTAGGACCGTACTCCTGTGGATATTCTTGCTCGTCCAAATCTGGAAAGGGACCAGGTCCTCAGAGGGACGTAACAAGATACATATAAATATGCCAATAAAGTATTAAAATATAAACATCCAGTGGGTCGCCTAACCGTCTAAGTGAATGCAGTTTGAGAACAACTTTCCAATACGTGGACTATCTGGCCATAAATGGGATTGGCATGATTCTTTCGGAGAATCAGGGGCCTATAAGCATGTCATTTTTTGAACGGCAGAGGCCGCCTATAATATAAAATATAGTGGTCGTCATCACCCGTTTCTCCGGCGGAAAATTCGGGCGTACATGAGAAAAGTGCAAAGGAGCCCAAACGCCTTACTTGTTGTTCTCCCTACCCCATGCTCTAAGCATGCCACATCCATGATACGATAAAACCTCTAAATAACTGCCAGGTCTACTAGCATACAAAGTTTCTATCGGCAGTTATCCCTAACGCACGACCCATACGTACAGGAGGCCAGACCTGTCACGCAGTCCGTGATCTATATGAGACTCACAACTCGTACAGTAACTGTGTCCTGGCCCATGAATCTAATGATGCTCCATGATACTGGGGTGGTCTCATAAAGTAGGTCCAAAAATAAACATAAATAAACATCTATATAAGCAGAATTAAACATGCATGTATCAACTGGAATGTAAATAATAGTACAATGGCAAGGTATACTTGCCGAGCAAAAGTTTTGTATAGTGCACGTCTAAAATAGTGTTAAGTTTGCTGTAAGAAGAAGTGAGTTAGGGTTTGGAAGAGTTGTAATATATATAGGGATAAGGAGGCGGTGGAGAATATTTAGTGGTCTTAAAAGCTACTGCCGCTGCTGTTTCTTTCTTTCTTTCTTTCTTTGGTCTTGGTTTCGGTTGAGGGGTGTTTAGTAATAATAGTGATAAGAAGCGGTGGAATGGGATGGCTCACACGCGCGGAGAAGGGGAAGAGAAGTTGGTTTTTGCTACTGCTGTTGATATTTGTTCTACGCGGGTTCGGGTGCAAGCGGGTAGTGGGTTTAGGAGTGGCAATTTGGGTTTTGGGTATAGTATCCAATAAGAATTTCTTTTATATATATATATATATATGTACATAGAAAATTCTAAAAATTATATTGGTGCATACGGTTAAGCTAACAACTGTCCAAAGAGTCTCCTACATAGAATAAATTAGAAAAAATTTATAATGGCTCCATAATACTCTTAGATGTACAAAAACCTCAAATAAAAATTAAATAAAATCTATTTCCCCTATTTAGCTCATAATTACTAAATAAATTAAATAATACGGTTTCCGGATTAGGGGTTTTACAGACGTCCACCACTCAAGGGCAAGGTCTTAAAGCTGCAATCAAATTTGATCAATGTGTTCATCCGCTGGAACCCTTACTGCTACCAGAATAACCTCAATATCTTGCAACCAGGCATTTGCTGTGATGGCGTCCTCCGTGCAATCGAAGTAACTTGGGTTAAGTCAGCAAAATCTAACCGACGTCCCCGAATCAGTTCTTACCCCTCTTTCTAGAGCCGTCTACAAACCATGACTCACAAGACATTCTGCACTTGTGGTTTAAATTATTGATGCTATCGTACTGCCATCTGGTGTTGCTGCATAGCCATCATTTCTCGGAGGATCTTTAGTAATGTAGGGGTATCAAGTAACACTGGTACTGTTGGTACTACTAGGGGTACGGGAATCTCAGGGCTTGGTTCATCAACTTGCCCAACTTATGGTTCTACTATGCCAGCTTGCTGAACTACTGGCTCTATCCGGATCTGACTATGAGCAGGTGCTACTTCCCGTTATTGCCCAGAGGAACCATATCCTGCCATGGTTGATTCTCCAGCAACTAAAGAAGCCTTAGAGAAAAGGACAAGAAATATCAAGAACCGGACGTGAATGATCAAGGAGGCAAGCAGTTTTAACAGTTCAAGCATTGGTACCGAGGAAGATAAAACAAAATATCAAAGGGGACATATTTGATTGATACTCCTATGACCGTAACATCCCATAAGTCTGAAAACACAAACCTGCATGGGCCACTACGTAAACCTTGTCATAACCCAGTACTAGAATACGGAGACGGACATGGCCAACTCCCCCGTACAAGGTATAAAACAGCGTACGACGGTTACGACAGTAACTATACAAGGGGGTGCATACTACAATCAAGTCACTAGGGTCGCACAACACATCTAATGTCTCAATAAGTTAAGTAAGGATACTAAACATTTAGCATATATGACAAGGAAGTAAGGTGTCCCAAATGCCCTGCCAAAATATTCTGGAATCCAGCTATAAAAAATAAGAAAGCTGGTAGAGTAGCAAAAGTACATGACCATGATCAGCTACAGTCTGATTAATTACAATCATGTAAGAAAACTAAATGTCTAGATTTACGGCTAACAAGTGCCGGTGGCTAAACGCCCAAAAGAATAAAATATGCAATAACGAGCAAGGAAGGAGAAACCCACTCATTTTTCTCAGCGGCAATCCGTATGGTGAGTGCCATTATTCAGAAAAAAGTACGCTTGATCCTCAGATGCATGCTCTAAACCTGGCCATGCAAAACTAGTGGGGTTAGACCCCAAATAGCAAGTACCACAACGGAAGCACAAATAAAGAAATAAAACCAGGAAGAATAAACACACACACACACACACACACACACACACACACATATATATATATATATATATATATATATATATATATATATATATATATATAGTCCTGTCTCATAGTTTTGGTTCATGGTCTATCGCAATCTAACCCTACAACCAAACAAGGACAAGGGTTAGACCATCGCACCATGATAGTCCATGTCCCTAAACTATTTAACAGAAGGTACAATACACAATTAAGTTCAGTTACATAATCGACTAATCACTTATACGTCTTACTAGGTAGAGTTTGGATTATCCCAAAAATATGCATATAATAGGAATCCTCCGATCGAACCATATTCTAGCAGGGGCTATCCGAGCCATGAATAGCCGCATAGCACATAGTAGTATACACCGGTCCCTCGTAAGGCCACCGTGCTAAGATCGCATATAATACATAGTATAATATAATAGTCGGATATTGCTATCCACTAATGAGGATTTAAGCAATATCTATGGGGGACAACCTTCACACCCCGTATAATAATTAGGGGTTGCTAGTTAAGTACGATCTCAGAATTCCGTCCCTCCCAATGCTCTACATATTTTAGTCGCCTAGTTAACCCTACGGTTAGCTGGAATTATATGACGTTGTCACATGTTACTCCCCTTATATGTCGTACCGTAGTACGGGCACGCTAGATACGAATCCGTTTTATCACTTTGCGGTTCAATTTGGATTTACCCCAGCGTGAAGCAATAGTCAAACAAATCCTAGCCTGGCTTGGTTATTGACCAACCATCATGTCCATGTTGGAGAAATTATATTATATCACATGTCTCTTAGCACGTAGGAAAGCCTTGGTGTAAAACATGTAACATAATCACGTAGAAGCACTTAACACGTAAGAACACATAGCACATAGTAAGTGCATCAGTACAGATACCAATAGTCGAGTCAAGTGACTAATTATTGGTAAATCACATGGGTTCTAGCACATAGCCAGGTCTAAAATATGGTCACTTAGCTCACATACATTAGCAATCATTAAAATCACACATGGAATCATAAAATTTCAAAAAAGCATCCAAACCAAGTAAAATAGTAAGACATGCACATATGCCCCATGATGATCAGGGATGCATAGAGTCAGTACCGCATAGGACATGTGCCGAATAGGAAATCAGCCGCATATGGGTCAGTATTGCATAGGAAGTTGGCCGCATATTGGTCGGTGCCGCATGGGATCAGTGCCGCATAAGATAGGGCAAAGTCCACTCCTTGGGACAAGTGTTGACTGACGTACATTTAATATGTGTCAGAGAAGTGACTGAAGTGATGGATGTGATAAGTCATAAAGTGTGTCAGGAAGAAAAGACCAACCCAAAGAAATATATGCAAGAGCGAAACCGGGTTATGCATCCACAAGAGAAGAGGCGCATAGTCACTGCCGCATAAGTCTGCTTGCCGCTTGCTATGCTTGTCGCATGGATGTCCCTTGGACTTAGCAAATTTCTTATTCGTTCAGCGAATATAACACAAAATATTCTGTCACTTAGAATACTTTATGAAACAATTAGTCATGCATCCAACAAGATGGACGCATTGTCATAACCCGCACCCTGAATATGGGCACGAGTAGTGAGCAATGCACAACCTATGCCACAGCATCGACGGTCGAACATTGTCTGGGTCAACCATACTATTTAAATATCTCATTTGATATATATATATATATATATAGTACCTGTCAATGTCGTCTCAACTCCAAATGGAGGAATAATATGGTATATGATAAACTATACTCAATCATAATACAAACTAAGGAAGATAAATACGAGATGGGATAACGAAGGAAAGAGTCACAATACATCCCCAAGTCCAAAATAGTATATATATATGCCAATAACCTGAATAAGTCTAATACAAGTCTAAACAATAAGTCTAAGCCTCCTCAGCCTCTGGTACTAGGTCTTCCTGCTATAAAGGAGTATCCTCTAAAGGTATGCCATCGTGTAGCCAGTAGTAGGTGGGACACTGGTCCACAAGCCAATCATCTAAAAAATATATCCAGTCAGAATTGGAGCGAAGTACATACCTCTGAAAGCAGTTTCAAATACATAATCGAGCATATATAACAGTTAATAAAAAAGATATATGATAACTTAACATCAGAATGTAATTAACTAGAGTGAACATGTAATGTACTGGAATAAAGAACAAGCAATATGAATAACTGCAAGTAATGGAAATAAATAAAACTAGCTAATGTGCCATAGAGTACAAGTTTATTATGTGATCGGTTTGGGTTGAACATGAATATAATATGGTAACTCGATTACACGTGTGATATGTAATCGACATATACACGAATACTCTTGGACTTGATCACATAACCAACTCCTACTCCCCCATCCCCAACCAATACTTATGGATCTAAACATGACACATTACGAACACAAATATGGGCACACTGAATACGAGCAGTGTGTGAACACGAAGTACACAATAATCAATATCCGATACACATGATAAAATATATGTGAAGGAGTACCCGCTGAACATGGTAAGGGATAACATCTCCTGACATGATCCATATATACCAGTCAATGTAACCACTGTGTCAGAATCAAATATACAGTTCTAGAACATGCGATATATACACTATCATGAATTAAAAACTAACAGAGAGATGTACTCGCCTCTGGTCCTGAGCAAAGGGTATCTCTTGATGTCCAAGCCGGTGTTACACAATCATATTTATGAAAATCAAGTTAAATGGTGTAATAAAGGAGAAATAAATTAAAATACACTAATGCATGCTTCTAGGTCCATTACTAAGTCTCACTAGGTCAAACTAAGTTATCTAGTATTTGTGGGTCACTAACTAGCTAATTCAAGCTAACTTAGCTATACCAGGCATTACCTTAGCTAACAACATAACATTAACTATATGTATCTACTAATAGCTAACTAGTTATTTCTAGTAATACCTTAGTTATGTACTAATTGACATTCTAAAGATACTAACTCACCTCTTGATAGTGACTGATCTCTTACACCAACTACCCTTTCCTACACAATGAACTGATTATAATGACTAACTAATACCACTATGCTAACTTAGTTATTTATCTAACTGATACTCAACATAACTAGCACTACTTAACTAATAATGTAACAAACACCATCTGATATCTAGCTAACTGCTCAACCTCAGAGTATACTGATGCCACGACTAATACTGCTGACTTAATCCACCTCCATTTCCTACATTACCCGAGCCCCAACTGATATCATTTCTGATATCACAGATAATCCTAGCACTTGTTGTTACTGTTCTGTAACTGACATACACCAATCTTGCTCTCAAACCAGTGTTGCATTGCAACACCTATGAAGCACTCCACTGACACACTAAGTATCAGATACCTGAACTTACACCTATACAACACTTTACCAATGCACTCATGGATATCCAATACACCATACCATGCTCTGTCACAAGCTAGTGCTCTCTGCACAGTTCTAAGACACTTCCACATAAGACACTCTAAAGTACATACATCCTTATCTAGTATATATATACCCATATTGTAGATTACTGGAACCACAAACACTAGATCACTTATAGTCCCTCTCTTCCTGACCCCCATTCCTGCATGCTAACATATGTTACTAGTAATTCAAGTTACCACTACAACAGATCCTAACTTCCTGCACAAGTGCCCAAGCACAAAACCCTCCTATTAAATTGACATAGGTTCACATTTGATGCTCTCTTGCATCCCCAATTTAGGATGCACCAGAGCCTTACTAAAACTGACTCAAGCCCATGTCCTATCATTGTTTGCACTTGAGTTTGCTCCTACTGAACAACACAAACTGAACAGACAAAATCTAATCTGGTACCAGGCTTGCAAATACTCAAACTCCATACCTTGCTCACTGTAATGCAGGTAAGACCTGAACCTTTCACCCCTCAACCTACATCCTTGGATACTCAACACTCATTTATGCACATAGATGCATTCCTATATGTCCCCTCTATCAGTTAATAACAACTGAACACCCCTACTACTAATATTCACCTATGAACCTACTCCAGTACCCATAAGTCACTCCAATACTCACATACACATAAATACTCCCTATTACATATATTAACACTAGAAAAACTCGAGATACACTTGCACAACTTATCACTCAAACTCATTACATACAGATAATACATATGCCAAGCTAAACCTCTTCATTCCCTAGTACCTGACCACCTATTTTTGAACCCAAAACCCCAGGTTGTTGTTTTCCCTCACCTTCTCACAGTCTTTGCCATGCATTTACAGTAACTAGCCACTGTCACAGTGGTTGCTGTGACACACCCAGACCCGAGCCCCCCTTAACACCTACATATTGGCACAAGCTCCCTTCTCTAAACACACTGAACACTACTCAACTGTGATGCACATCATACCCTCAACTCCCCAATATCTGAACACACTCTTCACAACACACTAAATCATTAAACCAAATATTTGGTAGGCAATATATTATACACTATGATACTCTCCCAATTGGAAAGTCAAAACCCTAAATATAGCTCAATAAATATCCTCTCATATCAAATACACATAATAATAACTAATACAACTTGCTACAAGGAGAAATGAGAATTAATTGCACAAAATATCCAAATTGAGCTCCGTATCACACTGTATCACAAAATACCATGATACGGCCTACACGTATCCATTTGTAGACACGTAACTAGTTCCATAACCCCGATCTAAATTTAATTGTATATAATTGGTCTTATGACACATAATTGGTGTGTCAAACTCATAACTCTCCCAAAATACACACAAAAACATATGTAGAACTCACAATAGATAACCAATTAATCTAAAACTTGTTCCTATAGGTAGTCCTATACCATAGGGTTATTCCTAATGGTCAAATGCATGACTTGGAAACTACAATGAAAAAATTCAAAATTTATCAATTGGGAGATAGATTTTCAATGAAAATGCAATTGGATATGTTCCGGACACGATCTCTAGCTCCAAAGCTCCTCCTCCTTGTGCTTCTTTCTTCTCTAAGCTCCAAAGCTCCAAGAATGATGAATTTGCGAAGGAAATGAAGGTGAATTGAGTAGGAATTCAATAGGGGAAATAATAAAAAATTGGGGATGTAATTTTTAGATCTAAATGAATGCAAATGAGAAGAGAGAGAGAGAGAGAGAGAGAGAGAGAGAGAGAGAGAGAGAGAGAGAAAGGAGATCCCCCTCTAATAGTGGCCGACCCCCCTTTCCCCTTCCCCAAGTCACTTGCAAAGGTCCAAGTTATCCCTACATGGTGAATTATGATAAATAATTAGGAAGAATAATTTTGGAAGTCTCTAACTAATTATAATTAAGCTAATGCTCTCTAATTAATTAATGAGAAAGGTCTAATGGGCTTGGGTCCAAGTTAGGCTCACTAGTTGTTATGACAAGTCTAATTATTGGAGTAGCCTCTAACAAAGTAATTAATATAAGTCACATTTAATCTATAACTCACTAATAATTAATTAATTAATACAATCATTCAATAATTTCTATAATACACCAAAATAAATATTTATTACTAATTTACCCATGCCAATTTACCAAACTATCCATAGCTGGAAAAGTGAGGGTGACACACATGCTGGAAGGTATATGCATCACAGAGCTCAGGCTGCATAACACTCAGGTCGTATAACACTCTCTGCCGCATATGGTGCTAGTTGTATGAGCACTTTGTCTTCTCCAAACAGCAAGTTCAACCATGGCGAAAAACTCCAAAACCAAAAAATTATTTTCTCCATAAAACCTTTATTTTAACTCTAAATAAAATGAACCAAAAGACAAAATGCCTGAAATTGAATGCTCTATTAACCACAAAATTTGGTTTTCTAAAATACCATATTTTAGTAGATCAAAACCAAGAAATTTTTTTGGAACCCGAGATAACCTTAACAAAAATATAGATCTACATGAATCTATCCATCAAAACCAAAAACTTCAAGTACTAAAAGTTTTTTGAATCATAATATACACATAATAGACTAATAAAATACAAGTAAAGAGAAAGAACTAAATTCAAAGAGTTTTTCTATGTCATGCAAGGTGTACTTGCCTAAAAATAAAAGGAGGAGGAAAATAAGATAAATAAGGGAAGAGAGAGAAATAAGTTGGCTTATATAGCTAGGGTTTCAGGTTTAGACCATGGGTTCAACTCATGACCAAAATAAACCAATAATTAAACCATTAGTCTATTTGAACGAAAGAATGGGTTTAGTGTCCATGACATGTAACCTAATTAACATGAAATAAATAAATAACATAGGCATGAAAAGAATACGTTTCAAATATGTATATCAATAACCGAGAGTAACATCTCTACCCACCTTAAAAAATTTTTATCCTCGAAATTCAAATCCAAGGCTAGCGAGAGAAATCAAAATAAGCACTGCCCATCTACACATGCAATCAAATTCAAACATAAGATAAAGAAAATCAATGTCATATACCATTGGTAAATGAATCACGAGATTCGAGATACGAAGGCATAAGAACGAATATACCTTCTGAGTCGAATAGATGCGGATACCGAGATCGAATATCATCCTCGCACTCTAAAGTCGACTATCCCAGAGGGTGATGACCCCAAGCAACCCAGACAAGATGAATGGTCCAATTTTTGAGTACCTTCTTGTCACTACCACTTTTCCATATAAGGGCATTTGTGTAATTTAGCTATTTTTTAAATAATTATGTATTTAATTAATTGCTGAATTTTGTAACTAATTATATTATTATTAGTGATATTTGATTTTAGGTCAAACCCTAGAATGCATTAGGGCAAACCCTAATGACCAAACCCTAATTTGTAAACCCTATTCTAGTAAAACCCTAGAATTTTAAATTTAAGATGGAACCTCAAAACCCTAGACTGACTTAACCTGAGTCTATTAGGTTCTACATGAGAGGGCCAGGGGGGTTTAACCTAAAAAACTAGACATAGAAACCCTAAACCTAGGTTTAATATAAAAGGAAGCTTCTCACAAAGCTATTCTTCACGTAGAGAGAAAGGAAACCCTAGCCTCCACAAGAGAAACCATCTCTCCACTCCAAAAATTCGAAACCCTAACCCTAGGTTCCATTTTCTTCTCCTCCAAAGCGAGGAAAGCAAGGAACGTGGGTCAGGAAGCCTTGGGAAAGAAGATCCTCGTTGAAGAAACCATCCCTGCAGGTAAAACCCTAGTTTTTATCCCTTTAATTTCTGTTTTCAGATGGTAATGGCCATTAGGAACCCACCCTTGATGTGTAATCCGAATCTTAGGGTTTTGGATTAGGTTTTGGTGAATTTTGTTTGGTTTTCCCCAATTAACAGGAACCCTAACCCTAGGTATTTGTAGGGAGACTGATTTCACCCTCCTATGTGTAGGTTAGATATTGTTTTAGGGTTTTGTTTTGGGTTTTCAGAAATTCTTGATGTGGTTTTCGTTTTGCACATCTTGTGTTTGGTGAAATGCTTCACAGGAGGAATTACCTATCTAACCTACTTTACTATTATCTAATTGGAGGTATGATGGCTGATAAATATGTATATACATATGTGTGATGTGTTGTTGTTCAGATTTCCTGTGGAGTCGAGTCGTAACTGTGGGGGGATCTTCCCTGTGCAGTCGGGTATGTGTATTGGGATTTCTGGGCAGTGTATTGTTGTTTGATTCTGTGCAGTTTTGTGAGGACTGTGAGCAGTGTGTATTGGGTTCTGATAGTCGGGTTTGGGGGAAATGCCAGTGTGTATTTTGAGAGAGAGATGAGAACATATGCTGTGTGTTAGATGGCCTGTGTCTACTGAGAAATTCTCAGTGTATTACCTATATGAACCAATGTGTTTGTAGAGTTTGCATCAGTGTGTAGGTATCTAAGATGTCTGTGTGTAAGTGCAGGTTTTTACTGTACTTGAGTACCAGGCAGTAGAGATTGGATGTTGGCTTGGGTTGCAGGCATTGGGAGCAAGGAATAATGGATACAGTGTGTTGCAAGGAATTGGGGTTAACTCATACAAAGGACAGTAGATAGGTCTTGGGGTGTGACTTGGCTTTGGGTTAAGAGTGTATGGGGTTGGATAGTAGTGTACCAGATGAGCAGAGGGTGTTCTCAAGTGTAGTATCTCAGAAATCAGTGTGTGGGTAGATGATACTTTGAGTATCCTAATAACTGTGGGTATATGTGTGTTCAGTGTAGCAGTTTTGTGTGTGTATCACTAGAGTGCCAGTATGTGAATCTCAGAGTAAACCTGTGCTTGTTTTAAGTTCAGTATGTACAACTGTGTAGTGTAGATTCTGTGAGTATAGTGTGTGAACTAACTGTGCTGTGTGCACATGTGTATGTGGGAGCAAAATTCAGTGTGTATCAGTCAGTGTTTTAAATACTGTGTCTGTGAGGTAGTAGTGTAGGAGCAGTTCTGCATTTCAGTGAGTGTTCAGTCATGGGTCTTCAACAGGAAACTATCTGCCAAGTGTAGGTAAGTGCATAATATTCAAGGGTATTGGAGGTGGGTTGATATACTAAGTTCAGGTGTAGTGCAGCAGCAGTTCAGTGTGTGTGCTGTGTTGAGTTTTCCTGTGTGTGTGTATCTTTATATGAACCTGTGGTAGTGTGTGTCTATTGTGTCAGTTTTTAGAGTGCAGTGAAGTTAGGTTCCACATAGGTAGTAGTGCATTGTCAAGAAATTGTTAGTCTCAGTCAGTGTCTCAATGACACTGACACTGTGGGCTAAGTATCACTGAATATTGCCTGTGCACTGAGTTCAGTGTCTCAGTGATGCATAAGTGCACATAGCAAATTCTGTTTTGTTAGAGTTCTGCATTTCATTCTGCATTCTATTATGTATCAGCTAGAGTATCAGTAAGGTAAGGTGGTTTGGTATATTGGGTTGGACTATAGTGTCAGTTAAGTAGTAGGTATCAGTCAAATGTGGGTAAATGCTAAGGGTTAGTATGGGATAACTCAGGATTGGTTTTACCTTGGTGACAGTTAAGATATATACTCAGTATATATATGTAAGTTATCTACATACTGATAGCATATAGTATAAGAAACAGTAACTAGTTTCAGCTAAATACCAATATACCACACTATATGAGTTATATATATAATGATAATACCTAGTATAATGAATATTAGCTAGTATTAGTAGTATTACTAAATATAATCTAATATTAGTAAGTATAGAACATATAGTATAGTGTATTTAACTAGTATTAGTTAACAATAGCTAGTATGAACCTAGAAGCAAGGTATTAACTAGTTTTGACCAAAAACCTAGAGTTGACTTAGTAACACCTAGTTTAGACCTAGAAATGGCCTAACACCCCATTTCAAATTAGCTAATCTCTTTTAACATTCCAAACACCATTTTAACAGTATTATCTTATATATAGGTCATTGTGATCCCACTTTGGACCTCGATCCTCACATTTTGCTCAGGACCACAGGCGAGTACATTCTCTGACAGTTTTCATTGTTGATTACTTCTATAAATTATAGTGTATTACATACTTGATTCCGACACTATGGATACACGGGTTAGCACCATAGATCCCCATCATGAGGAGTCGTGATTGGAATCCATCGTGCTAGCTGAGGGATGGGGAACTATTAGTAGATTATGTGAACATATCCATACTTACCATGCATCATAGCTCACCCCACATCTCACGTCGGGTGCGGCCTGACCATCATCATGCCTCATAGCTGTTATATATGATTAGCCTGACCATTATCATGCATCATAGCTAACCATATGGTTAGCCTGACCTTCACGAATCATAGCTAATCATATATAACCAGCCTGATCCAGTCCCAAGCCGATCACATAATAAACTAATATTTCAACCACTTAGCTAGATGTTTATTTTATTCTGATTCACTTGTTCTAGCATTCACTATTTATTGCTCATTGCTAGATGCTCTATTGTCTATTTCATTTCTCCAGTACTTCACATGTTCAGCTTTTATTTCCATCTTGTATCTTTTACACTGTTTATAGATTTTGTCAATTTAATAAAACTGCTGTTAGTGCTTGTGCTTCGCTCCAATCCTGACTGGATAACCAACATTTTCAGAGGACCTGGAGGACTTTTGCCCTACTCATTACGGCCCAGGAATAGAGGGAGATTTCACTCCAGAAATCCCAGAGGAGGTGCCTATCCTAGAGGAGAACTTGCCTGCCCATGCTTAGATTATTTTTTCTGCATTTATTGTTTTAGACTGAGACTGAGACTGAGATGTATTTATTATTTGTGACTTTGTGAGGTCGTTTAGACCCAGGTTTGAGTTGGACTTATTATGGTTGGTTTTATTTAGAACTCTTTTTAATTCTCATCGTGCCCTTATGTTTATAGTTGTGATTGAGTATATTATAGAACTGTGGTTTATTTATCATTGTCCTCCGTACGGAGTTGAGACTATTGACTGGATATACTATGTTTGTGACCTAGACAGCGTTCTACCGCCGATGCTGCGGCGTAGGCTGGACGTACCCACGACTCATGCCCAAATTCCGGGTGTGGGTCGTGACACGTTTTAGTGGTGGCCCATACAGGTCTAGTCCGTAGTCTTAGATTCACAGTAGAGCGATATTGTAGTAATAGGAATTAGGCCAAGGATGCTCAATCACAATTAGGAAATTCTGATTCTTATGATACTATACTTAATGATTAATTCCTTTAGAAATTTTCTGTCCTTCCTTGATATCATATCTATTGCCTTAATTGAATCTTTCGATCTGTCTTCAGGATGCCGCCAAGAAGATCCCAGAGACTCGGAGCAGCAGATACAGAGAGGTCTGCCACTTCTCGCGCTGCCGGACAGACATCAGCAGCACCTCCTACATCTCCAGTATAAGTGGGAGTGTCTGCAGCAGTCGGGGGTCCTCCACCACCTGTTCAGAGGGTCCCCGCAGCTACGACGGAGCTACCACCACCACCAGTTCAGTATCCAGGAGGTGTGCCTGCCGATGGGGCACAGATGTTCGCTTTGATTCAGGGCATGGTCGACGCCCAGAGGACGTCGGCAGAGGCCCAGAGAGTGCAGGCTGAGGCACATCAGGCCCAGACAAAAATGATGAGGGTGAACATGGAGAATGCTCACCAAGTGGCTCTCCAGGCTGTGGAGAGGGTCGCTCAGCAGCAGCAACATCCTGGTCAGCAACAATAGAGGCCGGGCACCATTGTGGACTTCAAGAGGATGATGCCTCGGGAGTTCAAGGGGACAGAAGGGATACTCTACGCCGATGATTGGCTAGAGGACATCGAGAGGAACTTGCGTTTGGCGCAGCTTCCAGAGGCGCTCAAGATCGAGGCCGCTGGCAGCCAGATATTCGACATTGCCTTGACGTGGTTTCGCACGGAGTCGAGACTCTTGCGGAGGGGACTCACTTGGGAGGATTTCAGGGAGCTCTTCAAGGAGAAATTCTTTCCTGACGTTGCCCTAGGAGCCTTGGAAAGTCAGTTCCATGACTTAGTCCAGGGGAGCTCGTCCGTTGATGAGTATGCCGCGGAGTTTTCCCGCCTGAGCCGCTTCGCGCCATCGATGATTAGAGATCCGGGGGACAGGGCCCGGAAATTCAGAAAAGGACTGACAAGGGAGATCAAGTCTCGCACGTCGGGACGTCGCACAGCTACCTACGAGGGCATATTGATGGATGCCCAAGTAGCCGAGGACGACTTGGACCTCAGGCCCAAGAGGGGACGCGATGTTTCCGGAGGAGCAAACAGTAGTGCGGGACCAGGCAAGCGTCCACACTTTTAGCAACAGCAGCAGAGGCCCTTTCAGCAACAGCACCAGCAGCACCAGGCACCAGCCCGAGGGCAGGTCCAGCAACAGCAACAGAGACAGAACCAGCCCGCCATCCAGTGTGCTTACTGCGGGAAGACAGGACATACCAGAGAGAACTGCAGGAAGAGGTTAGGCTCATGTTTGTACTGCGGATCGACGACACACCAGCTGAAGGATTGCCCTACCATTCGTCCAGGTCAGGGTGGAGCAGCCGCCCAGAGAGGACCAGGCAGGGTACCTACCGTACCAGGAGGCCAACAACAGAGGGGACCACTTCCACCGCAAAATCAGAGGTTTGCCCAGCATCAGCAGCAGAGAGGTACACCCCAGGGGCGAGCGTATGCCATGGCAGTCGAGGAGATCGAGCCAGCAGGAGACTTGATCACAGGTTCGGTTCTTCTCGATTGTATTCCCGTATTTACCTTATTCGACTCTGGCGCTTCCCATAGTTTTGTGTCTGTATCATATGCACTTCGACATCATTTAGACACAGAACCATTAGCTAGGACTTGCAAGATCATGACTGGTGGAGGTATCATCTTAGTCCGTGATCACTGCAAGGACCGGAGAGTGTCAGTAGGAGGCCGAGAGTTGAGCGTGAGCTTACTTGTCATGCCACTTCCGGGGTACGATATTGTACTCGGAATGGACTGGTTGAGTAGGCATCATGCTACTATAGATTATTATTGAGGCAGAGTATTGTTTAGACCACCAGGAGAGCCAGAGTTTGAGGTCGTCAGAGGAACAGCGGAACAGAGAGGGAGCACATTTTGCGGAGCCAGGACGGAAGAAGAGGAGTTGCCACATCCTATGATAGCGAAATTCCTGGATGTATTTCCAGAGGAGTTGCCAGGCTTGCCGCCAGACAGAGATGTTGAATTCTCTATAGACTTGGTTCCAGGAGCGGAGCCCATTTCACAACATGTCTATAGAGTCAACAACAGCGAGCTGGCAGAACTGAAGAAGCAAGTTGAGGAGCTGCAGGACAAAGGCTTCATCAAATCCAGTTCATCACCATGGGGAGCTCCGATATTGTTCGTACCGAAGAAGGACGGCACGATGCGCATGTGCATTGATTATAGAGCTTTGAACAATATCACCATCAAGAACAAGTACCCGCTGCCGAGGATAGATGATCTTTTCGATCAGTTGAGCGGGGCGAGGGTGTTTTCGAAGATAGATCTGAGATCCGGCTATCACCAGGTGAAGGTGAAGAAGGAAGACACGCCGAAGACAGCTTTTCGGACCAGATACGGCCAGTTTGAGTTCATGGTGATGCCATTTGGTTTAACCAATGCACCGGCAGTATTCATGAACTTGATGAACAAGGTGTTCCACCAGTACCTTGACAAGTTCGTGATGGTGTTTATCGACGATATTCTTGTGTATTCCAAGACCCCGGAGGAGCACGAAGAGCATCTGAGATTGGTCTTAGAGACTCTCAGGAGGGAGAAGCTGTACGGGAAACTCTCTAAGTGTGAATTCTTCCTTGACAAGGTCAAATTTCTTGGGCATGTGGTATCAGGTGACGGAATCTCGGTTAACCCACAGAAGATCGAGGCAGTAGAGTCGTGAGCTACCCCCAGTTCAGTAGCTGAGATCAGGAGTTTTCTCGGGCTAGCAGGATACTACAGGAGGTTTGTACAAGACTTCTCCAAGATTGCAGCGCCGATGACCAGACTGACTAGGAAGGACGTGGATTTTGTGTGGACAGAGGAGTGCCAGGCTGCATTTGATGAACTGAAGAAGAGGTTGACGACAGCTCCAATTTTGACATTGCCATCAGGGACAGGTGGTTTCACCATCTACAGTGATGCTTCAGGGAAGGGTCTGGGATGTGTTCTTCAACAGCACGGGAAGGTAATTGCCTATGCTTCCAGGCAGTTACGCCCTCATGAAAAGAATTATCCCACCCACGATTTAGAGTTGGCAGCAGTTATCTTCGCTCTAAAGCTGTGGAAACATTACCTGTACGGAGAGCGTGTGGAAATCTTCACAGACCACAAGAGCTTAAAGTACGTATTCACACAGAAGGAGCTGAACATGAGGCAGAGGAGGTGGTTAGAGTTGATGAAGGACTTTGACATCTCATTGCAGTACCATCCAGGGAAGGCTAACGTAGTCGCCGATGCTTTAAGCAGGTATCCGATGGCTATGTACTTGACGACAGATAGGCATTTGTTGGCTGATTTAGAGAGCTTAGAGATTGAAGTGTTAGTTCCCGGTGCTGAGATTCAGATGTGGGGATTGCAGATACAGTCCGAACTGATGGACAGGATCAGAGCTGCGCAGTACGATGATAAGACTTTGAGGAGTATTAGAGCACAGGTTCAGATGGGATTGTCGGACAACTTTACTATCGCAGATGATGGTTCTCTACGGCACGGCACAAGGATATGTGTGCCCAGCGGGGAGCTGCGCGAGGAGGTTTTGCAAGAGGCACACCGCTCTCAGTACTCGGTGCATCCCGGTGCCAACAAAATGTATCGAGACTTGAGGGAGCACGTATGGTGGTATGGAATGAAGCGCGAGGTAGCACGCTTCGTATCTCGGTGTCTAGTGTGCCAGCAGGTAAAGGCAGACCGGCAGAGGCCAGGTGGTTTGCTTCAACCTTTACCGATTCCAGAATGGAAATGGGAGCACGTGACCATGGACTTCGTTTCAGGGCTTCCACGTTCTCCAGGAGGGAAAGACGCGATTTGGGTCATCGTGGACCGGTTGACCAAATCAGCCCATTTCTTACCTTTCAAGGTGGGCACGTCGACAGAGAAGCTAGCAGAGATGTACGTGCGACAGATTGTTAGGCTTCATGGAGTTCCTGTGAGCATCGTCTCAGATCGGGATAGTCGTTTCACTTCCCACTTCTGGAGGAGTCTGCAGGCTAGCTTGGGCACTCAGCTCAAGTTCAGTACCGCATATCACCCCCAGACAGACGGACAGTCTGAAAGGACTATTCAGACTCTCGAGGATATGCTACACACTTGCGTTCTAGATCTCGGAGGTTCTTGGGAGGATCATCTGCACCTGGTAGAGTTTGCTTACAACAACAGCTACCAGGCCAGCATCGAAATATCACCTTTTGAGGCTCTTTATGGACGGAGGTGTCGTACACCGCTATCGTGGGACGACGTGGGAGAGAGAGCCTTGCTAGGACCAGAAATGGTCGTGGATGCAGCAGAAAAGGTGAAACTCATCAGAGACAGACTGCGAGTGGCGCAGGACAGACAGCGGCATTGGGCCGACAGCCACCGTAGACCCCTTGAGTTTCAGGTATAGATTGTTATTTTCTGGTTTGTGTTTGTTTGTTTAGACTGCGTGTTGAGACTGTTTTGTTTTAGGTTGGCGACCTAGTATTCCTACGGATTTCTCTGACGCGTGGAACAATTCGTTTTGGCAGAGGCGGGAAGCTTAGCCCACGCTACATCGGACCCTTTGGTATTCTTGCAAGGGTAGGTGCAGTGGCGTATAGATTGGACTTGCCGCCTGCATTGGAGGGAGTGCATGATGTGTTTCACGTGTCACAGCTGAGACGTACGTGGCAGACCCTAGTCACGTACTTGATCACTCGGAGATTGAGGTTGGTCCGACGCTCAGCTACCCTGAGCAGCCCGTAGAGATCTTGGACCGCAGAGAGAAGGTGTTGCGGAACCAAACCATTCCTTTGGTTCGCGTAGCATGGAGACATCACTCTCCAGGGGAGTCGACCTGGGAGAGAGAGGACGAAATGCGCGAGCAATACCCGTATCTCTTCTAGACTTGAGGTATATTCCTTTTCTGGTTTCACTCTTGTTCCAGTTCAGTCCAATTTCGAGGACGAAATTTCTTTTAGGAGGGTAGACTTGTCACTACCACTTTTCCATATAAGGACATTTGTGTAATTTAGCTATTTTTAAATAATTATGTATTTAATTAATTGCTGAGTTTTGTAACTAATTATATTATTATTAGTGATATTTGATTTTAGGTCAAACCCTAGAATGCATTAGGGCAAACCCTAATGACCAAACCCTAATTTGTAAACCCTATTCTAGTAAAACCCTAGAATTTTAAATTTAAGATGGAACCTCAAAACCCTAGACTGACTTAACCTGAGTCTATTAGGTTCTACATGAGAGGGCCAGGGGGGTTTAACCTAAAAAACTAGGCATAGAAACCCTAAACCTAGGTTTAATATAAAAGGAAGCTTCTCACAAAGCTATTCTTCACGTAGAGAGAAAGGAAACCCTAGCCTCCACAAGAGAAACCATCTCCCCACTCCAAAAATTCGAAACCCTAACCCTAGGTTCCATTTTCTTCTCCTCCAAAGCGAGGAAAGCAAGGAACGTGGGTCAGGAAGCCTTGAGGAAGAAGATCCTCGTTGAAGAAACCATCCCTGCAGGTAAAACCCTAGTTTTTATCCCTTTAATTTCTGTTTTCAGATGGTAATGGCCATTAGGAACCCACCCTTGATGTGTAATCCGAATCTTAGGGTTTTGGATTAGGTTTTGGTGAATTTTGTTTGGTTTTCCCCAATTAACAGGAACCCTAACCCTAGGTATTTGTAGGGAGACTGATTTCACCCTCCTATGTGTAGGTTAGATATTGTTTTAGGGTTTTGTTTTGGGTTTTCAGAAATTCTTGAGGTGGTTTTCGTTTTGCACATCTTGTGTTTGGTGAAATGCTTCACAGGAGGAATTACCTATCTAACCTACTTTACTATTATCTAATTGGAGGTATGATGGCTGATAAATATATATATGCATATGTGTGATGTGTTGTTGTTCAGATTTCCTGTGGAGTCGAGTCGTAACTGTGGGGGGATCTTCCCTGTGCAGTCGGGTATGTGTATTGGGATTTCTGGACAGTGTATTGTTGTTTGATTCTGTGCAGTTTTGTGAGGACTGTGAGCAGTGTGTATTGGGTTCTGATAGTCGGGTTTGGGGGAAATGCCAGTGTGTATTTTGAGAGAGAGATGAGAACATATGCTGTGTGTTAGATGGCCTGTGTCTACTGAGAAATTCTCAGTGTATTACCTATATGAACCAATGTGTTTGTAGAGTTTGCATCAGTGTGTAGGTATCTAAGATGTCTGTGTGTAAGTGCAGGTTTTTACTGTACTTGAGTACCAGGCAGTAGAGATTGGATGTTGGCTTGGGTTGCAGGCATTGGGAGCAAGGAATAATGGATACAGTGTGTTGCAAGGAATTGGGGTTAACTCATACAAAGGACAGTAGATAGGTCTTGGGGTGTGACTTGGCTTTGGGTTAAGAGTGTATGGGGTTGGATAGTAGTGTACCAGATGAGCAGAGGGTGTTCTCAAGTGTAGTATCTCAGAAATCAGTGTGTGGGTAGATGATACTTTGAGTATCCTAATAACTGTGGGTATATGTGTGTTCAGTGTAGCAGTTTTGTGTGTGTATCACTAGAGTGCCAGTATGTGAATCTCAGAGTAAACCTGTGCTTGTTTTAAGTTTAGTATGTACAACTGTGTAGTGTAGATTCTGTGAGTATAGTGTGTGAACTAACTGTGCTGTGTGCACATGTGTATGTGGGAGCAAAATTCAGTGTGTATCAGTCAGTGTTTTAAATACTGTGTCTGTGAGGTAGTAGTGTAGGAGCAGTTCTACATTTCAGTGAGTGTTCAGTCATGGGTCTTCAACAGGAAACTATCTGCCAAGTGTAGGTAAGTGCATAATATTCAAGGGTATTGGAGGTGGGTTGATATACTAAGTTCAGGTGTAGTGCAGCAGCAGTTCAGTGTGTGTGCTGTGTTGAGTTTTTCTGTGTGTGTGTATCTTTATATGAACCTGTGGTAGTGTGTGTCTATTGTGTCAGTTTTTAGAGTGCAGTGAAGTTAGGTTCCACACAGGTAGTAGTGCATTGTCAAGAAATTGTTAGTCTCAGTCAGTGTCTCAATGACACTGACACTGTGGGCTAAGTATCACTGAATATTGCCTGTGCACTGAGTTCAGTGTCTCAGTGATGCACAAGTGCACATAGCAAATTCTGTTTTGTTAGAGTTCTGCATTTCATTCTGCATTCTATTATGTATCAGCTAGAGTATCAGTAAGGTAAGGTGGTTTGGTATATTGGGTTGGACTATAGTGTCAGTTAAGTAGTAGGTATCAGTCAAATGTGGGTAAATGCTAAGGGTTAGTATGGGATAACTCAGGATTGGTTTTACCTTGGTGACAGTTAAGATATATACTCAGTATATATATGTAAGTTATCTACATACTGATAGCATATAGTATAAGAAACAGTAACTAGTTTCAGCTAAATACCAATATACCACACTATATGAGTTATATATATAATGATAATACCTAGTATAATGAATATTAGCTAGTATTAGTAGTATTACTAAATATAATCTAATATTAATAAGTATAGAACATATAATATAGTGTATTTAACTAGTATTAGTTAACAATAGCTAGTATGAACCTAGAAGCAAGGTATTAACTAGTTTTGACCAAAAACCTAGAGTTGACTTAGTAACACCTAGTTTAGACCTAGAAATGGCCTAACACCCCATTTCAAATTAGCTAATCTCTTTTAACATTCCAAACACCATTTTAACAGTATTATCTTATATATAGGTCATTGTGATCCCACTTTGGACCTCGATCCTCACATTTTGCTCAGGACCACAGGCGAGTACATTCTCTGACAGTTTTCATTGTTGATTACTTCTATAAATTGTAGTATATTACATACTTGATTCCGACACTATGGATACACGGGTTAGCACCCTAGATCCCCATCATGAGGAGTCGTGATTGGAATCCATCGTGCTAGCTGGGGGATGGGGAACTATTAGTAGATTTTGTGATCATATCCACACTTACCATGCATCATAGCTCACCCCACATCTCACGTCGGGTGCGGCCTGACCATCATCATGCCTCATAGCTGTTATATATGATTAGCCTGACCATTATCATGCATCATAGCTAACCATATGGTTAGCCTGACCTTCACGAATCATAGCTAATCATATATAACCAGCCTGATCCAGTCCCAAGCCGATCACATAATAAACTAATATTTCATCCACTTAGCTAGATGTTTATTTTATTCTGATTCACTTGTTCTAGCATTCACTATTTATTGCTCATTGCTAGATGCTCTATTGTCTATTTCATTTCTCCAGTACTTCACATGTTCAGCTTTTATTTCCATCTTGTATCTCTTACACTGTTTATAGATTTTGTCAATTTAATGAAACTGCTGTTAGTGCTTGTGCTTCGCTCCAATCCTGACTGGCTAACCAATATTTTCAGAGGACCTGGAGGACTTTTGTCCTACTCATTACGGCCCAGGAATAGAGGGAGATTTTACTCCAGAAATCCCAGAGGAGGTGCCTATCCTAGAGGAGAACTTGCCTGCCCATGCTTAGATTATTTTTTCTGCATTTATTGTTTTAGACTGAGACTGAGACTGAGATGTATTTATTATTTGTGACTTTGTGAGGTCGTTTAGACCCAGGTTTGAGTTGGACTTATTATGGTTGGTTTTATTTAGAACTCTTTTCAATTCTCATCGTGCCCTTATGTTTATAGTTGTGATTGAGTATATTATAGAACTGTGATTTATTTATCATTGTCTTCCGTACGGAGTTGAGACTATTGACAGGATATACTATATTTGTGACCTAGACAGCGTTCTACCGCCGATGCTGCGGCGTAGGCTAGACGTACCCACGACTCATGCCCAAATTCCGGGTACGGGTCGTGACACTTCTTCCTTCGTCCAAAATAGATACGGGTTGTTCCTCGTAAGACAGGTCGGTACCAACGACTAGCTCAAAATGGTCGAGGATATGTTTTGATTTAATACAATACTCACTGGGACGCTGTACTATCTTACTATTTGTCACATGTACATCTCTGCTAACTGCTCTGTGGATTGCCTTACTCGAAAAAAAAGAAAGTGAGCTACTTTTGTGAGACGATCTACTATTACCCAAACTATATCACGACCAGTCGAGGATCTAGGTAAATCGATCATAAAGTCTATCATGATATGTTCCCACTTCCACTCCAAAATAGGAAACGGCTGCAATAATCCTGCTGGTCTCTGCTGGTCGGCCTTCACTTGCTGACATACCAAACACCAAGAAATGAATCTTGCTATATCCCTCTTCATTTCGTTAGACCAAAATATTGCTTGAAGTCTTGATACATCTTGGTACCTTCTGGATGAATTAAATACCGGGAACTGTGCACCTCGGTCATTACTTTTTGCTGGATATCTCCACTTGGTACACAGAGATGGTTTCCAAACCTAAGAGTTCCATCTTCATGAATCATCAACTCTTTCTTGAGATCAGACTCACATTCCTCCCAAAGCTTCTGAACTTTTGGATCCTCCGACTGAGCTGCCTTAATTCTCTCAACCAAGGAAGACTGAATCTGTAAACTAGTTAATACTCTTACGTCCTGTAGAAGTACTATCTCTACACCCATCTCTCGAAGATCTTCTAAGATATGCCACTGCGATATCAACATAAATGTACAACCTCTCCTGCTTATGGCATCTGCTACCATATTTATCTATCTGGATGGTACTGAAGTTTCACATCATAGTCCTTTATCAATTCTAGCCACCTCCTCTACCTCATGTTCAGGTCCTTCTAGGTGAATACATACTTTAAGCTCTTATGATCCTTTAATATCTCCACCCGATCACTATACAAGTAGTGCCTCTACAACTTAAGTGCAAATACTACCGCCGCCAACTCCAAATTATGAGTCAGACAATTCTTCTCGTGATCTCAAAGCTGTTACGATGCATAAGCTATCACTCTTCCATGTTGCATCAATACACACCCAAGTCCTTTGCCTGATGTGTTGCAATACACTATAAACCCTCCAGAACCTACTAGAAGCATGAGAATTTGAGCTAAAATTAATCTCTTTTTCAATTCTTCAAATAATGTCTGGTACTCTGCTGACAAATCAAGCTTAGCTTTATTGCGCGTCAATCGAGTCAGTGGTGCTAAAATCCTTGCAAAGTCTGCAATAAACCTTCTGTTGTATCCTGCCAATCCCAGGAAACTACGCACTTCAACTACTATCTTTGGAACTGGCCAACCCTCTATGGCTTTAACCTTCTTCGGATCTACAACCACTCCTGCTCCTGAGATGATATGACCCAAGAATGATACGTGTCACCCTCACTTTTCCAAATGAGGGTAATTTAGTAAATTTGCATATAATTTTTTTAGTGATTAATATTTATATATATTGTGCTAATAATTAATATTGGTGGTTGTGCTAATTATTTATTAATTAGAGGACTAGCCTATTAGTTAGACTTGACACTTGTGAACCCAATTAGACTTGTCTTGACAAATAGAGATCCCAATATTTACCAAGCCCAATAAACTCATTCACACTAATTAATTAGGAGAATTAGCTTAATTTGCATTAGTGTAGAAACTTTCTAAAATACCCATCCTTAATTATTTTTTATAATTCACCATGTAGGGGCAAATGAGACTTTAGCATGTGACTTGAGGAAGGGGGAAGGGGCCGGCCACACATAAGGGGGTGTCCTCTCTCTCCTCCTCATTTACATCAATTTTAGATCTCAAATTCTAGATCCCCAATTTCTCACATTTTTCTCCATAAATTTCTTTCCCAATTCTTTTACATTCCCTCTCATTTTCATCCCTCGAGGAGTCTTGGTGCTTCGAGAAACAAGGAGCACAAGGAGAAGGAGCTTTCGTGAAGAGATTGTGTCCATTGAGTATTTTATTGGGAATCCATCTTCCAATTAGTAAATATTGAATTTCTCTTCATTCTAGCTCCCAAATCATGCATTTGACCATTAGGAACGACCCAATGACAAAGGGCTACATATAAGAAGAAGTTCTAGGCTTAATTGATGTGTATTGTGGATTCTACGTAGAATTTTGTGTATATTTTGGGAAAAAATATGAGATTGACACATCAAGTGTGTCGTGAGACTAAATTAGTCAAATCAGACTTAGATTAGGGTTTTGATACTAGCTACGTGTCCAAAATTGGGCACAAGTAGGCCGTATCACAATACCGTGTGATACAGAGCTCAATTTTATGTGATTTTGTGCATTTTGCCTAATTTTTTCTTTCTAACTAATTATAATAATAATTATTAGTTGTAATTAGTGTGTACTATAGTTTAATATGGAGAATTGGTGAATTTGGGCATTTGATGGTGTGCATCATAATTTCCCTAGTTATACAATAAGTGTTTGTTGTTATATCCTCAATATATATATATATATATATATATATATATATTTATATATATATATATATTATGTGTTATATATATCTATATATATTTATATTTATGTATATATAATGTAAGTGAGTGAATGAGAGTTTGAATTTGGTATAACTAAGAACTAAAAGGGGGGAGATACCTGGTGTTATTTAGTGTTGTGTGTGTGTAGGCGGTGAGTTGTGTGTACCAATGTCAGTATGGCTCGAGTAGGGGTGTATTTGTGTGGTGTGGTGCAGTTGTTTGCAGGTGGTAATGGTGGCAGCAGTATCAGAGAATGTAGGACTCAGGTATGTCAGATTTAAAATATGCATACCAGATTGGATACATATGCTCAGTTGTAGGAAGAGAGGGGACTTGATAGCAGTGCTTATGTGTGTATGTGTGATTGTATTTGAGTGTGGAGGAATGACTGTGGAAGGCTGGGTGTACAATGGACTTCAAAGAGTGTACACTGTTATATAGAATGTGTAAGTGTGAAAGGTGTGTGGGCTGTTCAGGTAGGGGTTTTTGCATTTACTGCTGCTAACAGATCATATTGTGCACGAATACAACAACTGAATGCCTATGTATTTAAATACACAACAACTGTATGTATTGACTATTGTGAGTTAAGATATTGGTGTAAGTTGGGAATGCAGGTAGGGGTATATGAGGATCTAGTTTAGACCTAGTAAGAGGTATTTCTATTGTTGTGCAGTTATAAAGTGAAAAGGGGGATGCGTTGTCAGTTAATATAGGTTAAGATCTAAGTTAGTGCATATATTAGGTACCAGTTAGCATGGAAATAAGGAATATTAGTGTATCAGTTAGTTCATAATCAGTCAGTGAATGATTAGAAGTTAGTTAGTATCTAGCTGTTAGTTAGTATTAATTAGGGAGAACCTAGTAGGGATATTGGTACCAGTTCACAACTGTGAACTGGAAATGTAACTACATCAGTATCTTAAAGCATTTAAGTGTATCAGTATGTAAACACACTGGTGTGGCTGTCTTTCAGTGAGCATACATCAGTATGACATTAGTTAGGTATTAGAAGGTAAGTAGTGCATTATATAGAGGTAAGTTAAATTGTATATTAGTATATAAGTGGGTCAATTAATGCATGTTAGAATTTGGTTAGTAAGTTAGTTGCCAGTTAGTGCACTGATATCATTAAGAGTATCAGTAATTAGTTTGCTTAGTTAATATCATTAGTAATTATATATTATCAGTTAAGATATTAAGTTATACTATAGGGTAATACCTAGTTTATCTAGTTTAGCTAATTAGTGACCAATATAGACTAACTAGATAGTATGAGACCTAAAAATAACTAGTTGACTAGTGTGACTTAGAAATGACCTAGAAAAGCATCCTTATTGCATTTTAGCTCATTTCTCACTTTATATTATCCTATTTGATATGCCATTCATATCTAGGTGCGTGTGACACCAGCTCGGACACCGAGTGACATTATTAGTTTTGGACTGAGGCGAATACATTCTCTGACAGTTTTATTATTTGACAGCCACTATGTTTCATGTATTTAGTATTGAGATATTTGATTCTTGACAAGATGGTCACACAGATTGGTATACGTGGATTTTGGTCATAAGATATTATTTTTGTGATGGCTCAGTGATTACCGTGTTGTTCTTCGTGATTACTCTGTGATTACCTTGATACCTTCATGATTATATAGACCGTGATCATAGTTTATTATATTATAGACCATGTAGTGGGATATACGTGTTATAATGTGTCATGATTTTGATCCTTGTACTAGTCGGGGGATGGAGGAATATTAGTAAATATGTGATCATACCTTATAGCTCTTGATATAGTGTAGCCCATGATACCTAGCAGATTATGCAACTCACATGTGGTCACGCTAGCTCCCATTTATTTATATAGCCCGTGTTAGGCCCAAGCCGATCACATATTTTACAAATATTTCAAGGCATATTTATTATATTATTTTATTTATTCCAGTTTCTTAAATTGATGTTCCTCACCATATTGTTCTCAGTTTATTTTCATTATTTACTATGATACTCTTGCTCGTGATATCTGTTAGTTCAGTTACTTCCATCATTTATTTTTATTGCTATTGATGTTTCATAGTTTTTGTTAATTATTGGAACTACTATTGGGTTATACTTGGCTCCAATCCTGACTAGATTTTTTTTTCTGATGATTCATTAGAGGACTGGTGTCCTACGTATTATGGGCCGCAAGATGGTGAGGCAGTTGCGGCAGTACTCGTAGAGCCTTTTGAGATAGTACCTCCAGTTGGAGAGGCTTACACTTTTCATTATGAGTTATATTTGATTTTAGTAGACTTTATGGCATGTATTATTATTTTGAGACTTATGTTGAGATTGGACTTGTATTGTGACTCTTGTATTTCTTTTACTTCTAATCCATATCATGTCATTCTTCCTCTAGTTCTATATTATGATTGAGTATTGATTATCATTTATCACACATTATATTGTTCATCCAATTAGAGTTGAGATGACATATCAAGTACCTTATATATATATTATGACAGATGTATAGATAGTTATGTTGACCCAGACAATATTCTATCGCCGATGATACGACATAGGCTGGGCGTACCCATGTACTCGTGCCCTTATTTCGGGTACGGATTGTGACACATTTTTAGTGATGGCCCATGCAGGTCCTAGAGTCACAACAAGTGAGATATCGTAGTAGTACTTTAAGTCTTAGATACTACTATGAGCCTGCTTTAGGATATAGGATATAGGCTGACAGTATACTCAATCACAACTAGGAAATACTTCCAAATTATTCGCTTAGCTATCTTTATCTATCTGAATGCTTGCTTTACTTCAAATAATTTTTTTCTTCCTTAATGATATCGTATCTTACACAATATTGATCCTTTGTTTCAATCTATCTTCAGGACGCCGGCGAAGATACGTTCTCAACACTCAGGCACAGTGTCAGCGAGGTCGGTCACTTTGTCGCCTCTGAGGGCAGCACCAGGAGATACTGTTCCAGTAGCTTCAGTTCAGAGGTCCGCTTCACCAGTCCAGGTGGGCATTTCTGTAGTAGCTTTCAGGGGTAATCCACCTCTAGTATAGAGGATAGTGCCAACAGTCTCAGAGGAGCTTCCACCTCCACCATCCATAATTGATCAGACGCAGGTGTTTGCACTCTTTCAACAGATGATAGAGGCCCAACAGTGCCAGTCAGAGGTTATGCGGCAGGGTATTGAGAATGCCCATCAGCTTGAACTTGTCGCAGTCGAGAGAGCTACCTTGGTCTAGTCACTGGTAACTCCACCTCCGCAGGCCCCTCAGCAGCCAAGGCCGGGGACCATCATTGACTTCAAAAGGATGGGACCCAAGGACTTTAAAGGCACAAAGGGGATTATTTATGATGATGATTGGATAGAAGACATTGAGAGAAACCTGCGGCTAACGCATATTCCAGATAGGTTGCAGGTAGAGGCCACAAGAAGCATGATATTTGATTTCGTATTGACTTGGTTCAGGATGGACCCTAGGATATCAGTGCCTGGACATACTTGGGAAGCATTTAAGGATATCTTCAAAGAAAAGTTCTTCCCGGATGTGGCTCTGACATCTCTAGAGAGCCAGTTTTAGTACTTTGTCCGGGGAGAGATGACGATGGATGAGTATGCAGTAGAGTACTGTAGATTGAGTCATTTCATGGAGGGGCAGAATTCCTAGGGGAAGACCCAAAAGTTAAGAAAATTTCTGAATAGAGAGATTAAATCTCATACTTGTAGATATCGTACCGCTAAATTTGAGGAGATTCTAGCGGAGGCATAACAGGCAGAAGATGATTTGGAGCTCAGCTCGAAAAGGATGAGAGATAATTTAGGGGCTAGTAGTAGTACAGGCCCAGCAAAGCGGCCTCACTTTCATTAGCAGCAGTAGAGGCACTTTCAGCAACAGTCGAGACATCAGTTTCAGGAACCATTTCGGGCACCGATACAACAGGAACATCAGGTCCCGAGACCAGCACAACATGCTCTGCAGTGTACTCATTGTAGAAATATAGGACATACACAGGAGGCCTGCTGGAAGAGGCTTGGGGTATGTCTTTATTATGGGGAGGCAGGTCACCAGTTGCGAGATTGTGTTCTAGATCCCGTTCGAACAGGTCTGGGCGAAGGCCAAGCACAGAGAGAACCCGCGAGACCACCAGCGGGACAGCAAAGGGGACCTCCATTACCGCCACAACAATAGCAGTTTGCTCAGCACCAGCAGCAACAGAGAGGTGCTCAGCGTTAGGGGTGAGCTTTCGCCAAAACGATCGAGGAGGAGGAGGAGCCAATCTGAGATATCATTTCAGGTTCAGTCTATCTTGATTTTTTTTCAGTTCATGCTTTATTTGATTATGGTATTTTATATAGTTTCGTATCTGTATCTTTTGCTTTGAAGCATCATCTTGAGACTAAACCATTGGTGAGGACTTATAAGATCACGATCGTGGGTGGCATTATTCTGGTCAGTGATGTTTGCATGGATTGGAGATTTTCTCTGGGAGGCTATGAGTTGAGCGCGTTTCTACTCATAATTCCACTTTTGAGCTACGATATAGTACTCAGGATAGATTGGTTGAGTAGGCACCATGCTAGTATCGATTATCGTTGAAGTAGAGTTTTATTTCAAATGCCAAGAGAGCCGGAGTTTGAGGTTACAAGAGAAGCAGCGAAGAAGAGCGAGGGAGTCTTCTGTGGAGCTTCGTTGGAAGAGCATGAGACACCACATCCTTTGATTGCAGAGTATATGGATATCTTTTCGGAGGAATTGTCGAGTTTGCCGCCAGACCGGTATATTAATTTCTCTATAGATTTGGTGCCAGGCACAGAGCCAATATCACAGCACATCTATAGAGTTTACAATAGCGAACTAGCAGAGTTAAAGAAGCTGGTAGCTAATTTATAGGAAAAAGGCTTCATCCGCTCCTGTTTATCATCGTAGGCTGCTCCGGTATTATTTGTACTGAAGAAGGATGGGTTGGTACGTATGTGTATCGACTATAGGGCTCTCAACAACCTCACTATCAAAAACAAATATCGGTTGTCGTGGATTGATGATCTGTTTGATCAGTTGAGCAAAGCGAAACTCGAAGATAGACTTAAGGTTGGGATACCATCAGGTAAAAGTGAAGAAGGAAGACATTCCAAAGACAGCTTTCAGGACTCGGTATGGGCAGTTTGAGTTCTTGGTGATGCCGTTTGGGTTGACTAATACCCCGGCGGTATTCATGAATCTGATGAATAAGGTGTTTCATCAGTACCTTGATCAGTTTATGGTAATATTCATTAATAATATATTGATATATTCGAATACCCCGGAGGAGCACGAGGAACACCTGAGGACAGTTTCAAAAACCCATAGTAAGGAGAAGGTTTATGGCAAGCTTTCAAAGTATGAGTTCTTCCTTAATAAGGTTGAATTCCTCGGGCATGTGATTACAGGAGACAGAATCTAAGTAGACCCGAAGAAGATATCAACAGTCGAGTCATGGTCTACCCCGAGTTCAGTGGTGGAGATCAAGAGCTTTCTTAGATTGGCAGGATATTATCGGAGATTTGTTCAGAATTTTTCTTGGATTGCAGAGCCGATGACTAGGCTAACCTGGAAGGACGTGGAGTTCTTCTGGATAGAGGAGTGTCAGGCCACATTTGAGGAGCTAAAGAAGAGGTTGACTATGACTCCAGTATTAACAATACCATATGGGATAAGAGGATTTTTTATACATAGTGATGCTTCGGGTAAGGGTTAAGGATGTGTGTTACAGCAGAACGGGAAGGTGATTGCCTATGATTCTAGTCAATTATACCATCATGAGAAGAATTACCCTACCCATGACTTGGAGTTGGCAGCAGTCATCTTTGCTCTAAAGCTGTGGAAATACTACTTGTACGGAGAGCGTGTGGAGATCTTTATAGACCACAAGAGCTTAAAGTATGTGTTTACAGAGAAAGAGATCAACATAAGGAAGCAGCGATGGTTGGAGTTACTGAAGGACTTCGACATTTCTTTGCAGTACCATCCAGGGCTAATATAGTCGTTGATGCCATGAGTAGGTATCCTTTGGCTATGTACTTAACAAGGGGCAGATATTTATTGGCCGATCTTGATAGCTTGCGTATGGAGGTATTAGTTCCTGGAGTTGCGATACAGATGTGGGGACTTTAGGTATAGTCAGAGTTGATAGACCAGATTAGATTTGCATAATTTGAGGATGAGTCTCTGAGAAGCATCAGAGCACAGGGTCAGATGGGATTAGCAGAGGACTTCACTATTGTAGAGGATGGATTATTGCGACATGGTACCCGATTGTGTGTGCCGAGCGAAACTTTGCATGAGGAGGTTCTTCAGGAGGTGCATCAATCTCAGTACTCTATGCATCCAGGTGCCAACAAGATGTATAGAGACATGAGAGAGCATGTTTGATGGTATGGTATGAAGTGGGAGTTGGCGAGCTTCGTATCCAGATGTCTGGTATGCCAGTATGTAAGGCGGAGAGACAGAGATCTGGTGGTTTGCTTCAGTCTTTACCCATTCCAAAGTAGAAGTGGAAGCATGTGATGATAGATTTTTTATCAGGGCTTCCGCATTCTCGAGGAGGTAGAGACGCGATTTGGGTTATCGTAGACAGGTTGACCAAATCAGCCCATTTCTTGCCATTCAAAGGGGGCACGTCTACAAAGAAGCTCATGGAGATGTATGAGCGACAGATAGTCAGATTGCATAGAGTTTCTGTGAGCATCATCTCGGATCGGGATAGTCGCTTCACGTCCCACTTCTGGAGGAGTTTGTAGGCTAGCTTGGGCACCCAACTTATGTTTAGTACCGTATATCACCCTTAGACAGACGGACAGTCGGAGAGGACTATACAAACTCTTAAGGATATGCTACACACTTGTGTATTGGACTTTGGAGGCTCTTGGAAGGATCACCTTCACCTGGTAGAATTTGCTTATAACAATAGCTACTAGGCCAATATCGAGATGTTACCATTTGAGGCACTGTATAGAAGAAGATGCCATACTCCGTTATCATGGAATGATGTTGGTGAGAGAGCCTTATTGGGATCAAAGTTGGTCATGGATGTAGCTGAGAAGCTGAAGCTTATCAAGGATAGACTTCGGGTAACGCAGGAAAGACAGATGCATTGGGCCGATAACCACCGGAGACCATTGGAGTTTGAGTTATAGGTTTGTATTGCTTGTGATTTCTTTATTTTGGTTGGAGTGATAAGGATGTATTTTGTGTTAGGTTGGCGATCTGGTATTCTTGACAATTTCTCCGACACGGGGCACGATTCGTTTTGGTGGAGGCGGAAAGCTTAGTCAACGGTATATCGGACCCTTCGGTGTTCTTGAGAGGGTCGGTGCAGTGGCCTACAGGCTAGACTTGCTTCCTGTACTAGAAGGAGTGCACAATATGTTTCACGTGTCGCAGCTGAGATGGTATATGATAGATCCTAGTCATTTATCAGATCACTCGAAGATCCGGTGGGTCTGACTCTCAGTTATCCAGAGCAGCCAGTGGGAATTCTGGATCGCAGGGAGAAGGTGCTGCAAAACCAGATAATTTTTTTGGTATGCGTCGCGTGGAGGCGTCACTCTCCAGAAGAGTCTACCTAGGAGAGGGAAGCCGAGATGTGCGAGAGACACCCTTATCTTTTTGAGCCATGAGTGTTTAGGCGCAAGGTGCGGAGGGAGCAATGCTACAACCTCATTGGTCGAAGAGATCGGAGAGGTCAAAGAATCCACAAGAATGGTAGAGGATGTCTTGGGCATCCAGACTTTGCGCAGCTTCCTGTTGCTTTGGACAGAGAGAGAGTGAGAGCTACCCCTGGTTCGGAGCATGTCTTCGTAGGCAGACTGGTCAAAATGGATGACCAGTGTCTTCTTCACGGATCCTACGGATACCGTATCGTGTTGAGCAATCGCTTCCTCATCAGAAGAGAAAGATTTTCCCAGCAGAGTCGCCATCTTGTTTAGGATAATAAACGAGAAAAGATTAAATGAATGCGGAAAATAAGGTCTTGTGCGAAGACCCGCCCTTCTTTTATGTTTACAAACAAGATCGTACAAATTTAATCCTACACGAGGATGTCTAAGTACAATTTATTTAATCTGGGTGAATATTGCTATAGGTGCCTGATCTGCAGTCGATCACTTTAGCCCTTGGACCACACGATGTTGAAGAAGTGCCGTGGAAGACAGGTAGCAGCTTCGAAGGTTGCTAAAGAGGGTTGATGCCCGATGCCAAAGTCGTCGATCTCTTCTCTTTGCCTGAGCTCTGGATTCTTCTCTCTCTCTTTCTCTCTCCTCTATTTCTCCTTTTAATTTGTCGACCTTGGATCTGATATTGGTTTCCTTGACCAATTTTCCGACCTTGGATCTGATATTGGTTTCCTTGACCAATTTTTCGACCTTGGATCTGATATTGGTTTCCTTGACCTATTTTCGACCTTGTCCTCTGTTGATAGAGGTCTCTATTTATAGAGTTTTTAGTGACAGTGACCACACAGTCGGTGTAAAAACCGAGTAGTGGAAAGTACAATACCCTTTTACACAACGGTTAAAATAACCAATGCCTGTGTATAGATGATCTTTTGAATGAGCGTGTGACGCGGGTCCAACTAAGGGACAAAATGCGTATAATCGCTACGGAGATCACGACGTAGAAGCCACGTAGGTAGGTATCCCTCGTGTAGAAGAGGTTGGCGTAGAAGCCAATGTTTGTCACCATGGCGTAGAAGCCAAGATGGCATGGAAGCTAGGTAGGCGTAGAAACCTGATGGCATGGAAGCCGAGTAGGCACAGAAGGCCGAACGGGCATAGAAGCCGAGTGAGCATAGAAGCTGAATGGGTGTAGAAGCAGAGTGAGCATAGAAGCTGAACGGGGGTAGAAGCCGCTGCATAACGTACCAGAGTGGTCATAGAGGCCGAGAAGGCGTAGAAGCCGAGATGATGTGGACGTCTTAGCCGGAATTATGGCTCTTAGAGATATAATCAAATCTCTCGCATTAAATGCAGAGATCTGCCATCATCCTGCGCATTAATTACAGAGGCGTGTCTCGAAGGCCTGCCACCGTTCTGAGCATTAGGTGCAAAGACGTGCCTCGAGCCCTGTACGAAGAACAACTTTTGACGTGGCAGTCTGTTTGTCTTCCGTGAAGCGTAAACAGTTCATGTCTGCCTGTGTAAAATAAGGTAGCGTATCCCCTTGTATGCGTAAAAGAAGCTTACGCCGAGGAGACGTCAGTAAACGATGGTTCGGTGATATTTAATCAAATCTCCTGCATTAAATGCAGAGATCCGCCATCATCCTGCATATTAATTGCAGAGGCGTGTCCCGAGTGGTCTGTCATTATTCCAGCCGTCGTCTGGGTAGCCGTGCAGCACTTTTTGTCAGGAGTCAGACGTCAGGTTCACTACGTGATTTGACAGGTTCATTTCGGGGGATACGAAGCGTTCCTCGTACGCTTTAATGTTGCATTGAAAGCGGATGTTTTACGCCACAGAGGCGATGTAGCACCTTCTTTACGTCGAAGCGGCCTGGACGTACTGCATTACGCGGATGGTCCTTTGAGCTTATATTTTTTGCTGTGCTCAGCGAGAGAGCTCTGTTGGACGTTGGGGGCTCTGAGGTTATCAGTTTACGCTTCTCTGCATAAATATGCTGCGTATAGCTATCCAGCGTATTTTTCATGCTTCTACAAGACCCCCTTCAAAGCTTTCAAATTCCTCGTAATTTGAAACGCTTTGAATGAAGCATGAACCGCTCCTCGTAACTCAAAACTTTTCTGAATGGAGCTTTGAAACGATCGAGGCTAACTTTATGGCAGATTTATTGGGGATCGGTATGACCTCTCTCGCCTATAAAAAGGCTGAGGAGTTTAACATGTTTTTCCCGTATTCCCTTTGCCACTCAGAGATGATCGCCGGAGTTCGTCGGGTCGATCTGAGGAAGAAGGAGACCATGTTCTTCCCGCACGTAAGGGGCCGAAAAAGACGGCATCTTCGAGCAAATGTCCTCTGCAACGATGGATCATGGAAGGATATCATAGCCTCCTTTGCTCGGGATAATCAGCAACTTTGTATGGTGGTTTCTTCGGGAGAGGGAAAGAATCGCATTTCACCATGCCGCTTGCAAGTGGCACCTTCTCCCGTTACCTCCGTGGCGCGAGATGTAAGAAAGAAGATTTACTCTGCTTTTCTTCTGTTGACGGTATGGGTCTATGCACAGTTCTGTATTCGCCCGCCACCGATCATCTTCTTGTTCATCGACTGTGGATGTCGATGAACTGCCATGGAAGAAGAGAAAGATCTCCACCAATGCGAGAACCTGTCAGAACAGATTCTGGGCGCGATCTTCAGCCGACGATGGGGAAGTCCTTTTTAGACGGGATTTCCCTCATATGTAATCATGAGAAATGAAGAAAAACCCTTGTAGATTAGATTTCTCTCATATGTAATCATGACTTTAATCTTAATAAAATCGTCTTTCTTCCGTGCATATGATCATCTTGCCATACTTTGCTGTAAAGTCTGAATATGTGTAACTTCGACACGTCTGATTCTTTATGCCGACTCTGTTTAGAAAGAGTGCTAGGTCCTGTCCTGTCTTTTACGCATAACTAGGGATGCGTAGAAAGCCGCTTTAGCATTCGAGTGTTCGAACTGTCCTGCTGTTTAGGAGTGAGGAACCGCGTAGAATTCTGAACTGTTACTTCTGACAAATAGAATTTCTTTGTTCAGACATCATCTTCAAGAATGATTTCTCGAAAATCCCTTTGGGGTAGGGCAAGAAATGGTTGTCAAACTGACTTGCCGTCTTGGTAGATGAAATATTCAGACTGGAGTCTGGATGAACTTCGAATCGACCCATGAAGAAGAGTAATTTTTTAATGTTGACCTCTGTATGCTTCGGGTACTTGGGATATCTTGAGGTCAAGAAGGAGTATCTTCTGTGTGAACTCCTGTAATTGACCGCTTTGAGAACCGTTCAGATGTACGCGTACTCTGGTTGGCGTATCTTTCAGATGTGCGGGAAGTCGTGGAGCGTGAAATCATTAGTCTGCAGCCTCTGAGGTAAACTAAACACCACCGAGCATGAAATCATAGACTTGTAGTTCCTGAGCGTGAAGTCGTAGGTTTGTAGCCTCTCGAGCATAAAAGCTACTGAGCACAAAGGCATCTGGGCGTAAAACCCGACTTGTAGCCGTCGAACGTAATACCGTAGATTCGTAGCTGTCGAGCATAGAAAGCTCCTTAGCGTAGAACTGTAGATTTGTAGCTTCTGAAAAGAAATTTTTTTCGAGCGTGAAGTCGTGGATCTGTTGCTGTCGAGCATAAACTAAGCACCACCGAGCGTGAGATTATCGATTTGGTATCTGCTGAGCGTGAAGTCATAGGTTTGTAGCCTCTCGAGCATAAAAGCTACTGAGCACAAAGGCATCTGGGCGTAAAACCTGACTTATAGCTTGCGAGCGTAAAACCGTAGATCTGTAGCTGTCGAGCGTAGAAAGCTCCTTAGCGTAGTAACCATGAACTTGCTTTGCGCAAAAAACTTTTCAAATTCGCTGACTGTCCGCCTTCTCTGAATAATAGGCTGACGTAGGACCCAATCATAACCGAATATTAATTTAGGAGATTTGGTTTGGGGTCCGAGGAGTCCATCCGAACTCTATATATAACCCAAGTTTCTGAGAGGAAAACTTTCCATCCGTCTTCTGCGAAAGAAAGCCTTCGACTGTTCGAGTTTTTCTCCATTTTTTCTCCGAGTCTTCAAAGTTTCCAGTAATGGCTTCGAAGCAAACTCCCTCCGCTAAAGGAAAGAAGGTTGATTCTTCTTCTCGTTCTTCGGCTCAAGCGAGAGCGCCTCCGGTTGGACAGGTCGAACCTTATTCTGAGCGGAGCATCCCGCCGACGAGCAGTGCACCCGGCCTGAAAGGTAGAGCTTTTTGGGATGAATGAGAACGACTGAAAATCCTTCGCACACGTTGAACGTGACCGCGCTAGGTCGTCTCCTGTGCTGATAGCCTCTTTGAGGAAGATGATACACGGAGACGTTTTATCTTTTTACGCCCACATTTCTAATGTGTCAGCGTAAAAACTCCAGATTTTCGCAGTTGAGCGTAAGAGCTTTGACTGCCAAAAATTTGGCGTATATAGTAAAATTTGAGCTTTACGCTTGTGGATGAAAATTCCGGCGTAATATCTCAAATTTTGGCAGTCTATTGTAAAGCACAGACTGTATACTGCCGACTTGAATTTTATGCTTCTGGATGAAAATTCCGGCATAAACGATCAAGTTTGTACAGTCTTGGCGTAGAGCATAGACTGTTGCCTCTTGGCATATGCTGCACGACTGTAATATCCAGTATAAAAATTGATGTGTTTTTCTTGCACCTTTGCAGTTAACTTGCATGAGTCTCCGCTAGCCGAGGTGATGGGTTCTGCCGTCGGGATGCTGCACTCCAACTATCTGGAGGATCTGTCGCACGTGACATTCCCTATCTCCGGGCCCCAGTATCCCGAAGGAAGGGAAATTCTGATATCGGCTCAGGGTGAGCGGACGCTGCTGAATTTGATCAACGGGGAGCCCCTGACGTACGTAGACGGGGAACAGTATATAAAGCCGGCTTTCCTCTTCGGGGACATGATTGATAAGCAGTCCCAAACGAAGCCCAAGAAAGAACTCTGAGTTTTCCCTGTCGGGGGCTTGGTCTTGAATCTACCCTAGATGCCGAGAGATTATCCCATCTCGGCATTCTTCCATGCTACACATCCCAGGAGGATGTCGTGGACGCTGACTCCCGATCTTCACGGCAAGCCAGGGAAGATCTTCTATCAGAAAGGATCTGGCCTATTTGTCAGTCGCCCTTCCGGCTCCGTGACATTGTTCAGGGGGCTGTACCCGGGCAGTGTCCCGAGTGAAGACAGCTTGGTGCTCCAACCGGTGCAATTGTTGACTTTCTGTAATAATTTCATAGGGCGCGGAGGAGTATACCCCAAGGTGAATTCTCGGTGCAATGGGTGGATGACCCCAACAAATCTTCGGTGGGCTCGTTTAGTTGATTGGGCCCTGAAGCATTTTTGGATCGAGCTGGAGAATATTGGTCTGTTTGCGGCTATGAGTGCTACTAGCGTTGGGTTACCTCCTAACCCCAACCTGTTTCTGGCACTGATGGAGCGATATATTTCGCTCACCGGGACTTTCGCCACTCCACTAGGGGAGCTGGTATTGGCCCTCCATGAGATGGCAGATATCTCGAGACTACCGATGGGGGATACTCCGTATGAAGAGTATGTTCCCAAGAACCGGGAGCTGGGGGATTCAGATCCTCGGGTAGTGAAAGTGTACTAGGAGCTGATGTGCCAATACCTCGCTTGCACCGCCTTCTACGATGAGCCTTCAGATTTGGCTCACACTAGCAAATGGACGTCCTACCTCTTTTTTTACCAGGTGAGGACAGCTCAGCCGGAGAAAGTTTTGGAGGGCAAGGATCAGCCTGTGAATTGTCTGAGCGCGCTTACTGCTCAGGTAGTCGACGATCTTATGAAAGACGCTGGGGCTCCAGATCAGATCCTCGATGAAGGGATAGGAAGATATTCTGTAGGTACTAAGGCCTACAGTTATCTGAGACACTGTCGCAGGCCTCTATCCAAGGAAGCTCAACTGGCTGGCTTCCTCTCTATATGGCTGCGCCGACTGGTGGTACCTGGCATCGTATCTGTGGATCGTATTCACCGTAACACCTTGTGGCCCGCAGTGCGCCTGGTGTTTGGGGCGAGACTGGGCTTGCTCCCTGCCATGGTGTGCCGCATACAAGCTGGCCTGAGGACGATGACTGAGGCGTTGCTCGCCGATGAAGCTCGGCGTGAAAGTTTTCCCCGGGTGGAATTACCATACCTGTATTTGATGGGATGGTTAATTCTCCATAACCCCCGGGTGATGTCTCCAGGTTCCGGTAGTATCTTGGGGGGTAGTTTCCTGCTGAATTACAAGAAATCCTCCTGGAACGTGCTCATCGTTTTAGACTGTCGGCGGGTGCTGAACTGCGGCCATAGCTGGAAGCTCTTATGCATTGTCCCCTCTGTACATCACAATCAATCGGGGATTAGGCTTGAGGATTCAGGTAGAGAGAAGACCATCCTCTCCCCCGAGGCTTTTAATTGGTTGGTCTGCATTAGACCTTCCCAGTTGCTGTACAGAAGTGAAGACCAGTGCTACTTTGAACCCTACCTGCCTAGTCGGTTCGCCAGGCAGTTTGGGTATGATTAGTTGCACGTGCGCAACGCCGTCACCAGCTTCAGGTCCAGAGGTGGACTCATCGATGGAGCGAGGGGATGGCGATATTTTATCATGGGCTGCACTGGGGCAATTTTTACTGTGCCCGTCACCACACTCTCCACGGAGTTGCGCATTCTCCACTCGTATGCCCAATTTTATGTGACTACCAACACCTTCCATCGTGATTTTGATATGCGTAGAAGTTTCAGGGTGCCCTCTTCCAAGCCTGGTGGAAGAGTTGAAGTCCCCTCGGTTTCTTCTGACGAGGGTGAGGAATCCGTTACTCCGGACGAGCCTCTTGTATCGGTACCGAGGGGTGAAGTACCTCCGCCTGCAGGGGCTTTGGTAATCCCTGGGAAGCGAAGGGCTCCTGCTCCGAAGGAGACTTCCCCTCGTAAGAGGAAGAAGAAGACGGTTACTCGTCCTCTCCGGATTCCTGGTATTGAGGCTCCTAGAAGTGAGCCTGCTTCTCCCCATGTTGGGGATAATTCTTTGATTGGAGGTTCCTCGCCTTTTAGAGAGGGACCTTCTACAGTTCCGGCCGGTGGTACCGGAGAATCTCAGCCGGAGGCTGCCGTCGCTGCTACTGCTTCAGGTAGTGGAATGAAGTCGCCCCCGGGGCTGAGTATAATAGGATTCCGTATACCTCTAGCCGGATCGGCATCGGGAGGGACTCCTGCCGCGCTTGTGAGCGCACCTAGCGAGATTCCAGCCGATGAGCCTCGGTTGGAATTTGAGGAGGACCTGGAAGACTACTTGCCAGTGTCAGTTTGCAGACCCCTTTCTCCACGTATGACAGCTTGCCTAGCATCATTAAGAAATGATTTAGCTGTATAGGCTGCAGATGCGACATATATGCCGTCGGCCATGGGTAAATATCATCTTTTATGCCTCTTCTCTAGGAAAATTAATATTATGTTGATATTAACTTCCTTTTGTCTTCTTTTCAGGGGAAGACCTCTTCGGAGAGGGTGATGTAGATGCGCACTTCAGCTCTGTGTCAGGTTCTAGTGGTGACACGGAGGTACCTAATTTTGAAGAGGAAGCATCTTCGGGTGCCGGCTCGCCTGTCGACGAGGTTCCGATATCTCAAGAGGAGGACGAGCCTGTCATTGCGACAATGCCTCCTTTGAGTATGCTGGTATCTTTTTCCGGTGTTGGCGCTTCTTCTTTCGTCGCACCACCTGCTGAGGCGACGGCAGTGGCGACATCGTCTGTGGTTGTTCCTGGAGGAGAAGTCGCCACGATTGCGGACACTCCCCACGTTCATGCGGACCTAGTTGCGCTGACCGAGCAGTACACCGGTATCTTCTACACCACTTTGAGAACGTTAATGTCAATAGTGTTGGCGAAGAAGCTGGACTTTGCATCGCTGAAGAGGTCCTCTCGGTTCTCGATAGAGGCGATCAGGGAATTCGATGATACCGGGGTAGCTGACGCGCTGGAGGCGATAGTTAATGGTTTGGAGCAACCCATTAACGAATACCTACAGCTAGCTCGAGGCAAGATTGAAGCTCTGGTCCAAGACAGATACGACTCCTTGACTGCGCATCTTGTTGAACAGATGGAGCCTCTGAATAAGTCTATCGCGGCTCAGCAGCAGGAGATGAATGATGAGCACGTCCAGTTGGGGTACATCGTCCCCGAGTTGACCCAGTATAAAGCCGAGTATGAGGAAGAGGCAGCGAGGGTCCATATTTTGAAGGATGAGCTCACTCGAGCAGAGGCGAAGGCTCTCTCTTTGTTGGCGGCCCGAGACGTACTGAAGGAACGACGGGCGGCTGTCCAGCTGAATTTGACGCGTGTGGGCATCATCCATGCTGATTTCGTGCAGGCTCGGTCTGAGTTAATTGCTCTGAACGATGATGCAACTAGGTTGGCGCAGGCTCGTGCCGACGTTTTGAACTCTTGGGATGAGAGGATGGCCGTACTGGTACAGCATCTTTGCAATTTGACCGCTCCCCCTAAATGATGTACTTTTGCTTTTGCTTTTTCAAATGTACTTTCGCTCTTTTTGGGAATAATAAAGAGGTTTTTCATCTGACTTTGTGGACCCATCATTTCGGAATATAAATGACAGGTTTGGGTGAAGTGATATCAGAGGTAGTATGGACGTGATATACTTTCGGTAAGCTTTAGCAGAGCATATCTATTCAGAGGTCATATGGACATGATAGAATATGATCCAACTAGTTTCGTTTTGGAAGTAGTTTGTCAAAATGAGATCGCCTTATTCCACATGAGTAGAGGAGTTTAAGCATAGTACCTTTTCAGGAATTTGCCGTTGATAAGAGACATTAGCAGGTCTCTATTAGGTTGGGCTAACCTGTAAGCGCCGTTTGATAACGTTGTCTCGATCATGTAAGGGCCTTCCCATTTAGGCTGGAATTTGCCTTTACTCCTGTGAGTAAGAATCATCGGCCTTCTTATGGCTAGGACTAGCTCGCCGACTTTGAACACTCTTTCCTTTACTTTTTGATTAAAAGCTCTGGAAATGCGTGCTTGGTAGAGCGCGATGCGCTGTTGAGCTTGGAGGCGTTTCTCGTCTAATCCTTCTAGCTCTTGAAGCCTTAACAGGTCATTCTTTTCTTGAGTTAACTCATTAGTCATGGCTATCCTGAGTGACAGAATTTGAATTTCGATGGGAAGAACTGCTTCACTCCCATAGACCAATGAGAATGGCGTGCATCCTGTCGGCGCTCGGACCGTTGTGCGCTACGCCCAGAGACATTCTCCCAGCTTCTCGTTCCAATCTCTCTTGTTCGAAGAGACGAACTTCTTCAAGAGTTTGATAATGGTTTTGTTGAAGGCTTCCACCAAACCATTAGCAGCTGGATAATAGGCCATAGAGGCGACATTTTGTATCCAATTTTTATCGTAAAATCGATAAAACGTATGGCTGATAAACTGAGGTCCATTGTCGTGGATTATCCTTCGGAGAATCCCAAAGCGATAAATGACGTAATGCTTGATGAAGCTGATCACATTAGATGTCTTTACCTCAGCCAGAGGGATCGCCTCTACCCATTTGGAGAAGTAATCCGTGATGGCCAGTATGAACTGGTGTCCCCTGGAAGAAGACGGGTGAATAGGACCAATGATATCCATACCCCATGCTTCGAAAGGCCAGGACGCAACCATAGGATGTAGATGTTCGGACGGTTGATGTATGAAGTCTGCATGAACCTGATAGGCTCTGCATTGTCTGGCATACTTGATTGCGTCTGCGATCATAGTGGGCCAGTAATAGCCCATTCTCCTGATACGATCCTGAAGCTTAGGACCGGGTTGATGCGCCCCGCATATGCCGTCGTAAGCTTCACGGATAATTTGCTGTGCTTCGTCATTGGAGAGACATCTCAATAGCAGTCCGTCGTAGGTCCAGCGATATAGGCACTGTGAAGATGCATCGAAGTAGAAGCGCAATGATTGTCTTTTGACGGATACTGCTTCTTCAGGGTCCTCTGGCAAAATTCCGTATGCCACAAGATCTATAAAGGGACTTTTCCAATCTCTCGTAGGAGGATCGACGTTAACAGCGTGGCTGCATTCGATGTGGAAGTTGTTCTTCACACAAAATAAATCTTTGGTAAGAAGGATTACCGAATTCTGTCTTCTTATAGGAGTAGCTAAATCTGCAGCTAGACTGGCTAGGGCATCAGCTTCCAGATTCTGAGATCGAGGTACATGCTCAAGGAAGAATCCTTTGAATGTCATGGCTATCTCGATCGTTGCTCGGTGATAGGGGATGAGGTCTGGATTCGGACTTCATATATTCCTCTGACTTGATTGACGATCAACAGAGAATCATCGAAGGCTTCCAAAGATTCGACCCCCAGCTCTTTAGCGACTTGGAGCCCGATTAGTAGAGCATTGTATTCTACCACATTGTTGGAACAGGGCTCGTTAAGAGAGTACGCTCGATAGATGACGAGCTTATCAGGAGTAACCAGAACGATTCCTACTCCTGAAACCACGTTTCCCCTGGGACCAGCCCTGGAGGCGCCATCGAAGAACAGTTGCCATGTATCACCTTCCATTGTGGAATTATATTCCGCGACTTCGTCGAGAATATCCTCGTATAGTTTGGAGGCCTCTGGGATCGGATGAGCAGCTAGAAAGTCAGCCAATGCTTGGCCTTTGACGAACTTCTGAGGGACGTACACCATGTCATACGGTGTTAATAACATCGCCCAAGTCGCGAGTCGGGAGTTAAGAACACTCGGTTTGTTCATCAGTACACGAAGGGGATTGATCCTGGAGATGATATGAATAGTCTGGCCGGTGATATAGTGCCGCATCTTCTGAATAGCGAACATTAGAGCCAAACATTCCTTCTCCACTGGATTGTACCGGATTAGATTTTGAAGTTTTGGGTCTCGTAAGAGATGCAGTATATCCCAACCCAAAACGAGCTTGTTGATGGTGAGAATTACCACGCACTGGTGTTCGTCTACCTTTTCCATAGTTGAGGCCTTGTTTCAGCTTCAAATCATAACCCATGCTTTGCATAATATTTAATGCTTGCGGGCTATATCTGTGGATTTGTATCCTGCCTATTTCAGACTCGCGAAATTCTTCCTGTATGATCGGGGTATTCTGCCTGCGACCGAAGATTATTGGATGCTGATCGTCGCGAGTTGGTGGAATAATAAAGATGGAATCTTCGTGTGGTCCACCTGTCATGACGACATTAGACGTTGATGTATCTTCCCATAAGATCTTCCCGCGTTTGACCGTTAGGGGAACAAAATTCTGTTTATGACTCTTGTCTTTGCATTTTTGGATCAGATAATCCCGCAGGTCAGAAGAAGTTACAGAAGAAGAAGATGATGGCTTGTTCCTTCTGTTCCCATTGGTGGGCATGCGGATGATGGGAACCATAGTCTCCCCTGTGCCACCCGTATACAACGGGTTGGCCATCTGGGTGGCGGATAATCCCCGAGGAGGGTGTCTTTCCGTCAATCGAGCCTTCTTTACGCTTAGGGACTTCGCCTGGCGTAATTTGGAACTTCGCTCGGGCTGGCGTAAAGTTAAGGATGTCCTCAGGCGGCCATCAGCTTCTCGCGTAATTCGGAGGGCGGGCAGATTATTTCCTTGCTGGCGTAAAGTCCGAGAAGTTGAGTAGTCCGCCGCTCGCTTTCCCTTGCGGAGATCACAGGGATCATCTGGTTCTCCATAGAGGTCAGATGTTGTTTTACGCATGGAGCGTATTTTGTACTTCTGATTTGGTGCTGAGGCTTTATCAGAAGTTATGTCTATTCCGCCAGGGACGGGAGACTGAATGTCACGCGCAGAGCGCGGAGTATACTTCTGGGTTAGCGCTGAGGCATTGCCAGAAGTTTTGTCGGCCCTATCAGAGACAGACGACTGAATTTTACGCGCAAGGCGCGGAGGGAGCAATGCTACAACCTCATTGGTCGAAGATATCGGAGAGGTCGAAGAATCCACAGGAATGGTAGAGGATGTCTTGGGCATCCAGACTTTGCGCAGCTTCCTGTTGCTTTGGACAGAGAGAGAGTGAGAGCTACCCCTGGTTCGGAGCATGTCTTCGTAGGCAGACTGGTCGAACTGGATTACCAGTGTCTTCTTCACGGATCCCACAGATACCGTATCGTGTTGAGTAATCGCTTCCTCATCAGAAGAGAAAGATTTCCTAAGCAGAGTCGCCATCTTGTTTAGGATAAACAAGAAAAGATTTGATGAATGCAAAAAATGAGGTCTTGTACGAAGACCCGCCCTTCTTTTATGTTTACAAACAAGATTGTACAAATTTGACCCTACACGAGGATGTCTAAGTATAATTTATTTAATCTGGATGAATATTGCTATAGGTGTCTGATCTGCAGTCGATCACTTTAGCCCTTGGACCACACGATGTTGAAGAAGTGCCATGGAAGACAGGTAGCAGCTTTGAAGGTTGCTAAAGAGGGTGGATGCCCGATGCCAAAGTTGTCGATCTCTTCTCTTTGCCTGAGCTCTGGATTCTCCTCTCTCTCTTTCTCTCTCCTCTATTTCTCCTTTCAATTTGTCGACCTTGGATCTGATATTGGTTTCCTTGACCAATTTTTTGACCTTGGATCTGATATTGGTTTCCTTGACCAATTTTTTGACCTTGTCCTCTGTTGATAGAGGTCTCTATTTATAGAGTTTTTAGTGACAGTGACCACACAGTCGGTGTAAAAACCGAGTAGTGGAAAGTACAACACCCTTTTACACAACGGTTAAAATAACCAATGCCTGCGTATAGATGATCTTTTGAATGAGCGTGTGACGCGAGTCCAACTAAGGGACAAAACGTGTATAATCGCTACGGAGATCACGGCGTAGAAGCCACGTAGGTAGGTATCCCTTGTGTAGAAGAGGTTAGCGTAGAAGCCAATGTCTGTCACTATGGCGTAGAAGCCAAGTAGGCATAGAATCTAGGTAGGCGTAGAAACCTGATGGCATGGAAGCCGAGTAGGCACAGAAGGCCGAACGGGCATAGAAGCCGAGTGAGCATAGAAGCTGAACGGGCGTAGAAGCCGAGTGAGCATAGAAGCTGAACGGGCGTAGAAGCCGCTGCATAACGTGCCAGAGTGGTCATAGAGGTCGAGAAGGCATAGAAGCCGAGATGATGTGGATGTCTTAGCCGGAATTATGGCTCTTGGAGATATAATCAAATCTCTCGCATTAAATACAGAGATCTGCCATCATCCTGCACATTAATTGCAGAGGCGTGTCTCGAAGGCCTGCCATCGTTCTGAGCATTAGGTGCAAAGACGTGCCTCGAGCCCTGTACGAAGAGCAACTTTTGACGTGACAGTCCGTTTGTCTTCCGTGAAGCGTAAACAGTTCATGTCTGCCTGTGTAAAATAATGCAGCGTATCCCCTTGTATGCGTAAAAGAAGCTTACGCCGAGGAGACGTCAGTAAACGACGGTTCGGTGATATTTAATCAAATCCCCTGCATTAAATGCAGAGATCCGCCATCATCCTGCACATTAATTGCAGAGGCGTGTCCCGAGTGGTCTGTCATTATTCCAGCCGTCGTCTGGGTAGCCGTGCAGCACTTTTTGTCAAGAGTCAGACGTCAGGTTCACTACGTGATTTGACAGGTTCATTTCGGGGGATACGAAGCGTTCCTCGTACGCTTTAATGTTGCATTAAAAGCGGATGTGTTTTACGCCATAGAGGCGATGTAGCACCTTCTTTACGCCGAAACGGCCTGGACGTACTACATTACGCAGATGGTCCTTTGAGCTTATATTTTCTGCTGTGCTCAACGAGAGAGCTCTGTTGGACGTTGGGGGCTCTGAGGTCATCAGTTTACGCTGCTCTGAATAAATATGCTGCGTATAGCTATCCAGCGTATTTTTTATGCTTCTACAGTGAGGTATGATTCTTTTTTGTTTGCTGTGATTGCTTGTTTTAGTTATTTCTTCCCTTAAATTTTGAGGAATTTTTTTCTAAGGAGGATAGACTTGTCACCCTCACTTTTCCAAATGAGGGTAATTTAGTCAATTTATAGATAATTATTTTTTTAGAGATTAATATTTATTTATATTGTGCTAATAATTAATATTGGTGGTTGTGCTAATTATTTATTAATTAGAGGACTAGCGTATTAGTTAGACTTGACATTTGTGAACCCAATTAGACTTGTCATGATAAATAGTGAGCCCAACATGGACCAAGCCCAATAAACACATTCACACTAATTAATTAGGAGGATTAGCTTAATTTGTATTAGTGTAGGAACTTTCTAAAATCAATATACTTAATTATTTCTCATAATTCATCATGTAGGGGCAAATGAGACTTTAGCAAGTGACTTGAGGAAGGGGGAAGGGGCTAACCACTCATAAGGGGGGTCTCCTCTCTCTCCTCCTCCTCATTCGTATTCATTTTAGATCTCAAATTCTAGATCCCCAAATTCTATAATGTGAGTGAGTGTGAGTTTGAATTTTGTATAACTGATAACTAAAGGGGGAGGGGAGATACCTGATATTATTTAGTGTTGTGTGTGTATAGGCGGTGAGTTGTGTGTACCAGTGTCAGTACGGCTCAAGTAGGGGTATGTTTGTGTGGTGTGGTGCAGTTATTTACAGGTGGTAATGATAGGAGCAGTAAAAGAGAATGCATGACTCAGGTATGTCAGATTTAAAATATGCATACCAGATTGGATAGTTCCAAGACTCTCTTGCATGCTTCTCCAAAAGTATGATGTAAAGCGCGAATCCCTGTCTGATACAATGCTGACTGGTATGCCGTGCAATCTTACAATTTGCCTCATATATAAGTCATCCAAGGCTTCTGTAGACTGGCCGACTCTAAAAGGCAAGAGATGGGCCAACTTGTTGAGTCGGTCCACTATTACCCATACTGTATCTCTTCCACTTGGACTCTTGGGAAAACCCGTAACGAAGTCCATAGTGATGTGCTCCCACTTTCACTCTGGAATTGGAAGTGGTTGCAATAACCCTGTTGTTCTCTGGTGCTCCGTCTTTACTTGTTGACATACCAAACATTTAGCTACAAAGTGAGCTATCTCTCTTTTCATTCCATGCCACCAAAAGTGCTGTTGTAAATCACGATACATCTTGGTGCCTCCAGGATAAATAGAATATATCGAAATATGAGCTTCTGTCATCAGCTTCTGTCGAATCTCTCCATTTGGAACATAAAGACGATAACCACATCGTAATGTTCCATCATCATGGATGCACAGTCTTGTCTGTTCTTCGGCCTCTGTCCTTTCCTTTAATCTTCTAAATCTGGCATCTGTAGGCAATGCTGCCTTGATTCTCTCTACTAGTGATGATTGTACTTGCAAGTTGGCTAGTGTCCCGTCTTCTCCGGATAATATCACTTCAATGCCAAGACCTTGTAAGTCTTCCAATACTTTCTTCTGTGTTGTCAAGAAGTAAGCTGCTGGTTTCTGGCTTAACGTGTCTGCTACAACGTTAGCCTTGCCCGGATGATAATGTAGCTCTATCTCGAAATCTTTTATCAACTCGAGCCATCGACGTTGCCTCATGTTTAACTCCTTCTGCGTGAAGACATACTTGAGGCTTTTGTGGTCTGTATAGATTTCTACTCATTCCCCATATAAGTAATGTCTTATATCTTTAGAGCAAATACAACGGCTGCAAGTTCCAAGTCATGAGTTGGATAATTCTTCTCATATACTCGTAACTGTCTAGATTCATATGCAATCACCTTGCCATGCTGCCTCAATACGTATCCCAAACCTTTTCCTGATGTGTCACTGAAGATCACATAGCCTCCTGATCTTGATGGAATAGTCAATATTGGTTCTGTGGTCAGTCGCTTCTTCAACTTTTCAAAAGCGGCTTGACACTCATTGGTCCATATGAACTCTTGATCTTTGCAAGTCAACTGAGTCATAGGTGTTGCTATCCTTGAGAAATTCTCCACGAACCATCGGTAATATCCCGCAAGTCCAAGAAAACTTCTTACCTCTACTGCTGATTTAGGAACAGACCATGTTTCAACTGCCGAGATCTTTTCTGGATCAACAGAAATACCATCTCCTGTAATGACATGCCCAAGAAATGAGACTCTATCCAAGAAGAACTCATATTTACTTAGCTTCGCATATAGCTGCTCTCTCCTCAAGGTCTCTAAAATAATTCACAGGTGCTTCTCGTGCTCCTCGTGGCTCTTTGAATAGACAAGTATATCATTTATGAAGACGACCATGAACTGGTCCAAATACTGATGGAAGACTCAATTCATTAAGTCCATAAAGATAGTTGGAGCATTGGTCAATCCAAATGGCATGACCAAAAACTCGTAGTGCCCATATCTTGTCCGAAATACGATCTTCGGGATGTCCTCCTTCCGTACTTTCACATGGTGATATCCTGATCTAAAATCTATCTTTGAGAACATCTTGGCTCCACTAAGCTGATCAAATAGATCATCAATGCGTGGTAGTAGATATTTATTCTTTACTGTTACTACATTCAAGGCTCTATAATCAATGCACATACGCACTGACCCATCCTTCTTTGGTACAAACAACACTGGCGCTCCCCAGGGTGATGCACTTGGTCGGATGAAACCTTTCTCTTTTAGTTCTTTCAACTGTGTCTTTAGTTCATCCATCTCCTACTTCACCAATCTATAAACATGTGATGCTATGGGTGCTTCTTCCGGCGTCAATTCAATCAAAAATTTTGCATCTCTATCTGGGGGTAGGCCTGGCAATTCTTCTGGAAAGACGTCTTGAAATTCTGAAATAATGGGATAATAGACAACATTTTCTATTGCGAGCTGCATACCATCAAGGATTTCTGTGGATCCTCCTGAAAACTCAAGTTCAGGCTGGCCTGGTACCTTGAAAAGAATGCTTTCTCCAAAGCAATCGAAGAAAGCGTGGTACTTGCTCAGCCAGTCCATTCCCAGCATAATATCAAAAGTTGGCATAGGAAGGACTAAGAGTCGGGCATTCATCTCTCTGCCACGTATCACTATATGACACGATCTACAAATTTGACTAACAGGTACAACTCCTCCTCCGGTAAGAATTCTAACACAACTAGATAAAGGTGTAGAGGCAATGTTATATTTTACAATACAACTAGATGATATGAATAAGTAGGTAGCCCCCGTATCAAACAATGTCACAGCAGAAAAAGTAAAAGTAAGAGTGATACCTGCTATGACATCAATCTCCTGATTCATGTTATCTACTTCCATTGCAAAGGCTTGTTCGTTCCTCTGTGGTTGTTCCTGTCTGGCCCTTGCGAATTGATCCTCTTGTGTAGGTAGCGGTGGTCCTCGCTGAAATCCCCCTGCAGCTGGAGGTCGATGTGCTCCTGCTCTAGTTATTTGCTATGCTGGCTTTGGTGCTGGAAGTGCTAGTCTCGGTACTGGCGTTGGAAGTGTTTGTTGCATTGGACAATTTCTCGCCAGGTGCTGTCCAGAACTATATCTCATACATTATCCCAAACGGATCTGACAGTCTCTTGAAATGTTCCCGCGTCTCCCACAATAATTGCATTGGGGCTTCTCTGGAATCTGGTACGGTCCTACTCTGTGTTGCTGATGCTGCTGTGCCAAGGGACGTCTGATAGGTCCTCCTTATTGTGTCCTTGCCGATCCTTGTTGTGTCCTCAGTTGACCTCATTTTCCTTTGCTAATAGTTTCTTGCAATCTGGCTTCTGTCAGTAGTTCAGCATAAGAGATTCGGAACTTTGAGCTAGTGTAGTGTTGGAGCTCCTGAGACAGTCCGTGGTGAAACCTTTTAGCCTTGGCCAAGTCATCTGGTATCAGGGCAGCGCCATATTTACTGAGGCGACTAAACTCAGCATCGTACTCATCAACTGTTCTATTCCCCTATTCCAAGTAGAAAAATTGATCGTACAATGCATCTCTGACGATGTCCGGGAAGTACTTCCTTTCAAAGCACTCCAAGAACTGCTCCCAAGTCTGGTATGTACCCAACTGGCGCTCCATGGATTCCCACCAGTGATGAGCATTACCATCTAGAAGCGTCCTTACACCCGTCATCCATAGGTCTGCAGGTAGCTGCGATGCCTCTAATAGTTTCTGGGTGTGAGTGATCCAGTTGGTAGTTTCCTCTGGGCCCTCAATGCCCTTGTTCGGCCTTGGACCCATTTGTATAAAGTTCTTTACTGATCCAATTCTAGCTCGAGGTTCTAGAGCTAGTGCTTGAGCTGGTATAGTAGTCTTTGCAGCCATTCTCTCAAGAGCTGCCAGAAACTCTTGTCTCTGTTCTGCTGCTTGTTGTCTCTGTTCCTGTATCATCATCTGGAAGAATTGGAATAATTGTGCCTGGCCATCCTGCGGTGTCAATGAGACTGGAAGGTTCCCATTAGGTGGAACGGGAAGATCAGATGGAACTGGATTATGAATCTGTCCATCTGGTCCTAGAAGTCTAGGAATTGTTGAGGTCCCTCCTTGAGTCTGACCATTGACTCCAGGAGTTGTGTCGCCATCGGCGACAGTATATCCTTTATGCATATCCATCTTTCTGCAGGTGATGTACACAATGATTAGACGAAGTATAGGAATCAAACATGATGTAAACATTAAATAGAATGTAGGAGCATGAGATAGGCTGGAAATTGTTCGCGTAAAACATGGCTTCAGGGCTAGCCGCGTAAAGCAGAGAAGCGTAAAGTAGAGATTCAAAGTCGTCGGCGTAAAACAGAGATTCAAAACTGTCGGCGTAAAATAAGTTTCAGAACTGTCTGGGTAAAAGTCTGCATAAAAGTTTCCGCGCGTAAAATCTGCCCGCATAAAATTTGTGTAAAAAGTCTGCGTGTAAAAGATTGCTGCATATAGTCTGCGTACGTAAAGTCGGCGTAAAATTTGTCTGGGTAAAAGAGCTCGCGTAAAAAGGTCTACGCGTAAAGGATCGCTGCGCGTAAAATCTGTCTGCGTAAAGTTTTGCTACACTTCCTGCATAAAGTACGTTGCAGCGTAAAGTACGTACGAGGAACTATTTATATTTTCTCGGATGAATTTGTCAGACAAATCAGTGAACCTGACATCTGACAAAAGTACTGCACGACGATCGAGAGAACGGCTGTGATGATGATTTTGCACAGAGACCCAGGTTATCGTTTAGTGACATATTTGATACAAGTCGTTTTTACGCATCAAAAAGGAAGAAAATAGAGTCTTCTGGATACGCTGCCTATAGAAATGAGTTTTTACGCTCAAGATAAGACAATTCAGATGCCACATCAAAAAGTTGTTTCTACACAGGGCTCAAGGCATATCTTTGCATTTAATGCACGAGATTTGCTCACGAATGGGAAACTAAGGCTGTGACTAATACGCTCACCTCACCATCCTTGCATTTTATGCCTAATCAGGCTACTCTACGCTGGTTATCTATTATTCAGGAATCATCAAGTTTATGCAGGGGCAGTTACCTACGTGGCTTGCATGCCATGATTTTATAAAGGGATACGTGTCAGTTGTCATAACCGTAGCGTAAAGTAGACAGTCTTCTTCATAGTTTGGCTTTTATGCCAATATGATAGTCAATTGGCTTTTACGCCAACCAGGCAGTCATTTGGCTTTTATGCCAACAACAGTTATTTGGCTTTTACGCCAACAAGGGTAAAGGGTCTTTGACGTAAAACTTTTGTTTTATCCAAACAGAGGATAGTTGAAAGGAAGAATAAGTTTTTTGTCAAGTGTGAATGAGATCCTTATACTCTATTCCTATACGCAGGCTTGTTTGGTACAGTTACGTAACCAAGACAATATATTCTTGACATGCATGGGCCACCACCAAAAATATGTCACGCCCCAGTCCCAAAATACGTAGGACTAGGAATACGTAACACGCCCAGCCATATGTATATGAAGTCCAATATATGGAAACCATATACACACGTACGCTGTACATGAATATCCAATCCACCAGTGGTAATATACTATCATAATAAGTCACACAGAATCTATATCTCATCCACAGCATAAATAATCAGTAGGAATAAAGAGTTGAATAATAACTGAATATCAAAGATAAGTATCAAGACTGATAGTCAGATGAAAACAAATCCACTACAAAACAACTATACTGAAGTAGCAAAAGGATCTCTAAATAGCGGTAATAAATCACAGATGCTCCGAAGGTACGACCTCCTCAATCTGGTAAGTAGCATCAGGTCCAGGACCGTACTCCTACGGATATTCTTGCTCGTCCAAATCTGAAAAGGGACTAGGTCCTCAGAGGGACGTAACAAGATACATATAAACATGCCAATAAAGTATTGAAATATAAACATCCAGTGGGTCGCCTAACCGTCTAAGTGAATACAGTTTGAGAACAACTTTCCAATACGTGGGCTATCTGGCCATAAATGGGATTGGCATGATTCTTTCGGAGAATCAGGGGCCTACAAGCATGTCATCTTTTGAACGGCAGAGGCCGCCTACAATATAAAATATAGTGGTCGTCATCACCCATTTCTCCGGCAAAGAATCCGGGCATACAGGAGAAAAGTGCAAAGGAGCCCAAATGCCTTACTTGTTGTTCTCCCCATCCCATGCTCTAAGCATGCCACATCCATGACATGATAAAACCTCTAAATAACTGCCAGGTCTACTAGCATACAAAGTTTCTATCGGCAGTTATCCCTAACGCACGACCCATGCGTACAGGAGGCCAGACCTGTCACGTAGTCCGTGATCTATATGAGACTCACAACTCGTGTAGTAACTGTGTCCTGGCCCATGAATCTAATGATGCTCCATGATACTGGGGTGGTCTCATAAAGTAGGTCCAAAAATATACATAAATAAACATCTATATAAGCAGAATTAAACATGCATGTATCAACTGGAATGTAAATAATAGTACAATGGCAAGGTATACTTGCCGAGCAAAAGTTCTGTATAGTGCACGTCCAAAACAGTGTTAAGTTTGCTGTAAGAAGAAGTGGGTTAGGGTTTGGAAGAGTTATAATATATATAGGGATAAGGATGCGGTGGAGAATATTTAGTGGTCTTAAAAGCCACTGCCACTGCTCTTTCTTTCTTTCTTTCTTTCTTTGGTCTTGGTTTCGGTTGAGGGGTGTTTAGTAATAATAGTGATAAGAAGCGGTGGAATGGGATGGCTCACACGCGCGAAGAAGGGTAAGAGAAGTTGGTTTTTGCTACTGCTGTTGATATTTGTTGTACGAGGGTTCGGGTGCAAGCGGGTAGTGGGTTTAGGAGTGGCGGTTTGGATTTTGGGTATAGTATCCAATAAGAATTTCTTTTATATATATATATGTGTGTACATAAAAAATTCTAAAAATTATATTGGTGCATACGGTTAAGCTAACAACTGTCCAAAGGGTCTCCTACATGGAATAAATTAGGAAAAATTTATAATGGCTCCATAATACTCTTAGATGCATAAACACCTCAAATAAAAATTAAATAAAATATATTTCCCCTATTTAGCTCATAATTACTAAATAAATTAAATAATACGGTTTTCGGATTAGGGGTTTTACAGACGCCCACCAGTCAAGGGCAAGGTCTTGAAGCTGCAATCAAATTTGATTAATGTGTTCATCCGCTGGAACCCTTACTGCTACCAGAATAACCTCAATATCTTACAACCAGGCATTTGCTGTGATGGTGTCCTCCGTGCAATCGAAGTAACTTGGGTTAAGTCAGCAAAATCTAACCGACGTCTCCGAATCAGTTCTTACGCCTTTTTCTAGAGCCGTCTATAAACCCTGACTCACCAGACATTCTGCACTTATGGTTGAAATTGTTGATGCTATCGTACTGCCATCTGGTGTTGCTGCGTAGCCATCATTCCTCGGATGATCTTTAGTAATGTAGGGGTATCAAGTAACACTGGTATTTTTGGTACTACTAGGGGTACGGGAATCTCAGGGCTTGGTTCATCAACTTGCCCAACTTATGGTTCTACTACGCCAGCTTGCTGAACTACTGGCTCTATCCGGATCTGACTATGAGCAGGTGCTACTTCCCGTTATTGCCCAGAGGAACCATATCCTGCCATGGTTGCTTCTCCAGCAACTGAAGAAGCCTTAGAGAAAAGGACAAAAAATATCAAGAACCGGACGTGAATGATCAAGGAGGCAAGCAGTTTTAACAGTTCAAGCATTGGTACCGAGGAAGATAAAACAAAATATCAAAGGGGACATATTTGATTGATACTCCTATGACCGTAACATCCCATAAGTCTGAAAATACAAACCTGCATGGGCCACTACGTAAACTTTGCCATAACCCAGTACCAGAATACGGAGACGAACATGGCCAACTCCCCCATACAAGGTATAAAATATCGTACGACGGTTACGGCAGTAACTAGACAAGGGGGTGCATACTACAATCAAGTCACTAGGGTCGCACAACACATCTAATGTCTCAATCAGTTAAGTAAGGATACTAAACATATAACATATATGACAAGGAAGTAAGGTGTCCCAAATGCCCTGCCAAAATATTCTAGAATCCAGCTATAAAAAATAAGAAAGCTGGTGGAGTAGCAAAAGTATATGACCATGATCAGCTACAGTATGATTAATTACAATCATGTAAGAAAACCAAATGTCTAGATTTACGGCTAACAAGTGCCGGTGGCTAAACGCCCAAAAGAATAAAATATGCGATAACGAGCAAGGAAGGAGAAACCCACTCATTTTTCTCAGTGGCCATCCGTATGGTGAGTGCCATTGTTCAGAAAAAAGTACGCTTGATCCTCAGATGCATGCTCTAAACTTGGCCATGCAAAACTAGTGGGGTTAGACCCAAATAGCAAGTACCACAAAGGAAGCACAAATAAAGAAATAAAACCAGGAAAAACACACACACACACACACACACACACACACACACACACACATATATATATATATATATATATATAGTCCTATCTCATAGTTTTGGTTCATGGCCTATCGCAATCTAACCCTACAACCAAACAAGGACAAGGGTTAGACCATCGTACCATGATAGTCCATGTCCCTAAACTATTTAACAGAAGGTACAATACACAATTAAGTTCAGTTACATAATCGACTAATCACTTGTACGTCTTACTAGGTAGAGTCGGGATTATCCCAAAAATATGCATATAATAGAAATCCTCAGATCGAGCCATATTCTAGCAGGGGCTATCCGAGCCATGAATAGCCGCATAGCACATAGTAGTATACACCGGTCCCTCGTAAGGCCACCGTGCTAAGATTTCATATAATACATAGTATAATATAATAGTCGGATATTGCTATCCACTAATGAGGATTTAAGCAATATCTATGGGGGACAACCTTCACACCCCGTATAATAATTGAGGGTGGCTAGTTAAGTACGATCTCAGAATTCTGTCCCTCCCAATGCTCTACATGTTTTAGTCGTCTAGTTAACCCTACGGTTAGCTGGAATTATATGACGTTGTCACATGTTACTCCCCTTATATGTCGTACCGTAGTACGGGCATGCTAGATACGAATCCGTTTTGTCACTTTGCCGTTCAATTTGGATTTACCCCAGCGTGAAGCAACAGTCAAACAAATCCTAGCCTGGCTTGGTTATTGACCAACTATCATGTCCATGTTGGAGGAATTATATTATATCACATGTCTCTTAGCACGTAGGAAAGCCTTGGTGTAAAACATGTAACATAATCACGTAGAAGCACTTAACACGTAAGAACACATAGCACATAATAAGTGCATCAGTACGGATACCAATAGTCGAGTCAAGTGACCAATTATTGGTAAATCACATGGGTTCTAGCACATAGCCAGGTCTAAAATATGGCCACTTAGCTCACATACATTAGCAATCATTAAAATCACACATGGAATCATAAAATTTCAAAAAAGCATCCAAACCAAGTAAAATAGTAAGACATGCACATATGCCCCATGATGATCAGGGATGCATAAAGTCAGTACCGCATAGGACATGTGCCAAATAGGAAATCGACCGCATATGTGTCAGTATTGCATAGGAAGTTGGCCGCATATTGGTCGGTGCCGCATGGGATCAGTGCCGCATAAGACAGGGCAAAGTCCACTCCTTGGGACAAGTGTTGACTGACGTACATTTAATATATGTCAGAGAAGTGACTGAAGTGATGGATGTGATAAGCCATAAAGTGCGTCAGGAAGAAAAGACCAACCCAAAGAAATATATGCAAGAGCGAAACCGGGTTATGCGTCCACAAGAGAAGAGGCGCATAGTCACTGCCGCATAAGTCTGCTTGCCGCATGCTATGCTTGCCGCATGGATGTCCCTTAGATTTAGCGAATTTTTTATTCGTTCAGCGAATAAAACACAAAATATTCTGTCACTTAGAATACTTTATGAAACAATTAGTCATGCATCCAACAAGATGGACGCATTGTCACAACCCGTACCCTGAATATGGGCACGAGTAGTGAGCAATGCCCAGCCCACGCCGCAGCATCAACGGTCGAATATTGTCTGGGTCAACCATACTATCTAAATATCTCATTTGATATATATATATATATATATATATAGTACCTGTCAATGTCGTCTCAACTCCAAATGGAGGAATAATATGGTATATGATAAACTATACTCAATCATAATGCAAACTAAGGAAGATAAATACGAGATAGAATAACGAAAGAAAGAGTCACAATACATCCCCAAGTCCAAAATAGTATATATATATGCCAATAACCTGAATTAGTCTAATACAAGTCTAAACAATAAGTTTAACCCTCCTCAGCCTCTGGTACTAGGTCCTCCTGCTCTAAAGGAGTATCCTCTAAAGGTATGCCGTCCTGTAGCCCGTAGTATGTGGGACACTGCTCCACAAGCCAATCATCTAAAAAATATATCCAGTCAGGATTGGAGCGAAGTACATACCTCTGAAAGCAGTTTCAAATACATAATCGAGCATATATAACAGTTAATAGAAAAGATACATGATAACTTAACATCAGAATATAATTAACTAGAGTGAACATGTAATGTACTGGAATAAAGAACAAGCAATATGAATAACTGCAAGTAATGGAAATAAATAAAACTAGCTAATGTGCCATAGAGTACAAGTTTATTATGTGATCGGTTTGGGTTGAACATGAATATAATATGGTAACTCGATTACACGTGTGATATGTAATCGACATATACACGAATACTCTAGAACTTGATCACATAACCAACTCCTACTCCCTCATCCCCAACCAATACTTATGGATCTAATCATGACACATTACGAACACAATTATGGGCACACTGAATACGAGCAGTGTGTGAACACGAAGTACACAATAATCAATATCCGATACACATGATAAAATATATGTGAAGGAGTACCCGCTGAACATGGTAAGGGATAACATCTCTTGACAGGATCCATATAGTACCAGTCAATGTAACCACTGTGTCAGAATCAAGTATACAGTTCTAGAACATGTGATATATACACTATCATGAATTAAAAACTAACAGAGAGATGTACTCGCCTCTGGTCCTGAGCAAAGGGTATCTCTTGATGTCCAAGCCGGTGTTACACAATCATATTTATGAAAATCAAGTTAAATGGTGTAATAAAGGAGAAATAAATTAAAATACACTAATGCATGCTTCTAGGTCCATTACTAAGTCTCACTAGGTCCAACTAGGTTATCTAGTATTTGTGGGTCACTAACTAGCTAATTCAAGCTAACTTAGCTATACCAGGCATTACCCTAGCTAACAACATAACATTAACTATATGTATCTACTAATAGCTAACTAGTTATTTCTAGTAATACCTTAGTTATGTACTAATTGACATTCTAAAGATACTAACTCTCCTCTTGATAATGACCGATCTCTTACACCAACTACCCTTTCCTACACTATGAACTGATTATAATGACTAACTAATACCACTATGCTAACTTAGTTATTTATCTAACTGATACTCAACATGACTAGCACTACTTAACTAATAATGCAACAAACACCATCTGATATCTAGCTAACTGCTCAACCTCAGAGTATACTGTTGCCACGACTAATACTGCTGACTTAATCCACCTCCATTTCCAACATTAGCCGAGCCCCAAGTGATATCATTTTTGATATCACAGATAATCCTAGCACTTGTTGTTACTGTTCTGTAACTGACATACACCAATCTTGCTCTCAAACCAGTGTTGCATTGCAACACCTATGAAGCACTCCACTGACACACTAAGTATCAGATACCTGAACTTACACCTATACAACACTTCACCAATGCACTCATGGATATCCAACACACCACACCGTGCTCTGGCACAAGCTAGTGCTCTCTGCACAGTTCTAAGATACTCCCACATAAGACACTCTAAAGTACATACATCCTTATCTAGTATATATATATAACCACACTGTAGATTACTGGAACCACAAACACTAGATCACTTATAGTCCCTCTCTTCCTGACCCCCATTCCTGCATGCTAACATATGTTACTAGTAATTCAAGTTACCACTACAACAGATCCTAACTTCCTGCATAAGTGCCCAAGCACAAAACCCCCCTATTAAATTGACATAGGTTCACATTTGATGCTCTCTTGCATCCCCAATTTAGGATTCACCAAAGCCTTACTAAAACTGACTCAAGCCCATGTCCTATCATTGTTTGCACTTGAGTTTGCTCCTACTGATCAACACAAACTGAACAGACAAAATCCAATATGGTACCAGGCTTGCAAATACTCAAACTCCATACCTTGCTCACTGCAATACAGGTAAGACCTGAACCTTTCACCCCTCAACCTACATCCTTGGATACTCAACACTCATTTGTGCACATAGATGCATTCCTATATGTCCCCTCTATCAGTTAATAACAACTGAACACCCCTACTACTAATATTCACCTATGAACCTACTCCAGTACCCATAAGTCACTCCAATACTCACATACACATAAACACTCCCTATTACATACGTTAACACTAGCAAAACTCGAGATACACTTGCACAACTTATCACTCAAACTCAGTACACACAGATAATACATATGCAAAGCTAAACCTCTTCATTCCCTAGTACCTGACCACCTATTTCTGAACCCAAAACCCCAGGTTGTTGTTTTCCCTCACCATCTCATAGTCTTTGCCATGCATTTACAGTAACTAACCACTGTCACAGTGGTTGCTGTGACACACCCAGACCCGAGCCCCCCTTGACACCTACACATTGGCACAAGCTCCCTTCTCTAAACATACTGAACACTGCTCAACTGTGATGAACATCATACCCTTAACTCTCCAATATCTGAACACACACTCTTCACAACACACTAAATTATTAAACCAAATATGTGGTAGGCAATATATATACACTATGATACTCTCCTAATTGGAAAGTCAAAACCCCAAATATAGCTCAATAAATATCCTCTCATATCAAATACACATAATAATAACTAATACAACTTGCTACAAGGAGAAATGAGGATTAATTGCACAAAATATCCAAATTGAGCTCCGTATCATACTGTATCACAAAATACCATGATATAGCCTACACGTATCCATTTGTAGACATTTAACTAGTTCCATAACCCCGATCTAAATCTAATTAGATATAATTGGTCTCATGACACATAATTGATGTGTCAAACTCATAACTCTCCTAAAATACACACAAAAACCTATGTAGAACTCACAATACATAACTAATTAATCTAAAACTTGTTCCTATAGGTAGTCCTATACCATGGGGTTATTCCTAATGGTCAAATGCATGATTTGGAAACTATAATGAAAAAAATTCAAAATTTACAAATTGGGAGATGGATTTCCAACAAAAATGCAATTGGATATGTTCCGGACACGATCTCTAGCTCCAAAGCTCCTCCTCCTTGTGCTTCTTTCTTATCCAAGCTCCAAAGCTCCAAGAATGATGAATTTGTGAAGGAAATAAAGGTGAATTGAGTAGGAATTCAATGGGGGAAATAATAAAAAATTAGGGATCTAATTTTTAGATCTAAATGAATGCAAATGAGAAGAGAGAGAGAGAGAGAGAGAGAGAGAGAGAGAGAGAGAGAGAGAAAGGAGATCCCCCTCTAATAGTGGCCGACCCCCCTTTCCCCTTCCCCAAGTCACTTGCAAAGGTCCAAGTTATCCCTACATGGTGAATTATGATAAATAATTAGGAAGGATAATTTTGGAAGTCTCTAACTAATTATAATTAAGCTAATGCTCTCTAATTAATTAATGAGAAAGGTCTAATGGGCTTGGGTCCAAGTTAGGCTCACTAGTTGTCATGACAAGTCTAATTATTGGAGTAGCCTCTAACAAAGTAATTAATATAAGTCACATTTAATCTATAACTTACTAATAATTAATTAATTAATACAATCATTCAATAATTTCTATAATACACCAAAATAAATATTTATTCCTAATTTACCCATGCCAATTTACCAAACTATCCATAGCTAGAAAAGTGAGGGTGACACGCATGCTGGAAGGTATATGCGTCACAGAGCTCAGGCTGCATAACACTCAGGTCGCATAACACTCTCTGCCGCATATGGTGCTGACTGCATGAGCACTTTGTCTTCTCCAAACAGCAAGTTCAGCCATGGCAAAAAACTCCAAAACCAAAAAATTATTTTCTCCTTAAAACCTTTATTTTAACTCTAAATAAAATGAACCAAAAGACAAAATGCCTGAAATTGAATGCTCTGTTAACCACAAAAATTGGTTTTCTAAAATATCATGTTTTAGTAGATCAAAACCAAGAAATTTTTTTGGAACCCGTGATAACCTTAACAAAAATATAGATCTACATGAATATATACATCAAAACCGAAAACTTCAAGTACTAAAAGTTTTTTGAATCATAATATACACATAATAGACCAATAAAATACAAGTAAAGAGAAAGAACTAAATTCAAAGAGTTTTTCTATGTCATGCAAGGTGTACTTGCCTAAAATTAAAAAGGAGGAGGAAAATAAGAGAAATGAGGGAAGAGAGAGAAATAAGTTGGCTTATATAGCTAGGGTTTGAGGTTTAGACCATGGGTTCAACTCATGACCAAAATAAACCAATAATTAAACCATGAGTTTATTTGAACGAAAGAATGGGTTTAGTCTACATAACATGTAACCTAATTAACATGAAATAAATAAATAACATAGGCATGAAAAGAATACGTATCAAATATGTATATCGAAAATGGAGAGTGACATCTCTACCCACCTTAGAAAATTTTTATCCTCGAAATTCAAACCCAAGGCTAGCAAGAGAAATCAAAATAAGCACTGTCCATCTACACATGCAATCAAATTCAAACATAAAATAAAGAAAATCAATGTCATATAGTATTGGTAAATAAATCACGAGATTCGAGATACGAAGGCATAAGAACGAATATACCTTCTGAGTCGAATAGATGCGGATACCAAGATCGGATATCATCCTCGCGCTCCAAAGTCGACTGTCCCAGAGGGTGATGACCCCAAGCAACCCGGACAAGATGAATGGTCCAATTTTTGAGTACCTTCTTCCTTCGTCCAAAATGGATACGGGTTGTTCCTCGTAAGACAGGTCGGTACCAACGACTAGCTCAAAATGGTCGAGGATATATTTTGATCTAATACAATACTCACTGGGATGCTGTGCTATCTTACTATCTGTCACATGTACATCTCTGCTAACTGCTCTGTGGATTGCGTTACTCGAAAAGGAAGAAAGTGAGCTACTTTTGTGAGATGATCTACTATTACCCAAACTATATCACGACCAGTCGAGGATCTAGGTAAACCGATCATAAAGTCTATCATGATATGTTCCCACTTCCACTCCAAAATAGAAAACGACTGCAATAATCCTGCTGGTCTCTGCTGGTCGGCCTTCACTTGATGACATACCAAACACCAAGAAATGAATCTTGCTATATCCCTCTTCATTCCGTTTGACCAAAATATTGCTAGAAGTCTTGATACATCTTGGTACCTTCTGGATGAATTAAATACCGGGAACTGTGCACCTCGATCATTACTTTTTGCTGGATATCTCCACTTGGTACACAGAGATGGTTTCCAAACATAAGAGTTATATCTTAATGAATCATCAACTCTTTTCTGAGACCAGACTCACATTCCTCCCAAAGCTTCTGAACTTTTGGATCCTCCGACTGAGCTGTCTTAATTCTCTCAACCAAGGAAGACTGAATCTGTAAACTAGTTAATACTCTTACGTCCTGTAGAAGTACTATCTCTACACCCATCTCTTGAAGATCTTCTAAGATATGCCGCTGCGATATCAACATAAATGTACAACCTCTCCTGCTAATGGCATATGCTACCATATTTGTCTATCTGGATGGTACTGAAGTTTCACATCATAGTCCTTTATTAATTCTAGCGACCTCCTCTGTCTCATGTTCAGGTCCTTCTAGGTGAATACATACTTTAAGCTCTTATGATCCGTTAGTATCTCCACCCGATCACTATACAAGTAGTGCCTCTACAACTTAAGTGCAAATACTACCGCCGCCAACTCCAAATTATGAGTAAGACAATTCTTCTCGTCATCTCAAAGCTGTTGTGATGCATAAGCTATCACTCTTCTATGTTGCATCAATACACACCCAAGTCCTTTGCCTGATGTGTTGAAATACACTATAAACCCTCCAGAACCTACTAGAAGCATGAGAATTGGAGCTAAAATTAATCTCTTTTTCAATTCTTCAAATGATATCTGGTACTCTGCTGACAAATCAAGCTTAGCTTCATTGCGCGTCAATCGAGTCAGTGGTGCTAAAATCCTTGCAAAGTCTGCAATAAACCTTCTGTTGTATCCTGCCAATCCCTGAAAACTACGCACTTCAACTACTATCTTTGGAACTGGCCAACCCTCTATGGCTTCAACCTTCTTCGGATCTACAACCACTCCTGCTCCCGAGATGATATGACCCAAGAATGATACGTGTCACCCTCACTTTTCCAAATGAGGGTAATTTAGTAAATTTGCATATAATTTTTTTTAGCGATTAATATTTATATATATTGTGCTAATAATTAATATTGATGGTTGTGCTAATTATTTATTAATTAGAGGACTAGCCTATTAGTTAGACTTGACACTTGTGAACCCAATTAGACTTGTCTTGACAAATAGAGATCCCAATATTTACCAAGCCCAATAAACTTATTCACACTAATTAATTAGGAGAATTAGCTTAATTTGCATTAGTGTAGAAACTTTCTAAAATATCCATCCTTAATTATTTCTTATAATTCATCATGTAGGGGCAAATGAGACTTTAGCATGTGACTTGAGGAAGGAGGAAGGGGCCGGCCACACATAAGGGGGTATCCTCTCTCTCCTCCTCATTTGCATCAATTTTAGATCTCAAATTCTAGATCCCCAATTTCTCACATTTTTCTCCATCAATTTCTTTCCCAATTTTTTACATTCCCTCTCAATTTTATCCCTCGAGGAGTCTTGGTGCTTCGAGAAACAAGAAGCACAAGGAGAAGGAGCTTTCGTGAAGAGATTGTGTCCATTGAGTATTTTATTGGGAATCCATCTCCCAATTAGTAAATATTGAATTTTTCTTCATTCTAGCTCCCAAATCATGTATTTGACCATTAGGAATGACCCAATGACAAATGGCTACATATAGGAAGAAGTTCTAGGCTTAATTGATGTGTATTGTGGATTCTACGTAGAATTTTGTGTATATTTTAGGAAAAATATGAGATTGACACATCAAGTGTGTTGTGAGACTAAATTAGTCAAATCAGACTTAGATTGGGGTTTTGATACTAGCTACGTGTCCAGAATTGGGCATAAGTAGGCCGTATCACAATACCGTGTGATACGGAGCTCAATTTTATGTGATTTTGTGTATTTCACCTAATTTTTCCTTTATAACTGATTATAATAATAATTATTAGTTGTAATTAGTGTGTACTATAGTTTAATATGGAGAATTGGTGAATTTGGGCATTTGATGGTGTGCATCATAATTTCCCTAGTTATACAATAAGTGTTTGTTGTTATGTCCTCAATATATATATATATATATATATATATATATATATATATATATATATATATATATATATATATATATATATATATTATGTGTTATATATATCTATATATATTTATATTTGTGTATATATAATGTAAGTGAGTGAGTGAGAGTTTGAATTTGGTATAACTAAGAACTAAAAGGGGGGGGGGGAGATACCTGCTGTTATTTAGTGTTGTGTGTGTGTAGGCGGTGAGTTGTGTGTACCAATGTCAGTGTGGCTCGAGTAGGGGTGTATTTGTGTGGTGTGGTGCAGTTGTTTGCAAGTAGTAATGGTGGCAGCAGTATCAGAGAATGCAGGACTCAGGTATGTCAGATTTAAAATATGCATACCAGATTGGATACATATGTTCAGTTGTAGGAAGAGAGGGGACTTGATAGCAGTGCTTATGTGTGTATGTGTGATTGTATTTGAGTATGGAGGAATGACTGTGGAAGGCTGGGTGTACAATGGACTTTAAAGAGTGTACACTGTTATATAGAATGTGTAAGTATGAAAGGTGTGTGGGCTGTTCAGGTAGGGGTTTTTGTATTTACTGCTGCTAATAGATCATATTGTGCACGAATACAACAAATGAATGCCTATGTATTTAAATACACAACAACTGTAAGTATTGACTGTTGTGAGTTAAGATATTGGTGTAAGTTGGGAATGCAGGTAGGGGTATATGAGGATCTAGTTTAGACCTAGTAAGAGGTATTTCTATTGTTGTGCAGTTATAAAGTAAAAAAGGGGACGAAATGTCAGTTAATATAGGTTAAGATCTAAGTTAGTGCATATATTAGGTACCAGTTAGCATGAAAATAAGGAATGTTAGTGTATCAGTTAGTTTATAATCAGTCAGTGAATGATTAGAAGTTAGTTAGTATCTAGCTGTTAGTTAGTATTAATTAGGGAGAACCTAGTAGGGATATTGGTACCAGTTCACAACTGTGAACTGGAAATGTAACTACATCAGTATCTTAAAAAATTTAAGTGTATCAGTGTGTAAACACACTGGTGTGGGTGTCTTTCAGTGAGCATACATCAGTATGACATTAGTTAGGTATTAGAAGGTAAGTAGTGCATTATATAGAGGTAAGTTAAATTGTATATTAGTGTATAAGTAGGTCAATTAATGCATGTTAGAATTTGGTTAGTAAGTTAGTTGCCAGTTAGTGCACTGATATCATTAAGAGTATCAGTAATTAGTTTGCTTAGTTAATATCATTAGTAATTATATATTATCAGTTAAGATATTAAGTTATACTATAGGGTAATACCTAGTTTATCTAGTTTAGCTAATTAGTGACCAATATAGACTAACTAGATAATATAAGACCTAAAAATAACTAGTTGACTAGTGTGACTTAGAAATGACCTAGAAAAGCATCCTTATTGCATTTTAGCTCATTTCTCACTTTATATTATCCTATTTGATATGCCATTCATATCTAGGTACGTGTGACACCAGCTCGGACACCGAGTGACATCATTAATTTTGGAAAGAGGCGAATAAATTCTCTGATAGTTTTATTATTTGACAGCCACTATGTTTCATGTATTTAGTATTAAGATATTTGATTCCTGACACGATGGTCACACAGATTGGTATACGTGGATCTTGGTCACGAGATATTATTTTTATGATGGCTCAGTGATCACCGTATCATTCTTCATGATTACTCTGTGTCACGACCCGCACCCGGTTTAGGGGCACGAGAGCGTGGGTACGTCCAGCCTACGCCGCAGCATCGGCGGTAGAACGCTGTCTAGGTCAAGTACTATCTAAACAATCTCACGCTAGTATCCAACTCCATAAGGAGACGTGGATATCATAAAATAAATCTAGAAATACTCAATCACAACTACAGCACGATAGGAAAATGAAGAAATAAAAGAATACAACACAAGTCTAATGACACAATAATCATACCTGAAATCAGTAACAACCAATCCCCAAGTGTCAGAGACAAGTCCACTAAGGTCACAGTCTGGAAAAATATTTTCCAGTCAGGAAGGAGCAAAGTACATCTCTAAATAGCAGTTCTATATAAATGACATAAGCTATGTAGCAGTTCTAGATGGAAACATACCAGATGCATGTATAGGTACGAGAAATGTACAATGAAAGAAATACTGGAAATACTGTAAGTAAATGCAGGAAAAGAAACAATATGTCAATGAGCAAGAAACCTATGACTAAGTGTGTGAGTACTAGCTTTAATATGTGATCGGCTTGGGAACTTGATCAGGCTGGTTACATGTGATTAGCTATGATTCATGGAAGGTCAGGCTAACCATTGGTTAGCTATGATGCAGGGAGAGGTCAGGCTAATCACACGTAACAGCTATGAGGCATGGAGATGGTCAGGCCGCACCCGACGTGAGATGTGGGGTGAGCTATGATGCATGGATAGTTGGGTATGATCACATATCTACACTAAAATACTCCCCAAACCCCCGACTGGTATAGTAGATCCAATCATGGTACGCTATGGCACGGGATTCCCTAGGAAGGTAGCAAATCTCCCCGGGAATCAGTGTCTGTACATGCACAAGATAACAAGGAAACAAGTCTTGTACAAGCTACACCATGAATAAGGAATAACATCTCATGACGAGATCCGTGTATACCAATCCGTGTAACCATCGTGTCAAGATCATGGATATTTACACTAGATACAGTGAACATAGGAGATATCATAAATTAGAAACTAATCAGAGAATGTACTCGCCTTGGGTCCTTAGCTGGTAAAACCAATGTCCTGTCCCAGAGTATCGTCTGGAGGAACCAACAGTCCTAAAATATATCAAATACAACATTTGCATCAGGTGCTACACATCACAAATATATGAACTCAGGGGCTCTGCCAGGCACGGCTCTAGTCAACTAGGGTCATCTAGTAGGGCTACGTATATAATACACATTACACTTATTATACTTACAATATTTATACATGCACTACTTTAATGTATTTACAATATATATATGCCCTTTAAATACATATCTAATTTATACTAGTTGAACCATACGTATACTCAAATACATGCAAAAACACTGTTTAAATATACATATATTTTGTTAACATCATTTTAGAATATACTAATATTAATTTACCAATTCAAATTTATACTATATATATATGTGTACAGATGCCAATTAATTCAAAAATACGTTTTATTACACTTATACTACATGAAATTATACCGATTAAATATATGTATCATTATACCAAAATATACATATATACATATATATATACCAAAATAGTTATATACATATACTAAAATATATATACATATATACCAATCAATTACATACACTGGAATGCGTATTTACGTATATAAATCGTTTTGAAATTAATTTGAACAAAATTACAAATAGAAGTTTATTTATAAAAATCTAGGATTTATGTAAAAGCCATCATATATTTCATTTATAGTAAAATTGGTCTCCAGCCCAAATAAACAAATTTTGATCTTATTTATTTATTATTGAAACTACATTTTAAATAAAAAATATAAACCCCAAAATGATTACATTTGCATAATCAGAACCCTTATATATATACATAACTAAATTAATTAAAACTAACAAATTAATTATCAATTAACTGATTAATTTAACTAAACTGGTTAATTCAACTAACTACTGATTATATAACTAAACTAATTAAAAAATTTAACTAATGATTAATAATTAACTAACTATTACTTATTACTAATTAATCTATTATATACTTAACCTAAAATTTACAGAATTACTTAACCTAAAATTACTAATCACTTAACCTAACATTACAGAATTTCAAAGAAAGGAAAAGGGGAAAGGGAAGGAGAGGCTCACGAGGTGTCCGTCGCCGGCGCGGTGGTTCGCCGGGGTCGGCGCTCGTCTCGGCGGATCTCGGTTCGAGGGGAGGCGGTCGGCGGCTGTTCGATTCCAGCGGCGCTCGAGGATCTGGGCGGCTGTTCGATTCCAGCGGCGCTCGAGTTCGACGACGCGGCGGCGGCTTCGAGGCGGTCGGCGGTCTGCAGCGACGGCGTGGAGCTCGAGAGGCGGGCTCGGCGCTCGAGGAGACGGCTCGGCGCTCGAGGACGACTGCGCTTGGATCGAGGGGCGGGCTCGGCGCTCGAGGAGACGGCTCGGCGCTCGAGGAGACGGTCTCGCCGGATCCCAGGCGGTTGCAGGCGGCCACCGGCGTTCGACGACGACGAGGAGGGCTCGATCTAGGGTTCTGGGTTCTCTGGGGATGTGCGTCGGGGTCGTGTCCGGGGTCGGACACGGCGGTCTGGTGTCTGTGGGGGGAGACGTGTCCGGGATGGACACGAGGGTCTGTTGTGGGGACGTCCGGGTTGAATGTACTGATGTGGGGGTTGTGTCCGGGTGTGTCGGACACGGAAATCTGATTGTAATATTGTAACCGAACCCAGAAAATGAATGGAGACTGTGGGACACCCGGGGTCGGACCCGAGGCCATCACGGCTGACACGGTGATGTTGGACACACGGACACGAGCACACAAAAAATGGTGATGGCTTGTTGGCTTGGGAATTGTGGAGGCTAGCTAAAATTAGGAGATTAGGGTTTCTAGGGAATGGTGAGAAGGAGAACTTAAATAGGGAGAGATGGTGTGGGTTAAAGGGTTGCGGGTTGGCCCAATAATGAATGGCCCAGAATCAATACATGAATAAGTTCTTCATGTGGGAAAGGGTGTGGGCTAGTTAATGGAAATGGCGACTTGTAAAATAAAAACAAAGGTTATAATTGCAGAAAATATTTTTAGGAAAGCTAGCAAATTTTAAATTACCTACTAATTAATACATTTTGCAAAATTTTAGAAAGTATAACATTTATTTATTTACTATCCCAATAAATAAAAATCTATTTTATTTTATCAACTAGTCTTTTAAATAACTATTTAGTTAAAACAATACTTTTATGATTCAACCCAATAAATATTTGAAACTAGAAATATATATATATTATTATTTATGTACTTATTTTATAAGAAAGCGACATTTATGAAAAATGATTTTTATACAAGATTATAAATTATCTTCTAAAATCAGACATCGTTCAAAATCAAATAAAAATTTTCAAGGAGAAATATTTTATAAAACTTGATATTTTAAAAATAAATTAAAAATTTAATTATTTTGGAAATTGGAAATCGGAGGTTACAAGTCTATCCACCTTAGAAAAATTTCGTCCTCGAAATTTTAGGGATGGCTAGAATAGAAAAAAATTTGTTGTTCATAATGATGAATATATCTATTGAAGAAAATATTTCTATAAGGAAAATATTTACCAAACAGAAGGAAACATGAAGAAAAAGAAAATATGGTTTAAGACAAGAATACTTGAAGGAATCATGGCTCGGCTTTGAATCCCCTAGAAGGTTTAGGTTTTGGAAAGTAGGCACGATCACTGAAAAACAGATAATTGGAATAATGCACGTTACCTTTTCGAAGTAACTAGACCAAGGAAGACCCAGGATAATGAATGATATAGACATGAAAGTTATAGCTAATTCGAAAAATACGGTCGACAATTTGATTTAAGAAACTTAAATACATCCTTCAGAATGTAACCAAGAGACATCTAATCGCCTTTCTTAATTTCTAGGAAAAAGAGTAGTCTTTACTACCATCTGAAAAATAATCCTTCCTTTTTTTTTTTATCCTCGTTCATTTTACTTTTCTCAATCTTGTGATTCATCATTAACTAATATCTATAAAAGTTCCAAATTCCACAAACTTTATTAGATTAGATCTTAGAATTTCTGAATCAAAATCCTTATCATCAAATTCGAGTATATTTATCTTAACATCAACTATACCTCGATTATTTTCTTCGATTTCAAATGTTACTGTCATGGTCAAGATTTTAATTTAAATCACAACCTCAATATACCATGATCTTACCTTACGACCTTCAATTATATGATCCCATAATCAATTATATTATAATCTTCTCTATCATGAGCTTCATTTCATTCCATATTTCTCTATCCGTATGTATAATATTTCCGAATTTTGAACTAAAATTTTTTTTTTCATCCTCTGAATTTATTATCCCAATGTAAAAATTTTACTACTCAAATCCTCAATATTTTAATTGAATTCCAGTCGTATCATACTCTCCTCAAATTTTGAGTAAATAACTAAATACAAAATTTACTATCCAATCCTTCAATTGAAACCCAATCAATGCATATTTAAAAAAAAACTTAAAAAATCTGTATCCCAAATTTAAATTTTAAACACTCATCAATCATCTTACTCCTCTAACTCAAATTCAATTGATGCTTATTCCAATCTAACTCCTCATCCCAAGAATTTAATTCGACACTATTCCATTTACGATTTTATTTTCTGATTTTCGTTCTCCTCAAATATTCAACGATGCGATGCTTCCAGAATCTTCAATGCAACATTCATAATATATAAAATTCCTATCTTGCAATCAAATAGATAAAATGATAATCTCTCGAATTTCTCGAATTTTAAATAATCAATTCAATCATATCAAGACCTCCTTACAATTAATAAATCCTCAAATTTTTGGCTCTGTCAATTTCTTAACTCTCCTTTCAAGTCAATATTTATCCTCGAGTTTCAATCATCCTCAATCTTCGTAAAATTAATGATCCGTCAATTCTTTTATTAACGCCTTAACTCTTTATTTAAATTAATGCTTATCCACAAATTTAATCCTCTTGTCTCTTTTTTTTTTTTTTTTTTTTTTTTTTTTTCCAGTCATAACCTCGTCATAGATCTTTGCTATGGTCAAAACCCAATGATCATGGTTTGAGAAAACTCTATCTACAGCCATGCAATTTAAGAAAATGTAGGTCATGTGTCTTTTGTCATGGTATTTCAGTTTCTGTTAAGGTGTACTACTAGTTATATTCTAACAAGAAATCATGCATACAACTACAGTATTTGGAAAATCAATCAATCAATCGAAAGGCGAAAGAAAAGGAACATTAGGAAGGAAGAAGGATCATGTTAACATATTACTTGTAGTGTCTACTATCTCTAACAACCACTTAACTCTAGCACACTAACAATTTCCTATTCATGTACACTGGTACCCATATCAACTAATCATATATTAATATTCATATCTCTCATTAATCCTCGAATAATCGTCAAGGTTTAACTTCCCGACCAACTTAAAATAAAATGCATATACCTCCTCAACATTAGATACTTCACATCGAAATAAAATTTAATCACTTCAAAAATCTTTGTAGCCTTAACTATGTTTAGTGAATCAAATTTAAATCCTCAATATTTTAACAACATAAAATCTCAACTCCTTAAAATTATGAAAATTTAAAATTCATTTCCACCTTTTTAATTTATAACTCCTCAATGTACATATTAGTGCTCACGGTCTCTGATACTCAAGGTGCACTCAATACCTCTATTGTCTAGAACTGTGTACTAAATTTGTACTGCCCGAATCACTTGCACTATTACCTCCAATGATCAAAGTTATCATCAACTGTGTTTTCTTTCATGATTTCAATTTATGTCAATTGGTACATCATCTAATTATCACACACAGAGTGCTTACTGTTATTAACGTCATCCTTGACTAATCCTCGATATAGAGTCATTAGCACTCTTGGTATTATATCACTAGCTGCATTAATGGATTATCTCATCAAGCTCATTAGACTCATGATCACCTGTATCCTCTATAACACTCATGTTTCTTTACTCTCATGGGTATGTGTATGGTTCCTCATCTCGATGGTTGTATATGTATTTCCTTCAATCCTTTAAAGCCTATTAAACTAATCCGTGATACGCTTCACAACTTCCATTACTAATCCTGATATTTCTCTACTTATGACATCTCATTAAACCCTTTATACATATACATTTCTTTACCTTTAACATTTCCGATATCAATCATCAAATTCGACATCATGCTCCATAAGTCCTTAACACAATTCCCGGATGCTTAATCGTTTACATAGATCACCCAATTACATAATCATGATTATCCAGGACGGGTAATTGGCTCTGATACTAACTCTGAGAACTATCACTGATACTCTATACTCTCCTTAACTCTCAGTCTCTAATGACACTACTCCTAGAATCATTGGTACAAGGTACTATGCTAAGGGCTAACTCTAGATTAAAGCCTACTGCTCACATGTCCAATTAGGAACACTTACAAACTCATAAGCAACACTCAGTCCATACTAATACTCAAGACACAGCCATAATTACAAGCCACTAATTATCATACTTAACAAGAAATCCTCAAGGAATAGGAGCTCAAAGACTGAATTGAGGACAGAAGGTATCTTTACTGCTAGTAAAGAAAGAAGCGGTGGAACAAAGTCCTGGAATAACAGAAATAGATAAGTCTTGAGATGATATTTTAAGAACCAATTTAGGATACAACCTGATAATCATACACGTCTGTCTGAAATCATGACACTCAGAATCCTCGCCACGCCAGTAAGCATAGATGCGATAAACGATAGGTTTCGTAACTAAGGTATGCACTCTATAATCATGTCGTCTAGAATCTTCGCCACGCCAACCGGTATGGCTGCGAAAGACTCTAAGCTTCATAACTATAGTATGTACATCCAAGTCAGGTTCCTACGTTCTCGTCACCACAGCTAAATATGGCTGCGATAAATTCTAGGTTCCATAACCAAAGTAGACGTTTTACCTTCCTCACTGTCCTCATCAATATATGTCATCAGATGATACCATAAATCCTATTCCGTAAAAATTCATCTCAATTTAAAATCAACTCAACAACGATACCAGGAATTAAAGTTAACAACTGGTCAACAAGAATCAAACTCAACAATGATACCGAGATTTTAAATTTTAAAACTGCTCAACAAGAATCAAGTTCAGTAACAACAAGCGAGAGCGGACGAAAACAAGGAAAGATTTAAATTGAAAATAAGATTCTCATGGGGTCATCCCAGGAAATCTTTCAAGAATTTGTGATTGAGTATCCTCTCTCATCCTAGTATCCTATGTCCTATATTCAATAGCAGGTACGCAGTAGTATAACAAGGATGCCACACTACTACGACATCGCACATCTCGCGAAGTCAGACCTGCATGGGCCACCACTAAAAACGTGTCACGACCCGCACCCGGTTTAGGGGCACGAGAGCGTGGGTACGTCCAGCCTACGCCGCAGCATCGGCGGTAGAACGCTGTCTAGGTCAAGTACTATCTAAACAATCTCACGCTAGTATCCAACTCCATAAGGAGACGTGGATATCATAAAATAAATCTAGAAATACTCAATCACAACTACAGCACGATAGGAAAATGAAGAAATAAAAGAATACAACACAAGTCTAATGACACAATAATCATACCTGAAATCAGTAACAACCAATCCCCAAGTGTCAGAGACAAGTCCACTAAGGTCACAGTCTGGAAAAATATTTTCCAGTCAGGAAGGAGCAAAGTACATCTCTAAATAGCAGTTCTATATAAATGACATAAGCTATGTAGCAGTTCTAGATGGAAACATACCAGATGCATGTATAGGTACGAGAAATGTACAATGAAAGAAATACTGGAAATACTGTAAGTAAATGCAGGAAAAGAAACAATATGTCAATGAGCAAGAAACCTATGACTAAGTGTGTGAGTACTAGCTTTAATATGTGATCGGCTTGGGAACTTGATCAGGCTGGTTACATGTGATTAGCTATGATTCATGGAAGGTCAGGCTAACCATTGGTTAGCTATGATGCAGGGAGAGGTCAGGCTAATCACACGTAACAGCTATGAGGCATGGAGATGGTCAGGCCGCACCCGACGTGAGATGTGGGGTGAGCTATGATGCATGGATAGTTGGGTATGATCACATATCTACACTAAAATACTCCCCAAACCCCCGACTGGTATAGTAGATCCAATCATGGTACGCTATGGCACGGGATTCCCTAGGAAGGTAGCAAATCTCCCCGAGAATCAGTGTCTGTACATGCACAAGATAACAAGGAAACAAGTCTTGTACAAGCTACACCATGAATAAGGAATAACATCTCATGACGAGATCCGTGTATACCAATCCGTGTAACCATCGTGTCAAGATCATGGATATTTACACTAGATACAGTGAACATAGGAGATATCATAAATTAGAAACTAATCAGAGAATGTACTCGCCTTGGGTCCTTAGCTGGTAAAACCAATGTCCTGTCCCAGAGTATCGTCTGGAGGAACCAACAGTCCTAAAATATATCAAATACAACATTTGCATCAGGTGCTACACATCACAAATATATGAACTCAGGGGCTCTGCCAGGCACGGCTCTAGTCAACTAGGGTCATCTAGTAGGGCTACGTATATAATACACATTACACTTATTATACTTACAATATTTATACATGCACTACTTTAATGTATTTACAATATATATATGCCCTTTAAATACATATCTAATTTATACTAGTTGAACCATACGTATACTCAAATACATGCAAAAACACTGTTTAAATATACATATATTTTGTTAACATCATTTTAGAATATACTAATATTAATTTACCAATTCAAATTTATACTATATATATATGTGTACAGATGCCAATTAATTCAAAAATACGTTTTATTACACTTATACTACATAAAATTATACCGATTAAATATATGTATCATTATACCAAAATATACATATATACATATATATATACCAAAATAGTTATATACATATACTAAAATATATATACATATATACCAATCAATTACATACACTGGAATGCGTATTTACGTATATAAATCGTTTTGAAATTAATTTGAACAAAATTACAAATAGAAGTTTATTTATAAAAATCTAGGATTTATGTAAAAGCCATCATATATTTCATTTATAGTAAAATTGGTCTCCAGCCCAAATAAACAAATTTTGATCTTATTTATTTATTATTGAAACTACATTTTAAATAAAAAATATAAACCCCAAAATGATTACATTTGCATAATCAGAACCCTTATATATATACATAACTAAATTAATTAAAACTAACAAATTAATTATCAATTAACTGATTAATTTAACTAAACTGGTTAATTCAACTAACTACTGATTATATAACTAAACTAATTAAAAAATTTAACTAATGATTAATAATTAACTAACTATTACTTATTACTAATTAATCTATTATATACTTAACCTAAAATTTACAGAATTACTTAACCTAAAATTACTAATCACTTAACCTAACATTACAGAATTTCAAAGAAAGGAAAAGGGGAAAGGGAAGGAGAGGCTCACGAGGTGTCCGTCGCCGGCGCGGTGGTTCGCCGGGGTCGGCGCTCGTCTCGGCGGATCTCGGTTCGAGGGGAGGCGGTCGGCGGCTGTTCGATTCCAGCGGCGCTCGAGGATCTGGGCGGCTGTTCGATTCCAGCGGCGCTCGAGTTCGACGACGCGGCGGCGGCTTCGAGGCGGTCGGCGGTCTGCAGCGACGGCGTGGAGCTCGAGAGGCGGGCTCGGCGCTCGAGGAGACGGCTCGGCGCTCGAGGACGACTGCGCTTGGATCGAGGGGCGGGCTCGGCGCTCGAGGAGACGGCTCGGCGCTCGAGGAGACGGTCTCGCCGGATCCCAGGCGGTTGCAGGCGGCCACCGGCGTTCGACGACGACGAGGAGGGCTCGATCTAGGGTTCTGGGTTCTCTGGGGATGTGCGTCGGGGTCGTGTCCGGGGTCGGACACGGCGGTCTGGTGTCTGTGGGGGGAGACGTGTCCGGGATGGACACGAGGGTCTGTTGTGGGGACGTCCGGGTTGAATGTACTGATGTGGGGGTTGTGTCCGGGTGTGTCGGACACGGAAATCTGATTGTAATATTGTAACCGAACCCAGAAAATGAATGGAGACTGTGGGACACCCGGGGTCGGACCCGAGGCCATCACGGCTGACACGGTGATGTTGGACACACGGACACGAGCACACAAAAAATGGTGATGGCTTGTTGGCTTGGGAATTGTGGAGGCTAGCTAAAATTAGGAGATTAGAGTTTCTAGGGAATGGTGAGAAGGAGAACTTAAATAGGGAGAGATGGTGTGGGTTAAAGGGTTGCGGGTTGGCCCAATAATGAATGGCCCAGAATCAATACATGAATAAGTTCTTCATGTGGGAAAGGGTGTGGGCTAGTTAATGGAAATGGCGACTTGTAAAATAAAAACAAAGGTTATAATTGCAGAAAATATTTTTAGGAAAGCTAGCAAATTTTAAATTACCTACTAATTAATACATTTTGCAAAATTTTAGAAAGTATAACATTTATTTATTTACTATCCCAATAAATAAAAATCTATTTTATTTTATCAACTAGTCTTTTAAATAACTATTTAGTTAAAACAATACTTTTATGATTCAACCCAATAAATATTTGAAACTAGAAATATATATATATTATTATTTATGTACTTATTTTATAAGAAAGCGACATTTATGAAAAATGATTTTTATACAAGATTATAAATTATCTTCTAAAATCAGACATCGTTCAAAATCAAATAAAAATTTTCAAGGAGAAATATTTTATAAAACTTGATATTTTAAAAATAAATTAAAAATTTAATTATTTTGGAAATTGGAAATCGGAGGTTACAAGTCTATCCACCTTAGAAAAATTTCGTCCTCGAAATTTTAGGGATGGCTAGAATAGAAAAAAATTTGTTGTTCATAATGATGAATATATCTATTGAAGAAAATATTTCTATAAGGAAAATATTTACCAAACAGAAGGAAACATGAAGAAAAAGAAAATATGGTTTAAGACAAGAATACTTGAAGGAATCATGGCTCGGCTTTGAATCCCCTAGAAGGTTTAGGTTTTGGAAAGTAGGCACGATCACTGAAAAACAGATAATTGGAATAATGCACGTTACCTTTTCGAAGTAACTAGACCAAGGAAGACCCAGGATAATGAATGATATAGACATGAAAGTTATAGCTAATTCGAAAAATACGGTCGACAATTTGATTTAAGAAACTTAAATACATCCTTCAGAATGTAACCAAGAGACATCTAATCGCCTTTCTTAATTTCTAGGAAAAAGAGTAGTCTTTACTACCATCTGAAAAATAATCCTTCCTTTTTTTTTTTATCCTCGTTCATTTTACTTTTCTCAATCTTGTGATTCATCATTAACTAATATCTATAAAAGTTCCAAATTCCACAAACTTTATTAGATTAGATCTTAGAATTTCTGAATCAAAATCCTTATCATCAAATTCGAGTATATTTATCTTAACATCAACTATACCTCGATTATTTTCTTCGATTTCAAATGTTACTGTCATGGTCAAGATTTTAATTTAAATCACAACCTCAATATACCATGATCTTACCTTACGACCTTCAATTATATGATCCCATAATCAATTATATTATAATCTTCTCTATCATGAGCTTCATTTCATTCCATATTTCTCTATCCGTATGTATAATATTTCCGAATTTTGAACTAAATTTTTTTTTTTCATCCTCTGAATTTATTATCCCAATGTAAAAATTTTACTACTCAAATCCTCAATATTTTAATTGAATTCCAGTCGTATCATACTCTCCTCAAATTTTGAGTAAATAACTAAATACAAAATTTACTATCCAATCCTTCAATTGAAACCCAATCAATGCATATTTAAAAAAAAACTTAAAAAATCTGTATCCCAAATTTAAATTTTAAACACTCATCAATCATCTTACTCCTCTAACTCAAATTCAATTGATGCTTATTCCAATCTAACTCCTCATCCCAAGAATTTAATTCGACACTATTCCATTTACGATTTTATTTTCTGATTTTCGTTCTCCTCAAATATTCAACGATGCGATGCTTCCAGAATCTTCAATGCAACATTCATAATATATAAAATTCCTATCTTGCAATCAAATAGATAAAATGATAATCTCTCGAATTTCTCGAATTTTAAATAATCAATTCAATCATATCAAGACCTCCTTACAATTAATAAATCCTCAAATTTTTGGCTCTGTCAATTTCTTAACTCTCCTTTCAAGTCAATATTTATCCTCGAGTTTCAATCATCCTCAATCTTCGTAAAATTAATGATCCGTCAATTCTTTTATTAACGCCTTAACTCTTTATTTAAATTAATGCTTATCCACAAATTTAATCCTCTTGTCTCTTTTTTTTTTTTTTTTTTTTTTTTTTTTTTCCAGTCATAACCTCGTCATAGATCTTTGCTATGGTCAAAACCCAATGATCATGGTTTGAGAAAACTCTATCTACAGCCATGCAATTTAAGAAAATGTAGGTCATGTGTCTTTTGTCATGGTATTTCAGTTTCTGTTAAGGTGTACTACTAGTTATATTCTAACAAGAAATCATGCATACAACTACAGTATTTGGAAAATCAATCAATCAATCGAAAGGCGAAAGAAAAGGAACATTAGGAAGGAAGAAGGATCATGTTAACATATTACTTGTAGTGTCTACTATCTCTAACAACCACTTAACTCTAGCACACTAACAATTTCCTATTCATGTACACTGGTACCCATATCAACTAATCATATATTAATATTCATATCTCTCATTAATCCTCGAATAATCGTCAAGGTTTAACTTCCCGACCAACTTAAAATAAAATGCATATACCTCCTCAACATTAGATACTTCACATCGAAATAAAATTTAATCACTTCAAAAATCTTTGTAGCCTTAACTATGTTTAGTGAATCAAATTTAAATCCTCAATATTTTAACAACATAAAATCTCAACTCCTTAAAATTATGAAAATTTAAAATTCATTTCCACCTTTTTAATTTATAACTCCTCAATGTACATATTAGTGCTCACGGTCTCTGATACTCAAGGTGCACTCAATACCTCTATTGTCTAGAACTGTGTACTAAATTTGTACTGCCCGAATCACTTGCACTATTACCTCCAATGATCAAAGTTATCATCAACTGTGTTTTCTTTCATGATTTCAATTTATGTCAATTGGTACATCATCTAATTATCACACACAGAGTGCTTACTGTTATTAACGTCATCCTTGACTAATCCTCGATATAGAGTCATTAGCACTCTTGGTATTATATCACTAGCTGCATTAATGGATTATCTCATCAAGCTCATTAGACTCATGATCACCTGTATCCTCTATAACACTCATGTTTCTTTACTCTCATGGGTATGTGTATGGTTCCTCATCTCGATGGTTGTATATGTATTTCCTTCAATCCTTTAAAGCCTATTAAACTAATCCGTGATACGCTTCACAACTTCCATTACTAATCCTGATATTTCTCTACTTATGACATCTCATTAAACCCTTTATACATATACATTTCTTTACCTTTAACATTTCCGATATCAATCATCAAATTCGACATCATGCTCCATAAGTCCTTAACACAATTCCCGGATGCTTAATCGTTTACATAGATCACCCAATTACATAATCATGATTATCCAGGACGGGTAATTGGCTCTGATACTAACTCTGAGAACTATCACTGATACTCTATACTCTCCTTAACTCTCAGTCTCTAATGACACTACTCCTAGAATCATTGGTACAAGGTACTATGCTAAGGGCTAACTCTAGATTAAAGCCTACTGCTCACATGTCCAATTAGGAACACTTACAAACTCATAAGCAACACTCAGTCCATACTAATACTCAAGACACAGCCATAATTACAAGCCACTAATTATCATACTTAACAAGAAATCCTCAAGGAATAGGAGCTCAAAGACTGAATTGAGGACAGAAGGTATCTTTACTGCTAGTAAAGAAAGAAGCGGTGGAACAAAGTCCTGGAATAACAGAAATAGATAAGTCTTGAGATGATATTTTAAGAACCAATTTAGGATACAACCTGATAATCATACACGTCTGTCTGAAATCATGACACTCAGAATCCTCGCCACGCCAGTAAGCATAGATGCGATAAACGATAGGTTTCGTAACTAAGGTATGCACTCTATAATCATGTCGTCTAGAATCTTCGCCACGCCAACCGGTATGGCTGCGAAAGACTCTAAGCTTCATAACTATAGTATGTACATCCAAGTCAGGTTCCTACGTTCTCGTCACCACAGCTAAATATGGCTGCGATAAATTCTAGGTTCCATAACCAAAGTAGACGTTTTACCTTCCTCACTGTCCTCATCAATATATGTCATCAGATGATACCATAAATCCTATTCCGTAAAAATTCATCTCAATTTAAAATCAACTCAACAACGATACCAGGAATTAAAGTTAACAACTGGTCAACAAGAATCAAACTCAACAATGATACCGAGATTTTAAATTTTAAAACTGCTCAACAAGAATCAAGTTCAGTAACAACAAGCGAGAGCGGACGAAAACAAGGAAAGATTTAAATTGAAAATAAGATTCTCATGGGGTCATCCCAGGAAATCTTTCAAGAATTTGTGATTGAGTATCCTCTCTCATCCTAGTATCCTATGTCCTATATTCAATAGCAGGTACGCAGTAGTATAACAAGGATGCCACACTACTACGACATCGCACATCTCGCGAAGTCAGACCTGCATGGGCCACCACTAAAAACGTGTCACGACCCGCACCCGGTTTAGGGGCACGAGAGCGTGGGTACGTCCAGCCTACGCCGCAGCATCGGCGGTAGAACGCTGTCTAGGTCAAGTACTATCTAAACAATCTCACGCTAGTATCCAACTCCATAAGGAGACGTGGATATCATAAAATAAATCTAGAAATACTCAATCACAACTACAGCACGATAGGAAAATGAAGAAATAAAAGAATACAACACAAGTCTAATGACACAATAATCATACCTGAAATCAGTAACAACCAATCCCCAAGTGTCAGAGACAAGTCCACTAAGGTCACAGTCTGGAAAAATATTTTCCAGTCAGGAAGGAGCAAAGTACATCTCTAAATAGCAGTTCTATATAAATGACATAAGCTATGTAGCAGTTCTAGATGGAAACATACCAGATGCATGTATAGGTACGAGAAATGTACAATGAAAGAAATACTGGAAATACTGTAAGTAAATGCAGGAAAAGAAACAATATGTCAATGAGCAAGAAACCTATGACTAAGTGTGTGAGTACTAGCTTTAATATGTGATCGGCTTGGGAACTTGATCAGGCTGGTTACATGTGATTAGCTATGATTCATGGAAGGTCAGGCTAACCATTGGTTAGCTATGATGCAGGGAGAGGTCAGGCTAATCACACGTAACAGCTATGAGGCATGGAGATGGTCAGGCCGCACCCGACGTGAGATGTGGGGTGAGCTATGATGCATGGATAGTTGGGTATGATCACATATCTACACTAAAATACTCCCCAAACCCCCGACTGGTATAGTAGATCCAATCATGGTACGCTATGGCACGGGATTCCCTAGGAAGGTAGCAAATCTCCCCGGGAATCAGTGTCTGTACATGCACAAGATAACAAGGAAACAAGTCTTGTACAAGCTACACCATGAATAAGGAATAACATCTCATGACGAGATCCGTGTATACCAATCCGTGTAACCATCGTGTCAAGATCATGGATATTTACACTAGATACAGTGAACATAGGAGATATCATAAATTAGAAACTAATCAGAGAATGTACTCGCCTTGGGTCCTTAGCTGGTAAAACCAATGTCCTGTCCCAGAGTATCGTCTGGAGGAACCAACAGTCCTAAAATATATCAAATACAACATTTGCATCAGGTGCTACACATCACAAATATATGAACTCAGGGGCTCTGCCAGGCACGGCTCTAGTCAACTAGGGTCATCTAGTAGGGCTACGTATATAATACACATTACACTTATTATACTTACAATATTTATACATGCACTACTTTAATGTATTTACAATATATATATGCCCTTTAAATACATATCTAATTTATACTAGTTGAACCATACGTATACTCAAATACATGCAAAAACACTGTTTAAATATACATATATTTTGTTAACATCATTTTAGAATATACTAATATTAATTTACCAATTCAAATTTATACTATATATATATGTGTACAGATGCCAATTAATTCAAAAATACGTTTTATTACACTTATACTACATGAAATTATACCGATTAAATATATGTATCATTATACCAAAATATACATATATACATATATATATACCAAAATAGTTATATACATATACTAAAATATATATACATATATACCAATCAATTACATACACTGGAATGCGTATTTACGTATATAAATCGTTTTGAAATTAATTTGAACAAAATTACAAATAGAAGTTTATTTATAAAAATCTAGGATTTATGTAAAAGCCATCATATATTTCATTTATAGTAAAATTGGTCTCCAGCCCAAATAAACAAATTTTGATCTTATTTATTTATTATTGAAACTACATTTTAAATAAAAAATATAAACCCCAAAATGATTACATTTGCATAATCAGAACCCTTATATATATACATAACTAAATTAATTAAAACTAACAAATTAATTATCAATTAACTGATTAATTTAACTAAACTGGTTAATTCAACTAACTACTGATTATATAACTAAACTAATTAAAAAATTTAACTAATGATTAATAATTAACTAACTATTACTTATTACTAATTAATCTATTATATACTTAACCTAAAATTTACAGAATTACTTAACCTAAAATTACTAATCACTTAACCTAACATTACAGAATTTCAAAGAAAGGAAAAGGGGAAAGGGAAGGAGAGGCTCACGAGGTGTCCGTCGCCGGCGCGGTGGTTCGCCGGGGTCGGCGCTCGTCTCGGCGGATCTCGGTTCGAGGGGAGGCGGTCGGCGGCTGTTCGATTCCAGCGGCGCTCGAGGATCTGGGCGGCTGTTCGATTCCAGCGGCGCTCGAGTTCGACGACGCGGCGGCGGCTTCGAGGCGGTCGGCGGTCTGCAGCGACGGCGTGGAGCTCGAGAGGCGGGCTCGGCGCTCGAGGAGACGGCTCGGCGCTCGAGGACGACTGCGCTTGGATCGAGGGGCGGGCTCGGCGCTCGAGGAGACGGCTCGGCGCTCGAGGAGACGGTCTCGCCGGATCCCAGGCGGTTGCAGGCGGCCACCGGCGTTCGACGACGACGAGGAGGGCTCGATCTAGGGTTCTGGGTTCTCTGGGGATGTGCGTCGGGGTCGTGTCCGGGGTCGGACACGGCGGTCTGGTGTCTGTGGGGGGAGACGTGTCCGGGATGGACACGAGGGTCTGTTGTGGGGACGTCCGGGTTGAATGTACTGATGTGGGGGTTGTGTCCGGGTGTGTCGGACACGGAAATCTGATTGTAATATTGTAACCGAACCCAGAAAATGAATGGAGACTGTGGGACACCCGGGGTCGGACCCGAGGCCATCACGGCTGACACGGTGATGTTGGACACACGGACACGAGCACACAAAAAATGGTGATGGCTTGTTGGCTTGGGAATTGTGGAGGCTAGCTAAAATTAGGAGATTAGGGTTTCTAGGGAATGGTGAGAAGGAGAACTTAAATAGGGAGAGATGGTGTGGGTTAAAGGGTTGCGGGTTGGCCCAATAATGAATGGCCCAGAATCAATACATGAATAAGTTCTTCATGTGGGAAAGGGTGTGGGCTAGTTAATGGAAATGGCGACTTGTAAAATAAAAACAAAGGTTATAATTGCAGAAAATATTTTTAGGAAAGCTAGCAAATTTTAAATTACCTACTAATTAATACATTTTGCAAAATTTTAGAAAGTATAACATTTATTTATTTACTATCCCAATAAATAAAAATCTATTTTATTTTATCAACTAGTCTTTTAAATAACTATTTAGTTAAAACAATACTTTTATGATTCAACCCAATAAATATTTGAAACTAGAAATATATATATATTATTATTTATGTACTTATTTTATAAGAAAGCGACATTTATGAAAAATGATTTTTATACAAGATTATAAATTATCTTCTAAAATCAGACATCGTTCAAAATCAAATAAAAATTTTCAAGGAGAAATATTTTATAAAACTTGATATTTTAAAAATAAATTAAAAATTTAATTATTTTGGAAATTGGAAATCGGAGGTTACACTCTGTGATTACCTTGATACCTTCATGATTATATAGACCGTGATCATAGTGCATGATATTATAGACCATGTAATGGGATATACGTGTTATAATGTGTCATGATTTTGATCCTTGTACTAGCCGGGGAATGGAGGAATATTAGTAAATATGTGATCATACCTTATAGCTCTTGATATAGTGTAGCCCATGATACCTAACAGATTATGCAACTCATATGTGGTCATGCTAGCTCCCATTTATTTATATAGCCCGTGTTAGGCCCAAGCCGATCACATATTTTACAAATATTTCAAGGCATATTTATTATATTATTTTTTTTATTCCAGTTTATTACATTGATGTTCCTCACCATATTGTTCTCAGTTTATTTTTATTATTTACTATGATACTCTTGCTCGTGATATATGTTAGTTCAGTTACTTCCATCATTTATTTTTATTGCTATTGATGTTTCATAGTTTTTGTTAATTATTGGAACTGCTATTGGGTTATACTTGACTCCAATCCTGACTAGATATATTTTTTCTGATGATTCATTAGAGGACTGGTGTCCTACGTATTATAGGCCGCAAGATGGTGAGGCAGTTGCGGCAGTACTCGTAGAGCCTTTTGAGATAGTACCTCCAGTTGGAGAGGCTTAGACTTTTCATTATGAGTTATATTTGATTTTAGTAGACTTTATGGCATGTATTATTATTTTGAGACTTATGTTGAGATTGGACTTGTATTGTGACTCTTGTATTTTTTTTTACTTCTAATCCATATCATGTCATTCTTCCTCTAGTTTTATATTATGATTGAGTATTGATTATCATTTATCACACATTATATTGTTCATCCAATTAGAGTTGAGATGACATATCAAGTACCTTATATATATTGTGACAGATGTGTAGATAGTTATGTTGACCCAGACAATATTCTATCGCCGATGCTACGACATAGGCTGGGCGTACCCATGTACTCGTGCCCTTATTCCGGGTGCGGATCATGACACATTTTTAGTGATGGCCCATGCAGGTCCTAGAGTCATAACAAGTGAGATATCGTAGTAGTACTTTAAGTCTGAGATACTACTACTAGCCTGCTTTAGGATATAGGATATAGGCTGATAGTATACTCAATCACAACTAGGAAATACTTCCAAATTATTCGCTTAGCTATCTTTATCTATCTGAATGCTTGCTTTACTTCAAATAATTTTTTCTTCCTTAATGATATCGTATCTTACTCAATATTGATTCCTTTATTTCAATCTATCTTCAGGACGCCGGCGAAGATACGTTCTCAGCACTCAGGCACAGTGTCAGCGAGGTCGGTCACTTTGTCGCCTCTGAGGGCAGCACCAGGAGACACTGTTCCAGCAGCTTCAGTTCAGAGGTCCGCTTCACCGGTCCAGGTGGATATTTCTGCAGTAGCTTTCGGGGGTAATCCACCTCTAGTATAGAGGACAGTGCCAACAGTCTCAGAGGAGCTTCCACTTCCACCATCCATAATTGATGAGACACTGGTGTTTTCACTCTTTCAACAGATGATAGAGGCCCAACAGTGCCAGTCAGAGGTTATGCGGCAGGGTATTGAGAATGCCTATCAGCTTGAACTTGTCGCAGTCGAAAGAGCTACCTTGGTCTAGCCACAAGTAATTCCACCTCCGCAGGCCCCTCAGCAGCCAAGGCCGGGGACCATCATTGATTTTAAAAGGATGGGACCCAAGGACTTTAAAGGCACTGAGGGGATTATTTATGATGATGATTGGATAGAAGACATTGAGAGGAACCTGCGGCTGACGTATATTCCAGATAGATTGCAGGTAAAGGCCACAAGAAGCATGATGTTTGATATCACATTGACTTGGTTCAGGATGGACCCTAGGATATCAGCGCCGGGACATACTTGGAAAGCATTTAAGGATATCTTCAAGGAAAAGTTCTTCCCGGATGTGGCTCTGACATCTCTAGAGAGCCAGTTTTAGTGTCACTACCACGTTCCGAAAACAGGGGTATTTTTGACTTTTAATAATTTTTAATATTATGGTAATTACAATTAAGTAATTGCATGACAGTATATTTAATTTAAATAATTATGTGATATGTAATTAAATATATAATTATATACAGTGTTCATTTGTGTTTGTGCTGGTAGACTTGACCTAGAAGCCAGTAGATGAACACCTGTCCGAATTATGGAATTCTGTATTTAATTGTTTATCTAGAATTTATTTATTGGAGATTGTAATTAATTATCGTAATTTATTTAATTATTGTGCATTGCCTTTGCTTCGACATTTGGAGCGCTACCCTGACTTTTGCCTTCCAACAAATTTCACAATCTTGCCCTAGACATGTCCGTCTTCCATTCTGCTATTTTTGTAACTCATAATTATGCTCTCTGTGCATTTTTTCTAGCCGCACAAAAATCGTCGCGGAAGTTATTTAATAAATTTCTATTTTTGTATCGTTGTGCGTTCCAATCGAAATTGGAGACAATTTTGACCTATTTTTCGTGCGGCCCAAATTAGAGTAATATTCTGTTCTGAGTCTTCTTCATTATTGGTATTGATGACCTGACCTGATTTTGGCCCCATGTACTCCTAATTAATTTTTGAACACAACTTGTATTTATTTCTAATTAAATTGAGGATACTATTTTAACCAATTATAAAATTCCAATTTAATTCCAGCACCCTGCTAATTGAGCCCGTACCAAACATACAACGTCTCCTGACCCTACAAAACACCGGACACCGGATCCTCCGTCAAATTTTTCATCATTTCATGCGTCTGTGCAAATACCCAAATTTAAGGGGGCTAATTTGCAAATTTGTATTTTTGGTGTCAACACCCATTTGTTTAAACCAATGAGGAACCCCTAATATTTTTAACATCACCCTCATCCCCACATGAAAATTCCCTCATGACAAATCTGGACCACTCATTCTATGGGTCAATCACCACCCTTGAATTCACACACTCTCTCTCCCTATATAATGTCATGTCACATCAAACCCTAATCCCTAGAAAACCTAGGTAGCCCACCTCACAAGCCCCCATCCCCCTCAACCAACCGTAGGCTACATCTCCAAATTCTTCTTCCCTTCTTCTTCTTCTTTTCTTCTCCTTCTTTTCTTCTTCTTCTTCTTCCTTTCTTCATTAAATTTTTAAATTCAAAGAGAAGGAAGAAGGGGGGAACACTGTTCATTCCCCCTCTGCACCCGACCGGCTACTGAGCCCGACCCGGCCGGCACTGCCTCGACGCGTCCGGCGGCCAGCTCCCTCCGGCCCGTGCGGCCGTCGACCCCCATCAGCCAGCCTCCGATTCCCCCGCTCTTCCCACTCCAGACACCCCTCCGGCCTCCCTGCCGAGCTGCACTGCCCCGCAGCCGATCCTGTACTCCGGCGAGCGGCACCGCCCCAGACAAGCCCCGACTTCCTGTTCTGTTCCCGACCCCCGGCAGACACAGCCGACTGCTCCTCCCTCTGCGCTTCTTCCCTCCGGCGGCCACTGATCAGCCTCCGACCGCCGCTGAACTCCTCCCCTGCATTTCCCCGAGTCCCCCGCTGCTCCGGCCCCCTACTGCTCGACGACCCCCATCCTCCCTACAGCCGGCCGACATCCACCTCCATCTTCACCATACATCACCACCACCTCCATCTTCACCATACATCACCACCACCTCCATCATCTTCTACCATCATCACCACCATTACTCCCCGCCGGCCGGCTCCCCTCCGGCGAGACTCCGGCCGACCCCATCAGTGAGTTTCTTTCTTCTCCTCCCTCTTTCTTCTATATATACATACACACATATATATATATATATATATATATATATATATATATATATGTATATATACATACATATATACGTAGGAGTATATATATAAAGATATGTATATGTATAAGTATTTATTTAAATAAATGTTAATACGTGAATATGCATAGTATATAAATACATTAGTAATGTTAATTAAAGATATGTATATTATTTCTTTTATTAATATTTAATTGTATAATTATAGTATGTAGAATTAATTGTATAAGTATGTGTAATTAATTGTATAGGTATGTATTTAATTAATGGTATATGTAATTATGTATTTAAATTAATGTTTAACAGTAGTTTATATATATATATGTTATATTGATATGTACCTATATATAAATTTATTTTGGTATAGGTAAACATGTATTATATGTGTTTTAGTGTTTAATGTTATATATGTATATATAATGTATTGGTATATATATATGTATATATATATCCATTGGGTTATTTTTATAATATCTATTTAATAAAAAGTATATAATATTGTATTTTTAATTGGTACATGTGAGTATATATATATAATTAGTCTATGTATGTATTCGTTAATTCGTATGTGTATATATATTTTTGTATAAACCCTTAGCATATTTTTAATAATGTATACATATATATTTTGTATATGTATTTAATTTGATATATATATATATATATATATATATATATATATATATATATATATTGTAAGTACATATATTAATTATGATGTAAGTATAAATATATATATCTTCTTTGTTCAATTGGTATAGTATAATTTGTATATATGTATCCCCACTAGATGACCCTAGTTGACTAGTGTCCTGCCTGGCCCTGAGGCCAGTGTTTATAGACTGTGTGTTAGGGTAGCACCTGATACAAGTGTTATTATGATGTGTTTTTAGGACTGTTGCTTCACCCAGGGGATACTCTGGAACAGGGCATCAATAATTACCAGCTAAGGACCCAAGGCAAGTACATTCTCTGATAATTTCCAATTCCTTGATAATTTCTATAAGTTCAATAATCATGAAATATTACATCTGAATCCTTGACACTGTGCTACACGGACTAGTATAGCTTGGATCTGCAGTCATGAGATGTTATATTGATTATCGTTGACATTGTACACGACATATATATTAGACATCGTACATGATAGATTGGACTTGCTCGTGTATCGTGACGTGTCATGGTTGGATCCATATTACTAGTTGGGGGCGGGGAAGTAGTTAGTAAGAAATGTGATCATACCCTTTATACAGTATAGAACAATGTAAGTGTTAATAATGCCCTTCACTCATGATTAGCCAGGCCCTATAGCTATCGTACATGTTCCCAAGCCGATCACATTTTGAAACTACTATTTCAAACACTTAGAATAGATTACAGTTCTCTATTTAAATCATATACTACATCACCCGTATATGATACTGTTCCTTGTTCTTTTCATTTTTATACATGCACTGACTGTATCATATTGCCTATTGCCTATCTTTTTATATTGCCTGTCTCTTTTTTATTGCCATTGCATTTATTTCACTGTCTTCTCAGTAGCTAGCATCACATATTTATTGCTTTATAGTCCTTATCAATTAAATGGAACTGTTATTTGAGATTTGTACTTTGTTCCTTCCTGACTGGAAACATTTTTCCAGACTATGCCTTAGAGGACCGCTGTCCGACACTTTATGGACCATATGGTGAGTAGCTGCACTTGGGCTTGATAGTTTAGTTGTGATTCCGGGAGGTCTAGCCGGAATCACTAATCTTCTAGTTAGTTCTTTCAGTAGACTATTTGGTACCGGATTTGTCTCCGGCAATTTTTGAGACTTGGATAATTTGTGGAGTTTGATTATTACTTTAGACTTGTGTTGTATTAAATTTTATTTGTTCGATATCTTATCGTGCTGTAGTCCTGTGATTGAGTATGTGATCGTTTTATTTGTGTCATCCGTGCCTCCTTATGGAGATTGGATGCTGTGTGAGATTGGCTAGATAGTATCAAGACCTTGACAGCGTTCTACCGCCGATGCTGCGGCGTAGGCTGGACGTACCCACGTACTCGTGCCCCAATTCCGGGTGCGGGTCGTGACATTTAGTACCTCGTCCGGGGAAATATGATGGTGGATGAGTATGCAGTAGAGTACTGTAGATAGTGACTCATTTCATGGAGGGGCAGAATTCCCAGGGGAAGACCCGGATGTTAAGAAAAGTTCTGAATAGAGAGATTAAATCTCATACTTGTAGATACCGTACCGCTACATTTGAGGAGATTCTAGCAGAGGCATAACAGACAGAAGATGATTTGGAGCTCAGCTCAAAAAGTATGAGAGATCATTCATGGGCTAGTAGTAGTGCGGGCCCAACAAAGCGGCCTCACTTTCATTAGCAGCAGTAGAGGCACATTCAACAACAGCCGAGACATCAGTTTCAGGAACCATTTCGGGCACCGATATAGTAGGAACATCAGGTCCCGAGACCAGCACAACATGCTCTGCAGTGTACTCATTGTAGAAAGATGGGACATACACAGGAGGCCTGCTGGAAGAGGCTTGCGGTGTATCTTTATTATGGGGAGGCAGGCCACCAATTGCGAGATTGTGTTCTAGATCCCGTTCGAGCAGGTCTGGTCGAAGGCCAAGCACAGAGAGAACCCGCGAGACCACCAGCGGGATAGCAAAGGGGACCTCCATTACCGCCACAATAACAGCAGTTTGCTCAGCACCAGCAGCAACAGAGAGGTGCTCAGCGTTAGGGGTGAGCTTTCGCCAAAACGATCGAGGAGGAGGAGGAGCCAATCTGAGATGTCATTTCAGGTTCAGTCTATCTTGATTCTTTTTCATTTCATGCTTTATTTGATTATGGTATTTTATATAGTTTCGAATCTGTATATTTTGCTTTGAAGCATCATCTTGAGACTAAACCATTGGTGAGGACTTATAAGATCACGATCGTGGGTGGCATTATCCTGGTCAGTGATGTTTGCATGGATTGAAGATTTTCTCTGGGAGGCTATGAGTTGAGCGCGTGTCTACTCATAATACCATTTTCGAGCTACGATATAGTACTCAGGATGGATTGGTTGAGTAGGCACCATGCTAGTATCGATTATCGTTGAAGTAGAGTTTTATTTCAAATGCCAAGAGAGCCGGAGTTTGAGGTTGCAAGAGGAGTAGAGAAGAAGAGCGAGGGAGTCTTCTGTGGAGCTTCGGTGGAAGATCATGAGCCACCACTGTAGAAGCATAAAAAATACGCTGGCAAAAGCTACGCGGCGTATTGATACAGAGCAGCGCAAACAAAGGCCTTCAGTGCCATCAGGCGTAAGAGCTCAAGGGTGCAGCGCGTCCAAAACCGCTTCGGCGTAGACGGGACCCCCCCCATCGCCTCCAGGGCGTAAAAACTCAGCCGCTCTCAAAGCAGCGTTAAAATAGCGTACAAGGAACGCTTCGTCTTCCCCGAAATGAACCTGTCAAGTCACGCAGTGAACCTGGCCTCTGACTCCTGACAAAAAGTGCTGCACGGTGACCCAGACGACGGCTGAAAACAGGCACAGACCCCTCGGGACGCACACCACAGTATGATAGCGGATCCCTGCATTTAATGCAGAGGATTGGGTTAAGATACCACCGAACCGTCGTTTACTGACGTCCCCTCAGCATAAACCGCTCTTTTTCGCACAGAGGGATACGCTGCATTATTTTACACAGGCAGGCATAAGCCGGTTTACGCTCCGTAGTAGACAAACTGCCTGCCACGTTAAAAGCTGCACATCGTACGGGGCTCGAGGCACGTCTCTACGTCTAATTGCACGGAGCGGTGACAGGTTCAGTCAAGGCACGTCTCTGCAACGGATGCACAGAAGGGCTGCAGACCTTCGAAACACGTCTTCGCATTTAATGCACAGGATGATGGCAAATCTCTGTAGAAGGTTTGATTACATCTTCGAAAGCCGTGATTCCGGCTAAGACGTCCCCGTCAGCACTCGGGCACGGTACGCAGCGGCTTCTACGCCCATTCAAGACCTGTGCCCCTTCGGCTCTCAACGCCTCTCCGGCTTCAACGCCTGTCCGGCTCCTACGCCTATCCGGCTTCAACGCCTCTCCGGCTCCTACGCCTATCCGGCTTCAATGCCTCTCCGGCTCCTACGCCTATCCGGCTTCAACGCCTCTCCGGCTCCTACGCCTACCCGGCTTCAACGCCTCTTCGGCTTCTATGCCTATCCGGCTTCAACGCCTATCCGGATTCTACGCCTATCCGGCTTCTACGCCTATCCGGCTTCTACGCCTATTCGGCTTCTATGCCTATCTGGCCTCTGTGCCAGGGTGACAGTCATTTGGCTTCTACGCCAACCGTTTCTACACACGGGATACCTACCTGCGTGGCTCTTACGCCGTGATCTTCGTAGCAATAGTACGCGTTGTGTTCCCTTAGTTGGACCCGCATCATACGCTCATTCAAAAGATCATCCATACGCAGGCATTGGTTACTTTAACCATTGTGTAAAAGGGTGTTGTACTTCCCACTCCTCGGTTTTTACACCGACGGAGTGGTCACTGTCACCAAAACTCTATAAATAGAGACCCCTATCAATGGGGAAGAGGAGGGAAAAAAAAGAATTATCATCCAGGAGAGAATTATCGTCCAAGGAGAGAGAGAGAGAGAAAGGGAGAGGGAGAGGGAGAGAGAGAGAGAGAGAGAGCTCAGAGAGCAGGCAAAGAGCAGGGATCGACGACCTTGGCCTCGTGCGTCCAACCTCTTCTGCAACCTTCGAAGCTGCTACCTGTCTTCCACGGCACTTCTTCAACATCGTGTGGTCCAAGGGCTAAAGTGATCGACCGCAGATCAGACACCTATAGCAATTTATACCCAGATTAAATAAATTGTACTCCCACATCCTCGTATAGGATTACATTGTACAAGTTTGTTTGTAAATAGAAGGGCGCAGGTTTCGCATAAACCCCGTCATTGAAATACAATTTCATTTCTTTCGTTTAATACCACAAACAAGATGGCGACTCTGCTGGGGACATCTTTCTCTTCTGACGAGGAAGTAATTGCTCAACACGATACGGTATCCGTGGGAACCGTGAAGAAGACGCTGGTCGTTCATTTCGACCAGTCAGCCTACGAAGACATGCTTCGAGCCGGGGGTAGCTCTCGCCCTCTCTCCGTCCAGGACAACAGGAAGCTGCGCAATGTGTGGATGCCCAAGACATCCTCTACTATTCCTGTGGACTCTCCGATCTCTCCGGACTCTCCGATCTCTCCGATCTCTCCGGACTCTCCGATCTCTCCAATCTCTTCGGCCAACGAGGTTGTAGCGACGCTCCCTCCGTGCCCCGCACGTAAAATTCAGTCTCCCGCTACGCGCGGTACAGACAAAACTTCGGGCGAAGCCTTAGCGCTAACCCCGAAGAATCTACTGCGCTTTACGCGTAGGAAACAGTCTCCCGCTACGCGCGGTAAAGATAAAACTTCGGGCGAAGCCTCAGCGCTAACCCAGAAGCCTTCACTACGCTTTACGCGTAGAAATCTGTCTCCCGCTCCGCGCGGTACAGACAGAACTTCCGATGGTGCCTCGGCGCCAAGACGGAAGAACAGATCTCGCTCCACGCGTAAGATATCATCTGACCTCTACGATAAACCAGATGAGCGCTGTGATCTCCGCGAAGGAAAGCAAGCGGCAGGCTACTTAACCTCTCGGCCTTCACGCCAGCGAAGGAACAGAATGCCTACCCTCCGGATCACGCGAGAAACCAATGGCCGACTAAGGGCCTCTCCGGCAACTCCTCCTGACCTACGCAAATATCTAGTCCAGAAGTGTAAAGAGAGGGGACCTTCCAACATGTCTATTACGCCTCCTAGCGAGCATCATTGTAATAGCCACAAGGTTGTGATTAATTGCTGCTGTCCCAAAACAAAACGATCGGTCTTCGACCGATTGGGCTACTCTCTGTCTTTCCAGGGAGAGGAACCCGCGCATGCGCCTGTAAACATGGCCTCACACCTGCGTAGAGGAGGGTCGAGTTCAAGACGTCATCCCTCCAAGCCCCCGAGCCGAAGGAGGTTCAGTGACACTGAAGCCGGAGTATTCCAGAACACTCGCGCAAAGTCACGACAGCCAGCTCCATCCTCTTCCGATTCCGACGCTGGGGGTCGCCAAGAATCAGAAGCAGAAAGTGTAGAGTCGACTTCTACAGCGACCTATACTAATCCTTCAATGACGCCCAGGGAGATGGGAGCCTACGCCGTTGAAGATGAACGCGAGGAAGCTTCACCGTCAGGAGACGCGGAATAACGCCTCACCACGCTGGAAACATCTCTGCAACAAATACAATCCATGATGGAAAACATGCACCAGATGCTGCTAACTCAGCACGCAGCTACCATGGCTCAAGCGTCGGTCCCGCCAACTCAGATACTTGTGGGGGTGGACTTACCACCATCCCACCCGAGCCAAGAGCCCGCGCTGGATCAAGAGTCAGAAGTTCCTCCGCTTCCTCACTCAGAGAGTGCCTTACCTCCCACTGGGGTTACGATACAACCAACTCCGCACCACTCCATGGCCCCACTTCCGACTGAAAATCTGATGCAGGCAGTCCGGGAGTTGAAGGCCCAGTTTGACGCCTTGAAACACAAGGATCAGCTCAAGAAACTGGGAATCAACCAGCCCTACCCAGCTATCTGGGAGGAAGTCCCTTTCCCGCCAAGGTACAAACCTCAGACCATGGCCCTGTTCGAGGGAAAAACATCGCCGAGCCAGTACATGAATTATTTTAGCATGATGACGGTGTTGCTACAAGGGAACGATGCCCTCCTTACTCGGGTGTTCAAAGGTTGCCTCTCAGGAGTAGCCTATCAGTGGTACCGCAGCTTGGCGGATAACTGCATCACTTCCTTCGAAGACTTCAGAACTTTATTCTTCACACGGTTCTACGAGGGAGGAATGGACATGTCTATGTCCTCTCTCATCGAAGTCAAGCAAAAGGAAAATGAAGACGTTCGCATCTTCATCGAACGTTTTCGTCAGGCCACCTTACAAATGCCTCCAGGAGTTCCCGACTCTGTATTGGTGGACATTTGCAGGAAGAACCTCCTTCCCGTGGTCTCGGTGTTCACAGGACCATATCAGTTCCGTGATTGGCCCTCGTTCATCATCTCGGCGGTAGCAGCCGAAGACAATAGTCGCAAGGCGCGCGACAATGGCATCATGATCTCCGCCTCCGATAGAGGCAAGAGGCCATCTCCTAGCAGCGACCACCCTCGTGGTCCCAAAGGGAAAGAAGCCCTGGCAATTAATACGGCCAGACCAAAGATTGCGGCAACTGCGCAAGCAAAACCCGGGACTTCCAGATCCGTTGAAGTCTACTCCTTCGATGACGACGACGTCCCGAGCATATTCGAGTGTCTCGTCAAGAGTGGCAAGATCACCCTTCCAGAGCTGAGGCGGCCCTAGGAAGTTGGCAATACTAACGACCCCAAATACTGTGTCTTCCACCGATACGTACACCACCCAACAAAGGCGTGTTACGTACTGAAAAGGAAGATCCAGGGGTTAATCGATGCTAAGGCGATCATCCTGCACAACACCGAGAAGACGGTCACGGCCAACATGATCTCTCTCCAGTTTGGCAGTCTGCCTCCCCGAACGATCCTGGATGGTGTCACGCCTATTTTTCGAGCAACGATGAACATCATCAATCTCCCTCCAGCTCGGGATCAAAATTGTAACCTGATACCCCTAACTACCCGGCAAGGCGAGATTATGTGGGTTCATCCCGACCTGGTGTCAGAAATCAGGGAAGAGACTGATGCTATCAGAGCTAAGTCTAGAAAGAACTCCAAATGCAAACCATGCCATATGGTTGCAACTCCAGAAGAAGACGAGGTGTTGGCTACAGCAACCCGATCAGGGAAAGCCTACCTCAAGGACTACGGCACGAGCCCGGAAGATGCCCCAGCCACCAAGCCTTCGGGACCCGAGCCCGCCACACCAGAGACCGGTCCTTCAAGACCAACTCCAGCGGACAAGGAAAAACAAAAGGAAGTACGCTTCGATGTACCTGTGAAGAACATTCCAAACAAAGGTTTAGAGAAACCGTACAACTTCGACATCCTGGCCCAACTGGCCAATACGCCAGCCAGGTTGTCCATCTTTGAGCTACTCAGGCTCTCCCAAGACACTCGTCTAGCCCTGAGCGAAGCGTTGATGCAAGCGGATGTGTGCCTAACCCAGCTCAAGTCCCCCAACGAGGAACCCGTGGTGTGCCCTCAATGCCACAGTGTGATGGAGGTGGTACCAAACATCACTTTCACCCAAGACGACATGCTGCTGAAACACAACAGGCATGACAGGCCTCTCTATCACACCGGATACATCGGTTCCATGGAAGTCGACCGGATTCACATAGATCTGGGATCGTCAATCAGCATTATTCCTCACAGTCTGCTCACGCCGTTGAGGATCCCCACCAGCGAACTGGCCTATACCACTACTACAATTGTGGGTTTCAACGCTGGAAAGAGTAAACCATTGGGGAAGATTCGCTTGAGAATCCAGATTGGCAACCTTAGATCAGTGGCTACATGCTACGTCATTGATTCAGAGGTGTCCTACAACATCCTGCTGGGAAGACCGTGGATCCACGACCACAACATTGTCCCTTCAACTCTACATCAATCCTTCAAATATGTAGATGCCAAAGGAGCGGTGCAAACCGAGTTTGCAGACTTAAACCCGTTCAGAGGGGTGGAATCCTACTACTCCGACGCCGTGTTATACTCTCAGAGCTACACGGAAGAGGTAACGGCCCAGACAGAGAAGGAATCCCGTCGGGAGCCAGAAGAACCCTCTGTCAAACAACCTCTGTCGATCAAGGTGAAAGGACGGACTGCTCGTCCAAAGGCCACAGAGCCTATGACCGCCCACCTGAACGATGCTAGGTCAGGAAAGGGGGGTGATCCTTTGGCAATTACCTTAAACAAAAAGCCTCCACCCTTGGTCATCAACCTTCGGTGCGACAAAAAACCAAGGGATGTAAAAACTACTAACGCGGTTGCTAATGACAATAAAAGTCCCCTTTTCCCGTACATTGACGAGATAGAACCAATAGCACAAAAATTCTTGGGAGCTATAAAGGCCTATCATCCATATGTATGGGAAGTAGCATCATCATCCAACATCGTCGCAACGTATGGGCCCCATGAGGATTCTATCTTCATCGTCCCACCTACCTACAGCACTCAGCGTCCGATATTGTTCGACCGTATGCGCAATCAACCAGCTATCCAAGAAGATGCTTTCGACGACGATACTGGGGAAATACAGGTTCGCCGATACAGCCCACAAGCGCTTAAGATCATGCAGAATATGGGCTACAATCTGAAGCGGAACCAAGGTCTCAACAATGGGAGGGGCAGGCGTACGCCGCTGTTCGGCAACTCTTGCTACCGACAAACCCGCTTCGGGTTAGGATATCCGACCTCCCTTGCGGCTTCTGAAGACGCCATTGCCTCTCCTTAAGGCGGCTCAACGTCCTCCGACTCATCCAACGATCTCGGACAAACATTCTCGGTGAATATGGCGTCGACAGATCCCTTAGAGGCAAGCGAACAAGAATCTGAGTTGTTCGAAAATGATGCTTGGGCTCAACACATGGATATACAGTGGGAATTTCGCTTCGAGCAAAGGGAACCTCCCACTAAAGACGAAGTTGTCCAAATCGATGTTGGGGGTGAACTCTCACCAAAGCCAATATTTATCAGTAACTATCTTTCCCCAGCTGAAAGGGAAGAAATCATCCAACTGATAAAAGAATACGTCGACTTCTTCGCGTGGAATTATGAGGATATGCCAGGCCTCGATCCGAAGGTGGCTACTCACAAGCTCAACATTTTGACCGACTCAAGGCCTGTCAAACAGCACCAACGCCGGTTCCGCCCGGATATAATGGACGCCATTGAAGCTGAAGTCAAGAAGTTGATAGCCTGCGGCTTCATCCGTGAAGAGCAACATCCCGTCTGGGTCGCCAATGTTGTCCCAGTCATGAAAAAAAATGGGAAGGTGCGTATCTGCATCGATTACCGGGATCTAAATATGACCTGTCCCAAAGATGAATTCCCTCTTCCTATCACCGACATCATGATCGACAACACCTGCGATTTCGAACGCATGTCTTTCATGGACGGGTTCTCGGGATACAATCAGATCAAGATGCATCCTGAAGACGAGAAGCACACTGCTTTTCGGACACCACTGGGGGTATATTGCTATACGGTCATGCCCTTCGGATTGAATAATGCCGGGGCTACATACCAGCGGGCCATGAGTAACATATTCTATGAGCATTTACGTAAAACAGTGGAATGTTACGTAGACGACATAGCCGTCAAGAGCCGCCTCAAAGGTGATCACCTCAAAGACTTGAGGACGGTGTTCGAGCTAATACGTCGCCATCAACTCAAGATGAACCCTACGAAATCATTTCTGGGTGTATCTAGTGGCAAGTTCCTGGGATTTGTCATCACCACCAAAGGCATCCAGGTGGACCCTGACAAAGTCCAGGCAATCGTAGAAATGCGACCACCCCGTAATCTGAGGGAACTCCGGGGATTTTAAGGCCGTCTGGCCTATATCCGGCGATTCATATCCAACCTCTCGGGGAGATGTCAGCCTTTTTCTCACCTCATGAAGAAAGGTGTATCTTTCGTGTGGGACGAAACCTGTCAGCAGGCGTTCGGAGACATCAAACGCTACCTCACCAGTCCGCCAGTTCTGGCACCTCCCGTCTTGGGAAAACCATTCTTGCTGTACGTTCGAGCAATGGATCATTCACTAGGAGCTCTTCTTGCACAGAAGAACGACATGGGGCATGAACAAGCTATCTACTATCTCAGCAGGATGATGGTCGGGGCCGAGCACCGGTACAACCCAGTGGAGAAGGAATGCTTGGCTCTGATGTTCGCCGTCCAGAAGACACGACACTATGTCACCGGACAGACCATTCATATCATCTCCAGGATCAACCCTCTGCGGGTACTAATGAGCAAACCGAGTGTTCTTAACTCCCGACTCGCGACTTGGGCGATGCTATTAACGCCATATGACATGGTGTACGTACCGCAGAAGTCCATTAAAGGCCAAGCACTGGCTGACTTCCTAGCTGCCCATCCGATCCCAGAGTCCTCCAAGTTATACGAGGACATTCCCGACGAAGTTGCAGAATGTAACTCCGCAATGGAGACCGACGCATGGCAACTCTTCTTCGATGGGGCCTCCAGAACCGGTCCCAAGGGAAACATCGTCTCAGGAGTAGGAGTCGTTCTGGTCACTCCTGATCAGCTCGTCATCTACCGAGCATATTCTCTTAGCGAGCCCTGCTCCAACAATGTGGCAGAATACAACGCTCTGTTAATCGGGCTCCGAGCCGCCAAAGAGCTGGGGGTCGAATCCCTGGAAGCTTTCGGTGACTCTCTGCTTATCGTCAATCAAGTCAGAGGGATATATGAAGTCCGGAATCCAGACCTCATCCCCTACCACCAAGCAACGGTCGAGATAGCCATGACCTTCAAAGGATTCTTCCTGGAGCATGTACCTCGGTCTCAGAATCTGGAAGCCGATGCCCTGGCCAGTCTAGCCGCAGACTTAGCCACTCCTATAAGAAGGCAGGATTCGGTAATCCTTCTTAACAGAGACTTATTCTGTACGAAGAACAACCTTCACATAGGACGCAGCCATGCTGTGAACACAGATCTCCCCGGAAAAGACTGGAGAAGTCCCTTCATAGATTTCGTCGCATACGGAATCTTGCCGGAGGACCCCAAAGGAGCAGTGTCCATCAAGCGACGATCATTATGCTTTTATTACGATGCATCTGCACAATGCCTATATCGCCGGACCTACGACGGATTACTGTTGAGATGTCTGTCTAACGACGAAGCACAATAAATTATCCGGGAAGCTCACGACGGCGTATGCGGAGCACACCAACCCGGTCCTAAGCTACAGGATCGCATCAGGAGAATGGGCTATTATTGGCCTACTATGATCACAGATGCGATACGGTATGCAAGACAATGCAGAGCCTGTCAGATTCACGCAGACTTCATACACCGACCATCTGAGCATCTGCATCCTACAGTTGCATCCTGGCCTTTCGAAGCATGGGGTATGGACGTCATTGGTCCCATTCACCCGTCTTCTTCCCGAGGTCACCAGTTCATACTGGCCATCACGGACTACTTCTCCAAATGGGCAGAGGCAATCCCTCTTGCTGAGGTAAAGGCGTCTAATGTGATCAGCTTCATCAAGCATCACGTCATTTATCGCTTCGGGGTCCTCCGAAGGATAATCCATGACAACGGGCCCCAGTTCATCAGCCAAGCGTTTCATCGATTTTGCGATAAAAATCGAATACACAATATCGCCTCTACGGCATACTATCCAGCTGCTAATGGTTTGGCGGAAGCTTTCAACAAAACCATTATCAAACTCTTGAAGAAGTTCGTCTCTTCAAACAAAAGAGATTGGAACAAAAAGTTGGGCGAATGTCTCTGGGCATACCGCACAACGGTACGAACGCCGACAGGCTGTACCCCATTCTCACTGGTATACGGGAGCGAGGCAGTTCTCCCCATTGAAATCCAGATCCCGTCGCTCAGGATAGCCGTGGCTAACGAGCTGACTCAAGAAAAGAATGACCTGTTAAGGCTTCAGGAGCTAGAAGGATTAGACGAGAAACGCCTCCAAGCTCAACAGCGCATCGCGCTCTACCAAGCACGCATTTCCAGAGCTTTTAATCGTAAAGTAAAGGAAAGGGTGTTCAAAGTCGGTGAGCTAGTTTTAGCCGTAAGAAGGCCGATGATTCTTACTCACAGGAGTAAAGGCAAATTCCAGCCCAAGTGGGAAGGCCCTTATGTGATCGAGACAACATTCTCGAACGGAGCCTACAGTCTAGCCCAGCCCAATGGAGACCTATTAATGGCTCCTATCAATGACAAATTCCTGAAGAAGTACTACGCCTAATCTCCTCCACTCAGGAGGAATACGGCAAGATTCTCGTAATCCGACGAAACTACTTCAAAGAAGAAACTAGTATAGGCCCACAAATCAGTCATGTCCATATCACCTCTGAACTGTATTTCCTTGGAGAATCTGCCATGTCCATATCACCTCTGAACAGGCTTTCCAAGATTCTGACCATCGATTATCACCTCTGATATCGATCGTCACTTCAACTAACACCCGTACTAAATCTAAGTACGCCAGTGGTGTTAGGTCCACAAAATCTGCTACGTCCATATTACCTCTAGCAGGGCTTGTCCTCAAACCTATTACTTGCACCTAGGTGCGCAAAAAGCAATAGGCCCACAAATCAGTCATGTCCATATCACCTCTGAACTGTATTTCCTTGGAGAATCTACCATGTCCATATCACCTCTGAACAGGCTTTCCAAGATTCTGACCATCGATTATCACCTCTGATATCGATCGTCACTTCAACTAACACCCGTACTAAATCTAAGTACGCCAGTGGTGTTAGGTCCACAAAATCTGCTACGTCCATATTACCTCTAGCAGGGCTTGTTCTCAAACCTATTTACTTGCACCTAGGTGCGCAACAAGTAATAGGCCCACAAAACAGCTATGTCCATATTACCTCTGAGCTGTAAACTCTAGTAAAGCGTATCACGTCTATCTCACCTCTGATAGTACTTTACCTACAAAAACTTGGCCAAAGCACGTTCTATCAAGTCCGTATGACCTCTGGATAGACGTGCCCTGCTGAAGTTTACCGAGAGTTTATCACGTCCATACTACCTCTGATACCACTCTCGCCCTAACCTGTCATTTACATTCCGAAATGATGGGTCCAAAGTTAGGAAAAAGTCTCTTTTTATTCCCAAGAAAGAACAAAATTACATCTGGGAAAGCAAAAAAAAAAAAAAAGAGAGAGAGTACATCATTGCAGCGGAGCAGTCATGTCACGGATCTGCCGCGCTAGCACGGCCATCCTCTCGTCCCTAATGGCCAGAGCATCAGCACGGGCCCGCTCCAGCAGTGCCTCATTGTCACTCGAATGGGACAGCTCGGCTATCGTCCGACGCACGCCCGCACAGGCACCTTCCGCGCGATCCAGATCCCGCCGCGCTGTGCTCAGTCGACCGGCCACCATATCCAAGCCTGCCAACGACTGGGAAGCCCACTCTTCTGCCTGAGCGAGTTTCTCCCTCAACCTGTGAATCCTCGCTATATTCCCCTCGTGCTCGGATTGGCACGTTGTCTGGAGGGCGAGGATCTCATCCACGGCGGCTTTCCTCTGAATCTCCTCCAGCTGGCGAGTTCGAAGGAGTTCCTTCAGGTCTTCCATCCGTTTGGCAAGATGCGCAGTCATAAGACCGTATCTGGTCTGGGCCTCAGCATCAAGACTGCCCTGAGCCAACCGCAAATACTCGTTAATGGGTTGTTCTAAACCATTAACCATCGCCTTCAGGGCATCGGCTCCCCCGGAATCGCCGAACTCCCTGACAACCCCGATCGAGAACTGGGCAGTTCTCTTCAGACGCTCGAAATCCAGACTCTTCGCCAACACCATTGATATCATCGTTCCCAAACCGGTGTAAAAGAGGCTGGTATGTTGCTCAGTCAGCGCAACTAAACCCGACTGAACGCCAGGAGAGACCGCGATATCAGCGAGTCCTCCACCAGAGATAATTGCAGACGAGGTAGCCACAGTTGCCGCCTCGACGGTTGGTGCGACCGAAGGCAAGGTCACGGTGACAGGCTCATCCTCCTCTCGAGGCGACGAAACCACTCCGGGCGAGCTAGCCCCCGAAGGTGTTTCCTCCTCAGGATCAGGTGCCTCCGTATCACCACCAGAGGCCGGAGCAGAGCCGGAAGGCGGCTCAACGCTACACTCCCCGTGGGCTCCATCCCCTGAGAAGAAAGAACCCGAAAGTCGACATCAGTACAACGGTAACCTTTCTAAAAGGAGACATGAAAATGACATTTACCCGGGGCCAATAGTATATATAGCGCATCTGCAGCCGAGGCAGCTAAACCTCGCTCTAAGGACGCAATGCGAACTATCATACCTGGGGAAGGAGGTGGACCAACTGACATCGCCCGCAATTCCTCCAAGTCTCCACCAAGACGCGGTCGAGGTTCGTCAACTGGAATCTCGCTAGGCACAGCAGGAGCTTTATCCGTTGCGGGTCCAGGGAAGGATCCTCCCATCTGCCATGGCCACCTAGGCGATCTCGTTCCACTACCCGGAGCAGTAGCCACAGCAGCGACCCCTAGCAAAGATCCTCCGGTGCCGCCAACCGAAACCATAAAGGGTCCCTCTCTAAAAGGCGAGGAACCTCCAGCCAAAGACTCATCCCCGACATGGGGAGATGTAGGCCCACTCCCGGTAGCTTCAACACCAAGAATGCGGAAAGGACGAGCAACTGTCTCCTTCCTCCTCTTACGAACAGAAGCCTCCTTAGGAGCAGGCGCCCTTCGCTTCTGAGGAACTACCAAAGCCCCCGCAGGCGGAGGCACTTCACACCCAGGCATCGACTCCAGGGGTTCATCCGGGGTATCAAACTCCTCACCCTCATCGGGAGAAACCGAGGGAACTTCAACTCCTCCCCCGACAATGGGAGAGGACACCCTAAGACTTCCGCGTATGTCGAAATCGCGGTGGAAGGTGTTGATCGCCACGTAAAACTGGGCGTAAGAATGAAGGATGCGCAGCTCCGTAGAGGGGGTGACATCCGGCACGACGAAGGCTGCTCCAGTGCAACCCGTGGTGAAATACCGCCATCCTCTGGCTCCATCAATGAGCCCGCCTCTGGACCTGAAGCTGGTGACGGCATTGCCCACGTGCAGCTGGCCGTACCCAAATTGCCTGGCGAACCGACTAGGCAAATAAGGCTCAAAGAAGCAATGGTCTTCACTCCTGTATAGGAGATGGGAGGGTCTAATGCAGACCAGCCAATTAAAAGCCTTCGGAGAAAGATCGGTCTTTTTTCTACCCGAGTCCTCAAGCCTCATCCCTAATTGATGGCGATCTACGGGAGGGAGAGTACAGAGGAGCTTCCAGCCATGGCTGAGGTTCAATGCCAGCCGATAATCTAGAACGGTGTCCATGTTCCAGGGAGAATCCTTGTAGTTCAACAAGAAATTTCCCCCTGAGCTGCTACCAGAGCCAGGAGACATCACCCGGAGATTGTGGAGAATTAACCAACCCATCAGATACAGGTATGGTAATTCCACCCTGGGAAAACTCTCACGCCGGGCTTCATCAGCAAGCAACCCATCGGTCAGAGCTCTCAAGCCCGCCTGTATACGGCACACCATGGCAGGAAGCAAGCCCAGTCTTGCCCCGAACACCAGGCGCACTACCGGCCACAAGATGTTCCGGTGAATGCGGTCCGCGAACGCAGTACCAGGCACTACTACTCGACGCAGCCATAACGAGAGGAAACCAGCCAACTGGGCTTCCTTGGATAGAGACCCGCGACAGTGTCTCAGGTAACTACGGGCCGTAGTACCTTCGGGGTACTTTCCTACCCTCTCAACGAGGATCTGGTCCGAAGCTTTGGCCTCCTCCATAAGGCCATCCACGACCTGGGCACTAAGCATGCCCAAACAGTTCACGGGCTCATTCTTGCCCCCCGAAACTTTCTCCAACCTGGCAGCTCTAGCTCGGTGGAAGAAAAGGTAGGACATCCACTTGGTAGTGTGGGCCAAACCAGAGGGCTCGTTGTAAAAAGCGGTGCAGGCGAGATATTGGCACATCAGCTCCTGATACACATCCGCCACCCGAGGGTCTGAATCCCCCAACTCCCGGTTGGTGGGAACATACTCTTCATACGGGGTATCCCCCATCGGCAGCCTCGAGACAACCGCCATCTCATGAAGGGCCAATCCCAACTCCCCCAGTGGAGTGGCAAAGGTCCCAGTGAGCGAAACGTATCGCTCCATCAGTGCCAAGAACAAATTAGGGTTGGGAGGCAACCCGATGCTCGTCGCGCTCACAGCGACATACAGTCCAATGCCCTCTAGCTCTTGCCGAAAGCGCTTCAAGGCCCAGTTAACTAGGCTGGTCCATCGGAGGTTTGCTGGGGTGACCCACCCATTACACCGAGGATTCTCCTTGGGGTACACCCCACCTCGTCCCATGAAGCTGTTGCAGAAAGTCGACAGTTGGACCGGCTGGATCACAGAGCTGTCTTCGCTCGGGACGCCACCCGGGTACAATCCCCGGAACAACGTCACAGGACCAAAAGGACGACTGACAAACGATCCCTGGTCAGCTCCTTTCTGATGAAAGATCTTCCCCGGCTTGCCATGAAGATCGGGAGTCAACGTCCACGACATCTTTCTGGGATGAGTGGCATGGAAGAAAGCCGAGATGGGATAATCCCTCGGCATCGTCGGCAGGTACAGAACCAAGCTCTCGACAGCAAAGACCCAAGGTTCCCTCTTAGGCTTCGTCTGGGACCGCTTGTCGATCATGTCCCCGAAAAGGAAAGCCGGCTTTACGTACCGCTCTCCGTCTACATACGTCAGGGGCTCCCCATTGATCATACTCAGCAGTGCCCGCTCGCCCTGAGCCGCCAACAAAAATCCCCTTCCCTCAAGATACTGGGATCCGGAGAGGGGAAATGCCACGTGGGACAAGTCCTCCAGGTAGTTCGAGTGCAGCATCCCGGCGGAGGAACCCATCGCCTCGGTCAGCGGAGACTCACCCAGGTTAACTACAAAGGTGCAAAGAAAGTATGTCATTACAAAAATCTTGCACAAACATACAAAATCAAAGAAACGACAAACTGTGCTCTACACCAGGATTGTACGAATTCGGTTATTATACGCCGGGAGTCCCCTCCGCAAACGTAAAATGCTTATTTTACGACATACGCCAGTTTTCGGTAGCCAGAGCTTTTACGCTCGGAACTACGAAAATATGGCGCCTTTACGCTAGCACACGAGAAATGTGGGCGTAAAAGATGAAAACGCCTCCGTGCATCATCTTCCTCAGAAGAGGCTATCAGCACAGAAGGCGACCTAGCGCGGTCACGTTCAACGTGTGCGAAGGATTTTCGTTATTCTTGTCACCCCAAAGGATCTACCTCTCAGACCGGGTGCGCTGCCCGTCGGCGGGATACTTCCGGAAGGAAGTCCACCTTGCCCGACCGAAGACTCCCTCGCTGGGGCAGTGGGAGAAGAAGAACCTATGCTCTTTCCCTTAGCGGAGGAGGTTTGTTTCGTCGCCATTTCTGAAAGCTCGAAGTGCTCAGAGAAGGAATGAAGGAGAAAAGCTTGAACAATCAAGAACTCTCGTTCGCAGAAGACGGATGAAAAGTTTCTCTCTCCAAAGCTTGGGATATATATAGAGTCCGGATCGACTCCTCTAATCCTCGGATGGACTCCTCGAGACCCTAACCAAGTCTCGCATTAATAGTCGGATATGATTGGGTGCTACGTCAAACCACTACCCTCAAAAGACGGACAGTCAGCGAATTCGAAAAATTCTTCGCGCAAGACAGTTCAGCAGTTCTACGCTAAAGGAGCTTTCTACGCTCGATAGCAACAGATCTACGATTTTACGCTCGCAAGCTACAAGTCTATGGTTTTTCTCGCCCGGATGCCTTTGTGCTCGGTAGCTTTTACGCTCGAGAGGCGACAAACCTACGACTTTACGCTCAGCAGATACCAAATCGATGATCTCACGCTCGGTGGCGCTCAGTTTACGCTCAGAAGCAACAGATCCGCAGAACTTCACGCTCGAAGAAATTCTCTTTTCAGGAGCTACAGATCCACAAGTCCTACGCTAAAGGAGCTTTCTACACTCAACAGCAATGATTCTACGGCTTTACGTTCAAGCAGCTATAAGTCTATGGTTTTTCTCGCCCGGATGCCTTTGTGCTCGGTAGCTTTTACGCTTGAGAGGCGACAAACCTACGACTTCACACTCAGGAACCACAAGTCTACGACTTTGCGCTCAACGGTGTTTTACGCCCAGACGCTACAGGCTGAGGATTTCGCACTCCGCGACTTTCCGCTTATCCAAAACAGTCCCCGACCCGGTCAAGTGCAAAGAGTTCACACAGAAGATACTCGTTCTTGACCCCAAGTACCCGAAACGGACAGAGTACAACCATTAAGAAATTACTCTTTTCGGGTCCCAAAATTGGAGGTTCATCCGGACTCCAGTCTGAACATCTCGTCTGTCAAAGATGACAAAGCTCAGCCAGAATCCTCGACCCTGTTTCAAGGGAGTTCCGAGAGATCATTCTTGAAGACGAAGACTGAACAAAGTTCTGCTCATCAGAAGCAGCAGTTCAGAACTCTACGCGGTTCCTTAGCCCTAGCAACAGGACAATTCTAAGTATTCAAAATGCTAAGGCAGCGCTCTATGCACTATCCGCTGCACGTAAAGAACAGGACAGAACCTAGTACTCTCTATACAGGGTCGCGTAAAGTATCAGACGTGTCGAAGCTGCACACATTCAGACTTCACAGCAACGTATGGCAAGTGATCATATGAAGAAAAGACGACTTTATTGAAGATTAAAATCATGATTACATATGAGGGAAACCCTGTCTACAGGGGTTTTTCTCTACTTTTTATGATTACATATGAGGGAAACTCCGTCTACAAAAGACTCCCTCGTCGTCTGAAGATCGCACCGAGAGGCTGTTCTGACAGGTTCTCACGTCGGTGAAGGTCTTCCTCTTCTTCTAAGAAGATGATCACCGGCGGACACGACAGAGTTGGGGCTTGCATAGATTTTGCAGATCCCCTACTCCATGCACCGCTCAAACTGGGACAGCACGAGTCTGTCTGACTCTCGTCACCGGAGGTAAGAGGAGAAGGCGCCAGTTATAGGCAGCACGGTCAAGAACGACCGTTCCTCTCGCCAGACGCAACGCCATACAAAGTTGCTGATTATCCCGAGCAAGGGAGGCTAAGATATCCTTCCATGATCCATCGTTGCAGTGGACACTTGCTCGAAAATGTCGTCTTTTTCGGCTCCCAACATGCTGGAAGAACATGATCTCCTTCTTCCTCAGATCGACCCGACGAACTCCGGTGATCATTTTAGCATGGTGATGGGAATATGGGGAAACAGGTTAACCCCCCGCCTTTTTATAGGCAAAAGAGATCACAGCGGTCCCCAATAAATCCGCCATAAAGGCCGCACCGACCGTTTCAACGCTCCATTCAGAAACGTTTCGAGTCACGAGGGGCCATTCATGCTTCATTCAAAGCGTTTCAAATTCCAAAGGATTTTAAAAGCTTTAAAGGGGGTCTTGTAGAAGCATGAAAAATACGCTGGCAAAAGCTACGCGGCGTATTGATACAGAGCAGCGCAAACAAAGGCCTTCAGTGCCATCAAGCGTAAGAGCTCAAGGGTGCAGCGCGTCCAAAACTGCTTCGGCATAGACGGGACCCCCCCATCGCCTCCAGGGCGTAAAAACTCAGCCGCTCTCAAAGCAGCGTTAAAATAGCGTACGAGGAACGCTTCGTCTTCCCCGAAATGAACCTGTCAAGTCATGCAGTGAACCTGGCCTCTGACTCCTGACAAAAAGTGCTGCACGGCGACCCAGACGACGGCTGAAAACAGGCACAGACCCCTCGGGACGCACACCACAGTATGATGGCGGATTCCTGCATTTAATGCAGAGGATTGGGTTAAGATACCACCGAACCGTCGTTTACTGACGTCCCCTCAGCATAAACCGCTCTTTTTCGCATAGAGGGATACGCTGCATTGTTTTACACAGGCAGGCATAAGCCGGTTTACGCTCCGCAGTAGACAAACCGCCTGCCACGTCAAAAGCTGCACATCGTACGGGGCTCGAGGCATGTCTCTACATCTAATTGCACGGAGCGGTGACAGGTTCAGTCAAGGCACGTCTCTGCAACGGATGCACAGAAGGGCTGCAGACCTTCGAAACACGTCTTCGTATTTAATGCACAGGATGATGGCAAATCTCTGTAGAAGATTTGATTACATCTTCGAAAGCCGTGATTCCGGCTAAGACGTCCCCGTCAGCACTCGGGCACGGTACGCAGCGGCTTCTACGCCCATTCAAGACCTGTGCCCCTTCGGCTCTCAACGCCTCTCCGGCTTCAACGCCTGTCCGGCTCCTACGCCTATCCGGCTTCAACGCCTCTCCGGCTCCTACGCCTATCCGGCTTCAACGCCTCTCCGGCTCCTACGCCTATCCGGCTTTAACGCCTCTCCGGCTCCTACGCCTATCCGGCTTTAACGCCTCTCCGGCTCCTACGCCTACCCGGCTTCAACGCCTCTTCGGCTTCTATGCCTATCCGGCTTCAACGCCTATCCGGCTTCTACGCCTATCCGGCTTCTACGCCTATTCGGCTTCTATGCCTATCTGGCCTTTGTGCCAGGGTGACAGTCATTTGGCTTCTACACCAACCGTTTCTACACACGGGATACCTACCTGCGTGGCTCTTACGCCGTGATCTTCGTAGCAATAGTACGCGTTGTGTTCCCTTAGTTGGACCCGCGTCATACGCTCATTCAAAAGATCATCCATACGCATGCATTGGTTACTTTAACCGTTGTGTAAAAGGGTGTTGTACTTCCCACTCCTCGGTTTTTACACCGACGGAGTGGTCACTGTCACCAAAACTCTATAAATAGAGACCCCTATCAATGGGGAAGAGGAGGAAAAAAAAAGAATTATCATCCAGGAGAGAATTATCGTCCAAGGAGAGAGAGAGAGAGAAAGGGAGAGGAGAGAGAGAGAGAGAGAGAGAGCCCGGAGAGCAGGCAAAGAGCAGGGATCGACGACCTTGGCCTCGTGCGTCCAACCTCTTCTGCAACCTTCGAAGCTGCTACCTGTCTTCCACGGCACTTCTTCAACATCGTGTGGTCCAAGGGCTAAAGTGATCGACCGCAGATCAGACACCTATAGCAATTTATACCCAGATTAAATAAATTGTACTCCCACATCCTCGTATAGGATTACATTGTACAAGTTTGTTTATAAACAGAAGGGCGCGGCTTTCGCATAAACCCCGTCATTGAAATACAATTTCATTCCTTTCGTTTAATACCACAAACAACCACATCCTTTGATTGCAGAGTATATGGATATCTTTCCGGAGGAATTGTCGAGTTTGCCGCCAGACCGGTATGTTAATTTCTCTATAGATTTGGTGCTAGGCACAGAGCCGATATCACAACACATCGATAGAGTTTATAATAGCGAACTAGCAGAGTTGAAGAAGCTGGTAGATAATTTATAGGACAAAGGCTTCATCCGCTCCTGTTTATCACCGTGGGGTGCTCCGGTATTATTTGTACTGAAGAAGGATGGGTTGGTACGTATGTGTATCGATTACAGGGCTCTCAACAACCTCACTATCAAAAATAAATATCGGTTGTCGTGGATTGATGATCTGTTTGATCAGTTGAGCGAAGCAAAACTCGAAGATAGACTTGAGGTCGGGATACCATCAGGTAAAAGTGAAGAAGGAAGACATTCCAAAGACAGCTTTCAGGACTCGGTATGGGCAGTTTGAGTTCTTGGTGATGTCGTTTGGGTTGACTAATGCCCCGGCGGTATTCATGAATCTGATGAATAAGGTATTTCATCAGTACCTTGATCAGTTTATGGTAATATTCATTAATGATATATTGATATATTCGAATACCCCGGAGGAGCACGAGGAACACCTGAGGACCGTTCCGAAAACCCTCAGGAAGGAGAAGGTTTATGGCAAGCTTTCAAAGTATGAGTTCTTCCTTAATAAGTTTGAATTCCTCGGACATGTGATTACAGGAGACAGAATCTCAGTAGACCCGAAGAAGATATTAACAGTCGAGTCGTGGTCTACCCCGAGTTCAGTGGTGGAGATCAAGAGCTTTCTTAGATTAGCAGGATATTATCGGAGATTTGTTCAGAACTTTTCCAGCATTGTAGAGCCGATGACTAGGCTAACCTGGAAGGACGTGGAGTTCGTCTGGATAGAGGAGTGTCAGGCCACATTTGAGGAGCTGAAGAAGAGGTTGACTACGACTCCAGTATTGACATTACCATCTGGGACAAGGGGATTTTTCATATATAGTGATGCTTCGGGTAAGGGTTAGGGATGTGTGTTACAGCAGAACGGGAAGGTGATTGCCTATGATTCCAGTCAATTATGCCATCATGAGAAGAATTACCCTACCCATGACTTAGAGTTGGCAGCAATCATCTTTGCTCTAAAGCTGTGGAAATACTACCTGTACGGAGAGCGTGTGGAGATCTTTATAGACCACAAGAGCTTAAAGTATGTGTTTACAGAGAAAGAGATCAACATAAGGAAGTGGCGATGGTTGGAGTTACTGAAGGACTTCGACATTTCTTTACAGTACCATCCAGGGCTAATATAGTCGTTGATGCCATGAGTAGGTATCCTTTGGCTATATACTTGACAAGGGGCAGATATTTATTGGCCGATCTTGATAGCTTGCATATAGAGGTATTAGCTCCTGGAGTTGCGATACAGATGTGGGGACTTTAGGTATAGTCAGAGTTGATAGACCAGATTAGAGCTGCATAATTCGAGGATAAGTCTCTGAGAAGCATCAGAGCACAGGGTCAGATGGGATTAGCAGAGGACTTCATTATTGTAGAGGATGGATTATTGCAGCATGGTACCCGATTATGTGTGCCGAGCGGAACTTTGCACGAGGAGGTTCTTCAGGAGGTGCATCAATCTCAGTACTCTATGCATCCAGGTGCCAACAAGATGTATAGAGACATGAGAGAGCATGTTTGATGGTATGGTATAAAGTGGGAGTTGGCGAGCTTCATATCCAGATGTCTGGTATGCCAGTATGTAAGGCGAAGAGACAGAGATCTGGTGGTTTGCTTCAATCTTTACCCATTACAAAGTAGAAGTGGAAGCATGTGACGATAGATTTTTTATCAGGACTTCTGCATTCTCGAGGAGGTAGAGACGCGATTTGGGTTATCGTAGACAGGTTGACCAAATCAGCCCATTTCTTGCCATTCAAAGTGGGCACATCTATAAAGAAGCTCATGGAGATGTATGAGCGACAGATAGTAAGATTGCATAGAGTTTCTGTGAGCATCATCTCGGATCGGTATAGTCACTTCACATCCCACTTCTGGAGGAGTTTGTAGGCTAGCTTGGGCACCCAGCTTATGTTTAGTACCGTATATCACCCTTAGACAGACGGACAGTCGGAGAGGACTATACAAACTCTTAAGGATATGCTACACACTTGTGTATTGGACTTTGGAGGCTCTTGGGAGGATCACCTTCACCTGGTAGAGTTTGCTTATAACAACAACTAATAGGCCAGTATCGAGATGTTACCATTTGAGGCACTGTATAGAAGAAGATGCCACACTCCGTTATCATGGAATGATGTTGGTGAGAGAGCCTTATTGGGATCGAAGTTGGTCATGGATGTAGATGAGAAGCTGAAGCTTATCAAGGATAGAATTTGGGTAGCGCAGGAAAGACAGATGCATTGGGTCGATAACCACCGGAGACCATTGGAGTTTGAGGTATAGGTTTGTATTGCTTGTGATTTCTTTATTTTGGTTGGAGTGAGAAGGATGTATTTTGTGTTAGGTTGGCGATCTGGTATTCTTAACAATTTCTCCGACACGGGGCACGATTCGCTTTTGTGGAGGCGGAAAGCTTAGTCAACGGTATATCGGACCCTTCGGTGTTCTTGAGAGGGTCAATGCAGTGGTCTACAGGCTAGACTTGCTGCCTGCACTAGAAAGAGTGCACAATGTGTTTCACATGTCGCAGCTGAGATGGTATATGATAGATCCTAGTCATTTATTAGATCACTCGGAGATCCCGGTGGGTCTGACTCTCAGTTATCCAGAGCAGCCAGTGGGGATTCTGGATCGCAGGGAGAAGGTGCTGTAAAACCAGACGATTTTTTTGGTACGCGTCGCGTGGAGGCGTCACTCTCTAGAAGAGTCTACCTGGGAGAGGGAAGCCGAGATGTGCGAGAGACACCCTTATCTTTTTGAGCCGTGAGGTATGATTCTTTTTTATTTGCTGTGATTGTTTATTTTAGTTAGTTCTTCCCTTAAATTTTCAGGAATTTTTTTCTAAGGAGGATAGACTTGTCACCCTCACTTTTCCAAATGAGGGTAATTTAGTCAATTTGTAGATAATTATTTTTTTAGAGATTAATATTTATTTATATTGTGCTAATAATTAATATTGGTGGTTGTGCTAATTATTTATTAATTAGAGGACTAGTGTATTAGTTAGACTTGACATTTGTGAACCCAATTAGACTTGTCATGATAAATAGTGAGCCCAACATGGACCAAGCCCAATAAACACATTCACACTAATTAATTAGGAGGATTAGCTTAATTTGTATTAGTGTAGGAACTTTCTAAAATAAATATACTTAATTATTTCTCATAATTCATCATGTAGGGGCAAATGAGACTTTAGCAAGTGACTTGAGGAAGGGGGAAGGGGCTAACCACTCATAAGGGGGGTCTTCTCTCTCTCCTCCTCCTCATTCGTATTCATTTTAGATCTCAAATTCTAGATCCCCAAATTCTATAATGTGAGTGAGTGTGAGTTTAAATTTTGTATAACTGAGAACTAATGGGGGGGAGATACCTGATATTATTTAGTGTTGTGTGTGTATAGGCGGTGAGTTGTGTGTACCAGTGTCAGTATGGCTCAAGTAGGGGTATATTTATGTGGTGTGGTGCAGTTGTTTGCAGGTGGTAATAATAGGAGCAGTAAAAGAGAGTGCATGACTCAGGTATGTCAGATTTAAAACATGCATTCCAGATTGGATACATATATTTAGTTGTAGGAAGAGAGGGGACTTGATAGCAGTGCTTATGTGTGTATGTGTGATTGTATTTGAGTGTGGAGAAATGACTGTGGAAGGCTGGGTGTATAATGGACTGCAAAGAGTGTACACTGTGATATTGAATGTGTAAGTATGAAAGGTGTGTGGGCTGTTCAGGTAAGGGGTTTTGCATTTACTGCTGCTAACAGATCATGTTGTGCACGAATATAACAACTGAATGCCTATGTATTTAAATACACAGCAACTATAAGTATTGATAGTTGTGAGTTAAGATATTGGTGTAAGTTGGGAATGCAGGTGGGGGTATATGAGGATCTAGTTCAGTCCTAGTAAGAGGTGTTTCTATTGTTGTGTTGTTATAAAGTGAAAAGGGGGTTGCATTATCAATTAATATAGGTTAAGAACTAAGTTAGTGCATATATTAGGTACCAGTTAGCATAGAAAGAAGGAATATTAGTGTATCAGTTAGTTCATAATCATTCAGTGAATGATTAGAAGTTAGTTAGTATCTAGATATTAGTTAGTATCAATTAGGGAGAACCTAGTAGGGATATTGGTACCAGTTCACAACTGTGAACTGAAAATGTAACTACAGTAGTATCTTAAAGCATTAAAGTGTATAAGTGTGTAAATACACTGGTGTGGGTGTTTTTCAGTGAGCATACATCAGTATGACATTAGTTAAGTATTAGAAGGTAAGTAGTACATAGTATAGAGGTAAGTTAAATTGTATATTAGTATATAAGTGGATCAATTATTGCATGTTAGAATTTAGTTAGTAAGTTAGTTGCCATTTAGTGCAGTGATATCATTTAGAGTATCAGTAATTAGTTAGCTTAGTTAATATCATTAGTTATTATATATTATCAGTTAAGATATTAAGTTATATTCTAGGGTAATACCTAGTTTAGCTAGTTTAGCTAATTAATGACCAATATAGACTAACTAGATAGTATGAGACCTAAAACTAACTAGTTGACAAGTGAGACTTCGAAATAACCTAGAAAAGCATCCTTATTGCATTTTAGCTCATTTCTTACTTTATATCACCCAATTTGATATACCATTCATATATAGGTGTGTGTGACACCACCTTGGACACTGAGTGACATTATTTGTTCCAAGAAGAGGGGAGTACATTCTCTGATAGTTTGTTTATTTGATAGCCTCTATGTTTGATGTATTTAGTATTGAGATATTTGATTCCTGACACGATGGTCATACGGATTGGTATACGTGGATCTTGGTCATAAGATATTATTGTTGTGATGACTCAGTGATCACCGTATTGTGCTTCATGATTACTCAGTGATTAGCATGATACCTTCGTGATTATATAGACTGTGATCATAGTGTATGGTATTATAGACCGTGCAGTGTGATATACGTTTTATAACGTTTCATGATTTTGATCCTAGTCCGGGGATGGTAGAATATTAGTAAATATGTGATCATCTCTTATAGCTTATGATATAGTATAGCCCGTGATAGCTAGCAGATCATACAACTCGTGTGTGGTCACGCTAGCTCCTATTTATTTATATAGCCCGTGTTAGGCCCAAGCTGATCACATATTTTACTAATATTTGAAGGCACATTTATTATATTATTTCTTTTATTCTATTTTATTACATTAATGTTCCTCACTATATTGTTCAAAGTTTATTGCTATTATTTACTATGATACTCTTGCTCGTGATATCTGTTAGTTCAGTTACTTCCATTATTTAATTTTATTGCTATTGTTGTTTCATAGTTTTTGAAAATTATTGGAACTACTATTGGGTTGTACTTCGCTCCAATCCTGACTGGATTTTTTTTCAGATGATGCATTAGAGGACTGATGTCCTACGTATTATGGGCCGTAGGATGGTACGACAGTTGAGCCAGTACTCGTAGAGCCTTTTGAGATAGTACCACCAGTTGGAGAGGCTTAGACTTTTTATTATGAGTTGTATTTGATTTTAGTAGACATTATGGCATATATTATTATTTTGAGACTTATGTTGAGATTAGACTTATATTGAGACTCTTGTATTTCTTTTACTTCTAATCCATATCATGCCATTCTTTCTCTAGTTTGATATTGTGATTGAGTATTGATTATCGTTTATCACACATTATATTGTTCATCCAATTAGAGTTGAGATGACATGCCAGTTACCTTATATATATTATGACAGATGTGTAGATAGTTATGTTGACCCAGACAATATTCTACCGTCGATGCTATGGCGTAGGCTGGGCGTACCCACATACTCGTGCCCTTATTCCATCGATACTTTCGAAGATGCTCTTCGTGCTCCTCTTCACTACTGGAATAAACATGAATACATCTATGAAAACCACCACGAACTAATCTAGATATGGCATAAAAATACAGTTAATCAAATCTATAAATATTGTTAGAGAATTAGTCAGTCCGAATGGCATAACTAAAAATTCGTAATGCACATATCGTGACTTAAATATTGTCTTGGATATGTCTTGCTCCCGAACTCTTCATTGATGATACCCTGATCGAAGATCGATCTTGGACAAAATCTTGGCCTTGCTCAATTGATCAAATAAATTATCGATTCTTGGTAATGGGTACTTGTTCTTCACTGTTACTGCATTCAATTGTCTGTAATCAATACTTAACAGTGATGAACCTTCATTCTTCTTCACTAAAACTACTGGCACTCCCCAAGGTGATCCACTGGTTCGGATAAACTTTTTTCCTTCAACTCTTCTACGTGTTAGTATAACTTGTCTAATTCTGATGGTGCAATTTAGTGAACTTTACAAGATATTGGCCCTGCTACAGGGATCAACTCTATGCAAAACTTTACGTCCCTTATTGGTGGTAACCCTGGAAGTTCTTCTGGGAAGACGTCTAAGAACTCCTTGAGTATATCGTGAAGTTCTTCTGCTATCATTGTCGCTGCGATCCTCTCTTTATGCTGGTCTCCCACAGATCTGTCAAAGGCGTAATCTTCCATGCTCGGGATACTAAATAATACTTTACCCTTATGGCAATCTATCTTAGCATGACTGTTTCTCAGCTAGTCAATGCCTAAGATAACGTCAAAGTTACCTATTGGGAACTCGATCAATCGTACTGGTAGTGAACGCCTGCATAGTACGAACGGACATGCTATACATATTCTAATAACTTCTATGAGTCAATTACTAGTGAGTATATTCAACCTCTCTGGCAATACCTCAAACTCCAATCTAATACGTATTGCGAATCGTACAAATACAAATAAATGAGATACACCTGAATCAAATAATGCTACTCAGGATAAGATGCGAAAGAGATGTTACATGCCACCACATTGCCAGGTGCCAAAGACTCCTCCAGAGATAAAGTGAAAGCTTGCCCTTGGCCCCGCCGGGTTCTTCACTGTTTCCTCCTTTAAATACGATGTTGTGGCCTCTATTGGCCCTGCTGCTGATTCTGCTACTATTCGTACATCTGAGCTTGTGTCGGTAGCGGACGCTGAGCTAATAGCCTTACTTCTATTGCCGGCACTCTCTGTTGGACTGCCCCTGGTGATTGCAACACTAGTAACTATTGGACTGGCTCTCCTGGCCTCTACATCAACGAATAATTGGCAATCCGATGATCTGGACTGCCATACCTCATACACAACCCATTGACTACCCTACATATATCTCTAGTATGGCCTCCCTTATCATAGTAAGTGCAACCCACCGGTGCTCCCAAGCGCTATTGTTGTCTCAGCTATTGCCGAGCCGATAATGGAACCGTCGAAACTGTCGTCCTTCTCGGCGCTGAATCATGGATGCGAACACCAGGTGATGGTGCTGACGTTCGAGTACTCCTCTATCTTCTCCTCCACTATGAAGATGAGACCTTTTTTGGCCTCATGTCCTTGCCGATAACCTCTGTATGGTAAGCTCGTGCCTCTGAGTTGCTATCAGTACTTCTTGATAAGTTTGGTAGTCGTGTCCATCTACCAGCTGTAGAATATCCATATGAAGTCCTTATTGGAACCTCATTTCTCCATCCGACTCCGTAGCCACTATAGTCAGAGCAAATCTACTTAGCCTGCAAAACTCGGATGTATATCCATCCACAGTCCTACCGGCCTGCTTGAGATCGATAAATCTCTATTGGAGCTCATACTGCGCTACGACTATAATCATGATAGCTAGCTAGCTAGATATGGACTGAAATTAATTAATGAAGAAGATGGATCATTTAAGAGATTGGTCATCATACACAGAGAATCACGGATTATAACCATGATATCGATCGATCAACTTTACAGATTTTATCCCGTGATCGATAGATAGATAGATAGATAGGTCAGGCCCAATCCAGCTTTTCTACGTTTATGTGTGTCGGTGTGTCCGAGTCAGTATTAGGGTTAGTGTGTCCGCGTGCGTATGTGTGTGTGTGTGTGTGTGTGTTCGAGTTAGGATTAGGGTTAGTATGTGTCATGTCATGTCGTGTCATGTCCTATTAGAGTTGTGTCCTGTTAAAGAGAGAGAGACAGAGAAAGAAGACAGAGAGATCTCACCGAGTGAGGAGGAGGGGAGATGGAGAAAGGAGAACGCCAGAGGGAGGAGGATCCGCCGGAGGGAGGAGGACGCGGAGAGAGGAGGGGAGGAGGGGACGCCGGAGGGAGGAGGGGACGCCAGCCGGAGGGGGGTCGCCGAGGTGGGGTGCTGGGAGGGAGGAGGGGACGCCGGAGGGAGGAGGGGAGCCGGACACGATGGAGGGGGGTTTAAAATTTGGGAGAGCGAGAGAGATCGAAGGAAATAGGGGGAAAGGAATTCGTCAACCCTAAATAATGAAATAAATTAGCGACGTTTAACGACCCTAGCTAATGACGTTGCTAATATAAATATTTAGCGAAGTTATAGACGTCGCTAAATATTTAATATATAAACGTCGCTAAATACATCGCTAAACGTCGCTAATCATATAACTCAGCGACGTTTAGCGACTTTAAATAAACTTATAGCGATTATTCTTTTAAAAAATTAAATTACCGTCGCTAAACATCGCTATATGTTGCCAAATAGCGACTTATAGCAACGTTATTCTTTGGAGTCGCTGTGTCTTTAATATTAGCGACGATTTAATTGGACGTCGCTAAAAATATCGTTAATCCCACAATTTTTAGTAGTGTATGTATATTTGTAGGATATCACTGATCCTGTATTTATAGCATTTGAAATGGTTATCTGGATGTGTGCATACAAATGAGCAATATATATTGTGTTTGCCATTGTACGCATACATTTCAAAGACATATAACCCACATTCTGCTTAGTGGGTGCATAATTTGCTGCTAGCTTGACACACGGCTCCATGTATGAGGAAAGCTCGGGTAGTGACAACAACTGTATGTACTCGTTCTACAAGGATCATGGTATTAAATACCCGTAATCTTATTGTGTTCATAACTGCACATTGTCCGTTACGGTCATAGGCGTACTATTAGAAGAGTTCAACAACATTGGCGTACTCTGGAAAATCAACTTTGGTGAACTACACCAGGAGCAGGAATGTTTGCGTACTATACATGAATAGCATACGGGTGTATATTGATGGAGTAAGCATCATTGGAGTACCCTGATAGTGATAACAACACTTGCATACTCTGGTAGAGATAGAAACATGGGCGTACTCTGGTAGAGATAGCAACACTGGTGTACTCTGGTAGAGGTAGCAACACTGGCGTACTCTGGTAGAGATAGCAATACTGGTGTACTCTAGTAAAGATAGCAACACTTGTCCAGTAAACGACAACCTGGATTTGCGTGCCAGAGATCTTCTGCATTAATTGGCATAATCCCCTTGAATTTTGAGTCCGTCAGCTGTCAGGTTCATCACATTAAATGTAGGGGGACGTGAAGAATATACGCCCATCTTTGTTTGAGTTGGTCAAATGACATGAAAGTACGCCTCTGCCCCAAGCTTTGAGAAAGTATGCCACTCTTCTGCTGAGCTTTGAATTGTATCTTTTGTGAGAAAGTACGCCACTTCTCCTTTAGGTTTATCATCATTTGGGAGTGTACTTTTTACGCTTCTATAATACCCCTTCAAAGTTTTTGAATTTTCAAAATAAATTTGAAATACTTTGAATTAGAAGCATAAAAGAAGAACAGTTCTGAAAGCGGGTGCATATTTTGGGCAAAATCTCAACAGACTACTAATGTGGTTGCGCTTTAACTGTGCGTAATTTTTTGATTTGTTAAATTTTGATCCAATCCTTGATTTGATGCGGTCTTCAAGGAAATATATGCGGCTTTAAGGGATTGATTTTCGAGGGTTGTTTCAGAATTTGAAACGTTATCTTTCTCTCTATAAATAGAAGCAGAATCCTATCAGAACTCTTTTAACTTATTTTTTTCTTGTTGTGAGACTAAGCATGGTTGTGTTTCTGTGCAAGTCTAAGAGGACGACTATAGTGGCATGGCAGGGTGGTTCTGCTAGCTTTCGAGAAGTTGTAAGAGAAGATGCTTCCCCGATGATGGGTGAGATGCTCATTTGGAGATCCTTGCTGCCGACTTCTCTTTTTCCTTCTCTTTTCTTGGATTCTATGTATACTGTAGACAGTAAATATTAGAGAGAGTATAAATAATTTTACAACCACATATATGATGCATACCTATATTTCCTTTTTTTAGAGCAGACTCCACCTCCTGGCACACTTTCCTCTTTCAGAGTGGAGCAGCCATTGAACGCATTTTTTCCTAGTCTTGACGGATTTGGAGGGTTGGCGTACTTTTTCTCTTTCAGAGTGAGAAGTGTTATCTTGCGCATTCTCCATATTCTGACGAATTTGGAATTTTTTGGTGTGAGAAGTATGCTCTTATTTCAGTTTTCTCCACTAAACCTTTATAGTTTGTGCGCACATTACAACTTCTTCACTGGAAGTTGAGAATTCATCATGCACTAATAACATGCTTTTTTGTGTAGAGTGCATACTATCCTGCTTCTTTCATAATGGAGCATGTAAGGATATCATAAGTCTTATTGTTCACGATGAACATACATATTACCCTGAAGACCATATCAGTCTTCAGATCTAGCTCATTGGGATCACTCCCCTAACATAGCCGACATATTGATTACAGGGTTGAGATATAAATCCCAACCGGGACTTCTACCAGCGACGCATCGATAGAGCAGGGGGGCTCGTGCATATTTTGAATAAATTTATGCAGGCACATCTCTGTATTGCAACCTCCCTTGTTATCCATCAGTATGGATTCTTTTCCATGTATTGAGGTTTATACTTAGGAGCGAAGATATGGAGATGGCTCTGTTATAGATCTCCATCATATGTAATTACGATTTTAGAATATAAATCTAGATGCAATAGATTTCCATCATATGTAATCATGATTTGAATACCAATAAAATCTGGGCCTAATTTTGTTTTGCTATCGCATATTACTGACTGATTAATTTCCACCTCAAGCAAGGAGAATTTCTACCTCAAGCAAGGAGCAAGAAAGAATTAACCCAGCGTATTGGGGAGGATTGGACCTTGTGCGCACTATGCATCCCTCTCTGTTAACCAGCTAGCATGCGTATTATACGATAATTCCCGTTGCGTATGCGGGAGCCCTTGGAAAAATATGCAGAATCCAAATTGCGTTTTGTGTTTGGCTTTTCGCTCAGGAAAACAAACCATCATCTCTTATCCTTTATGAATCAAGCATGGGAATTTGAATCGTCCTTTTCCCTTATAAATACTGGAGTTGCTTACTCAGTTCCCAACTCCACATATGAAATTGCTTTTGCCCAATAGCTTCCAAGGATGCCTTGAAGAAGAGGGCAAGGGAAACTGATAAGGCGAGTGTTTCCTCTCCGGCCGAAGCTAACTCTGGCCATGCTTCTACTACTCATGTGTCGTCCCCTGCACTAATTTTCTAAAATATATATTCTCCATTTTAATTCATGCATTTAGGGTTTACTTTAACTTTATTGTAGTTTCTGTGCTTTCTGAGGGGAAGAGAGAAGTGTTTTCTGTACAACTACGCAAGGCAGAACTCATTTTGAACCTCATTGTCATTCGCTGGATGAACTTACCTAGCCCCAGATTGAAGTTGATAATCTTCGTGCTCCTCCTGCTGACTTGGAGAGATAAGGGGAGCAGGCCAGACTAGAAGCCATTTATCGACTGTTTTCATCTTTGGGTGTTCGTACTCTACATGATCTTGCGACGTTTGTAAATGATAGCTATTAGGAGGAATCTGATTCCTTTCCTCCCTAAAATTTGTGCTACTGTTCTCTTTCCCACTTTTTTAATCAATAAAGAAGATTTTCTTTCTGTTTTATTTTATTTGTGCATGAATTTATCCTCAAACCCTTGAAAAGGAAACTTCTCGCACAACAACACTCAGATGAAATAAGTAAATGTCCACATATACAACATGTGAGATCGCTCCGAGACCAATTGAGGAGTGTTGACTGAATGATAACTAAGGGAGAAGATACTAAGAAAGTCAAAAATATCCAAACAAACCATATTGCTAACGAATGTTTGAAAATTTTCTCTCCTTAGCAGACTTACAGCTTGAATGAGGCCATCATCGATGTCATAAGCATTGAAATGTCTTAGGAGAAATTTATGGACTTATTATCCATTGCGTATCTAATATTAGATACAGATAATAAGTTAAAATAAATAATTTAAAATAAATAAGTTAAAATGAATAATAATATCAGAGGTAATATGGACGTGAAAGGTTTTCATATTAGGGCATCGCTGAAGATATCTGCTCAAAGGTGATATGGACATGGAAAAATATATTTTTGTGTGGGTAATTTGGTGGACTCGATACCCATGGCATACTTGAACTTAGTACGAGTAATCATGTTTGAAGATAAAACACTATCAGACGTGGTAGGCTTTCATATCGGGACCCATTGAATATATTTGCTCAGAGGTGATATGGACATAGCAAACTAATTCTGTCGGGATTAAGAAAACAATGCTGAGGTAATGTGGATATGACTGCTTTTTTTTCATTTTACTGGAAAATAAAGAGAGATAGTTCAGACGATATATGGACATGAACTATTATTAGAAATATCCTTCCCATACTGGAGAAGAAGTAGTCTTAGATACTTTCAATTCTAACCAGGAATTTAGAAATAGGACATCTTTAGAACGACTGGGTTATAAGAGTAAGGTAATTTGTTTAAGATAATTTTGCTTTGGGTGATCTCAACGAAAATGTTTTGTAAGATCTTGGGACTATTCCGCTGAAAATGTTTGAGGACATATTACCTTTGTCGCATTCAAAACTATTGAATACAGTAATAGTTTAAAGCGACAAAGAGTTTTAATGACTCTTTTGGAGATTATCATGGGAAGTGAAATTCTCTAACTAACCATACTGTGAGAGAGAAGTTTTGGAGTGGATTCATTATCCATAACGTATCCAAGACTCTTGAATACAGATAATAGATTTTATATACGATATTGGGGAATAAATGTTATACTGTACATTTATATTGCTAGGGATAGAGTGAAGTAGATACAAACACTGTGCATTTACGAATGACCTGCTGAGGATGAGAAGTACATGCCTAGCTTAGACATAGTACTTTTTGAGGAACTTTTCGTTGATTGGCATCATTAGCAAATCTTCGTTAGGCTTTATAAGCTGATATGCACTGTTGAAATAAACTGTTTCTACGATGAATGGGCCTTCCCATTTGGCTTGGAATTTTTTTTTACTTTTGTGTGTCATGACCATTGGCCTTCTCACTGTTAGGACAAGATCGCCGACTTGAAATATTTTTTATTTGACTTTTTTGTTGAAAGCTTTGGAGATACGTGCTTGATATAGCTCAATATGATGTTGCGCTTGCAAACGCTTCTCATCCAATGCTTCTAATTCTTGAAGTCGAAGACGATCATCATTTTCATTGGTTAGCTTATTAGCTAGAGCTATCCTGGGGGAAGGGATTTGGATCTCGAGAGGAAGAACTGCCTCGCACCAGTAGACCAGAGAATATTGAGTACAACCAATGGGAATTCGTACCATTGTTCGGTAAGCACATAAGTATTCTCCAAGATTCTCATTCCAATTATGCTTGTTGGATGAAACAATTTTTTTGAGGAGCTTGATTATAGTTTTGTTGAAGGCTACTGCTAAGCCATTGGCTACGGGATTATATGTTGTAGATGCCACATTCTGGATTCGATTCTTGTCACAAAACCTATAGAATGCTTAGATAGCAAACTAAGGTCCATTATCGTAGATTAACCTTCGGGAAACACCAAAATGATATATCACATGATGCTTGACAAAGCTAATCATATTAGATGTCTCCACTTTAATGAGTGGCACTGCTTCCGCCCATTTGGAGAAATAATCGGTTATTGCTAGAATGAACCGATAACCTCTAGATGAAGGTGGGCTAATAATGCCAATGATGTCCATTTCCCAATCTTCGAAAGGCGAAGATACACCTGTAGTATGTACGAGCTCTGACATCTAGTGTATGAAGTCGACATAAATTTGATAGGCTCTACACTTATGAGCATAATCTATAACATCTTGCACCATTATGGGCTAGTAATTGTAGGACAGTAAGACAACTCTAGAGGGGGGTGAATAGAGTACAGCCGAATAATATATCCAATTAAAAAATTGATGCGAAGTAAAGGCAACTACCAACTAAAAACAATAATATATGTATTTATGTAAAGCAAATATGTAAAGTAGTAGAGTTAAGATAAAGCAAACGCAAATACCGCAATATATAATATTATCCCTCGTGGAGGGTAGTCTAGTCCCGAGAACTCTTGCTCGCTGTTTTATCCACTATAATCACCAATAGTTAATCTTAAGCTTTGATCTGAATGCTTGCTGACTTCTTACACCCACAAGCTTTGGTACGAAGAGCTTGACGACTTTACAACTGGAGAAAAAATTTGAGAAACCAAGCTTTTACAACTCTGACAGATTTTTAACCGAGATCGCACTTAGAACTAGAAAGCTGGAGATTTGATCTTAGAGATAGAAAAGGTTAAGGCTGTGAGTATTGCTCACTAAAGTATATGAAGATTTACAGGAGATGAGTAAGTAAGAATGGGGAAATCCAAGTCTATTTATAGGCTATTCTGGGATAGAGTTCGGCCAAAATTCGTTATCCAAATATTCAAAAACTTAAATGTTGGAACCACAAAATCAGGGATTTAACAGTTAGCCAATTTCTGTTTATGGAAGATCGAGTTCGATCCAAGTTCAGTCAGAGACCGACTTTTTCCCGAGTTCGTTGGGCCTATTTTTAGATTGGTCTAAGTTTTGGTATGGGCTAGTTTTGGTTTGATTTGAGTGGGGTTATGGGTAGTCTAATGTGAGTGGAGTTTAGTATTTCTAATTTCCAAGTACGACTCGACTCAAATAAATTCGGGACTCAATAAAATATAAAATTACATATGGTGAAATAAATGATTTGACGCAATACAACCAACAATCGCCATTGCAGAAATAATATCGTTGAATTTTTCAAGTGAATTTAGTTGTATCATATTATGACATATTGAAACATGGTTTCGTTAATTATCAAAATTAAGTTGACTGAGACTGAATGGGCCAACAATCTCTTCCAATTTGAAAATTAAAAAACTATGAATGATACTACAAATCTTGGATGTGCACAGCTCCCCCGTAAGTTATGGAGAAATTTGACACAATAATGTTAAGTATCATGTTTTCTCCCTCTTTATCATTTGATCAAAATGGAATGCTCCTTTGAAATTGCTGGAAAGGTATGTTGACAAAGAAATAAGAGAGTGAAGCAACATAAAAAAATCCAACAACTATTATATCAAGTGTCGATAACATTGCATTTATTGAATTCAAATAAGTTGTTTCAAACCAAAAAAGCATACCTGGAGTCGAAAATATAGAAAAATAACTCAAAGTGATGTGAACTAAGAATATCATAGTAAAGCAATCTAAAATTGAGCTTTAAGATTCAAAATCCACTATAACATCTAGTAGTCATCCTCATTGTCATCTAGTTCAACTGATCTATTAGGGTCATAGAAAGCATCCTTTGATCGAAGTATCTCTGCACATATGGATCATCGATGCGATAGCCTGGTCAATTAAGATCTCTGTGCATCAAAAATAGTTCGGTTTGGTGCTGAGAAAGTCCATACTGAATATTTGTCAAGGTGTTACCAATAGCCTGAGTTTCAAGTGTCTAACGGTGATCAAAAGCACGATGTCTATCATTTAGAAAATAATTATGATCATCTTCCAGTTTGAAACGATCGTACAGCAGAACTAGGATGGATTCCAAGGTAGCAGGTGGTTCAGTAGCAGTTGGAGGTGATTGATCATGATGTGTGTTTGAGTTGGAGGAAGAGTTATCAGATAAAAGAATTGAGGGCTCAATCCTACGAACTAGATTATGATAAAGTGGTCATCTAGATAATTACATGTGTCAAGAGAAATGTTAAAGTAAGTAAAAATAGTTGGCAAGTATATGGCATAAATAATGGACGCTCTTTCTTGCGATATTGAACTATTTGAGATATGATAGCTTGTGAAAGATTGAATAGAATAGAAAAATGCAGATGATATAAGGCAGACATTTCTAAGTAAGTAACTTTATTAGTATAAGTTTTCTTAGGTAGAAATATTGAGAATATAACATGCTGTAGTTCAAAGAAATAGTTGTTCAGATATCAAGCATGGAATCTTCCAGGTGGAAAAATATGTGGGGCACAAAGTGAGTTTTTGAAGGTGTCGAGAGTCATATCGATTTCAAATTGAACTTGAGTTAGTTAACTAGGGGATCACCTTCAGTAGGTATACGTAATATTTTATCCAAGTCATTAGCATCAAATTTAATGTTGATATCGTATAATCTTTAATAAATGATGCCATTGTCATATGTTAAGTTACAATAAAACATGCGAACAACATTTAGATAAATACAATAATGAGTAGCAACAAGTTCTTCAAATTGAAAGTTTTTTGAAAACAGAAATATAGTCATGATAATGATTGAAATCAATAGGGTTGCCATAACAGATATCATGTTTAGAGAAATCACTAAACCATGCATTGGAGTTTTCTAGATTTCTGAAAAGAAAGCCATTAAAATTTTCAATATTTGGTATATTGGGATAGAATAAAAGATCATGGGAAAAGGAGGTTTCACCTAACTTTCTTTTCTTCGCAGATTTAAGAGCCACATATAAAAGAAAATTTAGATTATACCTCAAAAATAATTAAAAAGTTTGAAGAGATTGAATATCCTTGTGAAGGGAGGTTCACCACCTAGGATTTGGAGGAAATTAGGGTTTCTAGTTGAAAATGAGATGATTTTCGTGGGTCTGGAGGTAGATCACGAAAAATATTATATATATAGCAGCAAAAACCTAATTTATAAGTGGGGCCAAGTATATATCAATATTCTGAAAAATTGCGGACCGAGTTCGGTCCGAATTTGGTTCCTATTGAACCAGAATTCCAATATTAGCTTTAATCGATAATTATGATTTCTTGATTTGATATAATATCTGAAAGATAAGTGCTAAATGGGCTTTATCATATCATAAATATTTGTAAAGTTTGTATTATCTTGGAGTAGCTGTAGGGCCAGATCCCAGTTAGCGGTGGTCCGAAGATACTTAAGTACAAGTGTCGTTTAAGGTTATTTACACCTTATTGACATAATGGTCATTTCGACTTGTATCCAAAATTATCAAAACTTTGAAAAACTTTGATTGAATATGAATTTAAAGCAACTTATATTCTTATATTGTATCAGAATCTAGAAGTCCTAATTCTTGACAGATAAAGTTGAAACAATCTTCAGCTAAAAGTTTCGTAAAGATGTCTACTAATTGATGTTCAGTGTCAACAAACTCTAAGCATAAATCTCTTTGTTGTTGATAATCTCGTAGAAAACGATGTCTTATCTCTATGTGTTTAGTGCGTAAATGGCATATATGATTTTTAGTGAGATTAATAGTACTAGTGTTATGACAATATATTAGAATGTTCTTATAGTGTAGACTAAATTCTTCTAGGGTTTTCTTCATCCACAAAATATGTGCACAATAATGTCCTGCAGCGATATACTCAGTTTCAGTTGTTGATAATGTGACAAAATTTTGCTTCTTGCTAAACCATGAGACTAAAGACTTTCTTAGAAAATGACAAGTGTCGTTGGTAATTTTTAATCGACTTTGCATCCAGCCAAATCAGCATCTGAATTACCAATAAGGTCAAAGGACATGGTTCTGGGATATCATAAGCCTGCCGCCAAAGTTCCTTTAAGGAATCGTAGGATACGCTTAACTGCGCATAAATGTGATTCCTTAGGGTTAGCCTGATATCTAATACAAAGACATATAGAAAATATAATATATGGGCGACTAGTAGTTAGGTATAGTAAACAACCAATCATACCTCGATACTTACTTACGTTTGTAGGTTTACCACTATCATCAAGGTCAAGCTTTGTTGATGTAACCATTGGAGTTCCGATAGATTTAATATTATCCATGTCAAATTTTTTGAGCAAATCCTTCGTGTACTTAGCTTCATTAATAAAAATTCCCTATGAATCGTGTTTGATTTGCAATCCTAGGAAGAAGGTAAGTTCCCCCATCTTGCTTATCTCAAATTCACTCTGCATACACTTAGCAAACTCGTTACATAACATCTCATTAGCATATCCAAATATGATATCATCTACGTATATTTGCACTAATAAAAAAGAATCATCAGTAGAGTTTATAAACAAAGTTGTATCAACTTTTCCTTCTGAAAAACCATTCTCAAGTAGAAAGGAGTTAAGGGACTCATACCAAGCTCCTGGGGTTTGTTTGAGTCCATATAGAGCCTTTCGTAACTTGAAGACTTAATTTGGAAACTTAAAATCTTTAAATCTAGGAGGTTGAGCAACAAACACTTTTTCTTTTATAAAACCATTTAAAATACACTTTTGACATCTATTTGAAAAAGTTTAAAGTTATGAAAACTTGCAAAAGCATAAAGCATTTGAATGGATTCTAATATAGCAATAGGAGCATATGTCTCATCGTAGTCAATGCCATCCTCTTGGTTGTAACCTTAAGCTATGAGACGTGCTTTGTTATGTGTGACTCAACCATTTTCATTAATTTATTACTGAATACATATTTAGTACCAATGATTGGATAATCATTAGGTCTGGGAATAAGTTCCCAAACTTGATTACATTCAAATTGGTTGAGTTTCTCTTGCATAGCAGAAATCAAAAATTTACCAGAAAGAAGCTTTTCGTACATTCTTTGGTTCTATTTATGAAATAAAAGCAACATTTACAATGATATCTCTACTTGCAGAACATGTACTTACACCTTTTGATACATCATATATTACCAAGTCTTCAGGATGATCTATAGAGAATCTCAATCTCTTGGGCAGACTTTCCAGATAACTTGTGCCAGTTGTATCTTCAGGATCCTTGTTGGATGTAGGTCTAATGTCTTCCTCATCACTGTTGTTTGGCGCTTGATTATTGAGTTCATCAAATGTGACATTGATTGATTCTTTAATAGTCAGTGATTGCTTGTTGAATATTCGATACCCTTTTTTTTGGCAGCATAACCTAGAAAGATATATTCATCTTCCTTAGAGTTAAACTTTTCTAGGTTATCCTTAGTATTGATAATAAAATATTTACAGGCAAAAACTTTAAAATAGCTAATAGTAGAAATTCTATCAAACCAAAGTTCATAGGGATTTTTCTTTGATATAGGTTGAATAAGAACCCTATTCAAAACATGGAATGTTGTATTTACAACTTTATCCCAAAATATTTTGAAAGATTATACTGATTTAATATGACTATAGCCATATCGCTAAGAGTTTTGTTCTTTCGCTCCACGACACCATTTTGCTAAGAAGTTCTAGGATAGGAGAATTTATAAGAAAAATTATTTGAATCACAAAAACTTTTGAAATCACCATTTTTGAATTCGCCTCCATGATCACTTCACATGCGAGTAATCATGAAACCTTTTTCATTTTGAACCATTTTACAAAAAGTAACAAATTCAGAAAATGTCTCATTTTTTTGTAAGAAAGTAAACCCATGTATATCTTGAATAGTCATCAACAATTATATATGCATAAAATTACCGCCAAGACTGGTGATTCTACTATGTACAAATAAATCCATATGCAATAGTTGTAGTGGTTTAGAGGTATTTATAACGGTTATTGACTTAAAAGAAGATTTATTAACTTTATTCTTTTTTTAAGTGATCAGCACATACCATATCCTTCTTGAAAGTAATCTCCGATAAGCCTCTTACCATCTTCTTTATGGATAGTCTTACAATAGAATCCATATTTGTATGTCATTACCATTACCAATGATATATCCTTTGAGATTATTACCGAAGGAGACGTATCATTCTTTTTTCATTGATAGCATTGCAAGAGGTTAGCATCACCAGTCATATGTCGTGAGTAACCACTATTGAGAATCCACTTGCTTTTAGCATGAGAAGGTTGGTCTACCTATAAAAAAGGTTATAGATGTAACCCTTGGTGCCCATTTTCTTGTGGATCTAGATGCGTTAGTCTTCGGTACGCATATACATTCATATCTACTAACTTTCTGGTTCTACAAAATCTAGATATATGCCCTCTCTTACCATACTAATGATATATAACACTATTATTGATGCTTGGTATAGTATGATAGATATGAGTGTGTGAAGCAGTACTTTGTGTTCTACGTAGATATTTATAGTAGAATGCATGATTGTGTGAAGTAGTATATTGTGTTCTACGCGCATAATTGTTTAAAGCATTTGGTTTGCTTGCAGATATATTGTTGTGTGTGATCTTTTGTTCAGCTACGTGTCTGGTGTTAGACTGGGTTGTGGATTGTTCAACCTTTTTTTCCAATCTAACCTCTAAGCTTTTAGAGGTAGCATAAACTTCATCATATTTAATAGTTATTAATGCAACTATTCTATGAGCAATAATGGAATATTTCTTCTTTTCTGATTCGAGTTCCTCATTAAGTTGTAGCCCACGGGTTCTTCATCATAGTTATCATTTTACTCCTTCTTTTATTTCTTGAACTTTAGAAACTTCTCAAAGTTTCTGGTGATCAAGGCAACTTCTTCTTCTTAAGATTCATCGTCTTCGGAGTCATAGTTTGAGACCTTCTTGTAATATACCTTGAATGTAATCATCTTCTCATTTGGTGTGAGATCTTCGAAGTCCTTGAGATCTAGCTCGTGAGTCATTAGCTTGCCCATGAGCGTCTCGAGGGTCATCATGGTAAGATCATTTCCTTCAATGATTGTAGTGGTCTTAAAATTCTAATTCTTGGTGAGTCCTCTGAGTACCTTACGAATCTTATCATAATTTCTATACTCCTTACCAAGAGAGGATAGAGGATTGATGATGTCAAAAAATCTTATGAACATCTGAGTGATCGTCTCACTTTGCTTCATCTTGGATGCTTCATATTCCTGCCTCAGTTGACTTATCTTTGATTCATTCACTTTTGATATTCCTTTATGAGTGACCTTAAGAAGTTTCCAAACTTTTTGTGAAGTAACAGAAGTGGAGACTCTGTTAAACTGAGTTCTGTCTACAGCAAAAAATAGAGCGTTAATAGCTTTAGCATCGAGACTAGCTTATTTCTTCTCTGTGTCTATGTATTTATTATGGGGCTTATCAATAAGGTTTCCATCTACGGCTATACTAGGTGGCTTCTTGTATCCATCTATTACAACAGACCATAAATCAAAATTAAAAGACTTGAGATAAATGCTCATACGTGTCTTCTAATACATATAGTTGGTTCTATCAAATCGAGGTGGCCTATTTTTGGACTGTCCTTCACCATTGTTGCTAAGAATAGATCTAACAGTAGTTATAAATCTCTTAGGAGGTTAATCCGGTAATAAGAAAACTCGCTCTGATACCAATTCTAGGACCATAAGAAACTCTAGAGTTGAGGGGGGGGGGGTGAATATAGTGCAGCAGAATAATCTATCTAATTAAAAAATTAATGCGAAGTAAAGACAACTACAAACTAACAACAATAACGTATGTATGTAAGGCAGATATGTAAATTAGTAGAGTTAAGAGAAAGCAAACGTAAATGCCACAATATATATTGGTATCCCTCGTGGAGGGCAGTCTAGTCCCGAGAACTCTTGCTCGGAGTTGTATCCACTATAATCACCATAGTGGTCCAATAATTGTAGGACCATAAGACAACTCTAGAGGGGGGTAAATAGAGTGTAGCAAAATAATCTATCCAATTAAAAAAAGATGCAAAGTAAAGGCATCTACCAACTAACAACAATAATATATGTATGTAAGGCAGATATATAAACCAGTAAAGTTAAGAGAAAACAAACGCAAATACCGTGATATATACTGGTATCCCTCATGGAGGGCAGTCCTGTCCCGAGAACTCTTGCTCGAAGTTCTATCCACTACAATCACCAATAGTGAATCACAAGCTTTGATCCGAAGGCTTGCTGACTTCTTACACCCATAAGCTTTGGTACGAAGAGCTTGATGACTTCACAACTGGAGAGGAAACTTGAGAAACCAATCTTTTACAACTCTAACAGACTTCTAACCGTGATCACTTGGAACTAGAAGGAAAAAGAGTTAATCTTGGAGATGGAGAAGGTTAGGGTTCTGAGTATTGCTCACTAAAGGATAAGAAGATTGAGAGGAGATGAGTGAGTAAGAATGGGGAAATCCAAGTCTATTTATAGGCTATTCTGGGACAAAGTTTGGCCAGAATTTAGTACCTAAATATTCAAAAACTTGAACGTTGGAACCACAAAATCAGGGATTTAACAGCTAGCAAAATTTATGTTTATGGTAGACCGAGTTCGATCAGAGATCGAGTTTGGCCCGAGTTCGGTAGGCCTATTTACAGAATGGTCTAAGTTTGGTATAGGCTAATTTTGGTTTGATTTGAGTGGGGTTATGGATAGACTAATGTGAGTGGACTTGAGTATTTCTTGTTTCCAAGTATGACTCGACTCACATATGTCCTAGACTCAATAAAATATAAAATTACATATGATAAAATAAATGACTTGACGTAATACAACCAACAATCGCCATTGTAGAAACAACATCGTTGAAGTCTTCAGTTGTATCATATTATAACATATCAAAATATGGTTTAGTTAACTATCAAAATCAAGTTGACTGAGATATAATAGACCAACAGTAATAACCCATCCTTCTGAGTCTGTCCTGTAATTTAGGGCCTGGTTGATGTACCCCACAAGTGTCGTCGTGAGCTTCACGAAGCACCTATCTTGCTTCAATATCTGAAATGCATCGCTGCAGGAGCCCATCATATGACCGACGATATACCATTTTAGATGCTGCATGATAATAAAACTGAAAATAGCGTCTTTTAACAAAGGTAGCCTCTTTCGGGTCGTCTGAAAGAATTCCATAGCCTGCATAGTCTATGAATGAAAACCTTTTGTCTTCAGAATTAGGAATTGACTTCACTTCAAAGTTTTGTTTAATTTTCAGATTATTCTTGGCACAAAATAACTCTCCGCCCGTCATTGTGATCGAGTTTATCTTTTCAACGGAATAGCCAATGAAGCTGCTAACCCACTGAGAGCATCTGCTTCCATATTTTGTAGTCGAGGCACATACTCAATAAAAAACCCAATGAAGGTTGAAGCTAACTCAATCTTATCCTGATGATAGGGGATAAGGTCTTCATGACAAACTTAATATTCTCCTCTAACCTGATTGATTATCAGCTTAGAGTCTCTATATGCTTTAAGATATTCGACATCCAATTGTTTAGCTAACTGGAGACCAATGAGCAAAGCATTATATTCAGCTACATTATTGGAACAAGGTTCTCTGAGAGAATATGCGCGGTGTATCAACAGCTTGTCAGAAGAAACGAGGACTATCCTTATACCAGCAATGATATTGCCTTTAGGACTGATTCTTAATGCGTCATCGAAGAATAATTGTCAAGTATCTTCTCATATTGCCATATTATAATCTAATAATTCGTATGGAATATTGTCATAAAGTTTTAACATTTCTGGCACTGGGTGAGCTGCTAAGAAATCAGACAAGGCTTGGCCTTTTACTGTCGTTTGTGGGACATATACTATGTCGTAAGGCGATAGTAGCATTGTCCATGTAGCTAGGCGAGAGTTGCGTGTACTTGGTTTAGTCATCAGCACCCGGAGGGGGTTTACTCTTGATATAACATGAATAGTTTGGTCGGTCACATAATAACGTATCTTTTGAATAGCGACTATATTGATGGAGTTGCATTTTCTGGATGATGTTTTTGACAGGCCGACTATATTGATGGAGTTGTATTTTCCTCGTGTCTTTATCCGAGTCATCAAAATGTGTGATCTTCTTAATCCTAGATTTGCTGAAAAGTATTTGATGTTGTAAATTCTGTCTTGCTGGAACTATAAAACATGTACCATCAGATAAACTATATGAGGTACTTGTCCGAAATGGTAGTGCCACCGATATGGATAGAGGTTCATAAGCATACATGGCTTCTAAGAACTCCCTAAAAATAGAGTCAACATCAGTGTAGTGTGAAGGGGTATCATCTTTATTTATAAAATGCAGAATCTCCTCCTCCTCTATAAAGTCAGAAAGAGGCTCAGCTTTAATAGTAGGCTTAGTAAGGGTAATAACTAGAGTCTGTGCTGGAACAGGGTTCTTGTTGAGATTCAGATTGATAACCAGTAGAGGATCTGTCTTCTTAGTAACGTCTATCATAAAGGGTGTCTTTGCTTTTTCCTCGCATGTTGACTTGCAGATATTAATAACAAGAGGCTGTGGAGGTGATGGTTCTTTTGCCTTTTCCTCATGCTTTGACTTTCGGAGGTGGATAACAAGAGGTTCTGGCAGACTCTGACGGGTGACACTTCCTTTAACCTGGATCATGAGAGGTTCCTCACGTGGATTTGTTCGACCTTATTAGCGGCCTCATTGGCATCTTCCTCCAAGTACTCTGGTATGTATAGAATAGAGTCAGAGTAATATGCCTAAACACACTTAAATGGGCTGATGTCCATGAACTCTGTCATGATGTCTCCCTGATTGTCCATATATTTAAAATATTGGTGCAGGGTGGAAGGCACAATCTTGTTCTTATATATCCATGGGCGCCTGAGCAAGATATTGTAGGATACTTCCGAGTCGATCACATAGTATATGACCTCAGTCCGAAGGTCGCCTATCTAAATTTTTAGGCATATCTTCCTAAGAGGATGACTTCTTACAATATTGAAGCCCAAGATTGTGGTATTCGTAGTTGACAGGTTGTGTGTCAAAATCTTCAGAGCTCGCAGCAGGCTCTTGGAAATAATACTGAGTGGCGAGCCTGGATCGATGTAGAACCGATTCACCTTGATGGAACCAATATAACCAATGTAGTACATTGGCCTGTCATGGTGGTTGTCCTTCATTAGCATACCGTCTTGTGTGAAAGTGATATTAGGAATCTTCTCTATCATACTGTGATAATGAGGGCATGCCACAGGTTTCTCATCCAGAGACTTGAGCTAGGTTAGATATGAATCAGTTTGTGTCAGTGCCTCGCTCAATGCATCACGGGTTTCCTTCGAGAGCCAAAGTAACTCAAAGATGAAAAGCTGAGCCGAGGTATTGGCAAGTTGTGCCACTATATCAAAATTGTATGGCATGTCAAGTTCTTGAGGTGGATTCTTCTTCAAAGACTTGTTAAAACATACTTCCTTCTTCTTAGCTTTCTCTTCTGCAGTAGGCTTCGATAGTTCTACTTTAACAATGGCTAGAGAAACATGAGTTGAAGAGGTGGGAGGAGCATCCTCCTGGGACTGCTCATATATCTTCAAATAGTTCTTGCCGGATCTAGTTTCTTCGGTCATTACCTCTTTAGGTACTGGAGAGAGAAGGACCATATGACAGGACTTGACCTTCATCTTGGTACGACTTCTTTTATCTCTGTTTGAATGATTATGCGTGCTAGTATTCTCATATCCATGCCCACTGTGGGACCTTCCAGGATAACCCTACGGTTGTAAAGGAATGCGGTGTCCTTGCCAAAGTTCAGACCTTCTACTTTCTGGAAGTTATACCCCCATTGTTTGTATGAGACGAATTGACTACTAACTATAGTGATGGAACTGAGGTCCTTCTTCATTGTTCACTTCGGGTGTTGACGATGATTCGGTCGATGAGGAAGGAGAAGACTTGTGCAAGTGGACAATAGACCAATTTTCTTTATTTTGGCTCATATTAAAGATATATTGTGCCCTCTATAAAAGAACACTACCCAATGAACACCATTGTTGGTGAGTCATGCGAGGCTTGCTTGAAGAGGATCTTGGAGATTGATCTAGATCTTGGAGTCCACATTCAAGGAGAGTACTATCTTTTGACTGATTTTGATCTTCGTTTGAGTTATGCTCCAGAGAAATCATATTGCATGATCTACTTTTCTGGGACTTCTTCTTAGAACTTAAAGACGCTGCTTCTTATTCCATACCTTGAAGCAGGTTAGGATAAAACCACATGACTTCACCCCATTGAGTGGTAAGAGGCACCAGTCCTTCGGCTTGACCGCGAGCTGGTGGGAGGTTGACAATCTCTATTGTAGCTCTTGGTATCGGCACAACACCATCTGAAAGTTCCTGCACTGGAAAGTCTTTGAACTGAAGATATACTAAATTGGCGATGATCGCCTCTCATCATTGTGAAGTATGATCGCCTAGGAGTCTATCAGCTGTTGTATTTTCCTATTCAATATGTATCACGCTTTTATTGGGTGGTATATGTATTGGTGGTACAGGCAATTTCTTTGGATCATCCGTCTTGTTAGCTTCATTTTATCGTCTAATGTCATACAATTGCATCTTGTGGCTTTTTATCAGACAATCGAAGATACTAATGATGTCATCTTCATCGAAGGAGTACTCTTCCGTGGCATTGGAGGATTCTGGAGCCTTCTGGTTTGGCGAGAAGGAAGGTCTCTAAGACACATTCACCGCAAAGGACTTTTTTCCCTTGTTGTTGTGGTTATTATTGAGGCTGAAGGGTCGCTTACCTTTATCTTCAGAACCAGGTATTTTGATACCCAATAAGACAAAGTTGACATCTTTTGTATTATGTTCTGCTACATCGATGTTCATAATGAATGATGTCCAATCTTCGAATTAAGCTGTGTCCATACAAAACTTCAATCCTAGCAACATATTTTTCCTGCAGATGACCAAAAGTGCAGACTCAGGAATTCTTGGAGGCATCTTTAGAGTGGTTTGTCGAAAGCGTTCTATAAAGTCACGAGCATATTCTTTCTCTCTGTGCTTAGTATCAATAAGTGAGGACATAGTCATGTCCATTCATCCATCATAGAATCGAGAAAGGAAGAGACGTCGTAGGTCTTCAAATGAGGAAAAGCTGTCACGATCCGTACCCAAATATTAGGCATGAGTCGTGGGTACGTCCAGCTTACACCACAATATCGGTGGTAAAATGCTTCCTAGGTCAACAATACTATCTATCAATCTCAGAAAATAATATAATCATAACCTGCCAATGATATCTAAACTCCATAAGGAGGACAAGATGATAATATAATATAATAATACTCAATCATAATAATCTATAAGGAAGATGATGGCATGGCATGATATAAAGCAAAAGAAGTCTTAAAGTCACAAGTCTAAAATAGGTCACAATAACGTCCTCAAGTCTAATTAGTCTAACAATACCAACATAAGTCTAGGAATTAAAATAATAGCATCTCAATAATCTAAGATGTTGGAGACAAATCTAGTACAAAACTCTATAATAATACTATGCTAGATAAAACTCAGTCTCTCGGGAACTCTACAAGGTAGTACTCAAGTCCAACAGAATAGTCTCCACTATGGCACCTCCGGCTTAACTCCTAAAAATGTTATCCAGTCAGGATTGGAACGAAGCACACAAACTAACATCAGTTCCATTTAAATTGACAAAGACTATAAAATAGTAAAGTAATGGAAACACATGATGAGGAGTAATAATAGAATCATAAGGAACATGTAAGATAGATATCATATCACAGGAAGGTAATGAACAGTAAGTAAACAAGTATATGGCAGTATTATCAGGTAATAACTGAAATAGAGGAATAAAGTAACTAGCTAGGTATTTTAAAATACTAGTTCATTATTTGATCGGCTTGGGACAAGTGTCATGGGTCAGCCATATATGATTGGCTATGCACAGGGGTATATATAGGGTCAGGAACAACCATATATGGGGATCTATTCACATGTATATAAGATCAGGTTACACCCTACACAAGGTATTGGGTGGGCTATGCACAGGTTTTGGTGTATGATCACATAACCAACTAATATCTCCTCGTCCCGACTAATACAATGGATCCAAATTACGAGTTCTTCTAACACAGATCCTGCATACTAGTCTATGTACCATCATGTCAGAAATCAAGTATAACACTACAAGTACATGTATCATAGTAATTAAAAAAAAAACTGTCAGAGAATGTATTCGCTTAAGGTCCTGAGCAATGAATACCAAACAGTGCTAGAACTGAAGTCCAAGTTCTCTATATATATAAGATCTCATGTTAATGGGTGATATAAAATGATAAACATGTATAATTAGCTCTAAGCTCGATTTTAAGGTCAATTCTAGGTAATACTCGCTAACACTAGTCAATACTAGGCAATACTATATATATATATATATATATGTTATATGAATATACTAGTACTAATACCTAGCTCATACCCCCATATTTAGATAATATCTTAGTCTCAATACCTAACCTTGCTAATACCCTAGTTAGATCTCAATACTTTACCCATCTCTCAATAGTATCACATTGATACACTCTAACTTAGATAACTTGATACTCTACTGACTGCACCTAATTAACTACTACACTTACTCATCCATGTCTGCTGCCCAAAAACCACAACACTAATAACTGAACACCAAATTGAATATAGTGTTCCCTTCTAATATCAGAACACATGTGCATCTACACATACTACATCAAACCTGGTATCAGATCTCATACCCAAACCCTCAATACATCTAATCTACCTACTGCAAACTAGCTAATCTGCACATGGCTCTCACTGATGATGTGTCCCACTGGACCCAGGACATAATCTACCCACTGCAAAATGAGTACACACCCTATACAGACGTGGAAACTCATCCCACACTAAATCCTTATTAGGATACTAACCTTACGCCTAAACCTCCTTTCACACCTATCCAATATGGTATCAGTCCTTCTTGATACCAACTAAACTCACTTCTAATACCTGAGCTTTAGCTCCAGTACGAACTCTTCTACACTTACCTGGGAACACTACAACATTGCTAACCCCTATGAGACCCGACTCACTATTTTATTATTATTCTATTTTATTTGGTATATGTGTGTTATAGCTGTATATTGCTTTTCGTGTAATTTATGGATTTTTGTAGCCGCTTTCATGTAATTTCTAGAATTATGAATAGTGCTAGTCACTATTTGATATATATAGCATTCTCTTTCTCTCTACTCCTCATTCTTCTTTATTTCCATCTCTTTCTTCATTTTTCTTCTCCCACTCCCTCTCCTCTTCTTTATTTCCATCTCTTTCTAGAATTATGAATTAGTAAGCTTGCCTTGGGTAGTAGTGGTAGTAGTTTAGTAGTAGATTTATGCAAGTACATCTTACCAAGGAGGAAGAACTTGCTATATTGCATTTATTTAGTTTTCTTACATTTTATTACTTTATATTGTTCTCTATGAGTTTCTCTACATGTTTAATTCATGGTAATTTTGGTTTTGATGCCTTGGTTGGAGTAGATCTAAGTTTCTGGTTTGTAGCTTCCATGAATTTACTTGGTTTTGATCTCTTAAAGCTTGATATTTTCCCAAAGTAGTGGTTCCATGTTAAGGGGCACTTGATTTTATGCGATTTTGAACTTTACTTTACTATATTTGGACTTAAAATGAGGATTTCATAGAGAATACAAGTTTTCAGACTTTGAGCTTTTCCATGGCAGACTTGCAGTTTTTGGGACGATGGGACTTCATGCACCCAGCACCTATGCGGTAGAGAGTGCCATGCGACACAAAACTCTTTGTCGCATATCCTTGCAGCATGTGCCTAAATTGTTAGGCGCATGACTGAATCTACACTTGAGTTTTTGAAACAAAGTGCTTGAAAAAGATAAGTGGCAGAAACTCTTTTTGTTGACTCACTGGGCGCATAAAGGTATCCATGAGGCCAAAGACTCATGTGCCTCTTCCTTGATTGGATGCATGACTAAACCGATCTTAGCACGACTTTTCTTGATTTTGTTTTTTCCTCTGACTCCCTGTCTTGGCTAGTCACATCGATCATTTCTCTGATACAGTTAGTCACATTAGTCAATTCCCTGACTTTGCATTTATTGTCCTTCGTTCGGCACCTTAACCGAGGAGTGGATCTTGCATCTCTCATACGGCCAGCTTACCCCATACGCCTATCATTCTTATGCGACCTCAATTCCATGCACCTGTTGTGATCCATGCGCGAGACTTGGTTATATGGCCATTTATATGTGCCTGCTTATCTCATGCTCCTATGGCACTTGTAGTAGTTTAACTTCATTTAAATATATTTCTTGTTTAGCCTATTATGCTTGATTCTTATGCATGCAATCTTTCTCTAAACTTCTTATAACCTGATTGTGATAACCTGCCAGAACCTAGAATTTCCTAAACATAGATTGTATTGACACTATTAATCTGAATACCCAACACCTGACATGTACTGATTCCTAATAGTGGCTCAGCGAAGTACACTCTTGACATGATAGAATTGAACATGGATTGTATTGACACTGTTAATGTTGAACTCCCGATACCAGACTTGCCATGATAATAGCTCATCGTATCGAGTTAACCTGACATGTACCAATACTCCTGATAGTCGCTCGACGAAGAACACTCCCGATATGCTAGAATTTCCTAAACTGAAATGCTTGAACTGATAAGATAAATTTTTGTGGTTGATTTGCTTTCTCTTGTCCTGAATGTACTTGTCAAGTTACTGTCATGTCCTGTATCATGTATAAGGCAAATTCCTGAGCACCACGGTCAGGAATTCTTAATAACTTGCCCGGGATAACAACTAGAATAATGTATTAAAAGCATCCAGAGAGATTTTTTTGCTATATGCAATCCTGGTATCCCAGCGACACCTGATGGATTTGGATCTCTCCGTTGTGAGGGGCACACTTCCAACACACTTTCGAGTATTGCATATTCCTATAAATTACTATACCTGATATAATCTATTCTTTGTATCCTTACGCCTGGATAAGCCAGATATTTTGTAGGGCATGTGGCTGTATGGAATCTCAAAATAGCATATGTTAGTAAATAGGACTGTGATAACCCCACTACTAGAAAAAGTAGGATTAGGGACGTATTTTAGCGACTCCAAGTAAAAACGTCGTTAAATTAGCGACTCCATAAAAAATGTTGCTAGACGTCGCTAAATGGCGACATTTAGCGACGTTTAGCGACTTTTATTAAGATTTTAAAAGATTAGTCGCTATAAGTTCAATTAAGGTCGCTAAATATCGCTAATATATCTGATTTAGTGACGTTTAGCGTCGTAATTAGTGACGTATATATCAAAAATATTTAGCAACGTGTTTAGCGACGTCTTTGACGTCGCTAAATTTTATTTTAGCGACGTTTTTATTTGACGTCGCTAAACGTCGCTAAATTTTGGTTAATTAGGGCTCAGTTTTTTTTCCCTATCTGTCAAAAATTTTGAAAGTTTTCGATTTCCCCCGCCCCCCCTCTCCGGCGACCGGCTCTCTACGGCTGCGGCTACTCCGGCACCCCCTCCTCCTCCTCGAGCTCTAGGTAATCTCTCTCTCTCTCTCTCTCTCTCATGTGACACTGACACAACACACACTTGACAGACATGACACACGCACACAGACACGACACATGCATACAGATACTGACAGACACACACGACACACACACACACACACACACACACACACACACACTCACACTCACACAGACACTGACCCTGACACTGACACAGGTACGACACACACACACACACACAATATTCTATCTTCACTATGGATGTTTCTTCCTAGTTTGTCTTGTGCAGAGGAGCATTGCACTTGTATGCACTGAGCATCTATGTCTCTCTCCCCCCACAGGCCTTGCTACTATGTCCTCCATATTTTACTTACTATGATGATCCCACTCTGCCTCTATAAGAAGTAGAGACCCTTCATGATGTACAGTTACTTTAGTACCTTATAAATTTCCTACAGTACAGCCTAGCTTTATTGAATTGCAAGAATTATCTGCTTCAGGGGATCTGGATCCTGATTCAATTATCAGGTTCTTCAGGGGATCAAGGAGAAGAAACCATTGGAGTTTGCACAGTTCCTACTTTAGTAATGGGTGTAGCAGGAATTAGTTATGGAATTCAAGAATTATTCTAGATTTAGCTTATAATTCCTCAATTCCTGAATTCTCCGGTCTAGATGGTTCCTCTGTATATTTATAGAACAATGCAGCAGGAATTAGTTGTGGAAATTCTAGATTTAGCTTATGATTCCTCAATTCCTGAATTCTCCTGTCTAGATGATGCCTTTGTATTTATAGAACAACTATATTGATAACTGGTAAATACAATAACTATATTGATAACTAGTTGCTCTATATGAGCTTTGGGGCTGGGCTTCGAGGGATGCACTATGTAGCAAAAGACGCCATTGGCAACTCTTATAAGCCAAGGCTTAACATAAGATCTAATCCATTTTATGTCTGTGTGTGTGGGCCTGGGCTTCGAGGGATGCACTATATAGCAAAAGACGCCATTGGCAACTCTTGTAAGCCTAGGCTTAACATAAGATCTAATCCATTTTTATGTGTGTGTGTGTGTGTCTGTTTGCTTCCAACTCACAACTTACTAGGATACTATGAGCCATATATCTATACTACTTTATAATAAGAAAACTGAGACTTCATAGTGGATTTTTTTTCCAAAAAAGTTTTTACTAATTAAAATTGTTCATTCAATTTAATATGGGAAGTTAAGTAATTACGCATAGAAAAAATATTAAAAAACTAAGAGACTTGGCCTATTTTCAAGTAGTAAAAAAAACTATTTTTTGCTTTTACCAATAGTATAAAATATTAAAAAACTAAGAGACTTGGCCTCTTTTCAGTTATTTTGAATATTGCTTATTTTAGACTTTGATAAATGAATGTATGTATTATATCAGTTATGATTTTTATAGTACGGTTAAGTTATGAAGTTAGGTGATAAACCACTGTATATAATGATTTATATGATATATACTATCATTTTTGCATAAGTATCTAGAAATGGGTATGAATTACTATCTGCGTCATCGTTCGTGGATGTACAACCGTCATCCTGATGACATGTGCGGTGTGCGGGATGAATTCATTGAGGGTGTACAATAGTTCCTGCAGTTCGCCAAGGCGTTCCCTCAGTACATGGACGGTACCAAAATTAAGTGTCCGTGTGTAAGATGTCACAACAGGAAATATCATCCAGAAGTGGAAGTTACATATCATTTATACTCGAAGGGCTTCACGCTGAATTACTATCAGTGGACCGCACACGGAGAACTTGTATCTCTAGCATCGGAGTCGGAGCCCTATGTGGAGCCGTATATGGATGTCCACGACCACGATGCTTACGACAACGGGTTGGTGAACATGGTTTATGATACGGTGGGGCCAAGTTTCAATCCGGACAATTATGATACGGCGGGACCTAGTTTCAATCCGGACAATTATGATGCAGCTGAGGAGGCATCAAATGCCGATGCTGCAAAGTTTATGGAGTTGCTGGAGAATGCAAGGACTCTACTATATCTTGGTTGTGAGGATCATTCACCGTTGGAGGTGGTTACAAGATTATTGAGCATCAAGTCCGATTTTAATATGTCGCAAGAATGCTATAATCAACTGATCGATTTGATTATAGAGATCTTGCCCGAGGGTGCAAAGTTGCCTAAAGACTTCTATCGATCTAAGAGGATGGTGAGATCGCTTTGGATGTGATACGAGAAAATTGATGCATGTTGCAACGGGTGCATGTTGTACTACAAAGACGACAAGGATCAAGATACGTGCAGATTCTGTGGTGCTGATCGCTACAAGGCCACTGTTAGAGGAAATTCAGTCGGTGCAAGGAAGCCTACCGATTCGATGCACTACTTGCCTTTTACGTCGTGGTTGCAGCGGTTATTTATGGTTAAGGAGACTGCGGAAAACATGAGTTGGCACAGGCGAAAATAGATCGAAGGAGTATTGGATCATCCATCCGATGGAGAAGCATGGAAGCACTTTGATCGAGAGTATCCATATTTTGCCGAAGATCCGCGTAATGTCAGATTGGGGCTCTTCTCTGACGGTTTTACCCCATTCGGACTTTCGGGCTCCCAGTATTCGTGTTGGCCTGTGATCGTCACTCCGTACAATCTACCGCCTTGGATGTGCATGAAGACTCCGTATATGTTCCTAACCGTTATTATCCCGGGTCCGAACAATCCGAAGAGGAATATCGATGAGTATTTACAGCCTTTGATAGATGAGTTGAATCAGATGTGGGAAGTAGGTGCCAACACGTACGATGTTTCTACAAAGTAGAATTTTCAGATGAGGGCAGCACTTATGTGGACCATCAACGACTTTCCGGCCTATGGAATATTATTGGGATGGAGCACCCATGGTCGTCTCTCATGTCCGTATTGCATGAACCATACTCAGGCTTTCTGTTTGAAATACGGAGGCAAATCGTGCTTCTTCGATTGTCATCGATAATTTTTGCCGAAGGATCCGTACCTGAGGAACCGGAATACTTTTCGTGTGGGAGTTGTGGAGTAGGCCAATCCACCGCCAAGGTGGCCCGGATGTACGATATGAAAAAAGGTAAAAGATTTACCAAGTGCTATCGAAGAGCCTGCTAAGGGGTACAAGTGTGACGGATTTGGTCGCACCCATAACTGGACGAAGAGGAGTATATTCTGGGATCTGCCATATTGGAGCACCAATCTGATCAGACATAACCTTGATGTCATGCATATCGAGAAGAATGTGTTTGATAACATAATTAATATTGTAATGGAGGTAAAGGGGAAGACGAAAGATAATTCGAAGGCCAGGTTGGACTTAGAAGAAATATATAGACATCCTACATTGCATTTGATAGAGGAGGGGAATGGAAAGTTAAAGCAACCTAAGTCAGTTTTCTCACTGGAGAAAGCGGATAAAGGTAGACTTTGTAGGTGGATTCAGGGTCTAAAGTTTCCAGACGGGTACGTGTCAAACTTGAGAAGATGCGTCGACCTCATGGAGAACAAACTGGTGGGTATGAAGAGCCACGATTGTCACGTATTCATGGAGAGGTTAATTTCGATTGTATTTTGGGAATTCTTATCGCAGGTCATTTGGGACCCATTGACAGAGCTGAGCATATTCTTTAGAGATCTTTGTTGTACTAAGTTGCTCGTCGATCGTCTAAAAAAGCAAGAGAAGGATATTACGGTAACACTATGTAAGCTCGAGAAGGTGTTTCCTCCTGGATTCTTCGACTCTATGGAGCATTTGCCAATTTATCTTTCCTATGAGGCATGTGTTGGTGGTCCTGTCGGTTATCGGTGGATGTACCCCCTTCGAGCGGCATCTGAATCACCTAAAGAGAAAGGTGAAAAATATGGCACGGGTTGAGGGCTCTATTTATGAAGCTTATGTTCTTGTGGAGATTACAAACTTTTGTTCGACGTATTTCAAACCGCATGTTGCTACTAATAGGATAAAAGCTCCAAAAAACGACGACGCATATCAGGAATCTAATGATGCAATACTCAAAGTATTCAATGCGTTCGAAAAGCCTTCGGGAAAAATGAAGAAGAGATATTTGAATGACGATGAGCTAAGGGCTGCTCAATTCTATATATTACTCAATTGCGATGAGGATGAAGTGGAGAAGTTAGAGGGGTAAGTAATTAATACGTCCACGTTTACATCATCTCAATGTAATTGTATAAGATACTATTATGCTACTAATCAGCAGTTGCTTTATTATTTTTCAGCACATATAATGATGAGTTGAGGTCGGTTAGACCTTACATAACAGACGAAGAAGTAGAACAAGATATGAGATATCATTTTCCTTCTTGGTTGAGCGCATATGTAAGATGCTTGGTAATTACTTTTTATTTCTGCACTTGCAAAACAAATAACTTACTATCGCTACTTTGGTATTTAGGTCGATCGTCTAATAACACCTGAGACTGAATCTATTAGAACTCTAGCCAAGGGACCAATTACTACCGTAAAAATATGGCCAAGTTTCTGTGTGAATGGGTTCAGGTTCAAGTCAACAAATGCTCCTATCAGAGACAGCTTTCTGGATCTTGATTCCACGAAAAACAGTTATTTGTGTATCAAATCTTCGAACTACAAAGACGTCAATCCGAGCAATAATTTTTTTGGCATCTTACGAGAGATTGTGGTATTGAGATATAATTATGGCACAGAACCTGCTAATATCGTGCTATTCAGGTGTGAATGGTTCAATCCGATTCGAGATCAAGGTTGGAAAATTGACAAGCATGGCCTTGTGGATATAAACTACAAGCGTAGATATCAAGGCTACGAACCATTTGTCCTATCAAGTCAGGCTCAGCTCGTGTACTTCACAACTTATCCTAGACGGGGGACAGCGAGGTCGCATTGGTGGGCAGTATGCAAGACTAAAGCTAGAAATACCTTTGACATTGACGAAATAGCTTATCAGGAGGACGATCTACCTCTTGTAACAAATATTGTAGATGTGGACTCAACGGAAGTTACTCATTACATGAGTAATAATGTAGAAGATATAGAATTATCCGAAGAGGAAGACGAAGTAGATGAAAGTGAAGACGAGGAAGAGGAAGAGGAGAACGAGGAAGGCGAACAAGATGAATTTTCTGAAGATGATTGAAAATAAAATATATTGCATGTAGAATGTAACTATATTTTGACTGTAGAATGTAGATCAAGGTTGGAAAATTGACGAAGTAGAATGTAACTATATTTTGACTGTAAAATATATTCTATTAACAAATATATGTATTATATTTTGACTATAGAATGCTTTGAGATATGCATCATATTTTGACTGTAGTATGTACTATATATTTGTGTTTCTCTATATTCATCATATGTTGTTATCAGATATGACAGGACGACGCGGAGGATTCGGCAGGTCCCGAGGTAGACAGAGTGCTCCTCCGGTACTGCCTATTGTGGGTTTCGGATCATCGTCGCCCAGTACTCCAGTATATCGATCACTCACATCTCCGACTGTTGGGACGAGAGTTCCAGGCGTGATAGTACACCCTCGTCCAGCGTTCCTCCTGCTGACGGAACCATGGGGACAGATGAGCATGTCGAGGAGGTCGTGCCCACGTTGTCCCAGCATCAGCAAAATCCTCTATGCGCACCTCCGGAGAAGACGAGGACAGAGATTTGGGCCGACGGTACAAAGTAAGTCAATTAGATGGTTTAGTATAATATATATCGTATATTTTTTTATTTATCATATATTGACTTTTTTAGTATTCTAAATTATTATCTCTGTATAGATATCGTCCATCGTCGGTTCAGAGACGCCTGTGCCAATTTTGGAGGAACAACTACGGTGGCCCTTGGATCAACTACTCTGAGGCTCTGGATGAGAGAAAGGCATTCTGGTTTATGCACTTCTAGATAAAAGTATATTAAATAAATCCTCTAATTTATGCATATTATATAACTTATCCGTGATGCTCACTTACTAAATTATTTATTGTAGCAAACGTATTTTTATCCTCCGTACCGGGCCGAGTTAATCGAGCGGCTCTTTTCTATCGTTGCCGCCAAGCTTATCCGAGATGCTCTGGATGAGCAGAAGCCTCGTGATCATATTGGAAAACCGATCCAAGGTTGGATCATGCCTGAGCAGTGGACTGCGATGAGGGCTAGATTCGACGATACGAGCTACAAGGAAAGGTCTGAGAAGGCCAAGGCGGCTAGGTGGAATGTTGCCAAGTGGTGTGGTGGCTCGATTCCGATGACGAAACATTTTCATCGTTTGGTATATTTTTTCTTTTAAAATATATTATTTTAATGTAAGTATCATAAAATGGTACTTGGAAAAAATATTTAAGTTTAGTAATAAATAATATATTTTTAACAGGTACAGAGGGGTGAGGATGCAAACATGGTGACCGTATTCTTGGCCACCCATCGCAAGGATGAAAATCTTATTGATAAGAGGGCCTTGCAGACCTATGTAAGTATTACTTTACTTTATGTTAATTTTAATATAACTTAGGCAATTATCGAGTTTCCAAACCTTTATAGGCCGAGTATCTTAGGCTGCGTGAGCGGACGACTGCTAGTGCACCTACACCTGGAGAGGCTGGTACTTCGTCGCAGCCCGCTCCAGCTCCGTCGGCGGACGACCTGTGGGTGACCGCAGCTGGTGGTCTCCAGAGGGGTACGTACTATGGTATGGGCTCCTATGGCGTCCTGGTTGCGACGCAGTTATCTAGGACCTCCCTGACAAATGCGCATTCCACACATCCCTCGCAATCGCAGCCCTCGCAGACGTCGGCCAGAGTCCAGGAGTCCGTTGACCGTCAGCTTGCCTCTCTCCGTGACGAGTTGCTATGAAGGATGGAGGAGCAGCCCCGGTCCCAGTCGCAGGCGGACGATCCGATGCTCATCTCAAGATTCGATATGCTCGACCGCAGCATGACGGAGCTCCGGGATTTGACAAATGATATTAGAGCCTCCAATGACCGCAACATCATGGAGCTGCAGACGTCACAGCTATCAATGGGAGAGAGGCTGACGATGATGCATGATTCAATGGTTCATAGCAGTATGAGGCTGTTATCTACCATGGATTCTTACAATCAGCGACTCGTAGACTTGGAGCGGGCACGGCCTCCTGATGCGCCTACATCGACACAGACTCCATTGACGTGACTGCCTTCTCCATCGACATCGGTGTCTTCCACGGGTGGTCAGCCTCCATCAGATCTGCAGTAGTATACTTACTTACTGGATATTTATATTTTTTTATTATTTAGGATGCGATTGTATGGATATAAATTTGCCATATTCTTTATGTTTACGATAAGATTTGCTGGATGCTTTCTTTTCTTCAAATTTTATTATATTATTCATATTTTGGTTTACAACTGATGACTGATACTTGGCCTGTATTTACCCAGTGCACTAGAATTTTTTCCCTTGGTGCTGCTACTATGTTCTTTATTCAATTATTTCTACTACCAACATATACCTGATAATGAACCCAAGGGGGTTGGTAAACCCAGAAAAGTAATTCAGTAATATTTTTTTTGAAAATTAGCGACGTTTAGCGACGCTCATTTACGTCGCTAAATACGTCGCTAATTAGCGATGCTGTTACAAGTCGCTAAATACGTCGCTAATGACGTTGCTAAAATCATCGCTGTACGTCGCAAACTGCTGACATGGCAGTATTGTCGGGTCATTAAAGACGTCGGTGTAACGTCGCTATATAAGTCGCTAATTAGCGATGTTTAGCGACTTTAATAAACGCTGCTATTTAGTGACGCGGCATCGCTAAACGTCGCTAAATTTAGCGACACATTGAAGTCGTTAAAAAATGTCGGCATAGCGATGTTTAGCGACGTTTTTTGTTTTAGCAACTTGGTTTTTTTCGACTGCTTTAAAACGTCGCTAAACCAACTTAGCGACATTTTTTGGTTATTTAGCGACGTTTTTAGACGTCGCTAATTTGACTTTTTCTGGTAGTGCCCTAGTTAGCTAATGATAGCAAGCTGTAGGGCATGATTGGCCATGATTGCTTAATTTTCAGTCTAGTCCTTTCCTGATTTATTTAACCTAAGACTATAACCTGAGTACTGATTTCAGATATCCTTGTTAAATGCTCCAGAACTATTTAACTGTTATTTCACCTGCTCTACTTATTTAACTGTTCTTTGTGCTATTTTTTACTAATTTGTCTGCATGCTGGTTTTTAATTCCTAAGTTGGCTCCCTTGTAGTACTTGCTGTTTTGGGGTCTAACCCCACTAGTTTTGTATAGCCAAATTTTGGAACAGGACCGCAGGATCTCCCGTATTTCTTACCTCAAGATTGTGAACACCAGTAGCACCCGAGGACATGAGTGGATTTCTTCTTTATCACCCACTTGATCTTGTACTTATACTTTTGAGGCATTTAGTCAATGGCACATGTTTAGCTCATGTTTTGGAACTTGATATTCTAGCTTGCGGGCCTACATGTAAAGCATATTCTAGACTATAGCTAAAGCTGATCATGTAATATTATACTCTTGCTAGTTCTTTATTTTGTATCTAGCTTTATCATCATATGTGTATGTATAGTTTGGGATATCTTACTATTATATGTTTGGTGATCATACATCTTGTAACTTGTTGCTTTCTTGAGATTGAGACATCTAGGACTCCTGATACAGGAATGAATGTTGGATTGTGGAGTAAAACACTCATATGTCTAGACAGCCGTGACCGTATCTTGGAGTATTAATACTCTAGTGTACGTAGATGACTTTGTCCGCCTTCGCTCCCAGTATTCTATTTCTGGGGCATGAAAATCCCCCTCAATATTTACTACCAGCTGCCAATGATGCTCTGCACTATACCCTGCTTGCAGGCCAGCAACTAAGGGTTGTACTGCTGCAAGCTCTCCACAGCACACCTACCGATTCTTGGATAACAAAATCACATAAAAATTCTTTTATACGCATATCTTAGTACCTCATTTCCATACAATATGAACCCCACTGATATAAGAACTGTACCAACAATCCTCACTTCCCCAAGATACTAACTCGGACACATCTGGTAACCTCTGTACAAATTTAAAACTTTAACCTACACCCTACTGGGATATAAGCCTGATATATTGGCTGTTTCCCCCAAACTCTGCACCATGTTCTAATACAAACACCTAGCTACCAACCTTTTATCTGCACATAGACTGATACCCCAAAGCACCCTCACACACAGTAGAAGCACACACAGTAACATATTTTCCCATAAACTACTCCTCCCAGGTATCCTTGTACATGAGCCCTTGTAAACTAACACCACAACTCGAGTGTTTAAGAAGAAAATTTTAAATGAAACATTTGTATTACAAACTTTTAAAGAAGAAAGAGGAGTACAAGAGATCCTAAACATGAATCTAAGTATAATTAATTTAGAAAAGTATAGCTGTAGAAATCTGTTCTGTGGGCGATCACTTTTCTCCTTGGACCATACGACAACGAAAAAATACAAGGATGTTGTGAACAACTTGAAGAGTTTAGCAATAAGAAAGCTTTGGCAACAATGCCATGACAAGCTTCTATTTCTCTCCTTCTGTTCTTGAATTTCAAAGACTTAAAAATTTTAGCCCTTTTCTTCCTCTGTAACGTACACAATGTTCATATATTTATAATAGTTTAGAGTAGTTATGAAAGTGTGCATGCACTTTGGACAATTCGTACTGTGCGTACACTTTTGGTGGACTAACACCTCACATTCTTAATGAGTGGGTGCACAACTTGCTGTCTGCTTGATAAGTTGCTTTCTATATGAGGAAAACATAGGTCATGGGGGACAGTTGTGTGTATATGTTTTACGAGAAGCATGGCATGTAGGACACGTAATCATAACTTCTCACTATCAGTTATGATAGTAGGCGCACTATATAAGTGGTTTGGAGATTGGCGCACTTTTGGAATGGCTATACAAGCGTGCGTTTGAAGAAGTTGGCCAGCGGCACACTTTTGAAGAAGTTGTCACAACGGCACACTTTTGATGAAGTTGGCACAGTGGCGCACTTTTATTGAAATAGGCACATCGATGCACTTTTGATGAAGTTGGTACAGTTGTGCACTTTTGATAAAGTTGGCACAACGGTACACTTCTGAAGAAATTTGCTCAACGACGCACTTTTGATGAAGTTGGCACAACGGTGCACTTTTGATGAAATAATTGTCATAGTGGCTCACTTTAGAAGAAATTGGCTAAACGGTGCACTTTTGATGAAGTTGGCACAACAGCGAACTTCTGATGAATTTGGCACAATGACTAGGTCACTAAACGATAACCTGGGTCTGCGCACTGCAGCTCAGCTATAATGATGACTTTTGACTCCTCGACTGCTGTTCGATTATCATATTCATTGTATTTAATATTTGGAGGGAAAACAAACATGCGAAATACGCCTGTCTTTGTTGACGAAAATAGCTTGAAAGTGCCCCATCTTTTGAAACAGAGTAAAAGTGCGCCATTTTTCTCCTACTAAGTTTATTTGTAGAAAACGGCACCATCTTCAAGAGGCACACTTTTTATGCTTCTATAAGACCCCTTCAAAGTTTTTTTGAATTTGTTTAGATGAATTCAAAACACTTTGAATTAGAAGCATAAAAACGTTATTAAAATTTTATGCGTGCCCTTTGGGCAAAATCCTAACAGTTTTGCTGACTTGACCACTCAGCATGCATGTATCTTGTCAATTTATTCAGTTTCGACTTGTTCTTTGGTATGACGCAGTCTTTGAGGAGATCCAGGCAGCTTTTCAGGAGCAGTTTCGAGAACTATGATAACTTTAGCATATTTTCTCTTATAAATAGATGCAAAACTTTACCAACATTCCCAGACTTACCTTTTTCTTGCTGTGAGACTTGAGCATGTCTACTGATAAGAGTGAATCTTAGAAGATGACCATAACAACACGATACTATTGGCTTTGCTGGCCGCCGAGAAGACGCAAGAAGAGATGCTTCTCAATGATGGTTGAGAGGCTCATTTGGAGATTGTTGTCGTCGAGCTCTTCGTGTGATAGAGCATGGAAGGATATCATAAGCTTCATCGTTCATGCTGAACTGACATATTACCCTGAAGACTGTTCGTTGTCTTCAAACCCAGTTTGCTAGAATCTCAACCGGGACTTCCAGTGGTGGCGTTGGATGGTGATTGCGGAACAACTTTCGTTTGACTTGCCAGGTCATCCATCGAGTTCAGACAGAAATGGGTCCGTGCTAGTTTAAACAGGCCCAGTCCTGTATAGCATCCTCGTCTACATCATGGATTTCTTCTTCTTGTACTGTGGTTTGCACTTAGGAGATCATTTATTCTATTCCTTACTTCATCTACTTCGGGAGCAGACGGGACATAGAGATAGGGATGGCTCTGTGATAGATCTCCAACATATAAAAATTCTTGTGCAATAGATTTTTATATGTATAATCATGATATTTAGAATAAAAATATTGGTATGATAGATCTCCATCATATATAATCATGATTGAGCATCAATAAAATTTTACCTTGACTTCATGCGTATTTTTGATGAGTGATTTTTTTGTTTCCCCTCCACAAAAATATGCCTTAAAATGGACCAACTGTGCACACTATGCCTCTTCTATCATTCAAATAGTGTGTGTATTCATACACAGTTATACTAACTGACTGATACACATATTATTTTATGTGTATTATGATACCCTTTCTGACAGGAGATCAAGTATGTGCATGTGGGAACGGTATAAATTTGGGACTAGTACACAGAATCCCAACTATCGTACTTGGCATTTCAAATTTTGCTCTTTGGTCGGGAAACTAATCGTCGCCTCATTTATGAATAGTAGGGTTCAAAACTGGCTCCTTTTCTCGATGAATCATGTGGGGAAATTTAAATATTATTCTACTTATTTATAAATAAGAGAGTTGGCTACTCAATTTCAAAATTTCTCATTCGAGTTTGCTGATGGCTTCCTAAAATGAGTCACTAAATGAGGAAGGAGAGTTTGATGAATCGACTATTCTCCCACCTATTACAGCTAACTCTGGTTGTACCTCTACTGCTCCTGTACCGCCTCCTACTGAGGAAAACAAAGAAGCCTTTACTAAGCTATGTAGGACGGATCTTCTATAAGACCTTGTTAGCCTTTCACTGGATGACCTTAACCCAATCCAGAATGAGATCACTGATTTTCGCCATCTTTCTGTTAATTTTTGGAAAACAAGAAGATCGGGCCAAAACAGAAGCTCTACGTAGACTGCTTGCATCATCAGACATGTGTGTTCTGCATGCTCTTGCAATGTTTGTAAATAATTTGGAAGATTCTGACCCATCCTCTTCCAAAGTATTTGTATTATCCTTTTGTTTATTTTTCATCAATAAAAAAAATTGTTTTACCTTATTGATATTTTCAAATCGTGTCACATTGAGTATATATTTGCTCAAACGTATTATGGACATGGCAGAATAACTATATGGAAGAATTTGGTAGATTTATCACCAAGGCATACTCATGCTGAGTACAAATAATTTTTTTTACAGGATGCAATAGTATCAGAGGTGATATGGACGTGATAGCTCACTAATTTAATCCACTGGAGAAGAAAAGAAAGAGTAGTTTAAGGGTGAACTATTGTCTTCTCTTTAGGGGATAATAAATGGAATATGATTCAGAGATAATATGGACATGAATTAAATTACACTTATTGACTGGTGTATAAATATGTGAGATTATTCCCAACCCAACTGGGGATCAGGAATAAGATATCCTTAAAATAACTTGCTTTAAGAATGGAATATTTTTATTGGAGATAATCGTTTAAATGATCTCAATGAGTGTGTTCCGTTGGATCTGAGTATTATTCCGCTGGAAAACTTTGAGGACCCATTACCCATGTCTTATTCAAAAATGAATATAGGTAATAGTTTGAGAGGCCATGTAGGCTACGAGTTGCTGGAGATTAAAAAAAATATTTGTTGTACATCTTATTTTAATCTGCTGGAGATAGAGAAGAATATGTCGTGCTTAGACATAATACTTCTTGAGGAATTTATCGTTGATAGGCATCATTATCAAATCTCAATTAGGCTTAACGAGTCTGTAGGCTCCGTTGGAGAATACTGTCTCCACTACATAAGAACCTTCCCATTTAGCTTGGAATTAGCCTTTGCTATTATGGGTTGTGATCATAAGTCGCCTTACTGTAAGGACCAATTCACCGACCTGGAATATTATTTCCTGACCTTGCGATTAAAAGCTCTGAAAATATGTGCTTGGTATAGTTTAATATGCTGTTGGACATGCATGTACTTTCATCCAATACTTCTAATTCTTGCACGCGCAATCGATCATTATTCTCTACTGCTAGCTCATTAGCAATGGCTATTCTAAGAGAAGGTATATGAATTTAGAGCAGAAGAATTGATTCACATCCGTAGACCAAAAGGAATGGTGTACAACCAGTTGGAGTTTGAACTGTTATATGATAAGCCCATAAACACTCCCTGGGTTTCTTATTCCAATCGTGTTTATTGGATGAGACAAACTTTTTAAGGAGTTTGATTACGGTCTTGTTGAAGGCTTCTGCTAAGCTGTTGGCTGCTGTATTGTAGGTCGTAGACACTACATTCTGGATTCGATTCTTGTCACATAATCGATAAAATACTTAATTGGCGAATTATGGCCTATTTTTATGTATTATCCTCCAAGGAATATCGAAATGATGGATAATATGGTGTTTGACAAAGTTAATTATGTTGGACGTCTTAACTTTGACAAGCGGGATTGCTTCTGCCCATTTAAAGAAGTAATCGGTTATCGCAAGTATAAACCAAGGTCCTCTAGAAGAAGATGGGCTGATCCGACCAATAATATCCATTCTCCAGGCTTCAAAAGTCCAGGAGGAAGTTGTAGGGTGTAAGAACTCTGCTGGTTGATGGATAAAATCAGTATGGATTTGGCATGATCAGCATTTTCAAGCGTAATATATGACATCTGCCACCATGGTGGTCCAATAATAACCCATTCTCCTGAGGCGGTCTTGTAATTTAGGACCAGATTGATGTTCTCCCCAGATGCCATCATGAGCTTCATGGAGTGATTGTCTTGCTTCATGGTTGGAAAAATAATATAGCATCAATTCCTTATAAGAATGATGATATAATGTTTTGGATGAGGCATCATATTAGAATCGGAGTGAGCGTCTTTTAATAGAAGTGGCTTCTTTCAGATCTTCTGAAAGAATCTCATAAGCAGCGTAGTCTATAAAAGGGTCTCTCCAATCTTTATCCATGGAAGTTAAATTTATGACATAACTATGTTCAATATGCAAGTTATTTTTTGTACATAACAACTCTCTTCCTATTAGCATAATTGAGTTCGTCTCTTTAGAGGAACGACCAATGATGCCGCTAGACCGGCCAAAGCATCTAATTCCATATTCTATAATCGAGGCACATGCTCGATAAAGAATCCTTTGAAAGTAGAAGCCTCTTCGATTACCGCTTGATGATAAAGGATGAAGTCTTCATGTCGAACCTCGTACTCTTCCCTGATCTGATTAACTATCAGCTTAAATTTCTGTAGGCTTCAATATATTCTATATCTAATTCTTTAGCTAATTGGAGACCAATGAGTAGAGCATTGTATTCTGCCATATTATTGGAACATGGTTCACTGAGAGAATATGTTCGATGAATGAGCAGTCTGTCAAAAGATACTAGGACTATGCCAAATCCATCTACTATGTTACCTTTGGGTCCTATTCTTGATGCGCTATCAAAAAATAGTTGCCAAGTGTCATCTTATATTGCCATGTTAGACTCTAAGACTTCATCTGGAATGCTATCTTAAAGTTTGGAAGTTTCTGGTACAGGATGACCTGCCAGGAAATCAGCTAGCGCTTGACCTTTTACTGCTTTTTTGTGGGACATACACCATATCATAAGGCGATAGCAGCACTGGCCACGTGGCTAAGCGAGAATTGAGTGTGCTTGGCTTAGTCATCGATATCCAGAGGCGATTTACTCTAGATATGACATGAATGGTTTGACCTGACACGTAGTGTCATATCTTTTGAATAGCAAATATCAAGACGAGACATTCTTTTTCTACTGAATTGTATCGATGTTCAGCGTCGACCATCATATGAGTGAGATAATATATCACCTATTCATGGTCTTCATTACTGTTATGTGTAAGAAGAGCTCCTAGGGAGTGATCCATTGCTCGAACATACAACAAAAAGGGTTTTTCTACGATCGGAGATACTAGAACTGGCGGATTTGTAAGATATCGTTTGATGTTGTCGAATGCTTGTTAAAATACTTCGTTCCAGATAAAGGATACGCCTTTCTTCATTAACTGAGTGAAGCGTCAGCATCGCTCCGAGAGATTGGAGATGAATCTCCTAATGTATGCTAGACGGCCTTGTAGACCACGAAGTTCTTTGAGATTAAGTGGAGGCTGCATTTCAAGGATAGCTTCGATTTTATCGGGGTCAATATGAATAACCTTGGAAATTATAATAAATTTTGGAACTTGCTACTGGAGACTCCTAGAAAGGATTTAGTTGGATTCATCTTCAATTGGTGGTGGTGCATCAATTCGAACATAATTTTTAAATCTTGAAGGTGATCATCTTTAAGACGACACTTGACAGCAATATCATCCACGTAGCATTCTACTAAATGCTTCTAGAAAATTGTACTTATGGCTCATTGATACATTGCTCCCGCATTCTTCAAGCATTAGGGCATGACTGTATAGCAGTAAAGTCCTAATAGTGTGCGAAAAGAGATATTTTTCGTCATCAGGTGACATCTTGATTTGATTGTACCCTGAGAATCCATCCATGAAGGACATAAGTTCAAAGCCACATGTATTATCGATCATGATATCTATGATGGGGAGAGAAAATTTGTCTTTTAGATAGGCCGAGTTCAGATCTCGATAATCTACGCAGACCTGAACCTTTCCAATTTTTCATGACTGGAACGACACTGGCTACCCAGTCGGGATGTTGCTCTTCTCGAACAAAACCATATGCTATAAGTTTTTTGACTTCTGCTTCAATTGCATCCATCATATCCGGACGGAATTGCCATTAATGTTGTTTTACTGGCTTAGCATTCGGAAGAATGTTAAGTTTGTGTGTGGCTATTTGAGGATCCAGACCAGGCATATCCTCATAACTCCAGGTGAAGACATCAATATATTTCTTTATTAGCTAGACTAGAACGTCTTGATCTTTTTCAGGAAGACTCTTGCTAATAAAGTTTGGCCTTGGGGAAGATTCTTCTCCTACATCAATTTGGACTACTTCATCCACTGTAGGTGGATCACGTTGCTCAAACCAAAGCTACCATTGAGTATCCATCTGTTGTGCCCACAGATCATTCTCAAATGGTTCCAATGGTTCAACTTTATTATCATTTGGGCTAGTTGACACCATATTTACAGAGAAAGTCTGTTTGAATATGTCATCCATGCTTTCGTCAGAATCCCAGAATGATGAGTTAGAGGAATAAGAATGCCTCTTTTTCGATTCTACTTTCAGGACTTGTTGGTAGTGTAACATATCTCAAACCATGACCAGTCCGCTGGTAGTATGTTTCTGGCTTCCCTTTTGGAGAGAAGTAACGTGTAGGAGTCTGTCTGCCTTTTCCATAATTTAGTCCCAAACCATAATTTTTTGTTTCTAGCTTTGCCAAAAATTATCTGATGTTGCTTGTCTTGTCTTGCTGGGACTATGAAGTATACATCCTCATATTGTTCATATAATTAACTATATCGTAATGGAGATGCCACGGTTATGGACCGAGGTTCGTAGAGATGAAGAGCTTCTAAGAATTTTTCAGCAAAGGGTTCAACATTAACGTAGTACGAAGTGGTGTCTTCTTTATTCATGAAATACAAGATCTCTTCATCTACTACATAGTCAGCAGAATATTCAGCCTTGACAGAAGGTTTGGCAAAATTAATGACTAGGGGTCAATTTACTGATATTATTGGCTTATTACGATGAAGGTCGATAACAAGTGGCTCATTCTTCGGCATCGATTATTCATTGCATCAAAGGTTGATGACCAATGAAGGTGACTTGTGTAGGTTGATAACGAGAGATTTCAAAGAAGTCAGACGAGTAATATGTCCTTTGACTCGGATCATCAGAGGCTCTTTTTTTGGGGCATTCTCAGCTTTATCACCAGCTTGACCAGCCTTTTCTTTTATGTACTCCGGTGTATAGAGTGTAGAGTCAGAGAAATAGGCTTCGACACCTTTGAATGGGTTGAGGTCAGGTACCTCTATTTTGACTTCTCTTCGATTGTTCATATATTTGAAGCATTGGTGTAGGATGGAGGGTACAATTTTATGCTTGTGTATCCATGGCCCTCCAAGTAAAATATTGTAGGATACGTCAGAGTCGATCACATAGTATATGACTTCAGTGCGTAGATCGCCTATCTGAATTTTTAGGCGTATCTTTTCCAGCGGTTTACTTCTTCTAGTAATGAAGCCTAGAATAGTCCTTTAGGAATGATGCTGAGTGAAGAACCAGGGTCCATGTAAATCCGATTTACTTTAATATATTTGATATAACCAGTATAATACAGAGGCCTATTATGTTGGTTATCTCTGAGTAGCATGTCATCTTGCGTGAAGGTAATATTAGGAATCTTCTCGATCATGTTGTGGCATTAAGAACAAGCTAGTGTCTATTCATCAGGAGTCTTGAGTTGATCTAAGCATGAGTCTGCATGTATTAGAGCTTCGCTCAAAGCTTTACGAGTGTCCTTTATTAAACGAAGTAACTCGAATATAAAAAGTTGGGCTGGGGTATTGACCAATTGTGCCAATATATCGAGATTGTAGGACTTTTCAAGTCCTTGGGGTACATTCTTCTTTATAGATTTGTCAAAGCGTACTTTCTTTTGCTTTCCTTTCTCTACCATAGTAGGCTTCGAAGGACCATGTTCGGTTGGGACCGGAGCAATAAGAGTTGGAGAAGTAAGAAGAGTGTCATGAATATCTTCCGGGATAGACTCATGAGTTATATGATAATCTTTTCCAGACCTAGTACCAGTCATGACTTCTTATTCGGGCATCGGAGAAAGAAGTACCATGTTACAAGACTTGAATTTCTTTTTATCATGTCTCTTCTTGGAACGAGTCTGTGAGCTAGTCTTATCGTAGCCCAATTGACTACGAGATTTGTTGGACTGTCCTTGGAGTTATAGAGGAATACGTTGTCCCTTGCCAAAGTTCAAACCTTCAGCTTTCTAGAAGTTATACCCCATATTTTGTATCAAGAGTGCAGATTGCTGGCTGTATTGATGAAATTAGGGACGATCTTCGTCAACCACCTGAGTTGAGGTTGATGCTCTAATTGTTGTTACAGGAGGAGGGGGATTTTATGTAGGAACACCTTCATAAGCAATGAATATTTTTTGTGCTCTATACATCAGAACACTGCCAATCATGAACCATTGCCGGTGTGTCAAGCAAAGCTTGCGAATAGAGCCCAGTAGGGCAATATTTAAATTTTGAAATCTGATCACGAGAGATATGTCTTCTTGATGTTCATCTTGATCTCTATCTGAGTGATGATCCGAAGAAATTATATTGCATGGTTTATACTTCTTACCCTTCTTGAATTTTAAATTGGAAGATGCTGCTCCCTGGTCCCAATCTGGCAGCAGGTAGGAATGAATCCATATAATCTCGCCATGATCTGTGGTAAGAGGCACCAACCCCTCTGTTTGACTTCGAGGAAGCAGGATATTTACCACTTTCATCGTAGTTCGAGGTATTATGATGACGTCGTTTGGGATTTCTTGTGCTTGAAAACTGTCTAATTGAAGAGACATCATATTGGCAGTAACTGTCTTCTCCTCATTGTGAAGGGTAATATCTTTAGCATCTATCCACTGTTGTATTTTTTGTTCAAGACATAACAAGCCTTGGTAGGATGATGTACATACCGATGGTATAAGCAGTACTTCGGGTTATCTGTTTTACCGGCCTCATTTGGTCACTTGATGTCAAGCAACTGCAACTTATTACTTTTTATCAAGCATTCAAAAATACTGTGGATATTGCTCTCTTCAAAGGAATATTCTTCCTTAGGCCTGGAAGATTCTGGAGGCTTTTGTGCTGGAGGAGAGGTGGGTGGCTTTGACAGGTTTATTGCTAAGGCCTCATTTTTTTGCTCTTGCGATTATTCGCAATGTTGTTATTGTTGGAGGGGCGCTTCCCTTCCGTATTGGTCATTTGTAACCCCAAATTATGTGTCACCTTCGTGTTACCTTCAGCAACTTTGGCCCCTATGATGAACGTCGTCCAGTCTTGAAATTGAGTTGGACCCGTCCAGAGCCCCACTATAGGCAGTATGTTATTTTTGCATGTATCAATGAATATGGAGTCTAGAATACCGGGGGGTAACTTCAGAGTTGCTTGCATAAAATGCTCTATGATTTCACGAGCGGATTCCTTCTCCTTCTGTTTGATATCGATGAGCGAAGACATCGTCATATCCATGCCTCCCTCGTATAATCATGATAGGAAAAGATATTTCATATCATCAAACGAGGATATGTAGTTATTAGGTAAACTACGATACCAATCGTAGGCTATGCCGGCCAAGCATCCCACGAATAATCGGGTGAGGAGAGCATCTTCTTTCAGCAGGTGAATGGTCATCATATTAAAATAATTAATATATTGGCTCGACGATGTCCTGCCTTCAAACAAGACTATTAATTGGAGTTTATATTTAGGAGGGAATGAAATATTATCTCAATGAAGAGGACAAGGTTGTTTCACCCCCATCTTGTAGAGTAGGTCTTTGTTCTTTAAAATATTGACCTGTTCACGCAACTCCCGGATAGCTTCAAGAGGATCTTCTGGCAGGAGTAGTGTAGCTGACTGATAAGATCCTGGTTGAACAGGTATTATCACCGGTGGAGGTCCACTCCCAATATTGAGAGAATTAAGAGTTGGCGCTGCTGATTCTTGGTTTATGACTGCTTCTGGATTTGAGTTATCCTGCAGAGGTATTGTTCCAGGAGTAGGCTGTGCAGCTATGAATGAAGCCGCTTGGACAGGTATTGGCATAGTATATTGTTGAACTATCATTATTTGATACATATTTTGCATTATAGTGTGTAGGTCCATTAGAGTGGCCTCTAATGAGTTGAGGCTTTGTTCGGTGGCTTCTAATGAAGAAGTGTCTTGTTCTTCACCGATGACATAGATGCTAACATCTTTGTGTACAACAGAGGGATTGGTCGAAATAACTGTATAGTTGGAGTCTACACTGTCAGTTTCAGAATAAGGGGAATTGCTACCCCAGCCTCGGATTCTGAGAAATAAAGATTTCAGCGAAGAATGAGCTCTCGTCTTCGAGAATGGGTATTTTGGTATATACCTTTAAAGGAGTCGACAAGTAGGTGTTCTTGAAGAACTTTTTCTTGAATATCTCCCGCCATGGGGAAGATGTGAAGCCATGTATGCTGTAGTAAAGAGCGGTTCGTCATCATCATACTCCTTGTTGTCAACTTGCTTTGTATGTCGAGGTTTGGGAGACATATTATAGGTCAACCGGTCAAACACAGACCATTTTGTTGATGCACATCAATATTTGATTACAACTCTATGACAATTGTAACAATGTTTAATAGAAAACAACATTATAAAGTCAGAAGGGTCTCTCTCTTTATGCTTTTGTACAATAAGATCACGTAAATCAAAAGAGGGAAGAGAAGATGAGGAAGAGGACAAAATCAGCCTCTTTACATGAGATATATTAAATATTTTATGTACATTTTTGGTCCCCTGTGTGTAGAATGAAGTGCTGGCCTTATTAGCGAATGATTTGTCACCTCACACGCAATCAATATGTTGTGAAGAGGTTGACCCTACTTGGCGCACATTGTGCGGTGTAGGCAGAGTTGGCGCAGTTTGTCTATGTGCATTTAATTTTGCACGAAGGTGTTGGCGTGGCGCACTAATAGTAGGCTTCTAATGAGTGACGCATGACTTTCCATCCACTGTGCGTGTAATCATGATGTTAGGAAAATGATTCTCCCTGACTAACTATTGTCTCTCTTTGAAGAGTGCACCTGTAGAGAGATTGGTTTGGACAGTGGTGTCCATGACTTGCTTGCCCCGTATATTACAACGAACATGTGCGGGTACAGAAGCTTGGGTGTAGATCACCCTTTGCTTGATATTGCGTGAGCTGAAAGATTTGTATCATTCCTTTAACGTAAAGGATTCAGAAGCTTGGTTGTGGATCACCCTTTGCTTGATATTGCGTAAGTTGCGCGATTTATATCCCTTATTTAACGCAAGGGACTTGTCCACCAAATCATCGACCTGAGTTTGGATGACAGAATTGACCAGGTAGTTCCCGTCAATCATAATACTTTTTTTTGTTGGAAGCAACTTCAGGATATGCATAACAAGGCTTGGGCACCCACACTTTGCGGGTTCTCCTAGACTTGAGTGCGGAGGAGGGGTTAGCACTACCCCCAGAATGAAGCATTTCTTCGTATGCTTGTTGGTCGAACTTTATGACCAGTATTATCTACATCGAACCGACTGATGCAGCGTCGAGTTAAGCTATCACATTGTCATCAGAGGAGAATGGCGTCCCCACCCGAGTCGCCATCTTGTTTGTGAAGAAAAGTTTAAATAAAACTTTTGTATTACAAACTTTTAAAGAAAAAAAGAGAGTAGAAGAGATCCTAAACAGTAATCTAAGTACAATTGATTCTAGAGAAATATAGCTGTAGAGATCTGATCAGCGGGCGATCACTTTACTCCTTGGACCATACGAGGATGAAGAAATGCAAGGATGCTGTGAACAACTTAAAAAGTTGAGCAATAAGAAAGCTTTGGCAAAAATGGTATGGCAAGCTTCTATTTCTCTCCTTCAGTTCTTGAATTTCAAAGAGTTAAAAATTCTAGCCCCTTTTTTCCTCTGTAATGTACACAGTAATCCTATATTTCTAGGATTTTAGAGTAGTTATGACAGTGTGTGCGTAATTTGGATAATCTGCACTGTGTGTGCACTTTTGGTGGACTAACACCCAACGTTCTTAAAGAGTGAGTGCACAACTTGCTGCATGCTTGACACATAGCTTCCTATATGAGGAAAGCTTAGGTCATAGGGGACAGTTGTTTGTACACGTTTCACGAGAGGCATGGCATGTATGACACGTAATTATAACTCCTCACTGTTAGTTATGATAGTAGGCGCACTTTGGAAGTGGTCTGTCATGATCCGCACTCAGAATAAGGGCACGAGTAGTGAGCAATGTCTAGCCTACACCGCAGAATCGACGGTAGAACGTTGTCTGGGTCAACTCTATAATCTAAATATCTCATACAATATATACATGGTACATGTCAATCATCTCAACTCCAAATTGAGGAACAATATGGTATCTGATAAATATAGACTATACTCAATCATAATACAAACTAAGGAAGATAAAATATGAGATGGAATAATGAAGGAAAAGAGTCACAATACATCCATAAGTCTGAAATAATATATACATGCCATAAGCCTCAATAAATTCTAAATAAGTCAAATCAATAAGTCTATGCCTCATCAGCCTCTGGTAGTAGGTCTTCCTGCTCTAAAGGAGTATCCTCTAATGGTACGTCGTCCTGTGGCCCATAGTAGGTAGGACACTGGTCCATAAGCCAATCATCTAAAAAATATATCCAGTCAGGATTAGAGCAAAGTATATACCTCTAAAAGCAGTTTCAAATACAAAATCGAGCATATATAATAGATAATAGAAAAAGAATACAATATAACTAAATATCAGAATGTAATGAACTAGAGTGAATAGGTAATGTACTGGAAAGAAGAACAGGCAATATGAATAACTATAATACAAGGAAACAGATAAAACTAACTAATGTGTCATAGAGTACAAGTTCGTTATGTGATCGGTTTGGGTTGAACACGAGTACTATATGGTAACTCGATTATACGTGTGATATATAATCGACATGTACACAGATACACTTGGGCTTGATCACATAACCAACTCCTACTCCCCCATCCCCAGCCAATACTTATGGATCCAATCATGACATGTTATGAACACGAATATGGGCACACTGAACAGGAGCAGTGTGTGAACATGGAGTACACTAAAAATCAATATTCGATACACATGATAAAATATATGTGAAAGAGTACCCGCTGAACACCGTCAGGGATAACATCTTCTGACATGATCCATATAGTACCAGTCCATGTAACCACTGTGTCGGAATCAAGTATATTGTTCTAGAATATGTGATATATACACTATCATGAAATAAAAACTAACAGAGAGATATACTCGTCTCTCGCCTCTGGTCCTGAGCAAAGGTGTCTCTCGATGCCCAAGCTGGTGTCACATAATCCTATTTAGCAAATATTATGTCAAATTGTGTAATGAAGTGAATAAATGCTAAGATAATCTAAACATGCCTTTCTAAGTCCATTTCTAACTCACTAGGTTCATACTAGGTCATACTAGTTTATGGGTCTTCCTTTAGTTAACAGCTTAACATTAATTGTACATATAGATATACTACTAATTAATATTATGTAACTGTTATATTTACTGATAACTACTAGTATCATAGCTAAACTAACTATTAACAAATGATACTAACATAATTATTAATCTGGACTGGTACTACACTAACTGAGTTCTAAACTAACTTAACTAAACTAGCTGCTACTGATCTTAACACTAACTCATTATTATATATCACTAACTCATTATTATATACTAATGAGGTCTGAATTGATCATCACTAACTGATACTTATCATAGTACACAACTTGTCACATATTAGTGTGCATAACTGATACACTAACATAATATACTAACCATTAGCTAACACTTAAACCAATAGCACTAACACCTATTGCTGATATCAATCTGATACACCCATCAGTTTCTCACTGTATATAAAATTTTAGATATGATCCGTACTACCTCACCCTCTATATCCGACTACAAACCACATGGTGCACAAACAATCATACCTCACCTGGGAACAACACACTGAGTCTTTCCTTTGCTGCTGAACACTCCCTATGCCAGGATACCCGACCCCCAAACTTACCTCACTGTGTTTTACTGTAAATACCTACTGTGTATCTACCTTAGCACACCCATAATTACTTCTGATACATCCCATTGATGACTGATACATACATTAGTCAATAATTTATACATAGCTAACACATAGGTAATCGAGTCCTTATATCCATGAATCTGGTACACTTGTATCAGATAACTTTCCCACAAACTGCTGATGCACCCACTGCTGCTACTCCTTCTAATGTTGCTGCTGCAACTCTTTCCTTTATGTTGTTGTTGCTACTGTTCTCTATGTGTTGCTGCTACTGCTAGCTGCATCTATTGCCCTAATACTCATCTACACTTGATTACTTACACAACCACATCATAATTGGCACTGATACTTTACCTGACACTCCTCAACTCATTGACCATACTGAACAAACATACTCCTTGATACACCTAACACAAGTGCACTCCAGCCCTCATTAAGGCCTGTGCACTACTCTATCTCTTTCTGTGCACAGATACCGTACTTGTACTACCACCTGCTGTTCCCAAGGCCCTGCACTCAGGTAGTACCCGAACCCCACTTATGCACAAGTATGCATTGCCAGCACACAGAGTCTCACTCCCCTCTAGTGCCTCACCAATTCGCCCAAGTGCTTCCCCTGAGCTCTCCCTCTCTTATTTCTAATTTGCTACTGCTACTGCTATTGACGTTTTTGTGTGCTCCTCCAACTAGGTGTATCAGCTGTAGGTATAACCCCAAATGCACAACAGTATTAAACCAATGTACTATAATGCAAGCTTCAGTAGCTAAACCCCCATACCCACTCAAGTCCCCTCACTTACACAAAACTGTCACCCTCACACTGCACTTAAAAACATAATCTAATCTTCCTCACTCATTGTCTAGTTCATATCCTGCCACAGTGAACACAAATCGAGAATACCTCACCATCATCTCCTCCTCAACAATAATCACACATATATATACATATATAACACCCAAAAAAAAGGCTCACACACACCAAATGCAATATATCAAATACTTAGTGTCCGATACCAAGATACTCACGATACGTACCCAAAATCTCATGATACTCTCCCCAAGCTCATGCACACTACCAATATATTAAATATAGTATATATAATATATATAATATTTATCTAAAATGCAAAAAAAAGGATTTGGCATGCAAGAGCCCTCCACACAAGCAAATACCCCTCCTACGATACCGTATCGCGACGCATCGCTATACGCACTCACCGTATCCAATTGTGGACACGTATCTAGTTCCATAACCCCGACCTAAGCCTAATTAGATCCAATTGGTCTCACGATGCAATATTAATGTGTCAAACTCGTAATTCCCCCAACATGTACACAAAATACCATATAGAACTCACAATACATAGCTAATTAGCCTAGAAATTGTTCCTATAGGTAGTCCTATGCCATGGGATGATTTTTAGGGGTCAAGTGTATGATTAGGAAGCTACAATGAAGGAGAAATTTAGGAATTACCAATTGGGAGATGGATTTCCAATAAAAATACAATTGGACACGTTTCGAACACGATCTCTAGCTCCAAAGCTCATCCTCCTTGTGCTCCTTGCTTCTCCAAGCTCCTAGGATCCAACTGTGAAGAAAATAGAGGTAAATTGATAGAGGGAAGAAGGAATTGTGGATTTATGAAATTGGGAATCAAAAAATAAATGAACAAATGAGAGGTGAGAGAGAAGAGAGGCTCTTTTGGCCGGCCCCATTTTTTTTCTCTCCAAGTCATTGTCAAATGTCCAATATGTCATCTAATGGTTCATTATGAATAGTAATTAAGGAGGGTATATTATGAAGGGTTCTAACTAATCTAAATTAGCTCTAAAATACCTAATTAATTAATGGGAATGGGTCTATTGGGCTTGGTCTATGTTGGGCTCATGTTGTCATGACAATTCTAGTTGGGCCTACAAGTGTCACAAGTCTAATTATTGGGCTGGTCTCTCTAACCAAAATAAATAACACAAGTAACATTTAATTTATAATACAATCATTCAATAATTTCTATAACATACTAATATAATTATTTATTCCTAAAATTTATTTACCCAAGCCAATTTACTAAACTACCCCAAGTTGAAAAAGTGAGGGCGACAGGTCTGGAGATTTGTGCACTTTTGGAATGTCAGTACAAGCGTTCTTTTGAAAAAGTTGGCCAGCGGCGCACTTTTGAAATAGTTGGCACAACGGCGCACTTTTGAAATAGTTGGCACAGTGGCGCACTTGTATTCAAATTGGTATATCGACGCACTTTTGATGAAGTTGGCACAGCGGCGCACTTGTATTCAAATTGGTATATCGACACACTTTTGATAAGGTTGGCACAGCGGCGCACTTTTGTTGAAGTTGGCACAGCGGCGCACTTCAGAAGAAATTGGCACAACGACGCACATTTTATGAAGTTGGCACAGCGACGCATTTTTGATAAAATAATTGGCACATCAGCGAAGTTTAAAAAAGTTGGCACAGTGGCGCACTTTTAAAAAAATTGGCTCAACGGCGCACTTTTTATGAAGTTGGCACAATGGCGCACTTCGGATAAATTTGGCACAATAACTTGGTCGTTAAACGATAACCTGGGTCTGTATATTGCATCTTAGTTGTAAGGATGACTTCTGACTCCTCGACTGCTATTCGGCTGTCAGATTCGTTACATTTAATGTTTGAGGGAAAAACAGACATGCGATTTGTGCTCCTGTCTTTGTTGACGAAAATAACTTGAAAGTGCGCCATCATTTGAAATAGAGTGAAAGTGCACCATTTTTCCCGTACTAAATTTATTTATAGGAAACGGTGCCATCTTCAAGAGGCGCATATTTTATGCTTCTACAATGAGCCTAAGAAGGCATGTACCTGCAAGCAAACACATCCCAGTTGCATTGCACAGCCTACACTACATCTCCTTCCACATTAGTGAATATCCAAACAACTAACCCAACCGATACCACCTCCTGCAGTGCTTGCACTGCAACAGTCTCAAGCCCACATTCCTAATATCACCATCTCTTCACAAAAATACACACAAGAAACACAACAACAAGCACGTGGTATGCAATGAGTTATGATACATCTCCCCCACACTAACACCACCTTGACACACTAATAATATTAGCTATAGCCATCACATAAATTAAATTATGAATGCATTATATATATATATATATATATATATTGCAACTAATGAGTAACCAATCACCAATTAGTCAAAAATCCCAAAAATACTAAATTCTCCGACACGTACCATGGTGTATCATAATACGGCCTCCACGTATCCAATTGTGGACATGAATCCGCCCTCAAACAACCAATTAGGCATCAAATACATATAATAATCCTTATAACAAACACTTGGTGTTCCAAATTCAAAATTTTCCCAATTTGGACACAAATACACATGGATTTCCTAGATTTTGGGACAATACCACCTAATTCTTGGCCTAATGGGTTGGTCATGACCATGGGTGGTTTCTTAAGGGTTAAATGCCACAAATTAACCATAAAATCACTAGGAATAGAGAAATATACCTATTGGTAGTCGAATCCCAATGAAACACCACCAATGAAAACAATAGAAGGCTGTAGACACTCCCTCTCCTTGCTAAGCTCCTCTCCAATGACCTCCTTGCTTCTCCAAGGCTTCTAGGTCTTTATGGTGATAGCAATGAGAAAGAATGAAGGAATTTGGTTAGGGTTTGGTAGAGATTTGGGAAATTTGGAGTAGGAGAATATTTGGGAAATTGTGATAATGAAATGATGAACCAAAGGAGGCAACTATTAGGGTTAGGTTCGGCCCCCTCTAGTTTTACGGTTTGGTTGACATGGAATGACCCTCATGCCCCTCTCTAGTCTCATATTGGTTGTCATGAAATAAATCTTTAATTAGGAGGAAGGGATCTATTTAATAAATGGAATATTATATCCATTCCCTAATGGGAAACTAACTTAGTCATGACTAGTCTAGTTCGGTCTAGCTTGGTTCAACCAACACTAAGTCCAAAATAATAAACTAGCTCACTAACCAAATATAATTAGCAAAAATTATTATTAACACAATATCACTTATATGTAAAAGACAAAAATATCCCTATTCCCAAAACTAGTTAGTTACAATCCTTTCCCCCTTAGAAAAATTTTATCCTCGAAATTAAAAGACATCACGTCCTCTTTCACCTGAATAGTTATAACCTAGTTATCAAAATCTTCACTAGTCATACCCCCATTTATTCATGGTTTAAGAAAGTCCTATCTAAACTCATATAAACATATAATTCTAATGAAAAAGAAACATCCATGGGTTATCAAACAAGCATGGTTATAACCTACTAGTCCTGATATTGCAGTCTATACCTAGGTCTACTACTAACTATACTAGCATTGAATTACTATTGCAAAGGATAAGATATTAAAGGATCACTTAGATCAATAGATGGAAAGGAAGGAAAAAGAAGTATAGAACCCGCTAACCTAATACCTGTAGCTCGGTCCCCTCGACCATCATCGCAAAAGTCCTGCCCTATCGGGTGTCTCCCTTTGTTGGTGTTGGCAATTGCTGCGCCATAGGTGGCCTAACTGGACCCCTTACCTATATCTGATACTTACATCAAGCATTAACTAAGCACCAACCTAGCCATAATACTTATTATAATGGTTAATACTTCTAATACTAATGATACACTATAGTTCTAGGACATGAGCACACTTAACTCACTGGCATACTCTACTCAGGATACTATACTAATACTTATAGGGTACTATCTGATGGCACTAGAAGGTACTCTACCAACACTCAGATTTTCTATACGTCCCTGTGAGACACATGAACGCATTCACTAGTATATCAATACTTATTCTTGCTCACTATCTAACACATATAAAGTCTCATATATATTCCCGTTCTTATAGACACAGGAACACTGCTTAACCATTCAACTTGTAAATGAACACTTGTATAAACTCACACTCATGTACCTTGTTGGAACATCCTCACCAATCTAGGATACTCTCTATGGGATATCTACCCAAGTCTTGATACTACCTACATAAGGCACCAACTCTTATATATGACACTTATGTGATACTCCTATACCAGGTTACTCATGTTCCTCATCTATACCTATTACACTAGCCACTATGATGCTTGTACCCTAAACCTCCATAATACTTGAGGTACCCTGGATCTTTTTACTAACGTACTCCTCATATCTTGATATTTGGTTGCATACCCATATTCTAACACTCAATAATCACTCTAGGATACTCACCTATATCGTGGTATCAATATAAACATATATAAATACTTTCTACCTACTATGACACTATATACTAGACATTATTATCATACTGGTAACATTCTTCTCATCGTATAATTCACCGATACCTAACTACTCATATACTTCAATAAATTTAGAATGTACCCACACTCACTAAAACTTACCCCTACACAGGTTACCCTTCTTCTCTTACTGCCTTGAACTCCTGTACTCCTACTCTGCATGATACTCCCTTACATATCTCTAGGCACCCTACTGTCCACTCCTACATCTACCACTCTCTAATCCATCAACCCCTCCAATACTATATCACATACCCCACACTTGACACATACATGTGCACCAATATTTTTACACCAAAGTACAATACCCAATACATAACATAAATCCTATTCCTAGCACAACATGCTCTAACACTAGCACACTCAATCTAAACACTTATATGCACCACTCTACTATGACACACTCACCAATACTTCTCATGGATATGCATTCTCCTCCTCATGGCATAACCAAGTATCAAGCACAAAAGAATATTGAAGCTCCAATGATATCCAGTACTAATTTTATGATACTCTATTGATACACGGATCCCACAACTACATGTATCTATATTATGTAAATATGCATAATAATATAATACTAACACCTATAATCACCAATTTATATACTACTCCTTTATATGAATTTCATATAGCAATTGGCATTCACAGATAAGGGTTAAATATCTAATTATCAATACTGTCTAATTAATACTAGAACACAACATATATATGAGCTATAATCTAACCATGCATATCAGTAACTCATCTCATAATAAAAGGCATACAAGAATTACGGTTAACCACTCACCTCTAACTGAGTCTGGGTGACTAAGACTCCCCCTCTCAACTAGGGATCCACCTATATGAGGCACTCTGGCATAGTCATGCACCTGGTGTGCAGCTGATGCAAAAAATAGATACAACCCCTTTCTCTTCCTACAGTCAGCCCATACATGCCACATTTTTTTACAAAATTCACAAGTAGGTGCCAGCTAAACTAGCCTTTGCTGAGCAAGAATCCCAACTGGGAAACGAGACATAGGCTGAAGGTTAGGACGCTTCTGAGGCCCAGGGTTGATGATGCTCATCGTCCTCTTGAGACTAGGCTCTCCTGCTCAAGAATGTACCAGGTCCAGCAACTGTTGAATCCTTTGACCCTACTCCCTCAGGGCCTTAGTCTGCACTCTTTGTGACTCAATCACATCCCGTAGAAGCTCAAATATCTGAGTCACATCGATGGGCAAGCCTCTCGAGAATATGGTATATGGTATCACTCCATGAGGCAGAGGAAGCGACGGAGGAAGACTATCAGTCTCAAAGGAAGCTGTTATTGTCACGACCCGCACCCAGTGTAGGGATGCAAGTCGGGAATAACGCCCAGCCTACGCCACAGCATCGGCGGTAGAACATTGTCTTGGTCAACTATACTATCTAAACAACTCACAATAATATAAAATCTGCCAACAATATCTCACACAAAACTCAATCATAATTCTAAAGCACGAGAAGATATGAAGGAAGTCTAACTATACATTTAAAATATATTTTATCAATAATAGAAACAATATCCAATCTCATACTATATACCGGAAATAAATCAGGTACCAAAATGCTAAAGAAACTAACTATGAAAAACTAGTGATCTGGATAAACCTCCCAACAATCACGCTAGAACTAGTGGATCCAAGTCTGCACCATGTATAAGTCAAAGTCCATAGTATGTAGGACACCAATCTCTCGGATCCTCTGAAAAAATACTTTTTAGTCAGGAATGGAGCGAAGTACATCTCTAACAGCAGTTTTAATCAATGATATAAACTATGTAACAGTAAATATATGTGAATATACAAGATGCAACAATAGATATAAGAGATATACAATAAAGGAAATACTGTAAATAAATACGAGAATGAACAATATGATAATGAACAAGAATACTAATGACTAAGTGTGTGAGTATTAGCTTTAACATGTGATCGGCTTGGGAACTTGCATAAAAAAACTTGCACAAGAATAATGGCCTGGCTAGTCATACGTGCGGTGTATGACCAACACTCGTAGGAAAATAAGACTTGCACAAGAAGGGTATGATCATATATCTACACTAAAATACTCCCCACCCCCGATTGGTATAGGGGATCCAACTATGGTACGCTATGGCACAGGATTCCCCAAGAAGATAGCGACTCATTTCGAGAACCAGTGTCTGTACATGTACAAGATAATCAATGAAACAAGGCTTGCACAAGATACACCATATACCAAGGAATAACATCTCATGACGAGATCCGGATATACTAATCTATGTAACCATCGTGTCAAGAAAATATGGATATCTGTACTAGATACAATGAACATAGAGGATATCATAAATGAGAAACTATCAGAGAATGTACTCACCTGAAGTCCGTGAATAGTCTCACAGATGTCTGATACAGTGTCTCGAAGACCTAGTTATGGAATATAACATCAATGCAAGTTTTCAAAATAAAAATAAGTTAAATTAGTCAACTTTAGGTCAACAAGCCATTTCTAAGTCAAAAAGTCAAATTAGGTTAACTCAAAGTCAAACTGGTCAAACTTGATCAAACTACCTATTTCTAGGTTGCATGAGTCTATCTCAATGATGTTGGGTTCATACTCTATGAATCTAGGTCATACAAGCTACAACTTAGGATACTAGGATACCGTATCTCAGGATACGCAAACAAGGAATAAATATAACACATATGTACATATCAAACAATATTAAATATATAAATCCTAATTATAAATATTAAATGGATACCTTGGTTTTGAACCAACTCGGTATCGCACTACTAACCCAATCTTGATACCCAAACCCAATACCTTGGGTATCCTCAAATACCTTGATACTTACCTTGGTATCTCAAGGTAATTGCCAAAACTTCATATATATACTAACTACCCATTAATAACTATATGCTAACAACCTACTACTAAAAAAAATATAGTATACTAATACATAAATACCAATTATGAAATATATATATATATATATATATATATATATATATATATATATATATATATATATATATATATATATATTTATTTATTAGCTATAATTAATACATAATTACAACTATATAGACAAACTGTCATAGAAAACTGTTGCTGTCCGTCGCTAAATGATGTTGATATTGCTGCTATTGCTACGGTTACTGTTGCTGTTGCTAATGCTGCTGCTGTTGCTAATGCGTTGCTGCTGCTGTTGCAAATATTGCTATTGTTGCTAATGCGTTGCTGCTGCTGTTGCTAATGCGCTCCTGCTGTTGCTGAAATATTGTTGTTGTTGTCGCTAAAAGCGTTGCCCCCCCTCTCTCTCACTCTTATGCAATAAAACATATACAATATATATACTAATATATATACTAACTACATATATTTATATATATACACATGCTCATCTATATATATGTATATACATCTCTACAATAATACATATAGTATAACATACACATATTTAGTATCATATACATATTTACTCATAACATCACATATACGTACACACACACACACACACACACATACACACACACACATATATATATATATATACATATTATAAAGACTAAGAATAATGGAATTAGATCTAGAAATAAAATGCACAACACATGGAGGGTATCGTACCCATATCACACTAGATCTATGATACGCTTGCGACACGAGTCCACCACACATCCAAACGTACCCTGAAGTACACGAGCAAGTCTAATTTATTATTTATGAATAATATGAAGAGTCAAACACAAACCTACGTGTCTGCGTTAAAACGTGACATGCACAAAGTCCCGTGTCGGAGAAAAAAATCCTAAATCAACACGTATTACCAAATTATTGGGATACGACCTATACGTACCCAATTGTGGATACGATACTAGTCTCAAACACACAAGCACATGTCAAATTGATCTATAGGATCAATTGACACACACAACAAGTGTTAATCTCGGAATTTCCCCAAGATTGACACAAAAAGTACTATAACTTTCTCAATAGGCCTCCTATGAACACAAAACCAAATTCTATGGGTAGCCTATGCATATGGGTTGATTTCTCATGGTTAAACCTTAGATTTAGAACCTAAATTAAGGGAAAAATTAAATTATACCTATTGGGCGATGAATTCCCAATGAAACCTCCAAAATTGGTAAAATGAGCCTTCAATTTGTAGATTCTTGCTCCTCTTTATAGATTCTTGCTTCTTCCTTCTAGATCCTTGCTCTACTAGTCTCCAATGGTGATTTGGGAAGGAATTGGGTTGAAATTTGGTAGGGATTTGATGGAATTTGGTTGAGAAAAATTCTATATCTAAGTTTGGAATAAAAATGAAGAGAGAGAAAGTTTTCATCCCCTTAATATAGGCCTCACTTGCCCCCTCCCTCAAGCTACTATGTAAAGTCTAAAATACCCCTTGGGGCCTCTCATGAAGAAATTAATTAAGGAGGAAAGGTTATAGCCTAATGGGTTTAACATAATTAATCATCCTCCTAACGATTGGGCTTCTAATTATTGGGATCAATTCTAACTAGAATTAAATGTTGGTCCATGAGTCTAAACTAAACTAGTTAGGTCCACTAACACAAGTCCAAAAATAAATCTAACATGCTAACAAGAAATAAATAATATAATAAATAAATATTCAACATGCACAATATTTAATTAATTATTAAATGACTAAAATATTCTTTCCTAGAAAATATGGTAGTGACAAATCTACCCCCCTTAGAAGAATTTTGTCCTCAAAATTAAAACTCTCACCCGTCTCTCTTAGGCCAGTCATATCCTATTCATACAAATCTTACTATGGTTAAACCCCATCAATCACAGTCTAAAATAGTATATATCCTATAACATACAATCCTACCATACTACTGAAAGAGAAATTATACTTGGATATAGTCTCTTAACTATCATGAAATCAGTTTCTGCCCTGCTGGGGTGTCTCCCCCTACTGGTACGGGATAACCTGCTAGGCCACCTGAGGCCTATTCCATCATACACTAAGCATTCACTAATCATCAACCTAGTCAAGATATTCTTAATGCTGATGGTTACCAAATTCTAGTGATATACTCTAATTCTAGGTCATGGACATGCTTAACTCACTGGCACTTGCTACTTAGGATACTATACAAAATACTGCTAAGATACTACCTCCTTGTTCTATTTCAATCACCAAAATTTCTCAATTATTCTCTTGCAAGGAACACTTGTATACCTTTTCAATCATGTGTTTTATTAGCACACCCTCGTCCAACTTTAATACTCCCAATAGAATGCCTTACTTAAATCTTGTTACTGTCTATACAAGGCACCAGCTCTCATATGTATTTTTTAGATGACATTCTCATACCAAGTTACTCGTGTCTCTCCTCTATAGTATTATATTTGTTACTAAAATGCTTGCCTAAACTTTCATAATACTTGAGGTACTCTGTCTCTTGTTACTAGGGTATCTCTTTCTATCTGATACTTGGTGTAACTCGTCCTCTAAAATTTGTTAATCATCTTAAAGTTCTCATCTATACATTAGTATCATAATACATACACAATTATCTGCTAGTAATTACAATACCATGACATCTTACAGGTATCCTTATACCCCTCGAACTATTCTCTGATACATACGACCTCTATAATCAAATTTAGCAAGGTACTATACTTATTAAACTTACTTTTATATATATATATATATATATATATATATATATATATATATATATATATATATATATATATATCCTCTACTGCTTGGATCACTTGTACTATTACTCCCAAATATTTTTCTATCCATATTAACTGATACACCAATCAAATGTCATTACACAAGGTACTTACTATTACTAGCATATTACTCAACTAATCCCTAATATAGAAACACTAGCACTCTTTATATAGTAATACTAGCTTCCTAACTACACAACATATATCCTTAAGGTTCTAGGATACTAGCTTCATCATTAGATCACCTTATCATACTCACTAGAAATTATGATCACTTGCATCCAATGCACTAGTTATTAACTTCTATAATACACACGTTTCACTTCACTCTCAAAGGCAGACATATGGTTCCATATCTCTATTGATGTATATGTATCTCTCCTCAAACCTTACAGACGGATACACAAATCAGTGATGTACTACATATCTTCCATGACCAATCTTGATATTTCTCAACCCATGACATAATATTAACACTCCAGCTTCTACTTTCTGATACTCATGAACTTTCACACTGACATTTATCACCCACTGTGCATCCTGCACACAATTTCTAGACACTCTTCCACCTATTGCTTCCAACACATCACTAGCCTCAATATTAGGTGATATACCCATCACTAGTCATATACTAGTACACTCCTATCTACTGACATCAACATGTATCACAAGTCCTACTACTTTAGCACAATATATTATTATTCCCTCACACTCTTCCATACACTTATGGGTACCCTTCTACTATGGCACACTCACTAATACCCTTGATGCATATACATTTCTCTACTATTGACACACCTAAGTATCAACCACCCAATTGTATATCATGCTCTATTGATTTTTAATACAATTTCCTTGATACTTAATTGTTTACATGGCTCACCCAACTACATGAATTCATGACTATCCAGAACTGGTATGCTGACTTTGATACTAACTTATAGAACTACTACTGATACTCTCTACTCTCCCTTCTGCCTATAGTACCAACACTAACTATAATAACATCTATCATATAACTATTGCTACAAAGTACTACGCTATGGGTTATCTCTAGATTGATGCCTATTGCTTACATGCCCAACCAAGAATCACTTACAGACTCACAAGTTATACTCCCAACAGTCAATACAGATACTCAAGACACAGACCTAATTATAATTCACCAATTATCACACTAACAAGAAGCTCTATAAGAAACTGGACTAAAGAACTAAAGGTATCTCTACTGCTAAGCTAAGGAACAATGGAACAAAGTCCTATAATAATATGAGTGGAAAAGTATTGAGATGATACTTTAAGAACCAATTTAAGATATAATCTGATAATCATACACGTATGTCCAAAATCATGACACTCAGAATCCTCGCCACGCCAGTAAGCATAGCTGCGATAAACGATATATCCCATAACTTAGGTATGCACCTCTATAATCATGTCGTCTAGAATCCTCGCTGTGCCAACTAGTATAGCTGCGAGAAATTCTAAATTTCATAACTAAGATATGTACATCCGAAGTCAGGTCCCTACGTTTTTGATACTCTAGCTAATATGGCTACGATAAACTCTATGCTCCATAACCAAAGCAGACATTTCACCTTTCTTACTATCCTCATATGTCATCAGATGATACCGTAATTTAGTCCATAAAATTTCTCTCGATATGAAATCAAAACTCAATAACGACACCAAAAATTTAAATTCGATAACCGATCACCAAGAATCAAAATAATAACAAGTGGGAGCAGACAAAAAATAAGGAAAAGATTTGAAATGGGAATTATAATAAGATTCTCAAGGGTCGTCCCAGAAATCTCTCAAAAAGTTTGTGATTGAGTATCCTCTCATCCTAATATCTTATATCCTATAGCCTATATCTCATATCCTATCGCAGGCTCGCAGTAGTACAACTAAGTCATCGCACTACCGCGATATCGCACAACTTGCGAAGCCGGGCCTGCATGGGCCACCATTAAAAATGTGTCACGACCCGCACCCAGTGTAGGGATACAAGTTGGGAACAACGCCCAGCCTACGCCACAGCATCGACGGTAGAATGTTGTCTTGGTCAACTATACTATCTAAGCATCTCACAATAATATAAAATCTGCCAATAATATCTCACACAAAACTTAATCACAATTCTAAAGCACGATAAGATATGAAAGAAGTCTAACTATATATTTAAAATATATATTATCAACAATAGAAATAATATCCAATCTCATACCATATGCCGAAAACAAATTTGGTACCAAAATGCTAAAGAAACTAACTATAAAAAACTAGTGATCCAGATAAACCTACCAACAATCACGCTAGAACTAGTTGGTCCAAGTCTGCACCATGTATAAGTCAAAATCCATAGTATGTCGGACACCAATCTCTCGGATCCTCTGAAAAAAATATTTTTCAGTCAGGAATGGAGCGAAGTACATCTCTAACAGCAGTTCTAATCAATGATATAAACTATGTAACAGTAAATATATGTGAATATACAAGATGCAACAATAGATACAAGAGATATACAATAAAGGAAATACTGTAAATAAATATGAGAATGAATAATATGACAATGAACAAGAATACTAATGACTAAGTGTGTGAGTACTAGCTTTATCATGTGATCGGGTTGGAACTTCTACAAGAAAACTTGCACAGGAATAATGGCCAGGTTAGTCATACGTACGGTGTATGACCAACACTCATAGGATAATAAGACTTGCACAAGAAGGGTATGATCACATATCTACACTAAAATACTCTCCACCCCCGACTGGTGTAAGGGATCCAACCAAGGTATGCTATGACACGGGATTCCCCAAGAAGATAGCGACTCTTCCCGAGAATCAGTGTCTGTACATGTACATGATAATCAATAAAACAAGGCTTGCACAAGATACACCATATACCAAGGAATAACATCTCATAACGAGATTCGGATATACCAATCCGTGTAACCATCGTGTCAAGAAAATATGGATATCTACACTAGATACAATGAACATAGAGGATATCATAAATGAGAAACTATCAGAGAATGTACTCGCCTGAAGTCCGATGAATAGTCTCACATATACTGATACAGTGCCTTCAAGACCTAGATATGGAATATAACATCAATGCAAGTTTTCGGAATAAAAATAAGTTAAACTAGTCAACTTCTAGGTCAACAAGCCATTTCTAAGTCAAAAAGTCAAACTAGGTCAACTCTAAGTCAAACCGGTCAAACTTGGTCAAACTACCTATTTTTAGGTTGCATGAGTCTATCTCAATGATGTTGGGTTCATACTCTATGAATCTAGGTCATACAAGCTACAACTTAGGATACTAGGATACCGTATCTCAGGATACGCAAACAAAGAATAAATATAACACATATGTACATATCAAACAATATTAAATATATAAATCCTAATTATAAATATTAAATGGATATCTTGGTTTTGAACCAACTTGGTATCGCACTACTAACCCCAATCTTGATACCCAAATCCAATACCGTGGGTATCCTCAAATACCTTGATACTTACCTTAGTATATCAAGGTAATTGCCAAAACTTCATATATATACTAACTACCCATTAATAACTATATGCTAACAACCTACTACTAAAAAAAAATAGTATACTAATACATAAATACCAATTATAAATAAATAAATATATATGTATATATATATATATATATTAGCTATAATTAATACATAATTACAACTATATAGACAAACTGTCATAGAAAACCGTTGTTGTCCGTCGTTAAATGATGCTGATACTGCTGCTATTGCTACGGTTACTACTGATATTGCTAATGCTGCTACTGCTGTCGCTGAAGACTGCTACTATTGCTAATGCGTTGCTGCTGCTGTTGCAAATACTGTTGTTGTTGCTAATGCACTGCTGCTGCTGTTGCTAATGCGCTGCTACTGCTGTTGAAATGTTGTTGCTGCTGTCAGTAAAAGCGTCCCCCCCCCTCTCACTCTTATGCACCAAAACATATACATTATATATACTAATATATATACTAACTACATATATTTATATATATACACATGCTCATCTATATATATGTATATACATCTCTACAATAATACATATAGTATAACATACACATATTTTAGTATCATATACATATTTACTCATAACATCACATATGCGTACATGTATATATATATATATGTATAATCATGCAAGTATATATATATAATTATAACATACGAGTATATATATATAACATATACACATATAAATATAACTTATATAAATACACTACTATAATTAATAGCTATTACATATATATATATATATATATATATATATATATATATATATATATGCAAATAATTACATATTATAAAGACTAAGAATAATAGAATTAGATCTAGAAATAAAATGCACAACACATGGAGTGTATCGCACCCGTATCACACTAGATCAATGATATGCTTGCGACACGAGTCCACCACACATCCAAACGTACCCTAAAGGACAGAAGCAAGTCTAATATATTATTTATGAACAATACGAAGAGTCAAATATAAATCTACATGTCCGTGTCAAAATATGACATGCACAAAATCCCATGTCGGAGAAAAAACTCCCAAATCAACACGTATCACCAAATTGTTGGGATACGACCTACACGTACCCAATTATGGACACGAAACTAGCCCCAAACACACAAACCCATGCCAAATTGATCTATAGGACCAATTAACACACACAACAAGTGTCAATCTCAGAATTCTCCTAAAATTGACACAAAAAGTACCATAACTTTCTCAATAGGCCTCCAATGAACACAAAACCAAATCCTATGGGTAGCCTATGCATATGGGTTGATTTGTCATGGTTAAATCTCAGATTTAGAACCTAAATTAAGAAAAAAACTGAATTGTACCTATTGGGAGATGGATTCCCAATAAAACCTCCAAAATTGGTAAAATGAGCCTTCAACTTGTAGATTCTTTCTCCTCTTTGTAGATCTTTACTTCTTCCTTCTAGATCCTTGCTCCACTAGTCTCCAATGGTGATTTGGGAAAGAATTATGTGAAAATTTGGTAGGGATTTGATGGAATTTGGTTGAGGAAAATTCTAGATCGAGATTTGGAATAAAAAATAAAGAGAGAGAAAGTTTCCATCTTCTTTATATAGGTCTCACTTGCCCCCTCCCTCAAGCTACTATGTAAAGTCTAAAATATCCCTTGGGGCCTCTCATGAAAAATTTAATTAAGGAGGGAAGGTTCTAGTCTAATGGGTTTAATATAATTTATCATCCTCCTAACGATTGGGCTTCTAATTATTGGGCTCAATTCTAACTAGAATTAAATGTTGGTCCATGAGTCTAAACTAAACTAGTTAGGTCCACTAACACAAGTCCAAAAATAAATCTAACATGCTAACAATAAATAAATAATATAATAAATAAATATTCAACATATATAATATTTAATTAATTACCAAATAACTAAAATACCCTTTCCTAGAAAATGTGGTAGCGACAGTTGTTATCTCCTGAACAGCATGAGATGGAGAAGGAATCTCTAGTGAGGCTGATACCACCTCCTCAACAGCAGGAGGTATAACTGTAGGATCGTAAGGCAACTATAGAGGGGGTGAATAGAGTTTAGCAAAAATAATCACCAAATAAAAAATTTAAGTTTAAGGCCAACTTATAAACTGTAGTGACAAGATTAAAAAAAAGTGTAAGCAGAGTATAAGTAAAGTTTAGATGAGCAAACTCAAACACAGAGAATTTTATCCCACTACTAGAATAAGCGGGTTTAGCGACGTTTTTAGCGACGACAAATAAAATGTTGCAAATTTAGCGACTCCATTAAAAATTGTCGCTAGACTTCGCTAATTGACGATATTTAGCGACGTTAAGCGACTTTTATTAAGTTTTTAAAAGATTAGTCGCTATAAGTTTAATTTAGGTCGCTAAACGTCGCTAAAATATTTTATTTAGTGATGTTTAGCGACGTATTTTGCGACGTATGTCTTTTGGACATTTAGCGACGTCATTAGTGACGTCAATTTAGGTCACAAACGTCGCTAAGTTAGCGACGTCATTAGTGACATCGCTAAAACGTCGCTAAATTTGTTTCAATTAGGGATGCTTCCCCCATTTCTTTCGATCTCTCGCTCTCCCTCTTCTAAGTTCGAAACCCGCGGCACCCTCCTCCCTCCCGGCGACCCCCCTACGGCAGCGTCCTCCCCCTTCCTCCTCCTCCTCCTCCTCTAGGTACCCTCTCTCTCTCTCTCTCTCTCTCTCTCTCTCTCTCAGACACTGACACGACACACACACATTACAGACTGACACAAATACGACACACACACAGACACGACACATATACGTGACCTAGGGTTAAGGTTAGGGTTAAGGTTTTTTACCTGGGGTTAGGGTTAGGGTTTGGGTTTTTGACCTGGGGTTCGGGTTAGGGTTTTTGAGCTGGAGTTAGGGTTAGGGTTTTTGACCTGGGGTTAGGGTTAGGGTTTCTATGACATCTTGTTGAGATAAAGCGTGCTGAAAATGGTCACGTGTGTAAATGATAACTTAAGGGTAAATTGTTCCAACTTTCTTAATACATGTCAGAATCAGATGAAACTTGTTCCTATTGCTAGCTTAGATCATTTATGAACTTACCCATATGATACGTTGTTGATTTTGGATAAAAGCGTGATAAAAATGGCGAGGAATCCCGAGCCATAGAATCAGTATTATAGCGTATAGCTTCTCCTTACTGTTTTACACATGATAGCATGCTTCGTTCACAATCTAAAATTGTATAGTGCTTACATTTACTTGTTGTCGTATTTACCCGCTAATTTCTCGTATCATAGTTATTTATTATCCCATTATCGTCTTGTATTCATCATTGTGGTGATTGGGTCTAGTCTGAAATTGATTGTTGGATTATAATTGATTGTCATGGAATGACTGTTAGAGATGATTGAGAATTCGTACATTTTGGCCTTAGTGAGCACCAACCTAGATATACTGCCAAAATGGCATACTACAAGTATACTGGTTCTGGAAGTATGAATTAGTTTAATAGGCTCAGGAGTTTATTTGATTTCCCGATTGACTTGGTACTTAACCGAATGATTGTTAAAGTTTTATTTCATACATTTTCATCATGCTAGTGTATCTTGTAATGCGTAGCTGACCTTGTTAATCCTTCGGTATTGTAGTGTGGCACCGGTTGTACACGTAAGACACAAGCATACATCCATGTATAAGCATAACAAATTCTCTATGGGTTTAGACCATATTTCTATTGTAGGTGCCCTGATAAGTCAAACGATTACATGGACCATATTGATCTGATCAGTTATTGGAGTTGATTGTCTCCGGTTTATGTATGATCACTTCACCTATTTGGGGCAAGAAGGAAAGGTCGATTATGGATATAGGGTTCAGTTTCCACGTATAAGCAGGGACAGAGCTACATTAGGGCCGTAGGACTATTCTTGACGGTGATGCACAATTATAATCATATATATCCTACTTTGCTTCTTCTATGTGACTTCAAATATAGATTACCTAGCCAACTAATTGTCAGCTTCTTCTTTAGAGAACCACACTGTATGTAATAATTTATATGATACATACTGTCATTTTTGCAGAAGTATCTAGAAATGGGTATGAATTACTATATGTGTCATCGTTCGTGGATGTACAACCGTCATCCTGATGACATGTGCGTTGTGCGGGATAAATTCATTGAGGGTGTACAGCAGTTCCTGCAGTTCGTCAAGGTGTTCTCTCAGTACGTGGATGGTACCAAAATTAAGTATCCATGTGTGAGATGTCACAACAGAAAATATCATCCAGAAGTGGAAGTCACATATCATTTGTACTCGAAGGGCTTCACGCCGAATTACTATCAGTGGACCGCGCACGGAGAACTTGTGTCTCTAGCATCAGAGTCGGAGCATTATGTGGAGCCGTATATGGATGTCCACGATCACGATACTTACGACGACGGGTGGATGAACATGGTTTATGATGCGGCGGGGCCTAGTTTCAATCCGGACAATTATGATGTGGCGGGACCTAGTTGCAATTCGGATAATTATGATGCAGGTTAGAAGGCACCTAATGCCGATGCTGCAAAGTTTATGGAGTTGCTGGAGAATGCAAGGACTCCACTATATCTTGGTTATGAGGATCATTCACCGTTGGAGGTGGTTACAAGATTATTAAGCATCAAGTCCGATTTTAACATGTCGCAAGAATGCTATAATCAACTGATTGATTTGATTATAGAGATCTTGCCCGAGGGTGCCAAGTTGCCTAAAGACTTCTATCAATCTAAGAGGATGGTGAGATCGCTTTGGATGGAATACGAGAAAATTGATGCATGTTATAACGGGTGCATGTTGTACTACAAAGACGACAAGGATGAAGATACATGCAGATTCTGTGGTGCTGATCGCTACAAGGCTACTGTTAGAGGAAAGTCTGTCGGTGCAAGGAAGCCTACTGATTCGATGCACTACTTGCCTTTGGCACCACGGTTGCAGCGGTTGTTTATGGTTAAGGAGACTGCAGAAAACATGAGTTGGCACAGGCAAAAACAGATCGAAGGAGTATTGGATCATCCATCCGATGGAGAAGCATGGAAGCACTTTGATCGAGAGTATCCACATTTTGCCGAAGATCCGCGTAATGTCAGATTGGGGCTCTCCTCTGACGGTTTTATCCCATTCAGACTTTCGGGCTCACAGTATTCGTGTTGGCCTGTGATCGTCACTCCGTACAAACTATCGCCTTGGATGTGCATGAAGACTCCATATATGTTCCTAACCGTTATTATCCCGGGTCCGAACAATCCGAAGAGGAACATCAATGTCTATTTACAGCCTTTGACAGATGAGTTGAACCAGTTGTGGGAAGTAGGTGCCAACACGTACGATGTTTCTAGAAAGCAGAATTTTTAGATGAGGGCAGCACTTATGTGGACCATCAACGACTTTTCGGCCTATAGAATATTATCGGGATAGAGCACCCATGGTCGTCTCTCATGTTCGTATTGTATGGACCGTACTAAGGCTTTCCGTTTAAAACACGAAGGCAAACCGTGCTTCTTCGATTGTCATCGATAATTTCTGCCAAAGGATCATCCGTACCGGAGGAACCAGAATACTTTTCGTATGGGAGTTATAGAGAAGGCCAATCCACCGCCAAGGTGGCCCGGATACACGATATGGGAAGAGGTAAAAGATTTATCAAGTGCTATCGAAGAGCCTGCTAAGGGGTACAAGTGTGACGGATTTGGTCGCACCCATAACTGGATGAAGAGGAGTATATTGTGGGATCTGTCATATTGGAGCACCAATCTGATAAGACATAACCTTGATGTCATGCATATCGAGAAGAATGTATTTGATAACATAATTAATACTGTAATGGAGGTAAAAGGGAAGACAAAGGATAATCCGAAGGCCAGGTTGGACTTAGAAGAAATATGTAGACGTCCTGCATTACATTTGATAGAGCAGGGGAATGGAAAGTTAAAGCAACCTAAGTCAGTTTTCTCACTGGAGAAAGAGGATAAAGGGAGACTTTGTAGGTGAATTCAGGGTCTAAAGTTTCCAGACGGGTACGTATCGAACTTGAGAAGATGCGTCGACCTCAAGGAGAACAAACTAGCGGGTATGAAGAGCCACGATTGTCACATATTTATGGAGAGGTTAATTTCAATTGCATTTCGGAAATTCTTTTCGCAAGTCATTTGGGATCCATTGACAGAGCTGAGCATATTCTTCAGAGATCTTTATTGTACTAAGTTGCTCGTCGATCATCTAGAAAAGCAAGAGAAGGACATTGCGGTAACACTATGTAAGCTCGAGAAGGTGTTTCCTCCTGGATTCTTCGACTCTATGGAGCATTTGCCAATACATCTTTCCTATGAGGCACGTGTTGGTGGTCCTGTCGGTTATCGGTAGAAGTACCCCTTCGAGCGGCATCTGAATCACCTAAAGAGAAAGGTAAAAAATAAGACATGGGTTGAGGGCTCTATTTGTGAAGCTTATGTTCTCGAGAAGATTATAAACTTTTGCTCGACGTATTTTAAACCGCATGTTACTACTAATAGAACGAAAGCTTCGAAAAACGATGATGCATATCAGGAATCTAATGATGCAATACTCAAAGTATTCAATGCGTCTGGAAAGCCTTCGAAAAAAATAAAGAAGAGGTATTTGAATGACGATGAGCTAAGGGCCGCTCAGTTGTATATATTACTCAATTGCAATGAGGATGAAGTGGAGAAGCTAGAGGGGTAAGTAATTAATACGTCCACGTTTACATCATCTCAATGTAATAGTATAAGATACTATTATGCTACTAATCAACAGTTGCTTCATTGTTTTTTAGCACATATAATGATGAGTTGAGGTCGGTTAGACCCTACATAACAGACGAAGAAGTAGAACAAGAAATAAGATGCCATTTTTCTTCTTGGTTGAGCGCATATGTAAGATGCTTGGGAATTACTTATTATTTCTGTACTTGCAAAATAAATAACTTACTATCGCTACTTTGGTATTTAGGTCGATCGTCTAATAACACCCGAGACTGAATCTATTAGAACTCTAGCCAAGGGACCAATTACTGCCGATAAATATGGCCAAGTTTTTGTATGGATGGGTTCAGGTTCAAGTCAACAAATGCTCCTATCAGAGACAGCTTTCTGGATCTTGATTCCACGAAAAATAGTTATTTGTGTATCAAATCTTCGAACTACAAAGACGTTGATCCAGGAAATGATTTCTTTGGCATCTTACGAGAGATTGTGGAGTTGACATATAATTATGGCACAGAACCTGCTAATATCGTGCTATTCAAGTATGAATGATTCGATCCGATTCAAGATCAAGGTTAGAAAATTGACAAGCATGGCCTTGTGGATATAAACTACAAGCGTAGATATCAAGGCTAAGAACCATTTGTCCTATCAAGTCAGGCTCAGCTCATGTACTTCATAACTTATCCTAGACGGGGGACAACGAGGTCGGATTGGTGGGCAGTATGCAAGACTAAAGCTAGAAATACCTTTGACACTGACGAAATAGCTTATCAGGAGGACAATTTACCTCTTGTAACAAATATTATAGATGTGAACTCAACGAAAGTTACTCATTACAATAGTAATAATGTAGAAGATGTAGAATTATCCGAAGAGGAAGATGAAGACGAAGTAGATAAAAGTGAAGACGAGGAGGAGGGAGAGGAAGAGGAGGACGAGAAAGGCGAACAAGATGAATTTTTTGAAGATGATTGAAAATAAAATATATTGCCTGTAGAATGTAACTATATTTTGACTGTAGAATGTACTATTTTAACGAATATATGTATTATATTTTGATTATAGAATGCTTTGAGATATGCATCACATTTTGACTGTAGAATGTACTATATATTTGTATTTTTCTATATTCATCATATGTTGTTATCAGGTATGACAGGACAATACGAAGGATTCGGCAGGTCCCGATGTCACTACCACATTTTCTAGGAAAGGGCATTTTAGTTATTTCCTATTTAATTAAATATTGTGCATGGTAAATAATTATTTATTGTATTATTTAATTATGGTTAGATATTATTTAATTAATTTAGACTTGTGTTAGTGGACCTAACTAGTTTAGTTTGGACCCATGGACCAACATGAATTAATTAGTTAGACTTAGCCCATTTAGAAAGCCCATTGTTAAGGAGATGGATTAAATTAATTAAATCATTAGACTAGAAGCTTCCTTCCTAGACTAGAAGCTTCCTTCCTTAATTATTTTTTTATGAGAGGCCCCAAGGGGTATATTAGATATTTCATAATTACTTGAGGGAGAGGTAAGGGCTGGACTATTAAAAGAGGAAGGAAAATTCTCTCTCCTCTCTTTTTTATTCCAAATCTAGGTCTAGAATTTCGTACTACCAAATTTTCTTCATTCCCATTTTATTTCCCTACCAAATTCATTCCAATTCCTTCCCAAATCATCATTAGAGAGTTGAGAAGCAAGGATCTAGAAGAAGAAAGCAAGGATCTACAAAGAGGAGCAAGGATCTAGAATTTGGAGGCAATTTTATCTCAATTGGAGGTTTCATTGGAAATCCATCTCCCAATAGGTATAATTCAGTTTTTTCCCTTAAAATAGCTTCTAAATCTGAGATTTAATCATGGAAAATCAACCCATATGTATGTACTACCCATAGGACTTGATTTTGTGTTCATAAGAGACTCATGGAGAAAGTTATGGTACTTTTTGTGTCAATTTTGGGGGAATTCTGAATTGACATTTTGTTGTGTGTGTCAATTGATCCTATAAATCAATTGGGCATGTGTTTATGTGTTTGGGGCTAGTATCGTATCCACAATTGGGTACGTGTAGGTCGTATCCCAACAATTTGGTGATACGTGTTATTTTGGGAGTTTTCCCTTCGACACGGGACTTTGTACATGTCGTATTTTGATACGGACACATAGATCTATAATTGACACTTTGTTTTGTTCATAAATAATATATGTGACTTGCTTGTGTCCTTCGATGTGCCATTAGATGTGTGGTGGACTCGTGTCGAATGCGTATCCTAGATCTAGTGGGATACGGTATGATACTCTCCATTTATGGTGTGTTTATGTGTAGATCTAATTATTTGTGTTTTAATTCTTGAATCAAAATTAAGTATATATATATAGATGTTATATATTTATTATAGTGTATTTATTATGGTATTTATGGAATTTATGGTAGCATAGATCTATGTATTATATGAGTACTAATATAATTTATAAATATATATATAGCTTTCTTCTACATGTATTTATATATGTTACAATTATGTTAGGAATATAAAATATATGAAAATGTTTTATAAAATATATATATGTGTTTAATTAAGTATTAGATTATTTATATATATGTATGGATGTATATTTATTAACATATTTATGTATGTGTACTTTTAACCATGTTGTAATATGTACATTAGTACATAGGATGTGTATTATAGCTATTGGTATTTATTTATATAGATGTATATAATATATATGAGTTGGATTATATATATATAAGTATATATTTTAATTATTGATTTATATATATATATATATATATATATATATATATATATATGTTATATATATATTTACTATTTTTTTGTGACAGTAGGATTAATGACAGAGAACTGTCATTATTAGAGGCGGTTACAGCAGCAGCCGCTGTAACAGTGGTGACAGAAATTAATGACAGAGCCGCCACTGTCATTAAAGAACGCATGCAGCAGCGGGAATTCACAGCAGTCGCGACAAAGACTTTGGTGACGGTTGAAAATTGTCACCAAAGGGGAGGCAGCAGTGCAAAAACGCAGTAGCAGTAGCGACGGCGATTCAGTGACAGCCTGAACTGTCACTGAAAGTCTGTTAACTGAAAATCTGTGTTTTTTAACACTGCTTTCAGTGACCGTTAGGCAGATTATTAGTATATTATTTTTATGTTATATTTATATATATATGTATATATATGTATTAATTGTGAGATATAATACTAGTATTGTTATGTTTCTTAATTGTATAATATTAGTATATATATATTATATTATGTATGAGGGTAATTACTATATCAAAGGTATTGAGTATTACCTTGTGGAAACCAAGGTAAGTGGGATACTCAAGATACGGAATTTTGGTATCAAGTTTGTGACTTTGTGGGGATACCAAGATGGTTCAAAACCATGGTTTCTATTTATTTGTAATTAATATTCTATATTATTATACATTATTGTTGGTATATATGTATTATGAGATTTACCTTGGATTCACGTATCCGGAGATACGGTATCCTAATATTTTAGGATGTGGTTTCTATGACTTAGATTTTAGTATTTTGACCCAAGATTTTTGTGTTAGACTTGTGCAACCTAGAAATAGATAGTTGACCTTGGGTTGACCATAGTTGACTCATAGTTTACTCATAGTTGACCATAGTTGACTCATAGTTGACCATAGTTGACTTTTGACTTAGAATTGACTTATTGACCTAGAAGTTGACTAGTTTAACTTATTCTCTTTTCGGGACCTTGTATTGATGTTGTATTCCATATCTAGGTCTTCGAGGCACCGAGTCAGACATTTGTGAGACTATTCATTGGACTTCAGGCGAGTATATTCTCTGATAGTTTCTCATCTATGATATCCTCTATGTTCATTGTATCTAGTGTAGATATCCATGTTCTCTTGACACTATGGTTACACGGATTGGTATATCCAGATCTCGTCATGAGATGTTATTCCTTGGTATATGGTGTATATAGTGCAAGTATTGTTTCATTGGTTATCTTGTACATGTACAGACACCGATTCTCGGGAAGACTAGCTATCTTCTTGGGGAATCTCGTGCCATAGCATACCGTGGTTGGATCTATTATACCAGTCGGGGTGGGGAGTATTAGTATAGATATGTGATCAATATCCCTATTAAATAAAGTACTAATTACTGAATAGTGTTGATCATGTACCGCACGTATGATTAGCCAGGCCGCATTGCATCTTGCCCAAGCCGATCACATGTTAAGCTAGTACTCACACACTTAGTCATTAGCATTATTGTTTTATTGACATATTGTTCATTATCGTATTTATTTCCAGTATTTCTTTATTGTATATATATATCTCTTGTATCTATTGTGCATCTTGTCTATTTATCCACATCTATTTACTGTTACATAGTTTTTATCATTAATTAGAACTGCTGTTAGATATGTGCTCTGCTCATTTCCTGAATGGATATATTTTTCCAGATGACACTGAGGAGTGGTACCCTACTTATTATGGACCCCAGGATGTTGTGGGTTTAGATTCTGAGACCCTGGCTCAAGAGGGACTTATCCCAACTGAGACAGTTGACCCTGGAGTTGTAGCTTCGTAGTATTCTTCGTACTGGATTTGTCTCCAACTTATCTGTTACTTCTTCAGACTCATTGATGTATTATTTTAGACTCATGAGTTGTATTGTGACTATTCTATTCTTTATCTAATTCGTGCTCATTTCTATCTTAGTTCTGTGATTGAGTATACTATCATTATTGGTGGTTCATTATATTGTTAGATAGATTATCTAGACAGCATTCTACCGCCGATTCTGCGGCTTAGGCTGGGCGTTGTTTCCGACTAGTACCCTTACACCGGGTGCGGGTCGTGACATATTTTTGGTGGTGGCCCATGCAGGTCTAGCTTCACAAAGTATGAGATGTCATGGTAGTGCGACAACTTAGTTGTACTACTGCGAGCCTGCGATAGGATATAGGAAATAGGCTGAGATACTCAATCACATCTAGGACAATTCTTTTGATTCAACTATTCTCCTTTGTTATTGATACTTGATCTTTAAACTGTCCTTTCCTTGATGCCTTACATCTTGTGCCATATTGATTCTTTCTTTCGCTTTGTCTCAGGATGCCGCCTAAGACTAGATCGTAGCAGGGGAGAGCAGTTTTTGAGAGGTCTGCGACATCCCGAGGGCCTGCACCAGTCACTTCTCCGGTGATTGGAGTGTCAGCTACTTTCGGAGGTCCACCACCTACTCAGAGGACGGTGCCAGCTGTATCTGAGTGGCTTCCACCTCCACCTCCTGTGCCAGTAGAGGCATCACAGATGTTTACACTGTTTCGTGAGATGCTCGAGGCACAGAGGGCTCAGTCAGAGGCACATCAGAGGCAGACCGACGTTCTACGGCAGGGCATCGAGAGTGCTCATCAGCTTGCTCATGTTGTAGTTGAGAGAGGAGCTCCGATCCAGCAGCAGGTTGTTTCTCAGGTTGCTCAGCTTCGGCCAGCAATATTCAGGACTTCAAGAAACTGGAGCCTATGGTTTTCAAAGGGACGGAGGGCATCGTCTATGCTGATGATTGGCTCGAGGACATTGAGCGTCTTATGAGGGTGTCTCGTCTTTCTGAGGATCTGAGGGCTGAGGCGGTAGGACTTCAACTGTTCGACGTTGCTCGCACTTGGTTCAAGAATGAGCCGGTTCTAGTTGACGTAGGACAATCTTGGGAGGTATTCAAGGACCTTTTCGAGAAGAAGTTTTTTGCCCGGGCAGACAGGCTAGACTTGGGGAGACAGTTTGAGAGTCTCATTCAGGGGAGCATGTCTGTGGAGGAGTACGCTGCGAAGTTCGGCAGGTTGAGCCGATTTGCAGAGTATTTGGTGAGAGAGCCAGAGGTGCGAGCCATTCATTTTCGTGAGGGTCTAAACTGGGAAGTGAAGATTCTCATTCCGTCTTTTTATGAGACATACTCGGAGATACTTGCGGAGGCACGCAAGGTTGAGTGGGAGTTGGGTTTGAAGACCAAGAGAGACCGTGATTCATTTCTGGGGGCCAACGGCAGTGCAATATCTGCCAAACGTCCTTATTTTTCGTCCAGACCTTTCCAGCAGCCACAGCAGAACCAGACTCCAACTAGAGTGCCTTTTCACCAGGCACCTCAGCAGCAGAGATAGTTACAGCAAGCTCCATGCAACTACTGCAAGAAGCCCGGCCACATCTGGGAGGTTTGCAGGAGGAGGCTAGGAGTTTGTTTGTATTATGGTACTGAAGGGCATCAATCGAGGGAGTATCCTCGTCGTGCAGTTCAGGGAGCAGCTCCAGCTCCGAGGGCACAGACGAGACCACCTGCAGCACAGCCGAGGGGACCGCTTCCGACACAGCAGCAGCATTTTGTCCAACATCAACAGCAGGGAGGTGCTCGGCAGGGATGAGCGTTTGCTATGACCGTCGAAGATGAGGAACCCACCGGAGATGTCATCGCAGGTTCTATTCTTCTTGATTCTATTCCAGCTTTAGCTTTGTTTGATAGTGGTGCTTCCCATAGTTTTGTATCTGTTTCTTTTGCTCTAAAGTATGGTTTGGTAGCTGAGTCTTTGCTTAGGACTTGCAAGATCATGACCGGGGGAGGCATTATCCTGGTTAATAATATTTGCAAGGATCGGAGAGTTACTTTGGGAGGCTAGGAGTTGAGTGCGTGTCTACTTGTAATGCCACTTCCGAGCTACGATATTGTACTCGGGATAGATTGGTTGAGTAGGCACCGTGCTAGCATAGATTGTAGAGGAGGTAAAGTTTTGTTTGGTCCACCAGGAGAGCCAGAGTTCGAGTTTGCTAGGGGAGCAGCAGAGCAGGAAGAATGCATTATTTGTGGAGCTATGGTGGAAGACAAGGAGTTGCCACATCCATTGATAGCAGAGTTCTTGGATGTGTTTCCTGAGGAATTACCAGGATTGCCACCAGATCGAGATGTTGAATTTTCTATAGACTTGGTGCCAGGTGCAGAACCAATTTCACAGCATGTCTATAGAGTAAACAATAGCGAGCTGGTCGAGTTGAAGAAGCAGGTGGACGAATTGTAGGATAAGGGGTTTATCAGATCGAGTTCTTCACCATGGGGAGCCCCGGTATTGTTTGTATCGAAAGAAGGATTGATTGGTGCGCATGTGCATTGATTACAGGGCTTTGAATAATCTCACTATCAAGAATAAGTATCCTTTGCCACGGATTGATGATCTGTTTGATCAGTTGAGTGGTGCGAAGGTATTTTCTAAGATAGATTTGAGATCAGGCTACCATCAGGTGAAGGTAAAACCGAAGGACATACCGAAGACTGCTTTTAGAACTCGTTATGGTCAGTACGAGTTTATGGTGATACCGTTTGGTTTGACTAATGCACCGGCGGTATTTATGAACTTGATGAACAAGGTGTTCCACCAGTACCTTGACAAGTTCATGGTGGTGTTCATCGACGACTTACTCATATACTCGAGGACACCGGAGGAGCATGAGGAGCATTTGAGGATAGTGTTAGATGTGTTGAGGAAGGAGAAGCTGTATGGGAGGTTGTCCAAGTGTGAGTTTTTCTTGGATAAGGTAGAATTCTTGGGGCATGTTGTGACTGGTGATGGTATTTCAGTGGATCCGAAGAAGATTTCAGCAGTAGAATCTTGGAAGACTCCGAGTTCAGTAGCAGAGATCAGAAGTTTCTTGGGATTGGCAGGCTACTACAGGAAGTTTGTGCAAGATTTTTTGAGGCTTGTCGAGCCGATGACCAGACTCACAAGGAAGGATGTGGAGTTTGTTTGGACGGAGGATTGCCAGGTTGCTTTTGAGGAGTTAAAGAAGAGGTTGACGTCTGCTCATATTTTGACGTTGCCATCAGGGTCCGGAGGTTTCACTATTTATAGTGATGCATCGGGGAAGGGTTTGGGTTGTGTTCTTCAGCAGCATAGGAAAGTGATTGCCTATGCCTCCAGGCAATTGCGTCCTCACGAAAAGAACTATCCTACCCATGATTTGGAATTGGCAGTCGTCATATTCGCTTTGAAGTTGTGGAAATATTATTTGTACGGAGAGCGTGTGGAGATCTTTACAGACCACAAAAGCTTGAAGTACGTTTTCACGCAGAAGGAGTTGAACATGAGGCAGCGTCGGTGGTTGGAACTGATGAAGGATTTTGATATCTCTTTGCAATATCATCCTGGGAAAGCCAATGTAGTTGTCGATGCTTTGAGCAGGTATCCGGTAGCTATGTTCTTGACGCAGGATCGATATTTGTTGGAGGACTTGGAGAGCTTAGGCATTGAGGTGATTGTTCCTGGTGGTGCTATGCAGATGTGGGGACTGCAGATACACTCAGATTTGATAGACAGGATCAAGGCAGCACAGTATGATGATGTATCTCTGAGGAGTATCAGAGCTCAGGTGAGAGCAGGATTGGAAGATGATTTCACTATTGCAGAGGATGGATCTTTGAGGCATGGAGTTAGATTATGTGTACCTAGTGGGGAGTTACGAGAGAAGGTGTTGCAGAAAGCGCATCGCTCTCAGTATTCCATGCATCCAGGTGCTAACAAGATGTATCGGGATATGCAAGAGAGTGTGTGGTGGTATGGCATGAAGAGAGAAGTGGCACAGTTTGTATCCAGATGCTTAGTGTGCCAGCAGGTGAAAGCCGAGAGGCAGAGGCCAGTAGGTTTACTTCAGCCATTACCCATTCCAGAGTGGAAGTGGGAACACATTACTATGGATTTTGTGTCCGGACTTCCACGATCTCCAGGAGAAAAAGACGCAATTTGGGTCATTGTTGATAGATTGACCCAGTCGGCCCACTTTTTGCCTTTCAAGGTGGGTTTATCTATGGAGAAGCTGGCAGAAATGTATGCGAGGCAGATCGTTAGGATACATGGAGTTCCCGTCAACTTAGTCTTAGATCGGGATAGTTGTTTTACTTCTCATTTCTGGAGGAGTTTGCAGAAGAGTTTGGGCACTCAGCTCAAGTTTAGTACTGCATATCATCCCCAGACAGAGGGGCAGTCAGAGAGGACTATCCAAACTCTCGAGGATATGTTGCGCACTTGTGTACTAGATTTCGGGGGTTCTTGGGAGGACCATCTCCATTTGGTAGAGTTTTCTTACAACAACAGTTACCAGGCCAGTATAGAGATGTCACCTTTTGAAGCTCTATATGGTCGGAGGTGTCATACTCCTTTGTCTTGGGACGATGTTGGAAAGAGAGTTTTGCTTGGGCTAGAGATGGTTATGGATGCAGCAGAGAAGGTTCAGTTGATCAGAGACAGACTTCGAGTGGCGCAGGACAGACAGCGGCATTGGGCCGATAGCCATCGGAGACCTTTGGAGTTTGAGGTATAGTTTAGATTTTGTTTTGTGCTTATTTTTTGTTGTTGTTATAGATTAAGTTCTTAAGGTGGTGTTTTATTCTAGGTGAGTAGTTTGGTGTTTCTGAGGATTTCTCCGACACGAGGCACGATTCGCTACGGTGGAGGCGGATAGCTTAGTCCGCGATTCATCGAACCTTTCACTATTCTAGAGAGGGTCGGTGCAGTTGCTTATAGACTAGACTTACCACCTGCATTGGAGGGAGTGCACAACATATTTTATGTGTCGCAGTTGAGACGATACGTGGCAGATCCTAGTCATGTATTAGTTCACTCGGAGATAGAGGTGGGCCCTACTCTTAGCTATCCAGAGCAACCAGTTGAGATTCTGGATCGGAGAGAGAAGGTGCTAAGGAATCAGACTATTCCTTTGGTGTGCGTCGCATGGAGGCATCACTCTCCGGGGGAGTCTACCTGGGAGAGAGAGGATGAAATGCGAGAGCGTTATCCATATTTGTTTGTACCTTGAGGTATGTTATTTTCTAGTTATGTTCTATTCATTAGTTAGTTGTGATTATTTAGTTCTGTTCTGTTATTTTTGGGGGTAGTTTTCGTCTTTGAATTTCGAGGACAAAATTATTTTAAGGAGGGTAGACTTGTCACTACCACATTTTCTAGGAAAGGGTATTTTAGTCATTTCCTATTTAATTAAATATTGTGCATGGTAAATAATTATTTGTTATCTTATTTAATTGTGGTTAGATATTATTTAATTAATTTAGACTTGTGTTAATGGACCTAACTAGTTTAGTTTGGACCCATGGACCAACATGAATTAATTAGTTAGACTTAGCCCATTTAGAAAGCCCATTATTAAGGAGATGGATTAAATTAATTAAATCATTAGACTAGAAGCTTCCTTCCTTAATTATTTCTTCATGAGAGGCCCCAAGGGGTATATTGGACATTTCATAATTACTTGAGGGAGAGGTAAGGACCGGCCTATTAAAAGAGGGGGGGGGGAATTCTCTCTCCTCTTTTTTTTATTCCAAATCTAGATCTAGAATTTTCCACTACCAAATTTTCTTCATTCCTATTTCATTTTTCTACCAAATTCATTCCAATTCCTTCCCAAATCACTATTAGAGAGTTGAAAAGCAAGGATCTAGAAGGAGGAAGCAAGGATCTACAAAAGAGGAGCAAGGATCTACAATTTGGAGGCAATTTTATCTCAATTGGAGGTTTCATTAGGAATCCATCTCCCAATAGGTATAATTCAGTTTTTTCCCTTAAAATAGCTTCTAAACCTGAGATTTAATCATGAAAAATCAACCCATATGTATGTACTACCCATAGGACTTGGTTTTGTGTTCATAGGAGACCCATGGAGAAAGTTATGGTACTTTTTGTGTCAATTTTGGGGGAATTCCGAATTGACATTTTGTTGTGTGTGTCAATTGATCATATAGATTAATTGGACATATGTTTATGTGTTTGGGGCTAGTGTCGTATCCACAATTGGGTACGTGTAGGTCGTATCCCAACAATTTGGTGATACGTATTATTTTGGGGGTTTTTCCTCCTACACGGGACTTTGTACATGTCGTATTTTGACACGGACACATAGATCTATAATTAACACTTTGTTTTGTTCATAAATAATATATGTGACTTGCTTGTGTCCTTCGGGGTACCATTGGATGTGTGGTGGACTCGTGTCGCATGCGTATCCTAGATCTAGTGGGATACGGTGTGATACTCTCCATTTGTGGTGTATTTATGTGTAGATCTAATTATTTGTGTTTTAATTCTTGAATCATAATTAAGTATATATATATAGATGTTATATATTTATTATAGTGTATTTATTATGGTATTTATGGTAGCATAGATCTATGTATTATATGAGTACTAATATAATGTATAAATATATATAGCTTTCTTCTACATGCATTTATATATGTTATAATTATGTTAGGAATATAAAATATATGAAAATGTTTTATAAAATATATATATGTGTTTAATTAAGTATTAGATTATTTATAGTTATTATGTGATTATTTATATATATGTATGGATGTATATTTATTAACATATTTATGTATGTGTACTTTTAACCATGTTGTAATATGTACATTAGTACATAGGATGTGTATTATAGCTATTGGTATTTATTTATATAGATGTATATAATATATATGTGTTGGATTATATATATATATAGAAGTATATATTTTAATTATTGATTTATATAAATATATTGATATATATATATATATATATATATATATATATATATTTACTATTTTTTTGTGACAGTAGGATTAATGACAGAGAACTGTCATTATTAGAGGCAGTTACAGCAGCAGCCGCTGTAACAGTGGCGGCGGGAATTAATGACAGAGCCGCCACTGTCATTAAAGAACGCATGCAGCAGCGGGAATTCACAGCAGTAGCGACAGAGACTTTGGTGACGGTTGAAAACGTCACCAAAGGGGAGGCAGCAGTGCAAAAATGCAGCAGCAGTAGCGACGGCAATTCAGTGACAGCCTGAACTGTCACTGAAAGTCTGTTAACTGAAAATCAGTGTTTTTCAACACTGCTTTCAGTGACTGTTAGGCAGATTATTAGTATATTATTTTTATGTTATATTTATATATATATATGTATTAATTGTGAGATATAATACTAGTATTGTTTTGTTTCTTAATTGTATAATATTAGTATATATATTATATTATGTATGAGGGTAATTACTATATCAAAGGTATTGAGTATTATCTTGTGGAAACTAAGGTAAGTGGGATACTCAAGATACGGGATTTGGGTATCAAGTTTGTGACTTTGTGGGGATACCAAGATGGTTTCAAAACCATGGTTCCTATTTGTTTGTAATTAATATTCTATATTATTATACATTATTGTTGGTATATATGTATTGTGAGGTTTATCTTGGATTCATGTATCCGAAGATACGGTATCCTAATATTTTAGGATGTGGTTTCTATGACTTAGATTTTAGTATTTTGACCCAAGATTTTTGTGTTAGACTTGTGCAACCTAGAAATAGATAGTTGACCTTGGGTTGACCATAGCTGACTCATAGTTGACCATAGTTGACTCATAGTTGACCATAGTTGACTTTTGACTTAGAATTGACTTATTGAAGTTGACTAGTTTAACTTATTCTCTTTTCGGGACCTTGTATTGATGCTGTATTCCATATCTAGGTCTTCAAGGCACCGAGTCAAACATTTGTGAGACTATTCATTGGACTTCAGGCGAGTATATTCTCTGATAGTTTATCATTTATGATATCCTCTATGTTCATTGTATCTAGTGTAGATATCTATGTTCTCTTGACACTATGGTTACACGGATTGGTATATCCAGATCTCGTCATGAGATATTATTCCTTGGTATATGGTGTATATGATGCAAGTATTGTTTCATTGGTTATCTTGTACATGTACAGATACCGATTCTCGGGAAGACTAGCTATCTTCTTGGGGAATCTCGTGCCATAGCATACCGTGGTTGGATCTATTATACCAGTCGGGGGTGGGAAGTATTAGTATAGATATGTGATCAATATCCCTATTAAATAAAGTACTGATTACTGAATAGTGTTGATCATGCACCGCACGTATGATTAGCCAGGCCGCATTGCATCTTGCCCAAGCCGATCACATGTTAAGCTAGTACTCATACACTTAGTCATTAGCATTATTGTTTCATTCACATATTATTTATTATTGTATTTATTTCCAATATTTCCTTATTGTATATATATCTCTTGTATCTATTGTGCATCTTGTCTATTTATCCACAGCTATTTACTGCTACATAGTTTTTATCATTAATTAGAACTGCTGTTAGAGATGTGCTCTGCTCCTTTCCTGACTGGATATATTTTTCCAGATGACACTGAGGAGTGGTACCCTACCTATTATGGACCCCAGGATGTTGTGGGTTTAGATTCTGAGACCCTGGCTCAAGAGGGACTTATCCCAACTGAGACAGTTGACCCTGGAGTTGTAGCTTCGTAGTATTCTTCGTACTGGATTTGTCTCCAACTTATCTGTTACTTCTTCAGACTCATTGATGTATTATTTTAGACTCATGAGTTGTATTGTGACTATTCTATTCTTTATCTAATTCGTGCTCATTTCTATCTTAGTTCTGTGATTGAGTATACTATCATTATTGGTGGTTCATTATATTGTTAGATAGATTATCTAGACAGCATTCTACCGCCGATTCTGCGGCTTAGGCTGGGCGTTGTTTCCGACTAGTACCCTTACACCGGGTGCGGGTCGTGACACCCGAGGTAGACAGAGTGCTCCTCCGGTACTGCCTACTGTTGGTTCCGGATCATCGTCGCCCAGTACTCCAGTATATCGATGACTCACATCTCCGACGGTTGGGACGAGTAGTTCCGGGCGTTATAGTACTCCCTCGTCCAGCGTTCCTCCTGCTGACAGAACCATAGGGACATATGAGAATGTCGAGGAGGTCGTGCCCACGTTGTCCCAGCATCAGCAAGATCCTCCATGCGCACCTTCGGCGGAGACGAGGACAGAGATTTGGGCCGACGGTACAAAGTAAGTCAATTATATGGTTTAGCATAATATATATTGTGTATTTCTTTATTCATCGTATATTGACTTTTTTGATCAAAATAATTATCTCTGTATAGATATCGTCCATCTTCGGTTCAGAGAAGCCTGGGCCAATTTCTGAGAAACAACTACGGTGGCCCTTGGATCAACTACTCTGAGGCTCCGGAGGAGAGGAAGGCATTCTGGTTTGCGCAATTCCAGGTAAAAGTATATTAAATAAATCCTCTAATTTATGTATATTATATAACTTATCCGTGATGCTCATTTACTAAATTATTTATTGTAGCAAACATATTTCTATTCTCGGTACCGGGCCGAGTTGATCGAGCGGCCATTTCCTACCGTTGCCGCCAAGCTTATCCGAGATGCCCTAGATGACCAGAAGGCTCGTGATCGTGCTGGAAAACCGATCCAAGGTTGCATCACGCCTGGACAGTGGACTGCGATGAGGACTAGATTCGACGATCCGAGCTACAAGGAAAGGTCTGAGAAGGCCAAGGCGACTAGGCGGAATGCTGCCAAGTGGTGTGGTGGCTCGATTTCGATGACGGAACATTTTCGTCATTTGGTATATTTTTTCTTTTAAAATATATTATTTTAATGTAAGTACCATAAAATGGTAGTAGGAAAAAATGTTTAAGTTTAGCACTAAATAATATATTTTTAACAGGTATAGAGGGGTGAGGATGCAAACATGGTGACCGTCTTCTTGGCCACCCATCGCAAGGACGAAAATCTCATTGATGAGAGGGCCTCGTAGACCTATGTAAGTATTACTTTACTTTGTGTTAATTTTAATATAACTTAGGCAATTATCGAGTTTCCAAACCTTTCTAGGTCGAGTATCTTAGGCTGCGTGAGCGGGCGACTGCTAGTGCACCTACACCTGGAGAGGCTGGTACTTCCTCGCAGCCCGCTCCAGCTCCGTCGGCGGACGACCTGTGGGTGACCGCAGCTGGTGGTCTCTAGAGGGGTACGTACTACGGTACAGGATCCTATGGAGCCCTGGTTACGTCGCAGTCATCTAGGGCCTCCCCGACATCTGCACATTTCACACAGCCCTCGCAGTCGTCGTCCAGAGTCCAGGAGGCCGTTGACCGTCAGATTGCGTCTCTCCATGACGAGTTGCTGCAAAGTATGGAGGAGCAGCCCCAGTCCCAGCCGCAGGCGGACTATCCGACGCTCATGGCACGATTCGATATGCTCGACCGCAGCATCACGGAGTTCCGGGATTTGACAAATGATATTAGAGCCTCGATAGACCGCAACATCATGGAGCTGCAGGCATCACAGCTATCGATGGGCGAGAGGCTGACTACGATGCAGGATTCAATGGTTCATAGCAGTACGAGGCTGTTATCTACCATGGATTCTTACAACCAGCGACTCACAGACTTGGAGCGAGTACGGCCTCCTGGTGCGCCTACATCGACACAGACTCCACCGACGTCACTGCCTTCTCCATCAACATCGGTGTCGATTCTATGGGACCAGTATGAGGTGTTCTTATCCTTCATGCGCGCCGGTGGTCAGCCTCCTGCAGATTCACAGTAGTATAGCTAGTTGCAGGATATTTGTATTTTTTTTATTATTTAGTATAAGATTGTATGGATATATATTTGCCGTATTCTTTACGATGAGATTTGCTAGATGCTTTCTTTTCTTTAAATTTTATTATATTATTCATATTAAATATGTTATTTTACCGGTGTTGAGTGTTCAACCCAAGGGGGTTGGCAAATCCAGAAATTCAACGGAGGGTTGCTCCGGGTCTATTTGTACATATTGTGATTTAATAAACTGCAGGAATAATAGTTTGGAAACAATTCAGTATTCTTTTTTTTATTTTTTCTGTAAAATTAGCGACATTTTTAGCGATTTTTAGCAACGTTTAGCGACGTTACTACACGTCGCTAAATACGTCGCTAAGTTGCGACGTTACTACAAGTCGCTAATGACGTCGCTAAACACGTCACTAAAAATGTCGTTGTACGTCACAAATTGCTGACATGGCAGTATTGTCAGGTCATTAAAGACGTCGCTGTAACGTCGCTATATAAGTCGCTAATTAGCGACATTTAGCGACGTTAATTAACGTCGCTACTTAGTTTTAAAGAAGTCTACCTGAGTTTGTTTGGTTCAAATTTGGTCAGAACTCTACCTGAGTTTTAAAGAAGTCTACCTGAGTTTGTTTGGTCCGAATTTGGTCAGAACTCTACCTGAGTTTGTTTGGTTCAAATTCAAACTCTTTTAGGCTCAATTGACTTAATTTTTGGGTAGGTTTGAGTCTTGGCTCGAACATAAGGATGAATCTGGTTTGGGTAGGCTAATATGAGTGGACTTTGGATTTTGGTTCAACTAGATGCCAAAATATGTTCCGAATCACATAAGTCCTAGACTCAAGGAATAAAAAATACATAACAAAGTATAAAAAGGAACCAAACGCAATATTCTTGTCATTGAAGCTTGTGACGAAGTATCTCGACATCTTCTTGACAGATCCATCCGAGTTACAATATATCAGCTTATAGTTTAGATTGATTATTAAAATTGGTTTGACCAAGACCTGATGGGCCAACAACAACTACCTCCAGAATAGTAGGAGGTGTCCCTATCTCCTGAACAACATGAGGTGGAAGTAAGACCTCAGTCATCTCCAGAACTGTAGCTACTCTCAGACGACGAGCTCTAGTCATGGGTGCCATTCTGGTAAGATTGATAAAAACAAAGAAATCATCAAAGATGTAGGATGAATTATCATTCAATACAATTATGAGAGAGCAATTTATCATAATTAAGCACAAGTTAGCAAATTCAATTCAAAAAAAAAATCCTAATTGTGATTGAGTATTCTCCTTATTCCTAATATCCTATATCCATCAATCATATCCTAGCACAGGCTCACAGTAGTATGACTAAACCTAGGTATTACCACGACTACACACAAATAGTGAAGACAATACCTGCATGGGCCACCATAAAAATGTGTCTAGATCAACAATACTATCTATCAATCTCACGCAATAGTATAATCATAACGCTGTCTAGGTACGTCCAGCCTACGTCGCAGCATCGGTAGTTGAACGTTGTCTTGGTCAATATTACTATATGTCAATCTCAAATAATAATATAATCATAACCTGTCAATGATATCTTAACTCCATAAGGAGGACAAGATGATAATATAATGTAACAATAATCAATCATAATAATCTATAAGGAAGATAATGACATGATATGATATAAAGCAATAAAAGTCTCAAAGTCAAAAGTTTAAAATAGGTCAAAATAACATCCTCAAGTCTAATTAGTCTAACAATACCAACATAAGTCTAGGAATCAAAATAATAACATCTAAATAGTCTAAGTTGCTGGAGACAAATTTAGTACAAAACTCTATAATAATACTACGCTAAATAAAACTCAGTCCCTTAGGAAATCTGCAAGGTAGCACTCAAGTCCAAATAAACAGTCTTCACTATGGCACCTCCGGCTCAACTCCTAAAAATGTTATCCAGTCAGGATTGGATTGAAGCACATAAACTAACAGCAGTTCCATTTAAATTGACAAAGACTATAAAACATAAAGTAATGAAAATACATGATGAGAAGTAATAATGGAATCATAAGGAACATCTAAGATAGATATCATATCACAGACAGGTAATGAACTATAAGTAAATATGTATATGACAATATTATCAGGTAATAACTGAAATAAAGGAATAAAGTAACTAGCTAAGTATTTTAAAATACTAGTTCATTTTGTGATCGGCTTGGGACAAGTGTCAGGCTCAACCATATATGATTGATTGTGCACAAGGGTATATATAGGGTCAGGCACAACCATATATAGGGAGCTATGCACAGGTATAAAAGATCACCCTAAGTAAGGTATCGGGTGAGCTATGTACATGTTTTGGGGTATGATCACATAACCAAATAATATCTCCTCGTCCCCGACTAATACAATGGATCCAAATCGTGATGTCTCCTAACAAGGATCGAGCATACTAGTCCGTGTTCCATCATGTCAGGAATCAAGTATAACACTACTAGCACATGTATCATAGTAATTATAAAAATATAGAAAACTGTCAGAGAATGTACTTGCCTGGGGTCCTGAGCAACCAAGTGTCCTATATATAAGATCTCATATTAATGGCTGATTTGAAATAATAAACATGTATAATTAGCTCTAGGCTAGGTTTCTAGGTCAGTTCTAGGTAATACTAGCTAACACTAGCCAATATATATATATATATATATATATATATATATATATATATATATATATATATATATATTCTAGTACTAATACCTAGCTCATACCCCCATATTTAGATAATACCTTAGTCTCAATATCCAAGCTTGCTAATACCCTAGTTAGATCTTAATGATTTACCCATCTCACAATGGTATAACATTAATACACTCTAAATTAGATTACTTTATACTCTACTGACTGTACCTCATTAACTACTACACTTACTCATCCATGTCTGATGCCCCCAAACCACAACATTAATAACTGAACACAAAACTGAACATAGCATTCCCCTCTAATATCTAAATACTTGTGCATCTGCACATACTACATCAAATCTGGTATTATATCTGATACCCAAACCCTCAACAAACATAATCTACCCACTGCAAACTAGCTAATCTGTACACGGCTCCCACTGATATTGTGTTCCACTGGACCCAGGACATAATCTACCCACTCCAAACTGAGAACACACCCTTCACAAACCTGGAAACTCATCCCACACTAACTCCTCATTAGGATACTAGCCTTACGCCTAAACCTCTCCTCACACCTATCCAATCTGGTATCAGTCATTCCTGATACCAATTGAACTCACTGTTGATACCTGAGCTTTAGCTCCAGTACTAACTCTCCTACACTCACCTGGGAACACCACTGCATTGCTAACCCCCCCCAATAATAATGCTCTGAACCAGACCCTGCTTGCAGGTTAGCAACTAAGGGTTGCATTACTGCAAGTTCTCCACAGCACACCCACCGGTTCTTGGATACCCAAATCACATACAAATTCTTATATACTTATCTCTTAGTACCTCATTTCCATACAACTTGAACCCCACTAATACATGAAATGTACCAACAGTCCTCACTTTCCCAAGATACTAACTAGGGCACATCTGGTAACCTCTGTACAAAAGCAAAACTTCAACCCATACCCTGCAGGGATAGAAGCCTGATATACTGGCTTTTTTTCCCAACCTTTGTACCCTATTCTGCAACAAACCCCTAGCTTCCAACCCTTTATCTGCACACAGACTAATACCATAAATCACTCTCACACACAATAAAAGCACACACAGTAACAAACATCCCCATGAACCACTACTCCCAGGTATCCTTGCACCTAAGCCCTTGTACACTGACACCACAACCTGAGCCTAAGAAGGCATGTACCTGCAAGCAAACACATCCCAGTTGCAGTGCACATAGAGAACATAGATATGCACTACCTACACTACTTCCCCTTCTACATCAGTGAACATCCAAACAACTAACCCAACTGATACCACCTCCTGCAGTGGTTGCACTATAGCAGGCTCAAGCCCACCTGCCAAACTTCCCCATCTTTTCACAACAAATACACACAAGAAACACAACAACAAGCACGTAGTGTGCAATAAGTTATGATACATCTCCCCCACACTAACACCACCTTGACACACCAATAATATTAGCTATAACCATCACATTAATTGAATCATCAATGCATTATATATATATATATATATATATATATATATATATATATATATATATATATATATATATATTGCAAATAATGAGTAATCAAATACCAATTAGTCAAAAAAAACCAAAATACCAAATTCTTCGACACGTACCATGGCATATCACGATACGGCCTACACATATCCAATTGTGGACATGAATCTAGCCTCACACAACCAATTAGGCATCAAATACTCGTAATAAACCTTATGATAAATGCTTGGTGTTGGTGTTCCAAATTAAGAATTCCCCCAATTTGGACACAAATACACATGGATTTCCTAGATTTGGGGACAATACTACATAATTCTTGGCCTAATGGGTTGGTCATGGCCATGGGTAGTTTCCTAAGGATTCAATACCATAAATTAACCATGAAATAACTAGAAATAAAAATATATACCTATTGGGAGTCGGATCCCAATGAAACACCACCAATGCACAAAATAAAAGGATGTGGATACTCCCTCTCCTTGCTAAGCTTCTCTCTAATGGACTCCTTGCTTCTCCAAGGCTTCTAGGTTTTCATGGTGATAGGAATGAGGAAGAATGAAGGAATTTGGTTAGGGATTGGTAGAAATTTGAAATTTTTTGAGGAGAAGAATATTTGGAGAATTGTGCTAATGAAATGGTGAACCAAATGAAGCTATTATTAGGGTTAGGGCCGCCCCCTCTAGTTTTAGGGTTTGGTTGACATGGAATGACTCTCATGCCCCTCTCTAGTCTCCTATTAGTTTTCATGAAAGGAATCTTTAATTAGAAGGAAGGGATCTATTTAATAAAGGGAATATTCTATCCATTCCCTAATGGAAAACTAACTTTGTCATAACTAGTCTATGTAGAAGCATGAAAAATACGCTGGATAGCTCTACGCAGCATATTGATGCAAAACAGCGTAAACAGAGGACTTCAGAGCCTTCAACATGCCATCAGAGCTTCTCTGCCAAGCGCAGCATGAAATATAGGCTCGAGGACCATCCGCGTAGGGCAGTATGTCCAGGCTGCTTCAGCGTAAACAGGGTGCTTCTTCGCCTTTATGGCATAAAACTCATCCTCTTTCAATGCAGCATTAAAGTGTACGAAGGACGCTTCGTATTCTCTGCAATGAACCTGTCAGAACCTGCAATGAACCTGATGTCTCAACTTCTGACAAAGGGATACTACTCGACTACCCAGGCGATGGCTATAATGATGGCGCGGCACTGCAACCCAGGCTGTCATTTACTACAATTTTCTTTGCGTAAACCGCTTTTATGTACACAGAGGAATACGCTGCCTAGTTTTACACAGGCAGATGAGAGCTCCTTACGCTCCGCGGAAGACAAACCGCCTGCCACGTTAAAAGCTGCACTCCGTATGGGACTCGAGGCACGTCTCTGCATTTAATGCACAGGGTGGTGACAGGCCCTCAAGGCACGTCTCTGCAATTAATGCGCCGAATACTAACAGATGCCCGAGGCACGTCTCTGCATTTGATGCATAGAAGGGTGGCAGACCTTCAAAATACGCCTCTGCATTTAATGCGCAGGATGATGGCGGATCTCCACATTTAATGCAGGAGATTTGATTAAATGTCACCGAACCATCGTTTAGTGACATCCCCTTTGCGAGAGCTGCTCCTACGCATACAAGGGAATATGCTGCCTAGTTTTACACAGGCGAACATGAGCTCCTTACGCTCCGCAGAAGACGAACAGACTGCCACGACAGCGGTTACTCTTCGCACAGGATTCAAGGTGCGTATCTGCATTTAATGTGCAGAATGATGGCAAATCTTAAAGACAAGCATCTGCATTTAATGCACAGGATGGGGGCAGATCTCTGTATTTAATGCAAGAGATCTGATTATCTCCAAGAGCCTTAATTTTGACTAAAATGTCCACATCATCACTCGGGCACGTTACGCAGCGGCTTCTACACCTATTCAGCTTCGGTGCCTGCTCGGCTTCTACGCCTATTCAGCTTCGGTGCCTGCTCGGCTTCTACGCCTATTCAGCTTCGGTGCCTGCTCGGCTTCTCCGCCCATTCGTCCTTCTGTGCTTGCTCGGCCTTCTGTGCCTACTCGGCTTCTACGCCTACTCGGCCTTTATGACCACTCTGCTTCTACGCCTACTCAGCCTTTATGACCACTCGGCTTCTACGCCTATTCGGCTTCTATGCCGGTTTGATAACTATTTGGCTTCTATGCCATGGTGACAAACATTGGCTTCTATGCCAACCTCTTCTACACGAGGGATACCTACCTACGTGGCTTTTATGCCGTGATTTTCGTAGCAGTTATACGCGTTTTGTCCCTTAGTTGGACCCGCGTCACACGCTCTTTCAAAGGATCATCTATACGCAGGCTTTGGTTATTTTAACCGTTGTGTAAAAGGGTGTTGTACATTCCACTACTCGGTTTTTACACCGATTGATTGGTCACTATCACTAAAACTCTATAAATAGAGACCCCTATCAATGAGGAACAAGGTCGACAAATTGGAGGGTCGAAGAAGTTAGGTCTGAAAACTGATCAAGAGATCCAGTACCAGATCCAATGGTCGAGAGAGAGAGAGAGGAAGGAGAATCCAGAGCTCAGGCAAAGAGAAGGGATCGACGACTTTGGCATCGGGTATCCACCCTCTTTAGCAACCCTCGAAGCTGCTACCTGTCTTCCACGGCACTTCTTCAACATCGTGTGGTCCAAGGGCTAAAGTGATCGACTGCAGATCAGACACCTATAGTAATATTCACCCAGATTAAATAAATTGTACTTAGACATCCTCGTGTAGGATCAAATTTGTACAATCTTGTTTGTAAACATAAAAGAAGGGCGGGTCTTCGTACAAGACCTCGTTTTTCGCATTTATCAAATCTTTTCTCGTTTATATTATCCGAAACAAGATGGCGACTCTGCTGGGGACATCTTTCTCTTCTGATGAGGAAGCTATTGTTCAACAGGATACGGTATCCGTAGGATCCGTGAAGAAGACACTAGTCGTCCAGTTCGACCAGTCTGCCTACGAAGATATGCTCCGAACAAGGGGTAGCTTTCACTCTCTCTCTGTCCAAAACAACAGGAAGCTGCGTAAGGTCTGGATGCCCAGGACATCCTCTACCATTCCTGTGGACTCTCCGATCTCTCCGATCTCTTCGACCAATGAGGTTGTAGCATTGCTCCCTCCGTGCCCTGCGCATAAAATTCAGTCGCATGTCTCTGACAGAACCGACAAAACTTCTGGCAATGCCTCAGCGCTAACCCAGAAGTATACTTCGCGCTCTACGCGTGAAATTCAGTCTTCCGTCCCTAGCGGAATAGACAAAACTTCTGATAAAGCCTCAGCGCCAAATCAGAAGTACAAGACACGCTCCACGCGTAAAACAACATTTAACCTCTACGGAGAACCAGATAATCCCTGTGATCTCCGCAAGGGAAAGCGAGCGGCGGACTACTCAACTTCTCGGAATTTACGCCAGCAAGGAAACAATCTGCACGCCCTCCGAATTATGCGAGACGCTGATGGTCGACTGAGGACATCCTCAGCTTTACGCCAACCAGAGCGAAGCTCCAAATTACGCCAGGCAAAGTCCCTAGGCGTAAAGAAGGCTCCAGTTGCGGAAAGACACCCTCCTCGGGGATTATCCGCCACCCAGATGGCCAACCTGTTGTATACGGGTGGCACAGGGAAGACTATGGTTCCCATCATCCGCATGCCCACCAATGGGAACAGAAGGAACAAGCCATCATCTTCTTCTTCTGCAACTCCTCCTGACCTGCGTAAATATCTAATCCGGAAACGCAAGGAGAGGGGATCTTCCAGCATGGCTATTACGCCTCCTAACGAGCACTGCTATAATAGTCACAGGATTGTAATTAATTGTTGCTGTTCTAAAACAGAACGACCGGTTTTCGACCGACTGAGCTACTCTCCATCTTTCCTAGAAGAAGAGCCCGTGCATGCATCTGTGAACATGGCTTCACATATACCTGAAGGAAGCTCAGACTCAAGACATCCGTCCTCTAGAACTCCGAGCCGAAGAAAATTCAACATGCTCCTTAGGGACACCGAAGCTGGGGTATTCCAGAACACTCGTTCAAGGTCACGACAACTGACTTCGTGCTCTTCTGATTCCGATGCTGGGGGTCGCCAGTCTCCCAAATCAGATATTAAGAGTGTAGAGTCAACTTCTGCAGCGACCTATACTCATCCTTCAATGACGCCCAGGGAGATGGGAGTTTATGCCATTGGAGATAAACACGAGGAAGCCTCGCCATCAGGGAACGTTGAGCAACACATTACTACACTAGAGACATCTCTGAAGCAAATGCAATCTATGATAGAGAACATGCACCAAATGATGCTAACTCAACAGGCCGCTGCTATGGCTCAAACGTCAGTCCCGCCTACTCAGATACGTGTGGGGGTGGACCTACCACCATCCAACACGATCCAAGAGCCTGCTCTAGATCAAGAGTCAGCTGGTCCTTCACTTCCTCACCTGGAGAATGTACTACCTTCTACGGAAGTCACGATACAACCAACTCCGCACCATTTCGTGGTCTCGCTACCAGCTAAAAATTCGATGCAAGCAGTGCGGGAGTTGAAAGCCCAATTTGACGCCTTAAAGCACAAAGATCAGCTCAGGAAATTGGGAATCAACCAGCCATACCCAGTTATCTGGGAAGAGGTCCATTTTTCTCCGAGGTACAAACCTCAGACTATGGCCCTGTTCGAGGGAAAAATATCACCAAGTCAGTACATGAACTATTTCAGTATGATGACGGTGTTGCTACAAGGGAATGACGCCCTCCTCACCCGGGTGTTCAAGGGCTGTCTCTCAAGAGTAGCTTACCAGTGGTACCGCAGCCTGGCAGACAACTGCATTACTTCCTTCGAAGACTTCAAGGCTCTATTTTTCACACTATTCTATGAGGGAGGAATGGACATGTCTATGTCCTCTCTCATCAAAGTCAAGCAGAGGGAAAAGAAGGACGTTCGCACCTTCGTCGAACATTTTTGCCAAGCCACTTTACAGATGCCTCCAGGAGTTCTAGACTCAGCGTTGGTGGATATTTGCAGGAAGAACCTTCTTCCCGTGATCTCGGTGTTCACAGGACCATATCAGTTCCATGATTGGCCCTCGTTCATCATCTCAGCGGTAGCCGTCGAGGACAACAGTCGCAAGGCGCGTGACAATGGCATCATGATCTCTACCTCTGACAGAGGCAAGAGGTCATCCACCAACGGCGACCATCCTCGCAGTTCCAAAGGAAAAGAAGCTCTGGCGATCAATACGTCCAGACAGAAGACTGCGGCAATCACGCAAACAAAACCTGGGACTTCCAGTCCCGTCGAGGTATACTCTTTCGACGATGACGATATTCTGAGTATATTCGAGTATCTCGTCAAAAGTGGCAAGATCACCCTTCCGGAGGAGAGGCGGCCCAGTGAAGTCGGCAGTGCCAACAACCCCAAGTACTGCATCTTCCACAGATACGTACACCACCCAACAAAGGCGTATTACATACTGAAAAGGAAGATCCAAGAGCTGATCGATGCTAAAGCCATCACCCTGCGCAATAGCGAGAAGACGGACACGACCAACATGATCTCTCTACAATTTGGCAATCTGCCTCCCCAAGAAGTACCGGACGGTGTTACACCTTTTTTTCGGACAACGATGAACATCGTTAATCTCCCTCCGGCCAGGGGTCAAAATCATGACCTGTTACCCCTAACTACCGAGAGAGGCGAGATTATGTGGGTTCACCCAGACTTGGTGTCGAAGCTCGAAAAAGAGACTAATGCTACTAAAGCTAAGTCCAGGAAGAACTCCAAATACAAGCCATGGCATATGGTTACAACTTCTTCGACATCAGACGAAGACGAGGTCTTGGCCACAGCAACCCGTTTAGGGAAGGCTTACCTCAAGGACTACGGAGCAAGTCAGGAAGATGCACATGCAGACGCTTCAGTTGCCAAGCCTTCGGAACCAGAGCCCGCCGTACCAGAGGCCGGTCCTTCGAGACCAACTTCGGCGGACAAGGAGAAGCAAAAAAAAGTGCGCTTCGATAAACCTGTGAAAAACATTCAAAACAAAGGTTTAAAGAAGCCGTACAACTTTGATATCTTGGCCCAACTGGCTAATACACCGGCCAGGTTGTCCATCTTCGAGCTACTCAGGCTCTCCCAAGACACTCATCTAGCCCTGAGTGAAGCATTGATGCAGGCGGATACATACTTGACCCAACTCAAGTCCCCCGATGAAGAACCCGCAGCGTGTCCTTGATGCCACAGTGTGATGGAGGTGGTCCCAAACATCACTTTCACTCAAGACGACATGCTGTTAAAACATAATAGGCATGACAGACCCCTCTACCACACCGGGTACGTCGGTTCCATGGAGGTCGACCGGATTCACATTGATCCGGGATCCTCAGTCAGCATCCTTCCTCATAGTCTGCTCAGACCACTGAGGATTCCTACCAGCGAACTGGCTTACACCACCACTACTATCGTGGGTTTCAACGCCGGAAGAAGTAAGCCGTTAGGAAAAATTCGCCTGAGGATCCAGATTGGCAACCTCAAATCGGTGGCTACATGCTACGTCATCGATTCAGAGGTGTCCTACAATATTCTCCTAGGAAGACCATGGATCCATGACCATAACATCGTTCCTTCGACTCTACATCAATGCTTCAAATATGTAGACGCCCAAGGGACAGTACAAACGGAGGTTGCCGACCTAAACCCGTTTAAAGGAGTAGAATCCTACTACTCCGATGCCGTGTTATACTCTCAAGACTACACGGAAGAGGTGTCAGCCCAAGCAGAGAAGGAATCCCACCGGGAGCCTGAAGAACCTTCTGCCAAGCAACCTCTGTCAATCAAGGTGAAAGGACGGACTACCCGTCCAAAAGCCAAAGAGCCTATGGCTATCCACCTGAACAAGACTAGGTCAGGGAAAGGGGGTAATCCTCTAGTAATCACTCTGAGACAGCAGCCTCCGCCCTTAATCATCAACCTTCGGTGCAACAAGCAGCCGAGTGATGTAAATGCAACCAGGAGTGCGGTTTCTGATAATAATAAAGGACCTCTTTTCCAGTATATCGACGCTTGGATTCCAAATCAGGAATCCTCTCCCCAGGACGATATAGAGCCTATAGCACGAAAATTCTTGGCAACTATAGATTCCTATCATCCGTACATATGGGAAGTAGCGTCATCATCTAATGTCACCACGATGTATGGACCACATGAGGATTCTATCTTCATTGTTCCACTTGCCCACAATGGTCAGCGTTCAATAGTCTTCGGCCGCATGCGCAACGAACAGACTATACAAGAAGATTCCTTCGATGATGACTCTGGTGAAATGCAAGTTCACAGGTACAGCCCGCAAGCCTTGAAGATCATACAAAATATGGGTTACAACTTGAAAATGGAACCAGGTCTCAACCATGGGAAAGGCAGACGAACACCGCTGCTCGGCAATCCCCACTATCAGCAAACCCATTTCGGGTTAGGGTATGCCACCTCCCTTACGACTTCCAAGTCAAACGAGGATATCTTTTCCTCTTTTCAAGACGGCTCATCGCCCTTCGGCTCATCTCATATCCTCGAGCAAACATTATCAACAAATATGGTAACGACGGATTCCTTCGAATCAGACGAACAAGAATCCAAACCATTCGAGAATAATGCTTGGGCTCAGCAGATGGATACACAATGGAAGTTCCACTTCGAGCAGAGAGAACCTCCCACTAAAGATGAAGTTATCCAGATTGACGTAGGGGATGAACTTTCACCAAAGTCGATATTTATCAGTAACGACCTTTCCGAAGAAGAAAGAAAAGAAATTACCCAGCTGATAAAAGAATATATCGACGTCTTTGTGTGGAATTATGAGGATATGCCAGGTCTTGATCCAAATGTGGCTACTCATAAACTCAACATACTGCCCGATTCAAAGCCTGTGAAGCAGCACCAACGCCGGTTCCGCCCGGACATGATGGACGCCATTGAAGCTGAAGTCAAGAAGTTAATAGCCTGCGGCTTCATCCGTGAGGAACAATATCCCGACTGGGTTGCCAATGTTGTCCCGGTCATGAAGAAGAATAGGAAAGTACGTATCTGCATCGATTACCGAGATCTGAACGCAGCCTGCCCCAAGGATGAATTCTCTCTTCCCATCATAGACGTCATTATTGACAATACATGCAGTTTTGAACGTATGTCTTTCATGGATGGATTCTCAAGATACAACCAGATCAAGATGCATCCTGAAAACAAGAAGCATACTGCCTTCCGGTCACCACTAGGGGTATATTGCTATACGGTCATGCCCTTCGGATTAAAGAACACCGGGGCTACGTACCAACGGGCTATGAGTGACATATTCCATAAGTATTTACGCAAGACAGTGGAGTGTTACGTGGACAATGTAGCTGTCAAAAGCTACCTCAGGGATAATCACATCCAAGACTTGAAGACAGTATTTGAATTGATGCGCCAACATCAACTCAAAATGAACCCTACAAAGTCCTTTCTGGGTGTATCCAGCGGCAAATTTTTGGGATTTGTCATCACCGCCAAAGGCATTCAAGTGGACCCTGATAAAGTCAAGGCCATCTTAGAAATGCGACCGCCCCGCAATCTGAGGGAACTCAGGGGATTTCAAGGTCGTCTGGCTTATATCCGAAGATTCATATCCAACCTCTCCAAGAGATGCAAGCCCTTTTCCCGTCTCATGAAGAAAGGCGTATCCTTCGTATCGGACGAAGCCTGTCAGCAAACGTTCGGAGATATCAAGCGCTACCTCACTAGCCCGCCAGTTCTGATACCTCCCGTCATAGGAAGACCATTCGTGCTATATGTACGAGCAATGGATCATTCTCTGGGAGCTCTTCTCGCACAAAAGAACGATATGGGCCACGAACAGGCTATTTACTACCTCAGCAGGATGATGGTCGGAGCCGAACACCGGTACAACCCTATGGAGAAAGAATGCCTGGCTCTGATGTTTGCTATTCAGAAAATGCGACACTATGTCACGGGCCAAACCATTCATATCATCTCCAGGATCAATCCTCTTCGGGTACTGATGAGCAAGCCAAGTGTTCTTAATTCTCGACTCGCGACTTGGGCGATGTTATTAACGCCATATGACATGGTGTACGTCCCTCAGCAGTCCTTCAAAGGCCAAGCATTGGCCGACTTTCTAGCTGCTCATCCCATCCTGGAGGCCTCCAAACTATACGAGGACATTCCCGACGAAGTTGCAGAGTGTAATTCTGCAACAGAAGGCGATGCATGGCAACTATTCTTCGATGGCGCCTCCAGGACTGGTCCCAGGGGAAACATGGTTTCAGGAGTAGGGATCGTTCTAGTCACTCCTGATAAACTCGTTATCTACCGAGTATATTCTCTTAGCGAGCCCTGTTCTAACAATGTGGCAGAATACAACGCTCTACTAATCGGGCTCTAAGTCGCTAAAGAGCTGGGGGTCGAATCTCTGGAAGCCTTCGGTGATTCTCTGCTGATCGTCAATCAAGTCAGAGGAATATATGAAGTCCGGAATCCCGACCTCATCCCCTTTCACCGAGCAACGGTCGAGATAGCCATGACATTCAAAGGATTCTTCCTTGAGCATGTACCTCGGTCTCAGAATCTGGAAGCTGATGCCCTAGCAAGTCTAGCTTCAGATTTAGCTACTCCTATAAGAAGGCATAATTCGGTAATCCTTCTTAACAGAGACCTATTCTGTGTGAAAAACAACTTTCACATCGAATGCAGCTACACGGTGAACACAGATCCTCGCAGGAGAGACTGGAGAAGTCCCTTTATAGATTTTGTAGCATACGAAATCTTGCCAGAAGATCCTAAAGAAGTAATATCTGTCAAAAGACGATCATTACGCTTCTACTTCGACGCATCGTCACAATGCCTATATCGTCGGTCTTATGACGGGCTATTATTACGATGTCTCTATGGTGATGAAGCACAGCGGATTATCGATGAAGCTCACGACGGCGTGTGCAGCACGCATCAACCCGGTCCTAAGCTGCAGGATCGTATCAGGAGAATGGGCTATTACTGGCCCACTATGATCGCAGACGCAATCCAGTATGCCAGACGATGCAGAGCCTTTCAGGTCCATGCAGACTTCATACATCAACCGTCCGAACATCTACATCCTATGGTTGCATCCTGGCCTTTCGAAGCATGGGGTATGGATATCATTGGTCCTATTCACCCGTCTTCTTCCAGAGGTTACCGGTTCATACTGGCCATCACGGATTACTTCTCCAAATGGGCAGAGGCGATCCCTCTTGCTGAGGTAAAGACATCTAACGTGACCAGCTTCATCAAGCATCACGTCATTTACCGCTTCGGGGTTCCCCGAAGGATAATCCATGACAACGGGCCTTAGTTCATCAGCCATGCGTTTTACCGATTCTACGATAAAAATCGGATACAAAATATGGCCTCCACGGCATATTATCCAGCTGCTAATGGGTTGGCGGAAGCCTTCAACAAAACCATTATCAAACTCTTGAAGAAGTTTGTCTCTTTAAACAAGAGAGATTGGAATGAGAAGCTGGGAGAATGTCTCTAGTCATACCGCACAACGGTCCGAGCACCGACAAGTTGCACGCCATTCTTATTGGTCTACGGGAGTAAAGCAGTTCTTCCTATCGAAATTCAAATTCCATCACTCAGGATAGCCATAGCTAACGAGTTGACTCAAGAAAAGAACGACCTGTTAAGGCTTCAAGAGCTAGAAGGATTAGACGAGAAACGCCTCCAAGCTCAGCTGTTTGTGGTATTAAACGAAAGAATGAAAGTGTATTTCAATGACAGGGTTTATACGAGACCCGTGCCCTTTGGTTTACAAACAAACTTGTACAATTCGATCCTATACGAGGATACGGGAGTATAATTTAATTAATCTGGGTATAAATTATTATAGGTGTCTGATCTGCAGTCGATCACTTTAGCCCTTGGACTATACGATGTTGAAGAAGTGCCGTGGAAGACGGGTAGCGGCTTCGAAGGCTGCGACGGAGGGTGGATGCACGGTGCCAGAGCCGTCGACCCCTACTCTTTGCCTGAGCTCCGGACTCTTCTCTCCTTCTCCTTCTCTCTCTCTCTCTCTTTCTCTTTTTTTTACCAATTCTCCGACCTGGTTCGATCTTCCAAATTATCGACCTTGTTCCCCATTGATAGGGGTCTCTATTTATAGAGTTTTGGTGACAGTGACCACTCTGTCGGTATAACAACCGAGGAGTGGACAGTACAACACCCTTTTACACAATGGTTAAAATAACCAATACCTGCGCATAAATGACCTTTTGAGTGAGCATGTGACACGTGTCCAACTAAGGGGACAAAACGCGTATATCTGCTGCGAAGATCACAGCGTAGAAGCCACGTGGGTAGGTATCCCTTGTGTAGAAGAGGTTGGCGTAGAAGCCAAATGACTGTCACCCCTGGCGTAGAAGCCAAAATAGGCATAGAAGCCGAACAGGCGTAGAAGCCGAATGGGCATAGAAGCCGAACAGGCATAGAAGCCGAACAGGCATAGAAGCCGAATGGTCGTAGAGACTGAGTGGGCGTTTGAAGCCGAATGAGCACAGATCCTGGATGGGCGTAGAAGCAGCTGCGTACCGTGCCAGAGTGTTGATGTGGATGTCTTCGCCGAAATTACGGCTTTCGAAGGTGTAATCAAATCTCTTACAGAGATTTGCCACCATCCTGTACATTAAATACGGAGACGTATTTTGAAGGTCTGCAGCCCTTCTGTGCATCCGTCGCAGAGACGTGTCTTGAGGGAAACTGTCACCGCTCTGTGCAATTTGACGTAGAGACGTGCCTCGGGCCCTGTACGAAGTGTAGCTTTTGACGTGGCAGGCGGTTTGTCTACTGCGGAGCGTAAAACAGCTCAAGTTTGCCTGTGTAAAACAAGGCGACGTATTCCCTTGTACGCGAAAGAGCGGTTTACGCTGGGGGGACTTTGGTAACCGACGGTTTGGTGATATTTTAACCAAATCCTCTGCATTAAATGCCGAGATCTGCCATCATACTGTGGGCGCGTCCCGAGGGGTCTGCCATCGTTTCCAGCCGTCGTTTGGGTAGTCGTGCAGCACTTTTTGTCAGGAGTTAGAGGCCAGGTTCACTGCGTGACTTGACAGGTTCATTTTGGGGAAAACGAAGCGTTCCTCGTACGCATTAACACTGCTTTGAGAGCGGCTGAGTTTTACGCCATGGAGGCGATGAAGAACTCTGTCTTACGCTGGAGCGGCCTGGACGTACTGCACTTACGCGGATGGTCCTTTGAGCTTACACTTCATGCTATGTTTTAGCAGAAAAAGCTCTATTGTACGCTTGATGGCTCTGGAGGCCTCTGTTTATGATGCTCTGCATCAAGAGGCTGCGTAGATCCTCCTAGCGTATTTTTTATGCTTCTACAAGACCCCCTTCAAAGCTTTTAAATTCCTCAGAATTTGAAACGCTTTGAATGAAGCATGAACGGCCCCTCGTAACTCGAAACGTTTCTGAATGGAGCGCTGAAACGGTCGATGCGGACTTTATGGCAGATTTATTGGGGACCGCTGTGATCTCTTTTGCCTATAAAAAGGCTGGGGGGTAAACCTGTTCTCACCATATTCCCATCACCATGTAGAGATGATCGCCGGAGTTCGTCGGGTCGACCTGAGGAAGAAGGGAATCATGTTCTTCCAGCATGTAGGGAGCCGAAAAAGGCGGCATCTTCGAGCAAATATCCACTGCAACGATGGATCATGGAAGGATATCTTAGCCTCCCTTGCTCGGGATAATCAGCAACTTTATGTGGTGGTTTCTTCAGAAAGGATGAAGAAACGTATTTTACCACGCTGTTTGCAAGCGGCGCCCTCTCCTATTACTTCTGGTGGCGAGAGGCAGACAGACCGGCTAGAGTGGCGGTGGTCTGTAGGAAAGCAGAATTACCCTGCTTTCCTTCTCTTGGAGGATGGGTCATCTGCCCAGTTTTGTATCCTCCTGCCACTGATCATCTTCTTGGAAGAAGAGGAAGACCATCACCAGCGCGAGACCCTGTCAGAGCGGCTTCTCGGTGTGATCTTCGGACGATGATGGGAAAACCCCCCTGTTGACGGAGTTTTCCTCATATGTAATCATGAAAATGAAAAGAAAACCCTTGTAGATTGGATTTCCCTCATATGTAATCATGACTTTGATCTTTTAATAAAATCGTCTTGTTTCTTCATATGATCATCTTGCCATATGTTGCTGTGAAGTCTGAATATGTGTAGCTTCAACACGTCTGAATCTTTACGCCGACTCTGTAGAAAGAGTGCTAGGTCCTGTCCTTTACGCATAGCGAATAGTCTATAGAACCCTGTAGAGCATTTTGAATATTTTTAGAACTGTCCTGTTGCTAGGACTGAGGGACCGCGTAGAGCTCTGAGCTTCTGATAAACAGAATTTTTTGTTCAGACTTCGTCTTTAATAATGACTTCCCGAGAAATCCCTTGGAACAGGGTCGAGAAATGGCTGTCTAACTGAGTTGCCATCTTTTGATAGACGAGATATTCAGACTGGAGTCTGGATGAACCTCCGATTTTGGACCCGAGAAGAGTAATTTCTTAATGTTTGAACTCTGTATGCTTCGGGTACTTGGGATGCTTTGGGTCAAGAACGAGTATCTTCTGTGTGAACTCTTTGCAATTGACCGCTTTGGGGACTGTTTCGAATATGCGGAAAGTCATGGAGCGTGAAATCATCAGTCTGTAACCTCTGGGCGTAAAACACCATCGAGCGCGGAATCGTAGACTTGTGGTTCCTGAGCGTGAAGTCATAGGTTTGTTGCCTCTCGAGCATAAAAGCTACCGAGCACAAAGGCATCTGGGCATAAAACCATAGACTTATAGCTGTCGAACGTAAAGCTGTAGATTCGTAGCCTCGAGCGTAGAAAGCTCCTTTAGCGTAGAACTGTTTGATTTGTAGCTCCTGAAAAGAAAGTTTCTTCGAGCGTGAAGTTTGCGGATCTGTTGCCTCTGAGCGTAAATTGAGCGCCACCGAGCGTGAGATCGACTATTTGTTATCTACTGAGCATAAAGTCATAGGTTTGTGGCCTCTCGAGCATAAAAGCTACCGAGCACAAAGGCATCCGGGCGTAAAACCATAGACTTGTAGCTTGCGAGCGTAAAACCGCAGATCCGTTGCTGTCGAGCGTAGAAAGCTCTTTTAGCGTAGAACCCGCTGAACCGTTTTGCACGAAAAACCTTTCGAATTCGCTGACTGTCCGTCTCCCAAGGGTAGTGGGCTGATGTAGCATCCAATCATAACTAATCAGCGAGATTTGGTTAGGGTCTCGAGGAGTTCGTCCGAGGATTCGAGGAGTCGACCCGGACTATATATACCCCATGTTTTTGAGAGAAAAACTTTTTATCTGTCTTCTGCGAAAGAGAGCTTTCGACTGTTCGAGTTTTTCTTCGTTCCTTCTCCGAGCACTTCGAGTCTTTCAGAAATGGCGCCAAAAAAAACCCCCTTCGCTAAGGAAAAGAGCATAGGTTCTTCCTCTCATTCTTCTGCCCCAGCGAGGGAGTCTCTAGTCGGGCAAGGCGAGCTTCCCTCCGAACAAAGTATCCCACCGACGAGTAGCGCACCCGGCCTTAAAGGTAGAGCCTTTGGGGTAACAAAAACGACAAAAAATCCTTCGCACACGTTGAACGTGACCGTGCTAGGTCGTCTTCTGTGCTGATAGCCTCTTTGTAGGAAGATGATGCACGGAGGCATTTTTATCTTTTACGCCCACATTTCTAATGTGCCAGCGTAAAGACTCCATATTTTCGTAGCCCTGAGCGTAAAAGCTCTGGCTACCGAAAGTTGGCGTACATCGTAAAATTTGAGTTTTACGCTTGTGGAGGGGACTTCCGGCGTAAAATAACCAAATGGTTACGATCCTGCGTAGAGCACAGACTGTCGTTTTCTTGGTCTGTACGTTTGTGCAAGATTTGTAATGACATATTTCCCTTGCACTTTTGCAGTTGATCTGGGCGAGTCTCCACTGGCCGAGGTGATGGGCTCCGCTGCTGGGATGCTGCACTCGAACTACCTGGAGGATCTGTCCCACGTGGCATTTCCCATCTCCGGACCCCAGTATCCTGAGGGAAGAGGGTTTCTGATATCGGTTCAAGGCGAGGGACGCTGCTGAGCATGATTAATGGCGAGCCCCTGACCTACGTAGACGGGGAGCAGTACATAAAGCCGGCTTTCCTCTTTGGGGACATGATTGACAAACAGTCCCAGACGAGGCCCAAGAGGGAGCCCTGGGTTTTCTCTGCCGAGAATTTGGTTTTGTATTTGCCAACGATGCCGAGGGATTATCCCATCTCGGCCTTCTTCAATGCGACGCATCCCAGGAAGATATCGTGGATGCTGACTCCTGATCTTCACGGTAAGCCGGGAAAGATCTTTCATCTCAAAGGAGTTGACCGGGGGTCGTTTGTCAGTCGCCCTTCCGGCTTTGTGATGTTGTTCCGGGGACTGTGCCCAGGTAGTGTCCCGAGTGAAGACAGCTCAGTGATCCAGCCGGTCCAATTGTCGACCTTCTACAATGACTTCATGGGACGAGGCAGGGTATATCCCAAGAAGAATCCTCGATGTAATGGGTGGATTGCCCCAACAAACTCCCGATGGACATGCCTAGTGGGCTGGGCCTTGAAGCACTTCCGGAGAGAGCTGGAGGTCATTGGGCTACATGCCGCTGTGAGTGCGACGAGCGTCGGGTTACCTCCGAACCCTAACTTGTTCCTGGCGCTGATGGAGCGGTACATTCCGCTCACTGGGACCTTTGCCACTCTATTGGGGGAGTTGGGATTGGCGCTCCATGAGATGGCAGTTGTCTCGAGACTGCCGATGGGGGATACCCCCTATGAAGAGTATGTTCCCACTAATCGGGAGTTGGAGGATTTGGACCCTCGGGTGGCGGAAGTATATCAGGAGCTGATGTGTTAATACTTCGCGTGCACCACTTTTTATAATGAGCCGTCTGATTTGGCTTATACCACCAAGTGGATGTCCTACCTCTTCTTTCACCGAGCTAGGGCTACCAAGTCGGAGAAAGCCTCGGGGGGCAAAAATGAGCCCATGAATTGTTTGGGCGTACTTAGCGCCCAGGTCGTCGAGGGTCTTATGGAAGAGGCCGCAGCTCCGGATCAGATTCTCGTCGAGGGGGTAGGAAAGTACCCCGAAGGCACTAAGGCCTGTAGTTACTTGAGGCGCTGTCGTCGGCCTCTGTCTAAGGAAGCCCAGTTGGCTGGTTTCCTTTCCATATGGCTGCGTCGAGTAGTAGTGCCCGGCACAGCGTCCGCGGACCGTATTCATCGGAACAAACTGTGGCCGGCAGTGCGCCTGGTGTTCGGGGCAAGACTGGGCTTGCTTTCCGCCATGGTGTGCCGTATACAGGCTGGCTTGAGAGCCATAACTGATGGGTTGCTCGTCGACGAAGCTCGGCGTGAGAGTTTTCCCAGGGTGGAGTTACCATACCTATACTTGATGGGATGGTTAATTCTCCATAATCCCCGGGTGATGTCTCCTGGCTCCGTTAGCAGCTCGGGGGGTATATTCTTGCTGAATTACAAGGATTCCTCCTGGAATATGAACACAGTCTTAGACTGTCGGCTGGTATTGAACCTCAGCCACGGCTGGAAGATCCTCTGCATTGTCTCCTCCGTTCATCGCAATCAATCAGGGGTGCGGCTTGAGGATTCAGGTGGAGAGAAGACCGAGCTTTCCCCGGAAGCTTTTAACTGGTTGGTCTGTATTAGACCCTTCCATCTGCTGTATAGAAGCGAAGACCATTGTTTCTTCGAGCCCTACTTGCCTAGTCGCTTTGCCCGGCAGTTTGGGTACGATCAGTTGTACGTGGGCAATGCCGTCACCAGCTTTAGGTCTAGGGGCGGACTCATTGATGGAGCCAGAGGGTGGCGGTATTTCCTCATGGGTTATACGGGGGCAATCTTTATCGTGCCGGTCGTTACAACCTCCACGGAGCTCCGCATTCTCCATTCTTACGCCCAGTTCTATGTGGTGATTAACACCTTCCATCATAATTTTGACACGCGTGGAAGCTTCAGGGTGCCTTCTCCCAAGCCTGGGGGAAGAGTTGACGTCCCCTCGGTTTCTTCGGACGAGGGCGAGGAGTCTGGTACTCCGGATGAGCCTCTGGTGTCGGTGCCGAGGTACGAAGTGCCTCTGCCTGTGGGGGCTTTGGTAGTCTCTTCTGGAAAGCGACGGGCTTTTGCTCCGAAGGAAGTTTCTCTTCGTAAGAGGAGGAAGGAGGCGGTTGCTCGTCCTCTCCACATTCTTTGTGTTGAGGCTCCCGGGAATGAGCCTGCCTTTCCCCATATTAAGGATGATTCTTTGGCTGAAGGTTCCTCGCCTTTTAGAGAGGGACCTTCTACAGTTCCGGCCGGCGACGCCGGAGAATCCTCGCTAGAGGTCGCTGTCGTGGCTGCTGCTCCAGGTAGCGGAGCGAGGTTGCCTGTGTGGCCGAGGCAGATGGGAGAATCTTTCCCGAGGTCAGCAGCGGGAAAAACTCCCGTCGTGTCAGCGAGCATGTCTGGCAAGATTCCAGCTGATGAACCTCGACCGCGTCTCGGTGGAGGCTTGACGGAACTCTTGGTGATGTCGGTCGGCCCACCTCCTTCTCCAAGTATGACGGTTCGCATTGCATCATTAAGGCGTGGTTTAGCTACCTCGGGTGCGGATGCGTCGTATATGCCGTTGGCTCTGGGTAAATGTCGTCTTTATGTTTCCTTTTAGAAAGATTATCATCATACTGATATTAACTTTCTTGTCCTCTTTTCAGGGGATAGCGCCCACGGGGAGTATAGCGTTGAAGCGCATTCTGGCTCCGCTCGGACTCTTGACGATGATACGGAGGCGTCCAACTTCGATGAGGAAGTGGCTTCGGGGGCCAGTACGCCTGGAGTAGTTTCGTCACCTCAAGAGGAGGATGAACCCGTCGTCGTGACCTTGCCTCTTGTGAGTGTGGCGATGACTTTGACCGCCGTTGCCGCACCTTCTACGGTCACGCCATGCGTCGATGCGACGCCTGTGGCCACCTTATCTGCAATTATCCCTGGAAAGGGACTTGCTGATATTGCGGCCGCTCCCGGCGCCCAGTCGGATCTAGTTGCGTTGACCGAGCAACATACCAGCCTCTTCTACACCGGTTTAAAAACGATGATATCAATGGTGTTAGCGAAGAGTCTAGATTTTGAGCGCCTGAAGAAGACTTCTCTTGCTTCGATCGGGGTCATCTGGGAGCTCGGCGATTCTGGGGTAGCTGACGCCCTGGAGGCGGTGGTTAATGGGTTAGAGCAACCCATTACTGAATACTCGCAGCTGACTCGGGGCAGCCTCGATGCTGATGTCCAGGCTCGGTTCGACCTCATGACTGCGCGGCTTGCTACAAAGCTGGAAGGCCTAGATAACTCCATCCAGAAGCATAAGCTGGAGATGGATAGGAGAAAAGCTGTCGTGGAAGAGGCTCTTGCTGTTGAGACGCAGTGTCGATCCGAGCATGAAGGGAATACGGCGAGGGTCTCCAAGCTGAAGGAAAAACTCGCTCGGGCAGAGGAGTAGGCTTCTCAGTCGCTGGCGGGTCTAGAGGTAGCAGCTGGTCGTCTGAGCGCAGCACGACAGGATTTGGACCGTGCAGAAGCTGCTCGTGCGGGCTGTCTTCGGGCGAAGGCCGATCTGACCATTACGAACACTCCCGAGGCACGGCTGGAGCAGGCTCGCGCCGACGCCTTGGCTCTTAGGAATGAGAGGATAGCTGCACTGGAGCGGCTGATTCGCCATCTGACTACTCCACCATTATGATGTATCCTTTCCCTTTTTGCCTGCCTAGATGTAATTCTGCCTCCCTTTTGGGAATAAATAAAGGTGACTCCTTTCTGACTTTTGTGGACCCGTCATTTCGGAATGTAAATGACAGGTTTTAGGCGAGAGTAATATCAGAGGTAGTATGGACATGATAAACTCTTGATAACCTTTTAGCGGGATATCTATTCAGAGGCCTTACGGACATGATAGAGTGTAACCCAACTAATTACGTTCTGGAAGTAGTTTTGTCAGAATCGAGATCCTCGCTATATTCTACTCGAGCGGGGGAGATTAAGCATAGTACCTCTTCAGGAATTTATCGTTGATAGGAGCCATTAACAGGTCTCCGTTAGGCTGGGCTAACCTGTAAGCGCCATTCGAGAACGTTGTCTCGATCACATAAGGGCCTTTCCACTTGGGCTGGAATTTGCCTTTACTTCTGTGAGTAAGAATCATCGGCCTTCTTACGGCTAGAACTAGCTCGCCGACTTTGAACACCCTTTCCTTCACTTTATGATTGAAAGCTCTGGAAATACGTGCTTGGTAGAGCGCGATGCGCTGTTGAGCTTGGAGGCATTTCTTGTCTAATCCTTCCAGCTCTTGGAGCCTTAACAGGTCATTCTATTCTCGAGTCAGCTCATTAGTTACGGCTATCCTGAGCGACGGGATCTGGATTTCAATGGAGAGAACCGCTTGGCTCCCGTAGACCAGCGAGAATGGGGTGCAGCCTGTCGGCGTCTGTACCGTTGTGCGGTATGCCCAGAGACATTCGCCTAGCTTCTCGTTCCAGTCTCTTTTGTTTGAAGAGACGAATTTCTTCAAGAGTTTGATAATAGTTTTGTTGAAAGCTTCCGCCAAACCATTAGCAGCTGGGTAGTATGTCGTAGAGGCAATATTGCGTATTCGATTTTTATCGCAAAACCGATGAAACGCTTGGCTGATGAACTGAGGCCCATTATCGTGAATTATCCTCCGGGGTACCCCGAAGCGATAAATGACGTGATGCTTGATGAAGCTGATCACATTAGATGCCTTTACCTCAGTGAGAGGGATTGCCTCTGCCCATTTGGAGAAATAATCCGTGATGGCCAGTATGAACTGGTGACCCCTAGAAGAAGACGGGTGAATAGGACCGATGATATCCATATCCCATACTTCGAAAGGCCAGGATGCGACCGTGGGATGTAGATGTTCGGACGGTTGATGTATGAAGTCTGCATGAAACTGACAGGCTCTGCAATATCTTGCATACCGTATTGCATCTGCGATCATAGTAGGCCAGTAATAGTCCATTCTCCTGATGCGATCCTGTAGCTTAGGACCAGGTTGATGCGCTCCGCACACGCCGTCGTGAGCTTCACGGATAATCTGTTGTGCTTCGTCGTTAGAGAGGCATCTCAATAGTAATCTGTCATAGGTCCGGCGATATAGGCTTTGTGAAGATGCATCGAAGTAGAAGCGTAGTGATCGTCTCTTGACGGATACTGCTTCTTTGGGGTCCTCCGGCAAGATTCTGTATGCCACGAAATCTATGAAGGGACTTGTCCAATCTCTCGTAGGAGGATCGGTGTTGATAGCGTAGCTGCATTCTATGTGACAGTTGTTCTTCACACAGAACAAGTCTCTGTTAAGAAGGATTACCGAATCCTGCCTTCTTACGGGAGTAGCTAAATCTGCCGCTAGACTGGCTAGGGCATCAGCTTCCAGATTCTGAGATCGAGGTACATGCTCTAGGAAGAACTCCTTGAATGTCGTGGCTATCTCGACCGTCGCTTGGTGAGAGGGGATGAGGTCTGGATTCCGGACTTCATATATTCCCCTGACTTGATTGACGATAAGCAGAGAATCACCGAAAGCTTCCAGGGACTCTACCCCCAGCTCTTTAGCAACTTGGAGCCCTATTAGTAGAGCGTTGTACTCCGCCACATTGTTGGAGCAGGGCTCGCTAAGAGAATATGCTTGGTAGATGACGAGCTGATCAGGGGCGACCAGGACGACTCCCACTCCCGAAACGATGTTTCCCTTAGGACCGGTTCTGGAGGCGCCGTCGAAGAACAGTTGCCATGCGTCACCTTTCATTGCAGAATTATATTCTGCAACTTCGCCGGGAATGTCTTCGTATAATTTGGAGGCCTCCGGGATCGGGTGAGCAGCTAGGAAGTCGGCCAGCGCTTGGCCTTTGATGGACTTTTGCGGTACGTATTCCATGTCATATGGTGTTAACAGCATCGCCCAAGTTGCGAGTCGGGAATTAAGAACGCTCGGCTTGCTCATCAGTACTCGAAGAGGGTTAATCCTGGAGATGATGTGGATAGTCTGGCCGGTGACGTAGTGCTGCATCTTTTGGATAGCAAACATCAGAGCCAAGCATTCTTTCTCTACTGGGTTGTATCGGTGTTCGGCTCCGACCATCATCCTGCTGAGGTAGTAGATAGCCTGTTCATGCCCTACATCGTTCTTCTGTGCGAGAAGAGCTCCTAGCGAATGATCTATTGCTCGGAAGTACAGCAAGAACGGTTTTCCCATAACGGGAGGCACCAAAACTGGTGGACTGGTGAGGTAGCGCTTGATATCTTCGAACGCTTGCTGGCAGGTTTTGTCCCATACGAAGGATACACCTTTCTTCATGAGATGAGAGAAGGGCTGACATCTCCCCGAGAGGTTGGATATGAATCGCCGGATGTAAGCCAGACGTCCTTGAAATCACCTGAGTTCCCTCAGATTACGGGGCGGTCGCATTTCCACGATTGCCTGGACTTTATCAGGGTCCACTTGGATGTCTTTGGCAGTAATGACAAATCCCAGGAATTTGCCACTAGATACACCCAGAAAGGACTTCGTAGGGTTCATCTTGAGTTGATGTTGGCGCATTAACTCGAATACCGTACTCAGGTCTTGAATGTGATCACCTTTGAGGTGGCTCTTGACGGCTATGTCATCCACGTAATATTCTATTATTTTGCGTAAATGCTCGTAGAATATGTTACTCATAGCTCGTTGGTATGTAGCCCCGGCGTTCTTCAATCCGAAGGGCATGACCGTGTAGCAATATACTCCCAATGGTGTTCGGAAGGTGGTGTGCTTCTCGTCTTCAGGATGCATCTTGATCTGATTGTACCCTAAAAACCCGTCCATGAAAGACATGCGTTCAAAGCCGCAGGTGTTGTCGATCATGATGTCCGTGATGGGAAGAGGGAATTCATCCTTGGGGCAGGCCGCATTCAGATCTCAGTAATCGATGCAGATACGTACCTTTCCATTTTTCTTCATGACTGGGACAACATTGGCGACCCAGTCGGGATGTTGTTCTTCCCGGATGAAACCGCAGGCTATCAACTTCTTGACTTCAGCTTCGATGGCGTCCATCATATCTGGGCGGAACCGGCGTTGGTGCTGCTTTACTGGCTTTGAATCGGTCAATATATTGAGTTTGTGAGTAGCTACTTTCGGGTCCAGGCCTGGCATGTCCTCATAATTCCATGCAAAGACGTCGATGTATTCCTTTATCAGCTGTATAACTTCTTCCCTTTCAGCTGGGGAAAGGTTATTAATGATAAATATTGGCTTCGGCGAATGTTCACCCCCAACATCGATCTGGATAACTTCGTCTTTGGTGGGAGGTTCTCTTTGCTCGAAGCAAAATTCCCACTGTGTATCCATTTGCTGAGCCCAAGAGTCATTCTCAAACGGCTTCGAATCCTGCTCATCTGCTCATGAGGAATCTGTCACCACCATATTTACTGATAGTGTTTGTTCGAGAGCATCAGGTGAGTCGGGGGGCGACGAGCCATTCTGGGAGGAGGAAGAGATATCCTTGTCTGACTTAGAAGTCGCAAGGGCGGTGGCATATCCTAATCCGAAATGGGTCTGTTGATAGCGGGTATTGCCGCGCGGCAGCGTTCGTCTGCCTCTTCCGTAGTTGAGGCCTGGCTTCCGCTTTAAGTCGTAGCCCATGTTTTGCATGATCTTCAGCGCTTGAGGGCTGTATCGGTGAACCTGCATTCTCCCAGTATCGTTGTCGAAAGGATCTTCCTGGGCAGTCGGTTGATTGCGCATGCGGCCGAAGACTATCGAACGCTGGCTGCTGCAGGTAGGCGGGACGATGAAGATAGAATCTTCGTGTGGCCCATATATCATGACGATGTTGGACGATGACGCCACTTCCCAGACATACGGATGGTAGGATTTTATAGATTCCAAGAATTTTTGTGCTATTGGTTCTACTTCGAGTGGATTCCTGTTTCGGAATTTGAGCACCGATGTACCGGAAAAGAGGATGTTTATTATCATCTGGAACCCCGTTCCTGGTTGCGCTTACATCAGTTGGCTGCCTGTTGTGCCGAAGGTTGATGGCCAAGGGTGGAGGCTTCCGGTTCAAAGTGATTACCAGAGGATCACTCCCTTTTCCTGACTTGGTCTTGTTAAGGTGGATAGCCATAGGCTCTATGGTTCTTGGACGAGTGGTTTGTCCTTTCACTTTGATCGACAACGGCAGTGTGGTAGAGGGCTCTTCTGGCTCTTGGACGAGTGGTCCATCTTTGGCCTCGCCTGGCGCTTCTTCCGTGTGGTCTTGGGAGTACAATACGGCATCGAAATAGTAGGATTCTATTCCTTTAAATAGGTTTAGGTCAGCCACCTCCGTTTGTACGGTTCCTTGTGCGTCTACATATTTAAGGCATTGATGTAGGGTTGAAGGAACGATGTTGTGGTCGTGGATCCACGGTCTTCCCAGTAAAATATTGTAGGACACCTCTGAATCGATGACGTAACATGTGGCCACTGATCTAAGGTTGCCGATCTGGATTCTCAAGCGGATCTTCCCCAATGGCTTACTTCTTCCAGCGTTGAAACCCACGATTGTAGTGGTAGTGTAAGCCAGTTCGCTGGTAGGAATTCTTAGCGGCCTGAGGAGACTGTGAGGGATGATGCTGATCGACGACCCCGGATCTATGTGAATCCGGTCGACCTCCATGGAACCGACGTACCCGGTGTAATAGAGGGGCCTGTCATGTCTGTTATGTTTTAACAGCATGTCGTCTTGAGTGAAAGTGATATTTGGGACCACCTCCATCACGCTGTGGCACTGAGGACACGCCACTGGCTCTTCGTCGGGGGACTTAAGCTGGGTCAAGTATACCTCCGCCTGCATCAGTGCTTCACTCAGGGCTAGACGAGTGTCTGGGGAGAGCCTGAGTAGTTCAAAGATGGACAACCTGGCCGGCGTATTGGCTAGTTGGGCCAGGATGTCAAATTCGTACGGCTTCTCTAAACCTTTGCTTGGAATGTTTTTCACAGGTTTATCAAAGCGTACTTCTCTCTGCTTCCCCTTTTCCGCCGGAGTAGGTTTCGCAGGGCTGATGTTTTGCATGGCGGGACCTTGTTTTGAAGGTTTGGCGGCTGGAGCGTCAGCCGGCGCACCTTCCTGACCTGCTCCGTTGTCGTTGAGGTAGGCCTTCCCCGAACGGGTTGCGGCAAATACTTCGTCTTCGTCCGATGCAGAAGAAGTTGCGACCATATGGCATGGTCTGTATTTGGGGCTCTTCTTGGTCTCTTCCTCGAGCTCTGACACCAAATCTGGATGAACCCACATGATTTTGCCCTGCCGGGTGGTCAGGGGTACTAGGTCTTGATTTTGATCTCTAGAGGGAGGGAGATTGACGATGTCCATCGTAGCTCGGGAAATAGGCGTGACACCGTTCATGACCTCTTGGGAAGGCAGATCGCCGAATCGTAGAGAGATCATGTTGGCAGTGACCGTCTTCTCGGTGTTGTGCAGAGTGATGGCCTTGGCATCGATCAACCCCTGGATCCTCCTCTTCAGTATGTAACACGCCTTTGTTGGGTGGTGTACGTATTTGTGGAAGATGCAGTATTTGGGATCGTCAGTACTGTCGGCTTCTTGGGGCCGCCTTAGCTCTAGAAGGGTGATCTTACCGCTTTTGACGAGACATTCGAATAAACTAGGGATATCGTCGTCGTCGAAATAGTAGACTTCGACGGGCCTGGAAGTCCCGAGCTTCGTCTGCGTGGTCGCCGTCGTCTTTTATCTAGATGTATTGACTGTCAGAGCTTCTTTTCCCTTGGAGCTGCGAGGATGGTCGCTGCTGGGAGATGACCTTTTGCCTCTATCGGAGGCGGAGATCATGATACCATTGTCGCGCGCCTTGCGACTGTTGTCTTCGGCAGCCACTGCCGAGACGATGAACGAAGGCCACTCGTGGAACTGATATGGTCCTGTAAACACCGAGACTACAGGAAGGAGGTTTTTCTTGCAAATGTCTACTAACGTCGAGTCCGGAACTCCTGGAGGCATTTGTAAGGTGGCCTGACGAAACGTTCGACGAAGGTGCGAACGTCCTCCTTTTCCCTTTGTTTGACTTCGATGAAAGAGGACATAGACATGTCCATCCCACCCTCGTAGAATCGCGTGAAGAATAAAGCTTTGAAGTCTTCGAAGGAAGTAATGCAGTTGTCCGCCAAGCTACGGTACCACTGATAGGATACTCCTGAGAGGCAGCCTTTGAACACCCGAGTGAGGAGGGCGTCGTTCCCTTGTAGCAACACCATCATCATACTGAAATAGTTCATGTATTGACTGGGCGATGTTTTTCCTTCGAACAGAGCCATAGTCTGGGGCTTGTACTTCGGAGGAAAAGGGACTTCTTCCCAGATAGCTGGGTAGGGTTGGTTGATTCCCAGTTTCTTGAGCTGATCATTGTGCTTCAAGGCGTCGAACTGGGCTTTCAATTCCCGTACTGCCTGCATCGGATTTTTGGTTGGAAGTGGGGCTACGGAGTGGTGCAGAGTTGGTTATATCGTAACTCCAGCGGGAGGTAAGGCATTCCCTGAGTGAGGAAGTAGAGGAACTGGTGACTCTTGATCTAGCGCAGGCTCTTGGCCCGGGTTGGATGGTGGTAAGTCCACCCCCACACGTATCTGAGTTGGCGGGACCGATGCTTGAGCCACGGCAGTGGCGTGCTAAGCTAGCATCATCCGGTGCATGTTCTCCATCGTGGATTGCATTTGTCCCAGAGATGTTTCCAGCATAGTGATGCGTTGTTCTGCGTTTCCTGACGGTGAAGCTTCCTCGCGTTCGTCTTCAATGGCGTAGACTCCTATTTCCCTGGGCGTCCTCGAAGGAAAAGTATAGGTCGCTGCAGAAGTTGACTTTATACTCTCAGCATCTGATCTGGGAGATTGGCGACCCCCAGTATCGGAATCAGATGAGTACGAAGCCGGTTGCTATGACCTTGCACGGGTGTTTTAGAACACCCCAGCTTCAGTGTTCCTGAGGAGGTCTTCGAATCTTCTTCGGCTCGGAGGCCCTGTGGGATGACGTCTTAAGCTCGGCCCTCCTCTAGGTATGTGAGAAGCCATGTTCACGGACGCATACGCGGGCTCTTCTTCCGGGAAAGATTGAGAGTAGCTCAATCGATCAAAAACTGGCCGTTTTGCCTTAGAACAGCAACAGTCAATCACAATTTTATGACTATTACAACATTGCTCGCTAGGGGACATAATAGACATGTTGGAAGGTCCCCTCTCCTTACGCTTCTGGATTAAGTATTTGCGTAGGTCAGGGGGAGTAGCAACTTGAGCTTATTTTACGTCGTTGGACTTTGCCCGGCGTAAATTGGAGATTCGCTCAGAGTGGCATAAGGCTGAAGAGGTTCTCAGCTGGCCGTCGGCTTCCCGAGTAATCCGGAGGGTAGGCAGATTGCTCCTTTGCTGGCATAACGGCCGAGGAGTCGAGTATTCCGCTGCCTTCTTCCCTTCGCGGAAATCACGGCGTTCATCTGGTTCCTCGTAGAGGTCAGATATTGTCTGTCCTGGCGCTGAGGCATCACCAGAAGTTTGGTCTGTACCGCGCGTAGCGGGAGACTGGTTCCTATGCGTAGAGCGCAGCGGATACTTCTGGGTTAGCGCTGAGGCTTTGCCCGAAGTTTTGTCTGTACCGCGCGTAGCGGGAGACTGATTTCTGCGCGTAAAGCGCAGTGGGTACTCCTGGGTTAGCGCTGAGGCTTTGCCCGAAGTTTTGTCTGTACCGCACGTAGCGGGAGACTGATTTCTGCGCGTAAAGCGCAGTGGATACTCCTGGGTTAGCGCTGAGGCTTTGCCCGAAGTTTTGTCTGTACCGCGCTTAGTGGGAGACTGAATTTTACGTGCGGGGCACGGAGGGAGCGATGCTACCACCTCATTGGTCGGAGAGATCGGAGAGATCGGAGAGTCCACAGGAACGGCGGAGGATGTCTTGGGCATCCACACTTTGCGCAGCTTCCTGTTGTCTCGGACGGAGAGAGAGTGAGAGCTACCCCCAGTCCGAAGCATATCTTCGTAGGCAGACTGGTCGAATTGGACGACCAGTGTCTTCTTTACGGATCCCACGGATACCGCATCGTGTTGAGCAATTACTTCCTCGTCAGAAGAGAAAGACGTCCCCAGCAGAGTCGCCATCTTGTTTGTGGTATTAAACGAAAGAATAAAAGTGTATTTCAATGACAGGGTTTATACGAGACCCGTGCCCTTTGGTTTACAAACAAACTTGTATAATTCGATCCTATACGAGGATGCGGGAGTACAATTTATTTAATCTGGGTATAAATTGCTATAGGTGTCTGATCTGCAGTCGATCACTTTAGCCCTTGGACTACACGATGTTGAAGAAGTGTCGTGGAAGACGGGTAGCGGCTTCGAAGGCTGCGACGGAGGGTGGATGCACGGTGCCAGAGCCGTCGACCCCTACTCTTTGCCTGAGCTCCGGACTCTTCTCTCCTTCTCCTTCTCTCTCTCTCTCTCTCTCTTTCTCTTTTTTTTTACCAATTCTCCGACCTGGTTCGATCTTCCAAATTGTCGACCTTGTTCCCTATTGATAGGGGTCTCTATTTATAGAGTTTTGGTGAAAGTCACCACTCCGTCAGTGTAACAACCGAGGAGTGGACAATACAGCACCCTTTTACACAACAGTTAAAATAACCAATGCCTGCGCATAAATGACCTTTTGAGTGAGCATGTGACACGTGTCCAACTAAGGGGACAAAATGCGTATATCTGCTGCGAAGATCACGGCGTAGAAGCCACGTAGGTAGGTATCCCTTGTGTAGAAGAGGTTGGCGTAGAAGCCAAATGACTGTCACCCCTGGCGTAGAAGCCAAAATAGGCGTAGAAGCCAAAATAGGCATAGAAGCCGAACAGACGTAGAAGCCGAATGGGCATAGAAGCCGAACAGGCATAGAAGCCGAACAGGCATAGAAGCTGAATGGTCGTAGAGACTGAGTGGGCGTTTGAAGTCGAATGAGCACAGATCCTGGATAGGCGTAGAAGCCGCTGCGTACCGTACCAGAGTGTTGATGTGGACGTCTTCGCCGGAATTACGGCTTTCGAAGGTGTAATCAAATGTCTTACAGAGATTTGCCACCATCCTGTGCATTAAATACGAAGACGTATTTTGAAGGTCTGCAGCCCTTCTGTGCATCCGTCGCAGAGACGTGTCTTGAGGGAAACTGTCACCGCTCTGTGCAATTTGACGTAGAGACGTGCCTCGGGCCCTGTACGAAGTGTAGCTTTTGACGTGGCAGGCGGTTTGTCTACTGCGGAGCGTAAAATAGCTTATGTTTGCCTGTGTAAAATAAGGCGGCGTATTCTCTTGTACGCGAAAGAGCAGTTTACGCTGGGGGGACTTTGGTAACCGACGGTTTGGTGATATTTTAACCAAATCCTCTGCATTAAATGCCGAGATCCGCCATCATATTCTGGGTGCATCCCGAGGGGTCTGCCATCGTTTTCAGCCGTCGTCTGGGTAGCCGTGCAACACTTTTTGTCAGGAGTCAGAGGCCAGGTTCACTGCGTGACTTGACAGGTTTATTTCGGGGAAAACGAAACGTTCCTCGTACGCATTAACGCTGCTTTGAGAGCGGCTAAATTTTACGCCATGGAGGCGATGAAGAACTCTGTCTTACGCTGGAGCGGCCTGGATGTACTGCACTTACGCGGATGGTCCTTTGAGCTTACACTTCATGCTGTGTTTTAGCAGAAAAAGCTCTGTTGCACGCTTGATGGCTCTGAAGGCCTCTGTTTACGCTGCTCTGCATCAAGAGGCTGCGTAGATCCTCCCAGCATATTTTTCATGCCTCTACATCAGCAGCGCATCACACTCTACAAAGCAAGAATTTCCAAAACTTTTAATCAAAAAGTAAAGGAAAGAGTGTTCAAAGCCAGCGAGCTAGTTTTGGCTGTAAGAAGGCCAATGATTCTTACTCACAGAAGTAAAGGCAAATTCTAGCCCAAATGGGAAGGCCCTTACAAGATCGAGACAACGTTCTCAAACGGCGCTTACAGGTTAGCCCATCCTAATGGAGACCTGCTAATGGCTCCTATCAATGGCAAATTCCTGAAAAGGTACTATGCTTAAACCTCCTCTGCTCAAGTGGGATAAGGTGATCTCATTCTGACAAAACTACTTCTAAAACGAAACTAGTTGGATGATATTCTATCATGTCCATATGACCTCTGAATAGATATGCTCTGCTAAAGCTTACCGAAAGTATATCACGTCCATACTACCTCTGATATCACTTTCACCCAAACCTGTCATTTACATTCCGAAATGATGGGTCCACAAAGTCAGATAAAAAGCCTCTTTATTATTCCCAAAAAAGAGCAAAAGGACATTGAAAAGCGAAAGCAAAGTACATCATGAAGGGGGAGCGGTCAGGTCGTGAAGCTGCTGCGCCAGTACGGCCATCATTTCATCCTGGGAGTTCAAGACATCGGCACGAGCCCGCTCTAACCTTGCTGCATCATTATTCAAGGCAACTAGCTCAGATCGAGCCTGCACAAAATCAGCATGGATAACACCCACATGTGTCAGGTTCTGCTGAACAGCCGCCCGTCGCTCCTTCAGCACATCTCGAGCTGCCGACAAAGACAGAGCCTTCGCCTCTGCACGAGCAAGCTCATCTTTTAATATGCGGACCCTCGCTACCTCTTCCTCATATTCGGCTTTGTACCGGGTCAACTCGGGGACGATATACTCCAGTTGGACATGCTCATGATCCATCTCCTGCTGCTGAGCTGCGATGGACTTATTCAGAGGCTCCATCTGTTCAACAAGATGCGCAGTCAAGGAGTCGTATCTGGCCTGGACCAGAGCTTCAATGTTGCCCCGAGCTAGCTGCAGGTATTCGTTAAAGGATTGCTCCAAACCATTAACCATCGCCTCCAGCGCGTCAGCTACCCCAGTATCATTAAATTCCCTGATCCCCTCTATCGAGAACCGAGAAGACCTCTTCAGCGACGCAAAGTCCAGCTTCTTCGCCAACACCATTGACATTAGCGTTCTCAAAGTGGTATAGAAGATCCCGGTGTACTGCTCGGTCAGCGCAACTAGGTCCGCATGAACGCGGGGAGTGTCTGCGATTGTGGAGACTTCCCCCCCTCGGGATCACCACAGACGATGTTGCCACGGCCGCCGCTTCAACGGGAGGTACGACGAAAGAAGATTCGCCAACACCGGACGAAGTGACCGGCGTGCTCAAAAGAGGTACTGTCGCAATGATAGACTCGTCCTCCTCTTGAGATATCGGAGTCTCCTCGACAGGCAAGCCAGCACCCGAAGATGTCTCCTCTTCAAAATCAGGTATCTCCGTGTCACCACTAGGACCTAACACAGAGCCAAAGGGCGCGTCTACATCACCCTCTCCGAAGAGGTCTTCCCCTGAAAAGAAGACAAAAGGAAGTTAATATCAACGTAATATTAATTTTCCCAAAGAAGATACATAAAAGACGATATTTACCCATGGCCGACGGCATATACGTCGCATCTGCAGCCTGTACAGCTAAATCATTTCTTAATAATGCTAGGCGAGCTGTCATACCTGGAGAAAGGGGTCTGCGAACGGACACTGGCAAGTAGTCTTCTAGGTCCTCCTCAAAATCCAACCTAGGCTCATCGACTAGAATCTCGCTAAGTGCGCCCACAGGTGTCACTACCACATTTTAGAAAAAGGATATTTTAGTAATTTTCTATTTAAATAAATATTGTGCATGGTAAATAATTTTTGTTGTATTATTTAAATTGTTGTTGGATGTTATTTAATTATTTTGGACTTATTTTAGTGGACCCAACTAGTTTAGTTTGGATCCATGGACCAACATGAATTAAATAGTTAGACTTGGCCCATTTAGAAGGCCCATGGTTAAGGAGATGGATTAAATTAATTAAGTGATTAGACTAGAAGCTTCCTTCCTTAATTATTTCTTCATGAGAGGCCCCAAGGGGTACATTGGACATTTTACAATTGCTTGGGAGAGGGGCAAGGCCGGACTATTAAAAGAGGGGGGAAATTTCTCTCTCCTCTCATTCTCATTCCAAATCTAGATCTAGAAATTCCCACTCCCAAATTCTTTCCATTTCCATTCCAATTGTCTACCAAATTCATTCTAAATTCTTCCCAATTCACCATTAGAAAGTTGAGAAGCAAGGATCTAGAAGGAGGAAGCAAGGATCTACAAAGAGGAGCAAGGATCTACAATTTGGAAGCAAGTTCATCTCAATTGGAGGTTTCATTGGGAATCCATCTCCCAATAGGTATAATTCAGTTTTTTCCATTTAAATAGCTTCTAAATCTGATATTTAATCATGTAAAATCAACCTATATGTATGTACTACCCATAGGACTTTGTTTTGTGTTCATAGGAGACCCATGGAGAAAGTTATGGTGCTTTTTGTGTCAATTTTGTTGGAATTCCGAATTTACATTTTGTTGTGTGTGTCAATTGATCCTATAGATCAATTGGGCATGTATTTTTGTGTTTAGGGCTAGTGTCGTATCCATAATTTGGTACATGTGGTTCGTATCCCAACTATTTGGTGATACGTGTTATTTTGGGGGTTTTCCCTCCGACACGGGGCTTTGAACATGTCGTATTTTGACACGGACACATAGATCTACTTTTGACACTTTGATTTATTCATAAATATTATTTGTGACTTATTTGTGTCCTTCGGGGTGCAATTGGTTGTGTGTTGGACTCGTGTCACATGCGTATCCTAGATCTAGTGAGATACGGTGTGAAACTTTCCAATTTGGTGTGTTTATGTGTAGATCTAACTATTTATGCTTTAAATTCTTCATTTATAATTAGTAAATATATATAGATATTATATATTTATTTTAGTGTATTTATTATGATATTGTAGCATAGATCTATATTTTTATGTATTTTAATATGATGTATAAATATATGTATGTAGCTTTCTTGCATGCAATTATATATGTACTTATGTTAATAAAATATTTTATACATAAAGGTTTGTAAAATATATTTATGTATTTAAATGTGTAATTATATTATTTATAATTATTATATAATTATTTGTATATTAATGAATGTATTTTTATGTGTGCTTCTAGCCATGTAAAATATGTACATTAATATGTGCATTGTGTTTAGTAATTATTAATATTTTAATTTTTAAGTTTATATGTATGTATATATAAGTATATAGTTATTAAATTGTTTATATATATATATATGCATTTTGATTTATATATTGTATATATATATAGGTGTTTTTGTGAGGTATAATACTAATAATAATATATTATTCTATTTTGGTTTGTATATACATTATTTAGAGTGTGCATTATTTGTATTATTAGTATTCTTGTGTGGGTATCTTTTGGGATCTAATTTTGATTTCCTAAATTATTGTATTTTATTTTCATATTATTTTATATAGAGGTTTTGTGAGGTTGACCTTGGTTTGACCATGTTTGACTTTAGAGTTGACCATAGTTGACTTTTGACTTAGAATTGATTTATTGACCTAGAAGTTGACTAGTTTGACTTGTTCTCTCTCCGGGACCTTGTATTAATGTGGTATTCCATATCTAGGTCTTCGAGGTACCGAGTCAGACATCTGTGAGACTGTTTATTGGACTTCAGGCGAGTACATTCTCTGATAGTTTCTCATTTATGATATCCTCTATGTTCGTTGTATCTAGTGCAGATATACATGTTTCTCTTGACACTATGGTTACACGGATTGGTATATCCGGATCTCGTCATGAGATGTTATTCCTTGGTATATGGTGTATATGGTGCAAGTATTGTTCATTGGTTATCTTGTACATGTACAGACACCGATTTTCGGGAGGAGTCGCTCTCTTCTTGGGGAATCTAGTGCCATAGCATACCGTGGTTGGATCTATTATACCAGTTGGGGGTGGGGAGTATTAGTATAGATATGTGATCAAATCCCTATTGAATAAAGTATTGGTAAGCGAATAGTGTTGATCATGCACCGCACGTATGATTAGCCAGGCCGCATTGTATCTTGCCCAAGCCGATCACATGTTAAGCTAGTACTCACACACTTAGTCATTAGTATTATTGTTTCATTGGCATATTGTTCATTATTGTATTTCTTTCCAGTATTTTCTTATTGTCTATATATCTCTTGTATCTATTGTGCATCTTGTTTATCCATAGCTATTTACTGTTACATAGTTTTTATCATGGATTAGAACTGCTATTAGAGATGTACTCTGCTCCTTTCCTGACTGGATATATTTTTCCAGATGACACTGAGGAGTACCTTACCTATTATGGACCCCAGGATGTTGTGGGTTTAGATTCGGAGACCCTGGCTCAAGAGGGACTTATCCCAACTGAGACAGTTGACCCTGGAGTGTAGCTTTGTAGCATGATAGTATTCTTTTGTACTGGATTTGTCTCCAGCTTATTTTGTTACTCTTCAGACTCATTGATGTACTATTTTTAAACTCATGAGTTATATGATGACTATTCTATTTTTATCTGATTCGTGCTCATTCTATCTTAGTTCTGTGATTGAGTATTCTATCATGATTGGTGGTTCATTACTTTAGATAAACTTTCTAGACAGCGTTCTACCGTCGATTCTGCGGCGTAGGCTGGGCGTTGTTTCCGTCTAGTATCCTTACATCGGGTACGGGTCGTGACACGTTTTTGGTGGTGGCCCATGCAGGTCAAGCTTCACAAGTATGTGATGTCGTGGTAGTGCGACAACTTAGTTGTACTACTGCGAGCCTGCAATAGGATATAAGATATAGGCTGAGATACTCAATCACATCTAGAAAAATTCTTTTGATTCAACTATACTCCTTTGACATTGATACTTGATCCCTTAAACTGTCCTTTCCTTGATGTCTTACATCTTGTGCCATATTGATTCTCATTCCGTCTTTTTATGAGACATACTCGGAGATACTTACGGAGGCACGCAAGGTTGAGCGGGATCTGGGTTTGAAGACCAAGAGTGACCGTAATTCTTTTCTGGGGGCCAACGGTAGTGCAGTATCTGCCAAACGTCCTCATTTCCAGTCCAGACCTTTCCAGCAGCCACAACAGAACCAGACTCCAGCTAGAGCGCCTTTTCACCAGGTACCTCAGCAGCAGAGACAGTTACAGCAAGCTCCATGCAACTTCTGCAAGAAGCCCGGCCACATCTGGGAAGTTTGTAGGAGGAGGCTAGGAGTTTGTTTGTATTGTGGTACAGAAGGGCATCAATCGAGGGAGTGTCCTCGTCGTGCAGTTCAAGGAGCAGCTCCAGCTCCGAGGACACAGACGGAACCACCTGCAGCACAACCGAGGGGACCGCTTCCGACACAGCAGCAGCATTTTGTCCAGCATCAACAGCAAGGAGGTGCTCGGCAGGGACGAGCGTTTGCTATGACCGTCGAAGAGGAGAAACCCACAGGAGATGTCATCGCAGGTTCTATTCTTCTTGATTCCATTCCAGCTTTAGCTTTGTTTGATAGTGGTGCTTCCCATAGTTTTGTATCTGTTTCTTTTGCTCTAAAGCATGGTTTGGTAGCTGAGTCTTTGCTTAGGACTTGCAAGATCATGACCGGGAGAGGCATTATCCTGGTTAATGATATTTGCAAGGATCGGAGAGTTACTCTGGGAGGCCGAGAGTTGAGTGCGTGTCTACTTGTAATGCCACTTCCGAGCTGCGACATTATACTCGGGATGGATTGGTTGAGTAGGCACCGTGCTAGCATAGATTGTAGAGGGGGTAGAGTTTTGTTTGGTCTGCCAGGAGAGCCAGAGTTCGAGTTTGCTAGAGGAGCTGCGGAGCAGGGAGAAGGCATTATTTGTGGAGCTATGGTGGAAGACAAGGAGTTGCCGCATCCGTTGATAGCAGAATTCTTGGATGTGTTTCCTGAGGAATTGCCAGGATTGCCACCAGATCGAGATGTTGAATTTTCTATAGACTTGGTGCCAGGTGCAGAACCAATTTCACAGCATGTCTATAGAGTAAACAACAGCGAGTTGGTCGAGTTGAAGAAGCAGGTGGACGAATTGCAGGATAAGGGGTTTATCAGATCGAGTTCTTCACCATGGGGAGCCCCGGTGTTGTTTGTACTGAAGAAGGATGGATCGGTGCGCATGTGCATTGATTACAGGGCTTTGAATAATCTCACTATTAAGAATAAGTATCCTTTGCCACGGATTGATGATCTGTTTGATCAGTTGAGTGGTGCGAAGGTATTTTCTAAGATAGATTTGAGATCAGGCTACCATCAAGTGAAGGTGAAGCCGGAGGACATACCTAAGACTGCTTTTAGAACTCGGTATGGTCAGTACGAGTTTATGGTGATGCCGTTTGGTTTGACTAATGCACCGGCGATATTTATGAACTTGATGAACAAGGTGTTCCACCAGTACCTTGACAAGTTTGTGGTGGTGTTCATCGACGACATACTCATATACTCGAGGACACCGGAGGAGCATGAGGAGCATTTGAGGATTGTGTTGGATGTGCTGAGGAAGGAGAAGCTGTATGGAAAGTTGTCCAAGTGTGAGTTTTTCCTGGACAAGGTAGAATTCTTGGGGCATGTTGTGACTGGTGATGGTATTTCAGTGGATCCGAAGAAGATTTCAGCAGTGCAATCTTGGAAGACTCCGAGTTCGGTAGCAGAGATCAAGAGTTTCTTGGGATTGGCAGGCTATTACAGGAAGTTTGTGCAAGATTTTTCGAGGATTGCCGAGCCGATGACCAGACTCACAAGGAAGGATGTAGAGTTTGTTTGAACGGAGGATTGCCAAGTTGCTTTTGAGGAGTTGAAGAAGAGGTTGACGTCTGCTCCTATTTTGACGTTGCCATCAGGGTCCGGAGGTTTTACTATTTATAGTGATGCATCGGAAAAGGGTTTAGGTTGTGTTCTTCAGCAGCATGGGAAAGTGATTGCCTATGCATCCAGGCAATTGCGTCCTCATGAAAAGAACTATCCTACCCATGATTTGGAGTTGGCAGCCATCATATTCGCCCTGAAGTTGTGGAAACATTATTTGTACGGAGAGCGTGTGGAGATCTTCACAGACCACAAAAGCTTGAAGTACGTTTTCACGCAGAAGGAGTTGAACATGAGGCAGCGTCGGTGGTTGAAACTGATGAAGGATTTTGATATCTCTTTGCAATATCATCCTGGGAAAGCCAATGTAGTTGCCGATGCTTTGAGCAGGTATCCGGTAGCTATGTTCTTGACGCAGGATCGATATTTGTTGGAGGACTTGGAGAGCTTGGGCATTGAGGTGATTGTTCCTGGATATGCTATGCAAATGTGGGGATTGCAGATACACTCAGATTTGATGGACAGGATCAAGGCAGCACAGTATGATGATGTATCCTTGAGGAGTATCAGAGCTCAAGTGAGAGCAGGATTGGAGGATGATTTCACTATTGCAGAGGATGGATCTTTGAGACATAGAGTTAGATTGTGTGTGCCTAGTGGGGAGTTGCGAGAGGAGGTATTGCAGGAAGCGCATCGCTCTCAGTATTCCATACATCCAGGTGCTAACAAGATGTATCGGGATATGCGAGAGAGTGTGTGGTGGTATGGCATGAAGAGGGAAGTGGCACAGTTTGTATCCAGATGCTTAGTGTGCCAGCAGGTGAAAGCCGAGAGGCAGAGGCCAGGAGGTTTACTTCAGCCATTACCCATTCCAGAGTGGAAGTGGGAACACATTACTATGGATTTTGTGTCCGGACTTCCACGATCTCCAGGAGGGAAAGACGCGATTTGGGTCATTGTTGATAGACTGACCAAGTCGGCCCACTTTTTGCCTTTCAAAGTGGGTTTATCTACGGAGAAGCTGGCAGAGATGTATGTGAGGCAGATCGTTAGGATACATGGAGTTCCTGTCAGCATAGTCTCAGATCAAGATAGTCGTTTCACTTCTCATTTCTGGAGGAGTTTGCAGGAGAGTTTGGGCACTCAGCTCAAGTTCAGTACTGCATATCATCCCCAGACAGATGGGCAGTCAGAGAGGACTATCCAGACTCTCGAGGATATGTTGCACACTTATGTACTAGATTTTGGGGGTTCTTGGGAGGACCATCTCCATTTGGTAGAGTTTGCTTACAACAACAGTTACCAGGCCAGTATAGAGATGTCACCTTTTGAAGCTCTATATGGTCGGAGGTGTCGTACTCCTTTGTCTTGGGACGATGTTGGAGAGAGAGTTTTGCTTGGGCCAGAGATGTTTATGGATGCAGCGGAGAAGGTTCAGTTGATCAGAGACAGACTTCGAGTGGCGCAGGACAGACAGCGGCATTGGGCCGATAGCCATCGGAGACCTTTAGAGTTCGAGGTATAGTTTAGATTTTTTTGTGCTTGTTCTTGTTTGTTATAGATTAAGTTCTTAAGATGGTATTTTGTTCTAGGTGGGTGGTTTGGTGTTTCTGAGGATTTCTCCGACACGAGACACGATTCGCTTCGGTGGAGGCAGAAAGCTTAGTCCGCGATTCATCGGACCTTTCACTATTCTAGAGAGGGTCAGTGCAGTTGCTTATAGACTAGACTTGCCACCTATATTGGAGGGAGTGCACAACGTGTTTCATGTGTCACAGTTGAGACGATATGTGGCAGATCCTAGTCATGTATTGGATCACTCAGAGATAGAGGTGGGCCCTACTCTTAGCTATCCAGAGCAGCCAGTTGAGATTCTAGATCGGAGAGAGAAGGTGCTGAGGAACCAGACTATTCCTTTGGTACGCGTCGCATGGAGGCATCATTCTCCGGGGGAGTCTACCTGGGAGAGAGAGGATGACATGCGAGAGCGTTATCCATATTTGTTTGTACCTTGAGGTATGTTAATTCTCTAGTTATGTTCTGTCCATTGTTATGTTTTGTTCATTAGTTAGTTGTGATTCTTTAGTTCTGTTCTATGATTTTCTGGGGGTAGTTTTCGTCTTTGAATTTCGAGGAGAAAATTATTTTAAGGAGGGTAGACTTGTCACTACCACATTTTAGGAAAAGGATATTTTAGTAATTTCCTATTTAAATAAATATTGTGCATGGTAAATAATTTTTGTTGTATTATTTAAATTGTTGTTGGATGTTATTTAATTATTTTGGACTTATTTTAGTGGACCCAACTTGTTTAGTTTGGACCCATGGAACAACATGAATTAAATAGTTAGACTTGGCCCATTTAGAAGGCCCATGGTTAAGGAGATGGATTAAATTAATTAAGTGATTAGACTAGAAGCTTCCTTCCTTAATTATTTCTTCATGAGAGGCCCCAAGGGGTACATTGGACATTTTATAATTGCTTGGGAGAGGGGCAAGGCCGGCCTATTAAAAGAGGGGGGAAATTTCTCTCTCCTCTCATTCTCATTCCAAATCTAGATGTAGAAATTCCCACTCCCAAATTCTTTCCATTCCCATTCCAATTGTCCACCAAATTCATTCCAAATTCTTTTCAATTCACCATTAGAAAGTTAAGAAGCAAGGATCTAGAAGGAGGAAGCAAGGATCTACAAAGAGGAGCAAGGATCTACAATTTGGAAGCAAGTTCATCTCAATTGGAGGTTTCATTGGGAATCCATCTCCCAATAGGTATAATTCAGTTTTTTCCATTTAAATAGCTTCTAAATCTGAGATTTAATCATGTAAAATCAACCTATATGTATGTACTACCCATAGGACTTTGTTTTGTGTTCATAGGAGACCTATGGAGAAAGTTATGGTGCTTTTTGTGTCAATTTTGATGGAATTCCGAATTTACATTTTGTTGTGTGTGTCAATTGATCCTATAGATCAATTGGGCATGTGTTTTTGTGTTGGGGGCTAGTGTCGTGTCCATAATTTGGTACATGTGGTTCGTATCCCAACTATTTGGTGATACGTGTCATTTTGGGGGTTTTCCCTCCGACACGGGGCTTTGAACATGTCGTATTTTGATACGGACACATAGATCTACTTTGACACTTTGATTTATTCATAAATATTATTTGTGACTTGTTTGTGTCCTTCGGGGTGCAATTGGTTGTGTGTTGGACTCGTGTCACATGCGTATCCTAGATCTAGTGGGATACGATGTGAAACTTTTCAATTTGGTGTGTTTATGTGTAGATCTAACTATTTATGCTTTAAATTCTTCATTTATAATTAGTAAATATATATAGATATTATATATTTATTTTAGTGTATTTATTATGATATTGTAGCATAGATCTATATTTTTATGTATTTTAATATGATGTATAAATATATGTATGTAGCTTTCTTGCATGCAATTATATATGTACTTATGTTAATAAAATATTTTATACATAAAGGTTTGTAAAATATATTTATGTATTTAAATGTGTAATTATATTATTTATAATTATTATATAATTATTTTTATATTAATGAATGTATTTTTATGTGTGCTTCTAGCCATGTAAAATATGTACATTAATATGTGCATTGTGTTTAATAATTATTAATATTTTAATTTTTAAGTTTATATGTATGTATATATAAGTATATAGTTATTAAATTGTTCATATATATATATATGCATTTTGATTTATATATTGTATATATATATAGGTGTTTTTGTGAGGTATAATACTAATAATAATATATTATTCTATTTTGGTTTGTATATACATTATTTAGAGTGTGCATTATTTGTATTATTAGTATTCTTGTGTGGGTATCTTTTGGGATCTAATTTTGATTTCCTAAATTATTGTATTTTATTTTCATATTATTTTATATAGAGGTTTTGTGAGGTTGACCTTGGTTTGACCATGTTTGACTTTAGAGTTGACCATAGTTGACTTTTGACTTAGAATTGATTTATTGACCTAGAAGTTGACTAGTTTGACTTGTTCTCTCTCCGGGACCTTATATTAATGTGGTATTCCATATCTAGGTCTTCGAGGTACCGAGTCAGACATCTGTGAGACTGTTCATTGGACTTCAGGCGAGTACATTCTCTGATAGTTTCTCATTTATGATATCCTCTATGTTCGTTGTATCTAGTGCAGATATACATATTTCTCTTGACACTATGGTTACACGGATTGGTATATCCGGATCTTGTCATGAGATGTTATTCCTTGGTATATGGTGTATATGGTGCAAGTATTGTTCATTGGTTATCTTGTACATGTACAGACACCGATTTTCGGAAGGAGTCGCTCTCTTCTTGGGGAATCTAGTGCCATAGCATACCGTGGTTGGATCTATTATACCAGTTGGGGGTGGGGAGTATTAGTATAGATATGTGATCAAATCCCTATTGAATAAAGTATTGGTAAGCGAATAGTGTTGATCATGCACCGCACGTATGATTAGCCAGGCCGCATTGTATCTTGCCCAAGCCGATCACATGTTAAGCTAGTACTCACACACTTAGTCATTAGTATTATTGTTTCATTGGCATATTGTTTATTATTGTATTTCTTTCCAGTATTTTCTTATTGTCTATATATCTCTTGTATCTATTGTGCATCTTGTTTATCCATAGCTATTTACTGTTACATAGTTTTTATCATGGATTAGAACTGCTATTAGAGATGTACTCTGCTCCTTTCCTGACTGGATATATTTTTCCAGATGACACTGAGGAGTACCCTACCTATTATGGACCCCAGGATGTTGTGGGTTTAGATTCGGAGACCCTGGCTCAAGAGGGACTTATCCCAACTGAGACAGTTGACCCTGGAGTGTAGCTTTGTAGTATGATAGTATTCTTTTGTACTGGATTTGTCTCCAGCTTATTTTGTTACTCTTCAGACTCATTGATGTACTATTTTTAAACTCATGAGTTGTATGATGACTATTCTATTCTTATCTGATTCGTGCTCATTCTATCTTAGTTCTGTGATTGAGTATTCTATCATGATTGGTGGTTCATTACTTTAGATAGACTTTCTAGACAGCGTTCTACCGCCGATTCTGCGGCGTAGGCTGGGCGTTATTTCCGACTAGTATCCTTACATCGGGTACGGGTCGTGACAACAGGCGCGGCAGAAGTCCCTCCCGATGCCGATCCGGCTAGAGGTATACGGAACTTTATTATACTCAGCCCCGAAGGCGACCTCGTTCCACTACCTGAAACAATAGCAGCGACACCAGCGTCCAGCGAAGATTCTCCGGCACCACCAGCCGGAACTGTAGAAGGTCCCTCTCTAAAAGGCGAGGAACCTCCAACCGAAGAATCGTCCCCAACGCGGGAAGATGCAAGCTCACCTCCAGGAGCATCAATACCAGGAATTCGAAAAGGACGATTTACCGTCTTCTTCTTCCTCTTACGAGGGGAAGTCTCCTTGGAAGCAGGAGCCCTTCGTTTTCCAAGAACTACCAAAGCCCCTGCAGGCGGAGGTACTTCACCCCTAGGGACCGACACCAGAGGCTCATCCGGGGTAACGGACTCCTCACCCTCGTCGAAAGAAACCGAGGGGACTTCAACTCTTCCCCCAGGCTTGGAAGAGGGCACCCTAAAGCTTCCATGCATATCAAAATCACGATGGAAGGTGTTCGTTGCCACATAAAACTGGGCATACGAATGCAGGATGCGCAGCTCCGTGGAGAGTATGATGACGGGCACAATAAAAATTGCCCCAGTACAGCCCATGATAAAATATTGCCATCCCCGCGCTCCATCAATGAGTCCACCTCTGGACCTGAAGCTGGTGACGGCATTGCCCACGTACAACCGGTCATACCCAAACTGTCGGGCGAATCGACTGGGCAAGTAGGGCTCCAAGAAGCAATGATCTTCGCTTCTGTACAGCAGATGGGAGGGTCTAATACAGACCAACGCCTCAAATAACTATAGGCCTTAGTGCCTTCAGGATACTTTTATGTCCCTTCGTCGAGGAACCGGTCCGGAGCCCCAGCATCCACTATGAGATCGTCGACTACCTTAGCATTAAGCACGCTCAGGGGATTCACAGGCAGATCTTTGCCCTCCAATACCTTCTCCGTCTTAGCAGTCCTGGACCGGTGAAAGAAGAGGTAGGACGTCCATTTGCTGATGTGAGCCAAATCTGAGGGCTCGTCATAAAAAACGGTGCAAGCGAGGTAGTGGCACATCAACTCCTGGTATACTTCTACTACTCGAGGGTCTGAAACCCCCAGCTCCCGGTTCGTAGGAACATACTCTTCATATGGAGCATCCCCCATCGGCAGTCTCGAGATCTCTGCCATCTCATGCAGGGCCAATCCCAACTCCCCCAGTGGAGTGGCGAAAGTCCCGGTAAGCAAAATATATCGCTCCATCAATGCTAGAAACAGGTTAGGGTTAGGAGGTAACCCAACACTGGTAGCACTCACAGCTGCAAATAGACCGATGTTCTCCAACTCGGTCTGGAAATGCTTCAAGGCCCAATCAACTAAGCGAACCCATCGAAGGTTTGAAGGGGTGATCCACCCGCCACACCGAGGGTTCACCATAGGGTATACTCCCCCACGACCCATAAAATCATTACAAAAAGTCGGTAACTGGACCGGCTGAATCACCAAACTATCTTCACTCGGGACACTGCTCGGGTACAGCCCCCTCAACAGCGTCACAGAACCAAAAGGGCGGCTGACAAACGACCCCTGGTCAGCTCCTCTCAGATAAAAGATCTTTCCTGGCTTGCCGTGAAGATCGGGGGTCAGCATCCATCACATCTTCCTGGGATGCGTAGCATGGGAGAAGGCCGAGATGGGGTAGTCTCTCGGCATATTGGGCAGATACAAGACCAAACCCTCGGCAGGGAAAACCCAGAGTTCTCTCTTGGGCTTTGTCTGGGACCGCTTGTCAATCATGTCCCCGAAGAGGAAAGCCAGCTTCAGGTATTGCTCCCCGTCTACGTATGTTAGGGGCTCCCCATTGATCATGCTCAACAGCATTCGCTCTCCCTAAGCCGATATCAGAATTGCCCTTCCTTCGGGATACTGGGGCCCGGAGATAGGAAATGTCACGTGTGACAAATCCTCCAAATAGTTGGAGTGCAGCATCTCGGCGGCGGAGCCCATCACTTCAGCTAGCGGAGACTAATGCAAGTTGACTACAAAAGTACAGAAGAAACATGTCAGTTCCTAACTAGACATTTTGGGACTTGCAGCATCCGCAAAAAGGAAAATCAACAGTCCGTGCTCTACGCCGAGACTGTAAAACTTGAGCCTTTACGCTGGAATCCATTTTCTTAAAACGTAAAGATTGGCAGTATACGGTCTGTGCTTTATGCCAGATTGATTAAATTGAGTTATTACGCCAGGATTTTCATCCACAAGCATAAAACTCAAATTTTAATAGTATACACCAAGTTTTCGGCGGTCAAAGCTTTTACGCTCGACTGCGGAAAAAATAGAGTTTTTACGCTGACACATTAGGAATATGGGCGTAAAAAGATGAAATGTCTCCGTGCATCATCTTCCTCAAAGAGGCTATCAGCACAGAAGACGACCTAGCGCGGTCACGTTCAACGTGTGCGAAGGATTTTCAGTCATTCTCTTTTTCCCAAAAGCTCTACCTTCCAGGTCGGGTGCACTACTCGTCGGCGGGATGCTCCGCTCAGAATAAAGTTCGCCTTGTCCAACCAGAGACGCTCTCGCTTGGGCCGAAGAACGAGAAGAAGAATCAACCTTCTTTCCCTTAGTGGAGGAGGATTGTTTCGAAGCCATTACTGGAAACTTTGAAGACTCGAAGAAGAAACGGAGAAAAACTCGAACAGTCGAAAGCTTTCTCTCGCAGAAGACGGATGGAAAGTTTTTTTTCTTCTCTCAGAAACTTGGGATATATATAGAGTTCAGATGGACTCCTCGGACCCCGAACCAAATCTCCTAATTAATATTCGGTTATGATTGGGTCCTACGTCAGCCTATTTATTCAGAGAAGGCGGACAGTCAGCGAATTCGAAAAGTTTTTCGCGCAAAGCAGGTTCATGGTTTCTACGCTAAGGAGCTTTCTACGCTCAACAGCTACGGATCTACGGTTTTACGCTCGCAAGCTATAAGTCTATGGTTTTACGCCCGGATGCCTTTGTGCTCGGTAGCTTTTATGCTCGAGAGGCTACAGACCTACGACTTCACGCTCAGCAGATACCAAATCGATGATCTCACGCTCGGTGGCGCTTAGTTTACGCTCAGAGGCGACGGATCCACGACTCACGCTCAAAAAAATTTCTTTTCAGAAGCAACAAACCTACAGTTCTACGCTAAGGAGCTTTCTACGCTCGACATCTACGAATCTACGACTTTACGTTCGACAGCTACAAGTCGGGTTTTACGCCCGGATGCCTTTGTGCTCAGTAGCTTTTATGCTCGAGAGGCTACAAACCTATGACTTCACGCTCAGGAACTACAAGTCTATGATTTCACGCTCGATGGTGTTTAGTTTATGCTCAGAGGCTGCCAACTTATGATTTCATGCTCCATGACTTCCCGTACATCTGAAAGATATGCAGGCCAGAGTACGCGTACATCTGAACGATCCTCAAGGCGGTCAATTACAGGAGTTCACACAGAAGATACTCCTTCTTGACCTCAAGATATCCCAAGTACCCGAAGCATACAGAGTTCAAACATTAAAAAATTACTCTTCTTCATGGGTCGATTCGAAGTTCATCCAGACTCCAGTCTGAATATTTCATCTACCAAGATGACAAATCAGTTTGACAGCAATTTCTGGCTCTGTTCCAAGGGATTTTTCGAGAAATTATTCTTAAAGATGATGTCTGAACAAAAGAAATTATGTTTATCAGAAGTAACAGTTCAGAATTCTATGTGGTTCCTCACTCCTAAAACAGCAGGACAGTTCGAACACTCGAATGCTAAAGCAGCTTTCTACGCATCCCTAGTTATGCGTAAAAGACAGGACAGGACCTAGCACTCTTTCTAAACAGAGTCGGCATAAAGAATCAGACGTTTCAAAGCTACACATATTCAGACTTCACAGCAAAGTATGGCAACATGGTCATATGAAGAAAAGAGACGATTTCATTAAAAATTAAAGTCATGATTACATATGAGGGAAATCCAATCTACAAAGGTTTTTTTTCATTTCTCATGACTACATATGAGGGAAATCCCGTCTACAAAAGGATTTTCCTCGTCGTCGTCGGAAGGCCACCCCCCAGAATCTGCTCTACCAGGTTCTTGCAAGGGTGCCAATTCTTTATCTCTCCTCCAGCAGTTGGTCGGTTCCCACAACCGACTAAAATGATAAATGGAGGGAGAATACGGAACTGGGCCTGCCTAAATTATACAGATCCTATGCTCCGTGCACCATGACAGATTGAGTTGAGGTATTTCACCCAACTCAATACCCGAGGTCAGAGCTAGTTGCTGCTCTCATCCCCGGAGGTAACGAGAGATGGTGCCACTTGCAAGCAGCGTGGTGAAATACGATCCTTCTTCTCTCCCGAAGAACCACCATACAAAGTTGTTGATTATCCCGAGCAAAGGAGGCTATGATATCCTTCCATGATCCATCGTTGTAGAGGATATTTGCTCGAAGATGCCGTCTTTTTTGGCTCTTTACATGCTGGAAGAGCTTGATCTCCTTCTTCCTCAAGTCGACCCGATGAACTCCGGCCGTCATCTCTGTATGATGAAGGAAGTGTGGGAAGAACAGAAGAACTCCTTAGCCTTTTTATAGGCGAGAGAGAGCACCGATCCCCAATAAATCCGCCATAAAGTCAGCCTCGACCATTTCAAAACTTTATTCAGAAACATTTTGAGTTACGAGGAGCGGGTCATGCTTCATTCAAAGCATTTCAAATTACGAGGAATTTAAAAGCTTTGAAGGGGGTCTTGTAGAAGCATGAAAAATACGCTGGATAGCTCTACGCAGCATATTGATGCAAAGTAGCATAAACAGAGGACTTCAGATCCTTCAACGTGCCATCAGAGCTTCTCTGCCAAGCGCAGTGTGAAATATAGGCTCGAGGACCATCCGTATAGGGCAGTATGTCCAGGCTGCTTCAGCGTAAACAGGGTGCTTCTTCGCCTTTATGGCGTAAAACTCATCCTCTTTCAATGCAGCATTAAAGAGTACGAGGGACGCTTCGTATTCTCTGCAATGAACCTGTCAGAACCTGCAATAAACCTGACATCTCGACTTCTGACAAAGGGATACTATTCGACTACCCAGACGACGGCTATAATGATGGCGTGGCACTGCAATCCAGGCTGTCATTTACTACCATTTTCCTTGCGTAAACCGCTTTTACGTACACAGAGGAATACGCTGCCTAGTTTTACACAGGCAGATGAGAGCTCCTTACGCTCCGCGGAAGACAAACCGTCTGCCACGTCAAAAGCTGCACTCCGTACGGGACTCGAGGCGCGTCTCTGTATTTAATGCACAGGCTGGTGACAGGCCCTCGAGGCACTTCTCTGCAATTAATGCGTCGAATACTGACAGATGCCCGAGGCACGTCTCTGCATTTGATGCACAGAAGGGTGGCAGATCTTCAAAACACGCCTCTGTATTTAATGCGCAGGATGATGGCGGATCTCCACATTTAATGCAGGAGATTTGATTAAATGTCACCGAACCGTCGTTTAGTGACATCCCCTTTGCGAGAGCTGCTCCTACGCATACAAGGGAATACGCTGCCTAGTTTTACACAGGCGAACATGAGCTCCTTACGCTCCGTAGAAGACGAACAGACTGCCACGACAGCGGTTACTCTTTGCACAGGATTCAAGGTGCGTATCTGCATTTAATGCGCAGAATGATGGCAAATCTTAAAGACAAGCATCTGCATTTAATGCACAGGATGGGGGCAGATCTCTGCATTTAATGCAAGAGATCTAATTATCTCCAAAGCCGTAATTCTGGCTAAAACGTCCACATCATCACTCTGGCACGTTACGCAGCGACTTCTACGCCTATTCAGCTTCGGTGCCTGCTCGGCTTCTCCGCCCATTCGGCCTTCTGTGCCTGCTCGGCCTTCTGTGCCTACTCGACTTCTATGCCTACTCGGCCTTTATGACAACTCGACTTCTACGCCTATTCGGCTTCTTTGCTGGTTTGATAACTATTTGGCTTCTATCCATGGTGACAGACATTGGCTTCTATGCCAACCTCTTCTACACGAGGGATACCTACCTACGTGGCTTTTATGTCGTGATCTTCGTAGCAGTTATACGCATTTTGTCCCTTAGTTGGACCCGCGTCACACGCTCATTCAAAGGATCATCTATACGCAGGCTTTGGTTATTTTAACCGTTGTGTAAAAGGGTGTTGTACTTTCCACTACTCGGTTTTTACACCGATTGAGTGATCACTGTCACTAAAACTCTATAATAGAGACCTCTATCAATGAGGAACAAGGTCGACAAATTGGAAGGTCGAAGAAGTTAGGTCTGAAAGCTGATCAAGAGATCCAGTACCAGATCCAACGGTCGAGAGAGAGAGAGAGGAGAATCCAGAGCTCAGGCAAAGAGAAGGGATCGACGACTTTGGCATCGGGCATCCACCCTCTTTAGCAACCCTCGAAGCTGCTACCTGTCTTCCACGACACTTCTTCAACATCGTGTGGTCCAAGGGCTAAAGTGATCGACTGCAGATCAGACACCTATAGCAATATTCACCCAGATTAAATAAATTGTACTTAGACATCCTCGTGTAGGATCAAATTTGTACAATCTTGTTTGTAAACATAAAAGAAGGGCGGGTCTTCGTACAAGACCTCATTTTCCGCATTCATCAAATCTTTTCTCGTTTATATTATCCGAAACAGTCTAGTTGGGTCTAACTTGGTTCAACCAATACTAAGTCCACAATAATAAACTAGCTCATTAACCATATATATCAATTATATGTAAAATGCAAAAATACCCCTCTTCCCTAAACTAGGTGGTTACAAATGCAGTTGTCAGGAACACTACAGAACCAGTCATAAGCTACACCGACTAAAGCTCCGACGAATATCTTCGTGAGCATAGCGTCTAATCGTGCCAAATATGTCGTCATTATGTCAAAATAGTTCATATACTAACGTGGCGATGTATTCCCTTCAAATGGTATCATAGATTGTGGCTTGTACTAAGGTAAAAAGACAACATTGTTCCAGTGAAGGGGATAAGACTGCCTTATCCCAAGCTTCTGGAGTTTGTCTTGGTTGTTCATAATATCAAATCGAGCACGTAACTCTTTGATGACTTCTTGTGTATCATCAACTGGTGGTGGTGCAGCTGACTGAAGTAATATAGGCTGAACTTCCACAGCTACAGGTACAGGACCACCCCCTGCATTAGTGGGATTAAGAGCCAGTGATGCTAACTCATTGTTGATACTAGGATCCGGGCTTGCATTACCCAGAGGTATTTGCAGACTCACAAGTGGTTGTACAATTGTGACAACATGTACTGGTGCTGATGTAGTAGTTTGCTGATCTATCATCATTTGATGCATATTCTGCATCATAGTGTGCATGTCTTTGAACGCGGCCTCAAGTGAGTTAAGAAGCTGTTCAGTATTTCCTGAAGTAGCGGTGTCCTGCTCATCGCCAACGTCGTATACACTAACCTCTCTATGAAAGACAGAAGGGCTAGTGGATTGCATTGTGTAGCTGGAGTCTACACTATCTGTTTCAGACCCATGGAGATTGCTGCCCCTAGGAGGGTCAGCTTCAGATTCTGAGGAATGTCTGCTCCTCGTGAGAGAGAGTTCTCATCTCCAAGAATGGGTGTTTTGGTACACTCCTTTAAAGGATTCGACGGGTTGGTCGAATCTCCTCTGACTGTGTGTTCTCAAAGTGCTTTATCTTGAATGCCTTCCACTGTAGGGAAGTCTTGAGGCCATATACACTGGGGCCAGAAATAACTCCTTATCATCTTCTTGCTTGCTGATTTGCTTTCCAGATCACTGTCTAGTAGGCAAAGTGTAACTCAACCGGTCAAACACAGATTGTTTAATAGAATTTTCAACTATTTTGGTACAACAACAGCTGATTATAATTTTGTGACAACCATAATAATGCTCATTCGGAAGCACTACTGTAGTCACATAGGGTTCCTTCTCTTTACGCTTTTGTATAAGAACATCGCATAAATCAGAAGGTGAAAGAACAAAAGAAGAAGAAGGTAGACTCTGTCTTTTTACATTATGTACATTGAATTTTGTACGCATATTTTGTGTACCTTGCATATAAAGTGAAGCACTAAATTGAGAAGCATTTTCTCCAGAAATATATGCATTCTGTCTTTGTGCGCTTAACTTTGTACGTAGGTCTGTCACTTTGTGTGCACTATCAGTGGCTTCATGAATGGAGGTGCATAATTTCCCCTATGTTGTGCGCATAATCTTGATGTGTGGCAGAGGAGTCTTTCTGCTGATTCCTTTTATACGTGTGGGATGTTCTTCTTCAAGTGGCGTGGTTGTTGAATAATTTCCTTGTCACGTGTGTTGTAGGAAGCAGGAAGCACATGTGTATTTTATTTTGTCTACAGAGTGGACTAGACAGTGGAGTCCTTTTGGATTTTCTTTGCATGTTGCACTAAACATGCAAGGAATTAGCAGTACGAGGATGAATAAACCCCTTGGCATCGTAGTAAATTCCTCTGCCATGGAATGATTAGTTCACTCTCTGTTTATTGTTGTGAGAGCTTCGCAGCTTGTTCCCCTTTGTTGGCACACTGGCGTGGCTAAGGGGGATATCCACCGAGTCATAAACTGGGGATGAAGGAACAGATTTAACAATGAGGGAATCCTCGTTGCCCGGGGTCTGCACCCATTTTCCTTTGTTAACAACAACTTCAGGGTAGGAAGAGCGAGACTTGGGCAGCCAAGTTTTGCAGATTTTCTTCGACTTGATTGAGGTTGAGGGGTTAGCGCTACCCCCAGCGAGCATTTTTTCGTAAACTTGTTGATCGAATTGAATGACCAATGTCTTCTGCGTTGTTCCAACCAACTCGGTGTCAAGTTGAGCTATTACGTTCTCATTAGAGGAGAAGGTCGTCCCCAGCAGAGTTGCTATTTTGTTTGCATGAAAAAAAAGTTGAACTAACTTTTGTATCACAAACTTTAAAAGAAAAGAAGAGTAATAAATCTTATACAAGAATCTAAAGTACAATAATTCTGGGAAGGTATAGTTGTAGAGATATGACCTGCGGTCGAATATTTACTCCTTAGACTACTCGACACAAAAAAAAAATACAAAAACACACAAGTAATCGAGAACTTGGCAGCAAGAAGACAATGGTAGCACTTATCATGCCCCGATTTCGTAAGGACCGATCGTCCTCGCTTGGTCCTTACGGAACTGATCATCCTCGCTTGGGCGTAATATCGTGCAAGCTAAGTTGCGCTTGCACAAGGCATAGTACCTGCACAAGACACAAGTTAGAGAAAAATATACGTATATACTAGCACGGAATGTAAAATACAGAGAATCAAAGTTGAACACATTTGATAGGAACAAAAAATATTTTTTTTATTGAATACTTGAAGATTGGATTACAAAGTACTTGCTTGGCTGATACAAAAAATGTACCCACAGATGGCTTACAACTCTTTTTACAAATCCAAAACTAGCCACAACGCCCAAGCATCATATCCTTTTAGTATGACCAAAATTAAAACACCTAGCAGAAGAAGAGTTTGCACACTGGAGAGGAAAGCTTAGAAAAGCAGCACGAGCACGGTTCTGCTTGAAGGGATGCGCTCCTAAAGCTTCAAAATATTTGCCAAACTCTAGCTACCAGAACTGGAGATTTGCCCACAAACGTGGATCAGTACTACAACATGTACTGGTGAGCGACCGTGGCCAAACTCACCCAGAAATCCATACTAAGTATACAAGTGAAGCTAGCATTACTATTTTGTGATCTTTCTAGTTGTCTAGTTTTTTTTTAATAATTTATGCAAAAAACATAAACGATAGATTAAACCATGCATATGATAATTTCTTTCCCACGGCTGAACGGTTATCCCTGCAACACACACACAAGTTAGCAATAATTTGTATATATGTATATAACTTATGAATCAATCTTGGCATCAAATATTAGGTATGCAAGAAGGTAAATCTAGCATGCGACCTAACTATATAATGGTCCATGGGTTGCCCCATAATTAGTAGCGGTGACTTAAGGTTCAGCTCTGTACTACCATGCACATATATCAGCAACTGTGACTCAAGGTTCAGATGTCACCCCCACTTTTCAGATTAGGGGTATTTTCGTCTTTTCATAAATTAATGTATAAATGATTGCATAATATTTAATTATAATTAATTGTCGTGATTTTTATTTAATTGTTGGGCAATTTTGTGCAAAAGTGCATTAAGGTGTCCATCCCATTAGACCCGACACGTGAATAAACCCAATTCTCCTTCATGGATATTTTTCTATAATTTTTAGGAGTGTGTAATTCAACACCAAGCTCCTTAAGACCCTGGCCCTCCAAACCGTAAACCGATGTAATCCTAGCCATCCGTTTGAATCCATTTGAATCATGGCCCCTTGAAATCCTATATGAGAGGCCTAATTCCAAGAGGGGTTGACCAGTCAACCAATTCTAGGTCAAGCACCCCCCTACTTGTATAAATAATCTCTTCCTTTCTTTACTTTTCCTTTTCTATTTTTTTCCTTTAAACCAAATAAAACTAGTTCAGCCGACCTGTTCCTCCTCCGCCTCGACTCGGCCGACCCCGTCTCTACCATCTTCACCATCACGACTCCCTTCTTCTTCTTCTTCTTCTTCTTCACCGGAGTTCAACTGAACTCGACCGGAGCTCGCCTGAGCAGCGGTCCCCGACCACCCGAACCAGCCAACAGTTTTTCTCTCCCGCATGAACGGTCTCTCCCTCGCCACCGTTCTCCTCCTTCCGTCGCCTGAAGTCGATGACTTTGTCTCCCTCTTCGTTCTCCTGCACAACGCCGGATCTCCCTCAACGTCGCCGACCCGCTGTCTCGACGTCGCCTGAACCGGAGCCCGTCCGCAGTCCCATCGTCAAACACCAGCACCACCTCATCCTCTTCTCGACCTTCTCTCCCCACGCCGGACTGAACCCGCAGCACCCTCCTCCTCGCCATCGACTGCACATGTCGGATCTCCCTCTCCCGTCATCCTCCCCGTCCTCGTTGCCACAACTTTGCCGGACCACCCCGGACAGCCTCGCCATGATCTTCACCTTCATCCTTATCACATCATCATCATCGCCTTCACCATCGCGATCACCTTCACCACCATCGTCATCGTCGTCGCCATCATCGTCTTCATCGCGCTCGTGCACGTGCACGCCAAAGCCAAGGTGAGGAGCATTCTTTATTTGTATACGCGTATTGTATATACATAGTATAAATTCATTAGTGTATATACATATATTATATATATAATTAATTGGTATACGTATATAATGTATATGTATGTAATTAGTGTATATATGTATATATATATTGAGTATTAATGTTATTGCCAATCAATAATATGTATATTGTATATGTACTAGGTGACCCGTAGTTACAGTGACCTGTGCCCATGTAGTATGATAGCAGACTGCCATATGTACATCGACGTACTGGCAAGACCCGTATCATTGACTATCTGTCTTGCACCGCAATTACAGATGCGACACCCATATAATTAACGCACACTTGACCCTAGTTGACCAATGTCATACATAGCGTAGCCTTGAGTTCAGAATATTATGATTTGAGTGTTAGAATAATGTCTAATATAATATTGTATTATTTATGATGTCTATAGGATTGTTGGATTGTTCAAACAAGACTTCAAAAATCAGGTTATTGGTATTGCCAGCAGCAGGACCCCAGGCGAGTACATTCTCTGACAGTTTCCATTATGTTGATTATCTCTATAATTCTTGTTGTATAGCGTACATGACCCTGACACTGTTCTTTACACGAGTTGGCATCATTGAGACCTGTCACGAGGAGTCGTGATTGGAATCCATCGTGCTAGCTGGGAAAATAGAGAAATATTAGTAGCTTATGTGATCATACCCAACCTTACATGCAGCATTAGCTCACCCACATCTCACGTCGGTGTAGCCTTACCCTTACATGCCTCATCGCTGTTACATTCTGGTTAGCCTGACCTGTTGGGGATGATCGTTAATCCGTGTAATGAGTCATATATTTCCAAGCCGATCATATGATATGCTGATGTTTCACACACTTAGTTAGATGATTCTTGACATGCATCTCTAGTATATTGATCTAGCATCTTCACATGTTCTAGTTATTGTTCTTGTACACACTTATATACCAGTTCATTGTTCTTGCGTGTACTTGTATTTCTATTTCATGGCTAGATGTACATTGATGATGATATGCTCCAGTATTCTTTATTCCAGCATTCCCTTATTCCAGTATTTCTTATTGCCAGTATTTCCTATCTGTCTTGTATTTCTTTACACGGTGCTATAGATTTTGTCAATATATGTGGAACTGCTATTAGAGGTGTATTTCTTTTCAATCCTGACTGGATATTTTTTCCAGACTGTGACATAGAGGACTTGTTTTCGGCATACTTGGAGACTTGGATGTTATTGATTGCAGGTTAGATTATTTATTGTTGTTAGACTTGTCTTGTATTTTATTTGCTTGCTTTGATATCTCATCGTGCTTTAGCTTATGTGATTGAGTATATTCTATATTATATTATGATATCTGTGTCTCCTTATGGAGTTGGATATTCGTGAGAGATTGTTTAGATAGTATTGTGACATAGACAGCGTTCTACCGCCGATGCTGCGGCGTAGGCTGGATGTACCCCACGCTCTCGTGCCCCAAAATCCAGGTGCGGGTCGTGACACATTTTTAGTGGTGGCCCATGTAGGTCAGACTTCGCAAGTTGTGCGATGTTGTGGTAGTGCGACGTCTTAGTTGTACTACTGCGTGCCTACGATAGAATATAGGATATAGGATACTAGGATGAGAGAGGATACTCAATCACAAATTCTTGAGAGATTCCTGGGACGACCCTTGAGAATCTTGTTATAATTTCTAATTTAAATCTTTTTCCTTGTTTTCGTCCGCTCTCGCTTGTTGTTATTGAACTTGATTCTTGTTGATCAGTTATTAAATTAAAATCTTGGTATCATTGTTGAGTTTAATTCTTGTTAACCAGTTGTTAAATTTAATTCTTGGTATCGTTGTTGAGTTGATTTCATATTGAGATGAATTTTACGGGCTAAAATTTATGGTATCATCTGATAACATATATTGATGAGGACAGTGAGAAAGGTAAAACGTCTACTTTGGTTATGGAACCTAGAGTTTATCGCAGCCATATTAGCTGTCGTGACGAGAACGTAGGAACCTGACTTGGATGTACATACTTTAGTTATGAAATTTAGAATTTCTCGCAGCCATACCGGTTGGCGTGGTGAAGATTCTAGATGACATGATTATAAAGTTGCATACCTTAGTTATGGAACCTATCGTTTATCGCATCTATGCTTACTGGCGTGGCGAGGATTCTTAGTGTCATAATTTCTGACAGACGTATATGATTATCAGGTTGTATCTTAAAATGGTTCTTAAAGTCTCATCTTAATACTTATCTATTTCCATTATTACATGACTTGTTCCCTCGCTTCTTTTCTTCACTAACAGTAAGATACCTTCAGTCCTTGATCCAGTTCCTTTTTGAGCTTATTTTCTTTGAGGATTCCTTGTTAGTATGATAATTAGTAACTTATAATTTTGGTTGTGTCTTGTATTAGTTTGACTGAGTGTGACTTGTGAGTTTGTAAGTATTTCTTAGTTGGACATGTGAGCATTAGGCATTAATCTAGAGATACCCATAGCATAGTACCTTGTAGCAATAAGTTATATGATAGGTGTTATTATAGTTAATATTGATACTATAAGTAGAAGGAGAGTATAGAGTATCAGTGATAGTTGCAAGAGTTAGTATCAGAGTCAGCATACCCGTCCTGGATAGTCATTAAATTATGTAATTGGATGATTTATGTAAATAATTAAGTATCAAGAAATTGTGTTAAAGATTAATGGAGCATGATGTTCAATTTTGTCACGACCCGCACCCGGTTTAGGGGCACGAGTGCGTGGGTACGTCCAGCCTACGCCGCAGCATCGGCGGTAGAACGCTGTCTAGGTCTTGATTCTATCTAGCCAATCTCACACAAGCATCCAATCTCCATAAGGAGATACGGATAACACAATGAAGTAAACACATACTCAATCACAGGACGACAGCACGATAAGATATCCAACAAAACTAAAATTAAACACAACACAAGTCCACAAGTAATAACTTAACTCAACAATATCCAAGTCTCACCAAAATGCCGGAGACAAATCCGGTACCCAAAAGATCTACTTAAAGAACTAACAATAAATAATAATTTCCAGCTAGACCTCCTGGAATCACAACTACTATCAAGTCTGCAGCTACTCACCATAAGTGTCGGACAGCGGTCCTCTAAGGCATAGTCTGGAAAAATATTTCCAGTCAGGAAGGAGCAAAGCACAATCTCAAATAACAGTTCCATTAATTGATAATGTCTATAATACAATAAAACATGTTATGCTAGCTACTGAGAAGAAAATGTAATGACAGTTTAAGAGAGACAGGCAATAGGCAATATGGTACAGTCAGTGCATGTAAAAAATGGAAGAACAAGGTACAGTATCATATACGGGTGATGTAGTATATGATTAAAAATAGAGAACTGTAATCTATTCTAGGTGTTTGAAATAGTAGTTTCGAAATGTGATCGGCTTGGGAACATGTACAGTAGCTACAGGGCCTGGCGAATCATGGGTGAAGAGCATGATTAACACTTACAATTTTTTATATACTACAATATGAGGTTATGATCACATTTCTTACTAACTACTTCCCCGCCCCCAACTAGTACTGTGGATCCAACCATGACACGTCACGATACACGAGCAAGTCAAGTCTATCATGTACGAGGTCTAATATACATGTCGTGTACAATGTCAATACGATAATCAAGGTAACATCTCATGACTGCAGATCCAGGCTATACTAGTCCGTGTAGCACAGTGTCAAAGATTCAGTTGTAACATTTCAAGATCATTGAACTTATAGCAATTATCAAGAATTGGAAATTATCAGAGAATGTACTTGCCTCGGGTCCTTAGCTGGTATTTATGGATGTCCTGTTCCAGAGTATCCCCTGGGTAAAACCAACAGTCCTATAACACATTACAAGCAAAACCATATTTGCATCAGATGCTATGCTAACACACAGTCTATAAACACTGGCCTCAGGGCCATGTCAAACAGGCACTAGTCAACTAGGGTCGCCTAGTAGGACTACATATTTAAATAACATCTTATTAATTAATTACATATAATATCCCTCAATACAATTATAGATATATGTATAAATATATATACTTTAAAATAAATGATTCTTGTATGTATATATAAACATAAAAAGTTGTACTTGCAATATTTTATATATGCACCAAATTTAAATACATTTACAATATATATATATATTTATATATACCTTTTAAAATTACATATTCAATTTATACTAGTGTATACTCATATATATGCCAAAAATACATTAATTAAATATAAATACTTTACATTTTATCAGATTATGTATACATTAACATACACATATTTATACCAAAGTATTAATTTAAATTCATACTTTTCCAAAATACATACATCTATATGTTTGTACATATACCAAAATAGTACGTATTTTATGTGCAATTAGAGAAATGATACTATATTTATACAATTAATATTAATAAATAAATAATATATAGATATTCATATTTTAAAATACATACATTACCAATCAATTTTATATTGAAAATATGCTAAATATATATATATATAATACATGTATACACATATACCAATTATACACTTTACATTATATACTAATACATATTTATGTATTAACATAAACTAAATAACTATTATATCTATATATATTTTATATATACTATACATTTATATATATACATTAATTCATATACATATATATTAATACACGCATTTACAAAATATATATACATATATACATGTATTCTCATTTTATTAAAAATATATTAAGTATATAAGAATATATATTTATACGTATACCAATATTTTATATACTATTAATCAATTAATAAAAATAATACCATATACATATACGAATATATTAAATTATATATACAATTTAACATACACATTTTTTTAATTATATATATACAATTACATTGGTTATATATACATATACTAATTCTCATTACTTAAATATATAACAACATATATATATACATAAACATTTGAGATATATATATATCTACATATATATATATAAAGAGGGAAGGAGAGAGAGAGGGGCTTACAGAGGGGGTCGCCGGAGATCTGAGGGGTCGCCGAAGATCTGAGGGGTCGCCGGAGTTGTTCACTGGAGGGGAGCAGGGGCCGCCGGATTCGCTCAGCAGCGCTGCCGGGCTTGAACGCCGGAGGGGAGGGGCAGCGGCTGATGGGGAAACACAGCCGGAGTTGCAGAGGGTCCGCCGGCGCCGGACGGGAGGAGTGTCGAGGAGGAATGGGGGAGGATGGCCAGCGGGGTGGCTGCCAGCGACCGCTGGACCGGAGGTGGGGTCGGCCTGGGCAGCAGTCAGCGGGACTGCCGGAGTCGATGGTTGATGGTGGTGGTGGTTATGGGTGGTGATGGAGGTGGAGCAGCCGCGGCAAGGCGGAGGGGAGAAGCCGTCGGGCCGGACTTGATGGGGAAGAAGAGATGGTTGATGGGGGAGAGCCGCCGGACGCAGGCTGGAGGCCGGGCCGCTCGCCGGCCGCCGGAGGTCTGAGCACTGGGGCCGGGCTACAGTATAGGGTGATGGTGAGGTTTCCCCCCTTGTGAAGATTTAAATCTTCAAAAAGAAAAACAATAAAGAGGAAGAAGAAGAAGAAGAAGGAGAAGAAGAGAAGAAAAATAGGAGAAGAAAGGAAGAGGTTTCCAACGTAGGAGAGAGGATGTGGGGGCTTGGGGAATTTTTGGAGGCTTGTGAGGTGAGGAAAAACCTAGGTTTCTAGGGATTAGGGTTGAGGTAGACATGTCATTAAATAGGATGAGAGAGGGTGTGATGGAGGGTTGTGATGGGTCAATTTCAAATGAATGGTTAGGATTGAACATGAGGAATTTATTCATGGGGGATGAGGGTTCTTAATTAAAATTAATAGGCTCCCTCATTGATTAAAATAATTAGGTGTTGGCACCTACAATTAAATAATTGCAACTTAGCCCCTTAAATTCGGGAAATTGCACAAACACATGAAATGATGAAAATTTGGCGGGCGATTTGGGGTCCGATATTTTGTAGGGTCAGGGGGCACTGTAAGATGGGTATGGGCTGAATTTGCAGGGCACTGGAATTAAATTGGGATTTTAAAATCAGATAAAATAGTATCCTCAATTTAAATAGAAATAAATGCAAGTTGTGTTCAACAATTAATTAGGAGTACTTGGGGCCAAAATCAGATCAAGTCATCAATACCAATATTGAAGAAAACTCAGAACAGAATATTACCCTAATTTGGGTCGCACGAAAAATAGGTCAAGATGGCCTCCAATTTTCGATTGGAACGCACAACGATACAAAAATAGGAAATAAAGATAACGTCCGCGACGATTTTTGTGCGGCTAGAAATAATGCACAAAGAGCATAATTATGAGTTGTAAAAATAGCAGAATTGAAGGCGGGCATGTCAAGGACAAGATTGTAAAATTTGTTGGAAGACAAAAGTCTGGATAGTGCTCCAAATATCGAAGCAAAGGCAATGCGCAAAATATTAAATAAAATACAGAAATTAATTACACCTCCAATAAATTAATTCTAAAATAAAACAATTAACCTCAAAATTCCATAAATTCCGACAGGTGCTCATCTACTGGTTACTAGGTCTAGTCTGCTGGCTAAAATAAAATAATTAACACTGCATATAATTATATATTTAATTACACATCGCACAAAATTATTTAAATCAAATACACTATCATTTATAATTAATTAATTATAAATAGCATAATATTAAATATTAAAAATTTCGAAAATACCCCTGTTTTCGGAATGTGGTAGTGACAAGTCTACCCACCTTAAAAGAATTTCGTCCTCGAAATTTAAAATCCTCATATTAGCATTTAATCATACACATTATTATTCCCTCCATTAAACTCATCAACCACGAATAATCCACAAGGTCTTTTCACAATTTCAAAAATCCGAAATTATCTGTATTCCTGTAAAAATCCTCGACATAGAATCAAAGTCCCTTTTTATTAAAAATTTCTTGAAAGTTTTTGAGTTAATAATCCAATGTCCGGAATTTAATATCCACTCCTCAAAGTACTCAACAATATGATATTTAAGGATTCTCCAATTGTTATATCCAATTATAAAGTTCAAAATTCATAACTCGTAATTAAATAAATACATTGATAAATCTCCCAAATTTCCAAATTAATAACCAACTTAAACATGTCAAAATCTTTCCTGGAATTAATAAACCACCAATTATGCCATGTTAATTTCTTAACCATTTATTTAAATCAATAATTATCCTCAAAATTTTAAATCCTCGATTGTTTTATTTATGTATTTACTACCATCAAAATTAAATTCCTTAAATCATATAATCATGAACTACTCCATATTGTTATTTCACAATAAATTCTTTCAAAGATTCTATAATTATCATATCCCTAAAAATCTTCAAAAATAAATCAAATCACATTCTTATCACAATATCCTCCAAATTTTAAGTTAATAACGAAATGCAAGAATTTAATATTCAATCCTCTAATTGAAATCCAATCAGTGCATATTTTAAAAATTGAATCTCGTCCCAAATTTGAATTTAACACTAATCCATTTGTGTTCTTTATCCCTCAAATTTTTTTTTTTTCATAATATGCAACGATGTAATACTTATGGAACCTTTAATACAATATTCAAAATATAAGTTCACCACTTGCAGTCTAATAATCATATCGATGGCCCCCTTAAATTCCTCAAATTCAATGATAAATTCAATCATTTCAAAATTTTCAAAAATCAATGATTTAACAAAACTTCAATTACGCCATATTAAATTCCCAACTCTTTATTTAATTTAATATTTTTCCTCAAAATTTTAGGCACCTTGTCTCTCTTTGTCAAGTCATAACCTCTTCGTTAATCTTTATTACAGTTAAATCCTCAACAATCAAAGTCTAAGAGAATTCTACCTACACTCATACAACATGCAACCTAAAGGGATTATGTATAATCATGGTGTCTTTTGTCATGGTATTGCAGTCTCTGTATCAGGGGTACTACTAACTACATTATAACAAGAAATCATGCATATAAGCTACGGTACTAAGTTATCAATCAATCAGAAGACAAAAAGAACATGAGGAAAGAAGAGAAAGAACCTGCTAATATATTACTTGCAATATCTTCTAACATAACCATAGGTCAAATGATGCATGGAAAGTTTGATACCTCTATCTCTTTAGGTACCACACTTTACTACAAGCATACTCACTGCTAGCTTCCTTACTTACTGCAATAGTTGATACTAGTTATTCTTATCACGCAAGTGCATATCAATTGCAACATACTATACTAAGTACTGCTCTCTCTAATACCACCCTAGATTGACACCCAAGTCAGTTGGCAGTGAGATCTCAATCATACTCAAGTCATCAGATCCTTATACATGTATTTCATCTACTCGTATATTAATATTCATCTCTTATCTACCATAAAGTTAATCCTCGAAATAATCGTCAAGGTTTAACTCCTCGATCAACAAAATAAATTGCATATACCTCTTCAAAATCTGATACTCAAATATCGAAGAAAATTTAATCACTTTTAAAATCCTTATAGCCTTGACTATGTTTATTGAATTGAATTCGAATACTCAAAAATAAAATTTTAATAACCATATTTCAACTCCTCAATTTCAAAATTTGAAATTTACTTTCAATCTTCAATTAAAAATTTTAAATACACCTTCTGTAGTCCAATAGCTCTAATGTTTAATCATTTTCACTGTCCTCATTGACGGCATCATCAAATAGTACCATAAATCAGTCTGCAATTTATCTTGATATGAAATCCAACCCTACTAGGAAACCAAAATCCTAATTTAATACCTAATCAATAACAACAAGCAAATTCAACATCAATAAGTGAGAATGGACGGAACAAAGGAATGATTTAAATTAGAAATTTTAACAAGGAATCCTTAGAGAATAGGAGCTCAAAAAAACTGGATTGAGGACAGAAGGTATCTTTAATGCTAGTAAAGAAAAGAAGCGATGGAACAAAGTCCTGGAATAACAGAAATAGATAAGTCTTGAGATGGTACTTTAAGAACCAATTTAAGATACAACCTGATAATCATACACGTCTGCCAGAAATCATGACACACAGAATCCTCGCCACGCCAGTAAGCATAAATGCGATAAACGACAGGTTCCTTAACTAAGGTATGCAACTCTATAATCATGTCATCTAGAATCCTCACCACGCCAACCGGTATGGCTGCGAGAGACCCTAAATCTCATAACTAAAGTATGTACATCCAAGTTAGGTTCCTACGTTCTCGTCACGATAGCTAATATGGCTGCGATAAACTCTAGGTTCTATAACCAAAGTAGACGTTTTACCTTTCTCACTGTCCTCATCAATATATGTCATCAGATGATACCGTAAATTTTAGCCCATAAAATTCATCTCGATATGAAATCAACTCAACAACGATACCAAGAATTAAAGTTAATAGCTGGTCAACAAGAATCAAACTCAATATCAATAAGTGGGGAACGAACAAAACAAGGAGGAAGGATTTAAATTGGAATTTATAATGAGATTCTCAAGGGTCGTCCCAGGAATCTCTCAAATAATCTGTGATTGAGTATCCTCTCTCATCCTAGTATCCTATGTCCTATGTCCTATAGCAGGCACGCAATAGTGTAACAAAGATGCCACACTACTACGACATCGCACAACTTGCGAAGTCTGACCTGCATGGGCCACCACTAAAAACGTGTCACGACCCGCACCCGGTTTAGGGGCACGAGTGCGTGGGTACGTCAAGCCTACGCCGCAGCATCGGCGGTAGAACGCTGTCTAGGTCTTGATTCTATCTAGCCAATCTCACACAAGCATCCAATCTCCATAAGGAGATACGGATAACACAATGAAGTAAACACATACTCAATCACAGGACGACAGCACGATAAGATATCCAACAAAACTGAAATTAAACACAACACAAGTCCACAAGTAATAACTTAACTCAACAATATCCAAGTCTCACCAAAATGCCGGAGACAAATCCGGTACCCAAAAGATCTACTTAAAGAACTAACAATAAATAATAATTTCCAGCTAGACCTCCTGGAATCACAACTACTATCAAGTCTGCAGCTACTCACCATAAGTGTCGGACAGCGGTCCTCTAAGGCATAGTCTGGAAAAATATTTCCAGTCAGGAAGGAGCAAAGCACAATCTCAAATAACAGTTCCATTAATTGATAATGTCTATAATACAATAAAACATGTTATGCTAGCTACTGAGAAGAAAATGTAATGACAGTTTAAGAGAGACAGGCAATGTAAAAAGACAGGCAATAGGCAATATGGTACAGTCAGTGCATATAAAAAATGGAAGAACAAGGTACAGTATCATATACGGGTGATGTAGTATATGATTAAAAATAGAGAACTGTAATCTATTCTAGGTGTTTGAAATAGTAGTTTCGAAATGTGATCGGCTTGGGAACATGTACAGTAGCTACAGGGCCTAGCGAATCATGGGTGAAGAGCATGATTAACACTTACAATTTTTTATATACTACAATATGAGGTTATGATCACATTTCTTACTAACTACTTCTCCGCCCCCAACTAGTACTGTGGATCCAACCATGACACGTCACGATACACGAGCAAGTCAAGTCTATCATGTACGAGGTCTAATATACATGTCGTGTACAATGTCAATACGATAATCAAGGTAACATCTCATGACTACAGATCCAGGCTATACTAGTCCGTGTAGCACAGTGTCAAAGATTCAGTTGTAACATTTCAAGATCATTGAACTTATAGCAATTATCAAGAATTGGAAATTATCAGAGAATGTACTTGCCTCGGGTCCTTAGCTGGTATTTATGGATGTCCTGTTCCAGAGTATCCCCTGGGTAAAACCAACAGTCCTATAACACATTACAAGCAAAACCATATTTGCATCAGATGCTACGCTAACACACAGTCTATAAACACTGGCCTCAGGGCCATGTCAAACAGGCACTAGTCAACTAAGGTCGCCTAGTAGGACTACATATTTAAATAACATCTTATTAATTAATTACATATAATATCCCTCAATACAATTATAGATATATGTATAAATATATATACTTTAAAATAAATGATTCTTGTATGTATATATAAACATAAAAAGTTGTACTTGCAATATTTTATATATGCACCAAATTTAAATACATTTACAATATATATATATATTTATATATACCTTTTAAAATTACATATTCAATTTATACTAGTGTATACTCATATATATGCCAAAAATACATTAATTAAATATAAATACTTTACATTTTATCAGATTATGTATACATTAACATACACATATTTATACCAAAGTATTAATTTAAATTCATACTTTTCCAAAATACATACATCTATATGTTTGTACATATACCAAAATAGTACGTATTTTATGTGCAATTAGAGAAATGATACTATATTTATACAATTAATATTAATAAATAAATAATATATAGATATTCATATTTTAAAATAAATACATTACCAATCAATTTTATATTGAAAATATGCTAAATATATATATATATAATACATGTATACACATATACCAATTATACACTTTACATTATATACTAATACATATTTATGTATTAACATAAACTAAATAACTATTATATCTATATATATTTTATATATACTATACATTTATATATATACATTAATTCATATACATATATATTAATACACGCATTTACAAAATATATATACATATATACATGTATTCTCATTTTATTAAAAATATATTAAGTATATAAGAATATATATTTATACGTATACCAATATTTTATATACTATTAATCAATTAATAAAAATAATACCATATACATATACGAATATATTAAATTATATATACAATTTAACATACACATTTTTTTAATTATATATATACAATTACATTGGTTATATATACATATACTAATTCTCATTACTTAAATATATAACAACATATATATATACATAAACATTTGATATATATATATCTACATATATATATATAAAGAGGGAAGGAGAGAGAGAGGGGCTTACAGAGGGGGTCGCCGGAGATCTGAGGGGTCGCCGGAGATCTGAGGGGTCGCCGGAGTTGTTCACTGGAGGGGAGCAGGGGCCGCCGGATTCGCTCAGCAGCGCTGCCGGGCTTGAACGCCGGAGGGGAGGGGCAGCGGCTGATGGGGAAACACAGCCGGAGTTGCAGAGGGTCCGCCGGCGCCGGACGGGAGGAGTGTCGAGGAGGAATGGGGGAGGATGGCCAGCGGGGTGGCTGCCAGCGACCGCTGGACCGGAGGTGGGGTCGGCCTGGGCAGCAGTTAGCGGGACTGCCGGAGTCGATGGTTGATGGTGGTGGTGGTTATGGGTGGTGATGGAGGTGGAGCAGCCGCGGCAAGGCGGAGGGGAGAAGCCGCCGGGCCGGACTTGATGGGGGAGAAGAGATGGTTGATGGGGGAGAGCCGCCGGACGCAGCCTGGAGGCCGGGCCGCTCGCCGGCCGCCGGAGGTCTGAGCACTGGGGCCGGGCTACAGTATAGGGTGATGGTGAGGTTTCCCCCCTTGTGAAGATTTAAATCTTCAAAAAGAAAAATAATAAAGAGGAAGAAGAAGAAGAAGAAGGAGAAGAAGAGAAGAAAAATAGGAGAAGAAAGGAAGAGGTTTCCAACGTAGGAGAGAGGATGTGGGGGCTTGGGGAATTTTTGGAGGCTTGTGAGGTGAGGAAAAACCTAGGTTTCTAGGGATTAGGGTTGAGGTAGACATGTCATTAAATAGGATGAGAGAGGGTGTGATGGAGGGTTGTGATGGGTCAATTTCAAATGAATGGTTAGGATTGAACATGAGGAATTTATTCATGGGGGATGAGGGTTCTTAATTAAAATTAATAGGCTCCCTCATTGATTAAAATAATTAGGTGTTGGCACCTACAATTAAATAATTGCAACTTAGCCCCTTAAATTCGGGAAATTGCACAAACACATGAAATGATAAAAATTTGGCGGGCGATTCGGGGTCCGATATTTTGTAGGGTCAGGGGGCACTGTAAGATGGGTATAGGCTGAATTTGCAGGGCACTGGAATTAAATTGGGATTTTAAAATCAGATAAAATAGTATCCTCAATTTAAATAGAAATAAATGCAAGTTGTGTTCAACAATTAATTAGGAGTACTTGGGGCCAAAATCAGATCAAGTCATCAATACCAATATTGAAGAAAACTCAGAACAGAATATTACCCTAATTTGGGTCGCACGAAAAATAGGTCAAGATGGCCTCCAATTTTCGATTGGAACGCACAACGATACAAAAATAGGAAATAAAGATAACGTCCGCGATAATTTTTGTGCGGCTAGAAATAATGCACAAAGAGCATAATTATGAGTTGTAAAAATAGCAGAATTGAAGGCGGGCATGTCAAGGACAAGATTGTGAAATTTGTTGGAAGACAAAAGTCTGGATAGTGCTCCAAATATCGAAGCAAAGGCAATGCGCAAAATATTAAATAAAATATAGAAATTAATTACACCTCCAATAAATTAATTCTAAAATAAAACAATTAACCTCAAAATTCCATAAATTCCGACAGGTGCTCATCTACTGGTTACTAGGTCTAGTCTGCTGGCTAAAATAAAATAATTAACACTGCATATAATTATATATTTAATTACACATCGCACAAAATTATTTAAATCAAATACACTATCATTTATAATTAATTAATTATAAATAGCATAATATTAAATATTAAAAATTTCGAAAATACCCCTATTTTCGGAATGTGGTAGTGACAAATTTGATGATTGATTACTTGGGTATGTCAAGGGTAAAGAAATATATATGCATAAAGGGTATTAATAAGTGTGCCATGGGTAGAGGAATATCAAGATTAATCATGAAAGGTATGAAGTGTATCACAGATTAGTATAACAGTCTGAAAAAGATTAAAAGGAAAATACATATACATCAATCGAGATGAGGAGCCATATACTTGCCCATGAGAGTAAAGAGAAACAGGTGTATTATAAAAGATGCGAATAATTGTGAGTTCTAATAAGTTTGATGAGATAATCTAATAATGAAGCTAGTGTTATCATACCAAGAGTACTAATGATTCTATATCGAGGATTAGTTGAGCAAGGTGCTAATAACAGTAAGTACTACGTGTGATGATAATTAGATTGGTGTATCAAGTAATATAGATAGAAAATTATTGGAGAAAATACGTGTGATGATAACTTTAATCACTTGGAAGTAATAATACAAGTAATTCGGGCAGTACAAGTTTTAGTACACAGTTGAGGTTGTAGATAATTGGTGTATTTGTGTGCACCTTGAGTATTAGAGGCTGTGAGTATTTATATGTATACTTGTGGATTTAAATTTATAATTTGAAGAGTGGAAGTGAATTACAATTTTTAAGAATTTTAAGGAGTTGAGATTTTATGTTATTAAAATATTTGAGGATTCAAAATTTGATTTAATAAACATAGTCAAAGCTATAAAGATTTTTGGAGGTAATTAAAATTTTATTTCGATATTTTAATATTTGAATTTTGAGGAAAGTATATGCATTTTATTTAAATTATTCAAGAAGTTAAATTTGGATAATTTTATTTTGAGGATTAAATTTTATGGTGGGTAGGAAATGTATAACAATATATGAGTGGTTGATGTGCATGTGTAAGGATCTATTGGCTTGAGAATGCTTAAGATGGCACTGCAAACAGACTTGGGTGTCCATCTAGAGTTGCATTAGAAGGAGTAGTACTTAGTATGGTGTGTTGCACTTGGTGTGCACTTGAGTGATAAGAACGACTAGTATAAACAATTGCAGTAGGTAAGAGAGCTAGCAGTGAGTGTGCTTGTAGTAGAAATAGTAGTACCAAGGGATAGAGGTATCAAACTTTGGATGCATTATTAAACTATGGTTGTGTTAGAGATTCTTGGTATCATATCTAGGTATCAATAGACAGGTGTATGCAATGAGGATTTATTCATGGATGTTGTGGACTAATGATTAGTTGGTATGGATATCAGTATATAGAGATAGGAATTAGTGAGTCAATGTGCCAGAGTTAAGTGTATATTAGAGGATTAAGATGTCCAAGTAATGGGTTAGAAGGCTATGTTCTATTCTTTCCTCATATTCCTTTTCCATCTGTTTGTTTGATTGATTGATTCCTTAGTACCATAGCTTGTATCAATAATTTTCTTGTTAGAATATAGTTAGTAGTATACCCCGACAGAGACTGTAATACCATGACAAGAGAGACTATGACCATGCATGTCTCATCTAGATTGCATATCTTATCTAGCTTGCGTATTGTATTGCGTGTTGTATGATTATAGGTAGGATTCTCTTAGACTTTGATTGTTGAGGGTTTGACCGTAGTAAAGAGTTAATGAAGAGGTTATGATTGACAAAGAGAGACAAGGTGCCTAAAATTTTGAGGATAAATACTTATTTAAATGAAGAGAGTTGAGATTTAATATGGCAGAATTGACGATTTATTAAATCATAAATTTTTATGAAGATTATGGTATGATTGAATGTCACTAACATTCGAGAAAATTAAGGAGATTATCATTATATCTATTGACTGCAGGATATAAATTTATATTTGAATGTATATGATATTTGAAGATTTCATAACTATTGTATTATTTGATTTTGTGTGGAAAAAAAATCGAAGATTAAGATCACTAATGGATTAGTGTTGAATTCAAATTTTGGGATAAGATTTTTTTTTAATTTTATAAATATGCATTTACTGGATTTCAATTAAAGGATTGGATAGTAAATTTTGTATTTAGTGAATTACTCAAGATTTGAGGAGTAAGATGATTAATGGGTTAGTGTTTGAATACAAACCTTTTGGATGAGATTTTAACTTTTATAAATGTGCATTGATTGGATTTAAATTAGAGAATTGGATATTAAATTTTTGGAGTATTTAATTATTCACACCAAATTAGAGGTATTTTCGTCTTTTCAGATTAGGGGTATTTTCGTCTTTTCATAAATTAATGTATAAATAATTGCATAATATTTAATTATAATTAATTGTCATGATTTTTATTTAATTGTTGGGCACTTTTGTGCAAAAGTGCATTAAGGTGTCCATCCCATTAGACCCGACACATGAATAAACCCAATTCTCCTTCATGGATATTGTTCTATAATTTTTAGGAGTGTGTAATTCAACACCAAGCTCCTTAAGACCCTGGCCCTCCAAACCGTAAACCGATGTAATCCTAGCCATCCGTTTGAATCTATTTGAATCATGGCCCCTTGAAATCCTACATGAGAGGCCTAATTCCAAGACCAGTCAACCAATTCTGGGTCAAGCACCCCCTACTTGTATAAATAATCTCTTCCTTTCTTTACTTTTCCTTTTCTAATTTTTCCTTTAAACCAAATAAAACTAGTTCAGCCGACCTGTTCCTCCTTCGCCTCGACTCGGCCGACCCCGTCTCCACCATTTTCACCATCACGACTCCCTTCTTCTTCTTCTTCTTCTTCACCGAAGTTCAACTGAACTCGACCGGAGCTCGCCTGCACAGCGGTCCCCGACCACCAGAACCAGCCAACCGTTCTCCTCTCACGCATGAACGGCCTCTCCCTCACCGCCGTTCTCCTCTTCCCGTCGCCTGAAGTCGATGACTTTGTCTCCCTCTTCGTTCTCCTGCACAACGCCGGATCTCCCTCAACGTCGCTGACCCGCTGTCTCTACGTTGCCTGAACCGGAGCCCGTCCACAGTCCCCGCAGTCCCATCGTCAAACACCAGCACCATCTCATCCTCTTCTCGACCTCCTCTCCCCATGCCGGACTGAACCCGCAGCACCCTCCTCCTTGCCATCGACTGCACATGTCGGATCTCCCTCTCCCGTCATCCTCCCCGTCCTCGTTGCCACAACTTCGCCGGACCACCCCGGACAGCCTCGCCATGATCTTCACCTTCATCCTTATCACATCATCATCATCGCCTTCACCATCGCGATCACCTTCACCACCATCGTCATCGTCGTCGCCATCATCGTCTTCGTCGCGCTCATGTACGTGCACGCCAAAGCCAAGGTGAGGAGCATTCTTTATTTGTATACGCGTATTGTATATACATAGTGTAAATTCATTAGTGTATATACATATATTATATATGTAATTAATTGGTATACGTATATAATGTATATGTATGTAATTAGTGTATATATATATATATATTAAGTATTAATGTTATTGCCAATCAATAATATGTATATTGTATATGTACTAGGTGACCCGTAGTTACAGTGAACTGTGCCCGTGTAGTATGATAGCAGACTGCCATATGTACATCGACGTACTGGCAAGACCCGTATCATTGACTATCTGTCTTGCACCGCAATTACAGATGTGACACCCATGCAATTGACGCACACTTGACCCTAGTTGACCAATGTCATATATAGCGTAGCCTTGAGTTCAGTATATTATGATTTGAGTGTTAGAATAATGTCTGATACAATATTGTATTATTTATGATGTCTATAGGATTGTTGGATTGTTCAAACAAGACTTCAGAAATCAGGTTATTGGTATTGCTAGCAGCAGGACCCCAGGCGAGTACATTCTCTGACAGTTTCCATTATGTTGATTATCTCTATAATTCTTGTTGTATAGCGTACATGACCCTGACACTGTTCTTTACACGAGTTGGCATCATTGAGACCTGTCACGAGGAGTCGTGATTGGAATCCATCGTGCTAGCTGGGAAAATAGGGAAATATTAGTAGCTTATGTGATCATACCCAACCTTACATGCAGCATTAGCTCACCCACATCTCACGTCGGTGCAGCCTTACCCTTACATGCCTCATCGCTATTATATTCTGGTTAGCCTGACCTGTTGGGGATGATCGCTAATCCATGTAATGAGTCATATTCTAGTTATTGTTGATGTTTCACACACTTAGTTAGATGATTCTTGACATACATCTCTAGTATATTGATCTAGCATCTCCACATGTTCTAGTTATTGTTCTTGTACGCACTTATATACCAGTTCATTGTTCTTGCGTGTACTTGTATTTCTATTTTATGACTAGATGTATATTGATGATGACATGCTCCAGTATTCTTTATTCCAGCATTCCCTTATTCCAGTATTTCTTATTGCCAGTATTTCCTATCTGTCTTGTATTTCTTTACACGGTGCTATAGATTTGGTCAATATATGTAGAACTGCTGTTAGAGGTATATTTCGTTCCAATCCTGACTGGATATTTTTTCCAGACTGTGACATAGAGGACTTATTTTCGGCATACTTGGAGACTTGGATGTTATTGATTGCAGGTTAGATTATTTATTGTTGTTAGACTTGTCTTGTATTTTATTTGCATGCTTTGATATCTCATCGTGCTTTAGCTTATGTGATTGAGTATATTCTATATTATATTGTGATATCTGTGTCTCCTTATGGAGTTGGATATTCGTGAGAGATTGTTTAGATAGTATTGTGACATAGACAGCGTTCTATCGTCGATGCTGCGACGTAGGCTGGACGTACCCCACGCTCTCGTGCCCCAAAATCCGAGTGCGGGTTGTGACATCAGATCTTCACCAACACACACGAATACTAGCAGCTGTGACATCATGGTTCTGCTCTTCACAATTAGACAAAACTCCCTACTAGATCACAAGGACTGAATACCTCAGGGTGCAACAAAATGTCTTCCGTACGGACTGATTTACAGTGCCCCGGGAACCGTTTGAGAGATGAACATTGTACACAAGTTGTCCGAGACTAATGCATAATATAAAATATCTAGCAGATAAGACACTATAATGCACAGTACTGAACAACAAACACATAATTTCATCTTCTCTTTCTTGTCCTACTGATCATGTTCAAAATATAAGGACATACTATAGATTGGGTTGCGCAGCATAGGAATGAGGGACATACAACATAATAGATAGTAAACCCAAATTATAATACTTCAAGAATGTAGTTCATTTTTTTAGCTTATCTTGTTAGTGAAGTATCATTGAAATAGAGTAACAATTAATTAAAGTAAACTAGAGGTCATTTTATTAGGTATGCAGATGAAGGATTCATCGAAGGGCCGAAGACAGTCACCGATTGAATCAATGAGAGGATGGGAAAGCCTTATGCAACGATCACTCATTGGTTATGCGTCCTAAAATTGGAACAACACTTGGTTAGCATCCTTCGATCTCTTTCTCTAACGATTCGAAATGAATGCGCAAGCGAGAAAAGCGAATCATGAAAACTAAGAAGCAAGACAAAATACAAAGCAACACAAAACCAAGAAGCAAAATAACAAATGAAAACTCTTGGACTAATTTTAATAGAAGTCGTTCCATCAGTTTGAAGGTTTCATCTCATTTTGTCTGTGATTGATCTAGCGGTAAGGTTTTTACGAGACTCGATTCTCAACCGAGTCAAAGTAACAAGTGTTCCATAAGTAAACCGCTAGAAGCGGGGCATTACATAATACCCCACTGAGAAGAAGTTTTATCCTCGAAATATAAGAGATCAAGGAGTCAAGGATCAAGGCATCAAAAGGTCAAAGAAATCAACTCACCAACATTGTGCCCACTCATATCACGCTCAATATTCAACTGATAAACTCTATGCCTTCTCGTATGATCGGTTTGTCCATTATCTTGAGTTGGAGCTGACACGGGATTCTGATTCTGATTCTGACCAGATTTGTCATTGCGGTGCGGTATCGAAGCCCTAATTCTTAGACAATCTTGGATCATATAAACCTGCTATCCACATCTGAATCACCCTCTGAGAAAGTGACGACAAACCTCTTTAGTATAACCCGGACGGCCACAGAAGCTGCACTCCTTCCCACGGTACTCATCTGTATCGGCCTTCTTCTCATTATCAGCCTTCTTCTCAATGTTGTGGTATCTTTTAGCAGGAGAATTTTGAGGAGCCGATGCCTTTTCTGGAGAACTTTGTGGTATGAACTGCTCATTCTGTACTGCTGTCTCAAAAGCTTGTATACGATTTACACTCTCGATTCATAACATCCTTTCTAAGGTTGTCATTTAGGCCTCTTATGAACTGATGAGTACGGGCCCCCTCATTAGGAATCATTGATTTAGCGAACTTAGGAAGCTTGGAGAATTCTGACTCGTAGTCTTCGACGGACATGCTCCCTTGATTAAGTTCAGTAAAGTCAATCTTCTTTTCTCTGCCTGACAGCTGGAGGAAGATATTATGCAAGGAATGCATCCTTGACCATCCCCTAAGTGATCTTACCATCCTGATGCTTTATGGAGAGATCTAGATTTTTGATATACCACCAGTCGTGTGCTCGTAATCGCAGCTGCATGACTGCACATGCCACCATCTTGTTCGCAGGTATCGAAGCAAACTCAAACAAGCCCTCCAACTTGGCTACCCAGTCCATCACCTTAACTGTCGTGGTCCTGCCTTCAAACTCTGGAGGGTTCAACTTCAGAAACTTGGCACCTTTAAAGGTAGACTTCTTGGCAGCCCATCGAGCCTCATCATCTTCTGCTAAGCCAGCTCACTGAGACGCAGTCGCGGCTGTCACAGGTGTTGCGGAGGTTCCAGTCGCGGCTGTCACAGGTGTTGCGGCTGTCACAGGTGTTGCGGCTGTCACAGGTGTTCCTGATCCACCATTGTTGGCCACCAATGTTGTTATTATTTGAGTCAAAGATTCAAGCTGATATTGTTGTGCCAAGGCTCTAGCATCAACCCGTTGCTGCTGAGCTTCGAACCTTTACTGTTGGCCTCATATCGGTCACTCTAATTTTTGAACATAGTAATCAGCCTATCGACTTGGTCATCGCTCACGCTCGCTGTGCGCGATGTCCCTTGATTACCTGTTATAATCATCTTGCTGCAAAACAGAGTAGCTTGCATTAGTCTCATAACGTATTATGGACTTATTACATGGGACGTTGGATTTTTATACTTTTTAAGATCAGGACATTTAACACCTTCGATTTACTTATATAGATTCGCAACCATTTTTGAAATCCGGGACATTTGAAATTGCTTGAAAACTTATATCACTTTCGAAAATAATATTTGAAGAGGCCAAGGACGTAAAGTCGTGCGCTTTGATACCATTATGTTATGTCCCGATTCTGTAAGGGCCGATCGTCCTCGCTTGGTCCTTACGGAACCGATCGTCCTTGCTTTGGCGTGATATTGTGCAAGCCTAAATTGTGCTTGCACAAGGCATAGTACATGCACAAGACACAAGTTAGACAAAAATATATATATATATACTAGCACGGAATATAAAATACAGAGAACCAAAGTTGAACACATTTGATTGGAACACAAAATAATTTTTTTATTGAATACTTGAAGATTGGATTACGAAGTACTTGCTTGGCTAATACAAAAATATGCCATAGATGGCTTACAACTCCTTTTACAAACCCAAAACTAGCCACAATGCCAAAGCATCATATCGTTTTAGTATGACCAAAATTAAAACACCTAGCGGAAGAAGAGCTTGCACACTAGACAGGAAAGCTTAGGGAAGTAGCACGAGTACAGTTTCGCTTGAAGGGATGTGCTCCTAAAGCTTCAAAATACTTGTCAAACTCTCGCTATCAGAACCTGGAGATTTGCCCACAAATGTGGGTCAGTACTACAATATATTCTGGTGACCAACTGTGGCCAAACTCACATAAAAATTCACACTAAGTATACAAGTGAAGCTAACATTACTATTTTGTAATATTTTTAGCTGTCTAGTTTCTTTTTAACAATTCATGCAAAAAAATATAAACGATAGATTGAACCATGCATATGATAATTTCTTACCCATGGCCGAACGGTTATCCCTGTATCACACACATAAGTTAGCAATAATTTGTATATATGTATCTAACTTTTGAATCAATCTTGGCATCAAATATTAGGTATGCAAGAAGGTAAATCTAGCATACGACCTAACTCCATAATAGACTATGGGTTACCCCATGATTAGCAGTGGTGACTCAAGGTTCAGCTCTGTACTAGCATGCGCACATGTCAACAGCTGTGACTCAAGGTTCAGCTCTTCACCAACATACACGGATACTAGCAACTGTGACATCATAGTTTCGCTCTTCACTATTAGAAAAAATATCCCACTAGATCACAAGGACCATATACCTCAGGGTACAACAAAATCTCTTACGGACCGACCGATTCTCAGTGCCCCAGGAACCGTTCGAGAGATGAACCTTGTGCACAAGTTGTCCGAGACTAATGCATGACATGAAACATCTAGCAGATAAGAAACTACAATAAACAGTACTGAACAACAAACACACGATTTCATCTTCTGTTTCTTGTCCCACTGATCATGTACAAAACATAAGGACATACTATAGATCGGGTTATGCAGCATAGGAACGAGGGACAAGCAACATAATAGATAGTAAAGCAAAATTCTAATACTTTAAGCATGTAGTTCATTTCTTTTAGCTTATCTTATTAGTGAAGAATCATTTAAATAGAGGAACATGCAATTAAAGTTAACTAGAGATCATTTTATTAGGCGTGCTGACTAAGGATTCATCGAAGGGCCGAAACCACTCATTGATTAAATCAAGGAGAGGATGGAAAAGCCTTATACAACGATCATTCCTTGGTTATGCATCCTGAAATTGCAACAACACTTGGTTAGCATCCTTCGATCTCTTTTTCTTAGGATTCGAAATGAATGTGCAAGCGAGAAAAGCGAATCATGAAAACCAAATCATCAAAAGTAAGACAAAACACAAAGCAACGCAAAACCAAGGAGCAAAACAACCCACGAAAATACTTGGACTCATTTTAATAGAAGTCGTTCCATCAGTTTAAAGGGTTTATTGCATTTTTTTGTGATTGATTTGGCGGTAAGATTTTTTTGAGACTTGATTCTAAACTGAGTCAATATAACAAGTATTCCATAAGTAAACCGCTAGAAGTGGGACATTACATCACTGGCAAGAATGACTTCTCCCTCGTTGTCTGTATGTGTATGTATATCTGTAGGATAGCACTGGTCTTGTATTTATAGTACTTGAAACGGTTACGAATAGGCTGCCCTTAGCTAATTACCGGATTAGGCAAAGCAAAATATAAGAAAAATGAATGATATTTTTTGGAAAAATAAAACTTCCAGGGAAGAGAAGCAAATAAAATGCTTTCATAAAAATTATCCTTCTCCTCCTAAGGGGGATTTTAGTAAATAACTAAATATAACACTCAGGCTAATCTGGATCTGTCCATACAAATAAGCAATATACACTGTGTTTGCTATTGTATGCGTATAGTTTGAAGACATGTAACCCACCTTCTACTTAGTTGGTGCATAATTTGCTGCTAGCTTGTCACATGGCTCCTTGTACGAGAAAAGCTCTAGTAGTGGCAACAACTGTATGTACACGTTCTACAAGGATCATGTTATTAAATATACGTAATCTTATTATATTCATAATTGCACTGTTTGTTAAGATCTTATGCGTACTTTAGAAGAGGTCAGCAACATTGGCGTACTATAGGAAATCAACTTTGGGGAATTACACCAGGAGTAGAAATGCTGGCATACTATATGTGAATAGCATACGGGCGTATGTTGATGGAGTAAGCATCACTGGAGTACCTTGATAGATATAGCAACACTGGCATACTCTGGTAGAGGTAGCAACACTGATGTACTATAGTAGAGGTAGCAACAATGGCGTACTCTGGTAGAGGTAGCAAAACTAGCATACTCTGGTAGAGATAGCAACACAGGCGTACTCTGGTAAAGATAGAAACACTTATCCACTAAATAATAACCTGGGTCTGCGTGCCAGAGATCTTCTGCATTAATTGGCTTAATCTCCTCGAATTCTGAGTCTGCCAGCTGTCAGGTTCATCACATTAAATGCAGGGAGAACGTGAAGAATGTACGCCCGTCTTTGTTTGAGTTGGTCATATGACATGAAAGTACGACTCTGCCCCAAGCTTTAAGAAAGTACGCCACTCTTTTGCTGAGCTTGTAAGTGTATCTTTTGTAAGGAAGTACGCCACTGCTTCTTTAGGTTTAGCATCATTTGGAATCGTTCTTTTTATGCTTCTACACTTGGTGGTGATGGTTTCTTTGCTTCTTGGATCTTTCTCTGGGACAAATTCTCCCTCTTCTCTTGCTACTTCCCCTACACCTTCATTCTCTTTACTGCCTTCTCCACCTTAATAATCTAAGATGGTTTTGGAAGTAGGAGCTATTTCTTTGATGACTCTGATACTCGCAGTTTGTGAAGCTTCTACTTATGCTAACTCCATTCCTTTTGCATCCTTAGTCAATTCTTGCTTATTCTGTATGGCTTTACACGAGCTATGTGAATGCCTAGGTGATGACACTGGGAGGAGTAGGACGGATGCTCTTCTTAATCAAAAAATTGCCAAAAACTACGACCTTTAGGCAAGTTAATACAGACTTTGGATTGCAGAGGCTTACTGACATCAATCTTGACTAGGACCCTCGCCCTACTAGGTCTGGAGAGCTCCTCGGAAGCATTGTCGACCTTCAGTGGGGATCCAATACAAGAGGCGATGGCGAATACTATGACTTTGGCATAAAACAAATGAGGCAAATCTGGCAGGGACACCCATACGAGGGCGATCGGGGATTCTTTGCTTGGGGAGAATTAAGTAGACCATCTGAACACCCTCATAGGCTCATTATTGACAAACCAAACATCGTTTGAGCGTAACCACAAAAAATTAACTTCTAGATGGGGCCAGATGAGAACGTTCTTAGAATCGATCACTCTGACTGTCACCAAACCCGCAAACCTAAATCCAGGTAGAGCTTCACGAATTGTGTCGACGGATTTTTTTGGTCGGCTACCTAATCCTTGATCCTTTATTCCAAGCATGTTCCCCACCACGCATGGGAAAATTTCTCGATCAAAGCAAGCCGCAGCGGGGTGCACAAGGCGGCACATCAGCATTGTCAAAAGAAATTGAAGGAGTGACTTAGAAAATTGACGGTGACCGATGAGGGATAACTAGCACAGGAGGCCGATGGCCACCAGTGACTGTTGCGACAAACGATGTCCTCATAGGAGGAGGAGATGCAGGAACAAGAGTGGTTTACAGAGCGGCAGGGTGCTTGAGCTGATGTAGAGTGGGATGGGAGAAGGAGTGACCAGGGGCGCCGCCAGGAGCAGCCATGGCTGCTCCAGACGCCGGGAAGGGGAGATTGGGCTAAAGGGATCAGAATGGAGGAAGCCCTAGGAGCAACCACCAATATATATATATATATATATAGGTAAACGAGATATGAGCCATAGTGTATATATATATATATAGGTAAACGGGATATGAGCCATAGTGCTCATATTTCTACATGAGTCATGCATATGTGGACCAATAGGAATAGAGTGTACTAGTGCACATAGGATGTAGGAGTCTATTTATATTGGTCCACATGTGCATGGCTCACGTAGGAATATGAACACTATGGCTCATATCCCGTTTATCCTATATATATATATATATATATATATATATATATATATATATATATATATATAAACCAATCCCATAATTTATGTGGTATAGGTTGGATGACAGGATCTATTCTTGCTCATCTAGTTTATTGGTGGGAGGGTCCTAACCAGAACTTGATGGAGATAATGTTGCGACGATAGTTTGGGTTCTCTAGAAGAACCACAATAAAGCTAGATATGAAAGTTGTGCTTTTTCTATCCTATAATTGTTGATGGAAGTGCTAAGACAGAGTAGGAAGGTTATTTACAAGTGTATCCATTTGGGGGGTGACCAGGGGTTAGGGAGCAGGTTGATGGAGGTAGGGGATATCATTAAGGGTTGAATACGAGTTTTTTTAGCTAAGTGTCTACTTGGGTGATAGGGGCATACTTTTGGGGTTTTAATTTTTCTTATTGGCTCTTTGTGTGATTACCTTAGCCTACTTTGGCTGGGGTAGCTGTTTGTTAGCCTTAGGCGGGTCGGGTTTTTAGTCACTACCACATTTCCAGATAAGGGCATTTGTATAATTTTACTATTTTGAATAATTATGTATTTAATTAATCTGCTGAATTTTATAAACTATTTATATATGGTTAGTGATATTTGGTTTTAGGTCAAACCCTAGAACTCATTAGGACAAACCCTAATGACTAAACCCTAATTTGAAGACCAATTCTAGAGAAACCCTAGAATTCAAATTTTAGGTTGGACCTCAAACCCTAGACTGACTAAACCTTAGTTAATTAGGTTCTACATGACCTAACATAGGGAGTTTAACCTAAACTTATGCATTAGAAACCCTAACCTAGTTTTAATATAAAAGGGAACCCTCTTATCCTTTCAGGAAGAAGAAACCCTAGCCTCCATCAAGAAAACCATTTTCCCCCACCCCCAAAATTCAAAATCAAACCCTAGGGATCCTATTTTCCTCCTTCAAGGCAAAGGGAACAAGGAGCTTGGGTCAAGAGGCCTTGGGGAAGAAGAACCTTCATAGGGAAACCATCTCCCTATAGGTAAATCCGAATTTTTTAATTCTTTAATTCTGTTTTCTGATGTTAATGCCCATTAGGAACCCACCCTGAGGTTTAGATTTTGATTTTTAGGGCTTCTACATGGAGATTTAGGAGAAATTAGGGTTTTGGGTGACCTACGTTTGGTTTCCCCAATTTCGTGAACCCTAAACCTAGGTGGTTGCAAGTAGACCTATTTCATCCTCCAACATGTAAGTTAGATTTCGATTCTTAAGGTTTTGTTGAGAATTCTTGTGTTCCTAGGTAAATTCGTTTTCTGCATTTTCTGTGTTCGATGAAATGCCTCACAGGGTTTTGCTATCTAATTCTTTCTGATATTATGTGTTTTGATATATATATATATATATATATATATATATATATATATATATATATATATATATATATATATATATACACATATTTGTATATAGTTCGAATGAGTGGTATATTTTGGGAAGAAATGGACTGTGGGGGGATCTTCCCTGTGCACAGTTGGGTTGGACTGTGCAGTGATTTGGGAAATTTCCAGTGTGGTCGGGTTATGAGCAACCTGTGTAAATTCTAGCAGTGTGCAGTGTGTGTCAGTATTCAGCACTGTGTGTGTGTGTCCTAGGTTATTTCAGGTTCGGTTTACCTGTATGTAGGTATTTATGTGACAGTTAGGGAGAGTAGTGTATGTAAGTGCCTGTGTATGAGGGCCTATGTGTGTATGTATCAGTGAGATTCTGTGCATGTGTGTGTGTATAGATAGGTTGAGAGCATTGGGGATTACTGTGGAGTGATTGGGTATCATTGAACTTGTGTTTCACTGTGTAAACAAATGTGTGAGCAAAATGCTGTGTGTATCAATATTGTGTGCAGATTATTCTGTGTATGCAACCTATGTGTTAATGTATCTATATGTGTACAGTATGTCAATTCCCTGTGTGGGTGCCAGTGTGACTGAGAGTGTGTGTATCATAAAAACTGTGTGTGTATCAGTATATGCCTGTGAGTGAGGGTAAGTCAGAAGTTATCTAGGTGTGGATACTATAAGGGGGATAGTTGGGTTGCAGGAACCTAGGTATGTTCAGTCTAGATAGGAGCTGCAGTAAGAAGGGGATTGTTCCCTGAAAACAATGAGTTGCAGTAACTTTGGTTTGCAAGTAGGGGTGCTTGGGTTCAGTCCTTGTGAACTCGAGTGACAATGCCTGGGTGTAAAGATGTCCAGTTAGATTAAGTAGGGGGAGGTTTACTGCATTCAGCAGTAACTGCTAGTGGAGATAAGGTTTATAGTTGAGGGGTTAGCTGCAGTATGGTATTGGCTTGTCAGACCAACAAGGGGGAGGAAACTGCATTGCAAATGTGGCCATGCGGAGTGCTCGGGTAGAGATACCAAGTGGGGTATCAGCTTTAGGTTATGTTCAAAACAGGTTCAGTACCTGGTATAGGTGTGATATCAGTGTAGTGATGTACCTTTATTAGCTTAGTTAGCATTGTATTGTCTAATTAGTACTTACTAGTTATATTAGTAATCAGTTTAGTTGGTATTAAGTATTGACATGATTAGCATTAGTTTCTTGAGTTGGTATTAGGTAGTGATTTAACTTGTAAGCTATATATAAGTATATATGTACTAACTAGACTCTAATATATAAGTATTATGTAATATCGTATAGATAGCTATGTACTAATGTTTAGTATAGCTAGAAATGACTAGTTTAGTTAGGTTTTTGTCCAATATGGGCTAATATGATATACATATGGACTAGTATTAACTAGTTAACCTAATTTTGACCAGTAAACCTTAGATATGACCTAGAAGCCTCACACTTAATTAAATAAACCTGTTATTTCTTTAATTCAGTTTCTGACATTAATATTCCATAAATAGGTCATTGTGATCCCACCTTGGACATCGATCCTCACTCATTGCTCAGGACCACAGGCGAGTATATTCTCTGACAGTTTTTATTGTTGATTATTTCTATAATGCAGTTGTATTACATACTTGATTCCGACACTATGGATACACGGGTTAGCACCCTAGATCCCCATCATGAGGAGTCGTGATTGGAATCCATCGTGCTAGCTGGGGAATGGGGAACTATTAGTAGATTATGTGATCATATCCAAACCTTTACATGCATCATAGCTTACCCCACTTCTCACGTCGGGTGCGGCCTGACCATTTACATGCATCATAGCTGTTATATATGATTAACCTGACCACTACATGCATCATAGCTAACCATATGGTTAGCCTGACCTACAAGAATCATAGTTAATCGTATATAACCAGCCTGATCAAGTCCCAAGCCGATCACATAATAAACTGATAACTCAAATACTTAGCTAGATGTCTATTTATTTAGATTCACTTGTTCTAGCATTCACTGTCTATTGTTCATTGCTAGATGCTCTATTTCCATTTTCTCCAGTACTTTACATTTCCAGCATTTACTTCCATCTTGTATTTCTTACACTGTTTATAGTCTTTGTCAATTTAATAAAACTGCTGTTAGTGCTTGTGCTTCGCTCCAATCCTGACTGGATAACATTTTTCAGAGGACCTGGAGAACTTGTGCCCCACTCATTACGGCCCAGGATTAGAGGGAGATTTTACTCCAGAAACCCCAGAGAGTTGCCTATCCTAGAGGAGATCTTACCTGCCAATACTTAGATTATTTCTTCTGTATTATTGTTTTAGACTGAGACTGAGTTGTATTTATTATTTTGTGATTTTGTGAGGTCATCTAGACCCAAGATTTGAGTTGGACTTATTATGGTTGGTTTATATTAGAACTCTTTTCCATTCTCTTCGTGCCATTATTTCTTATAGCTTGTGATTGAGTATATTTATAGAACTGTGGATTATTATCATTGTCCTCCGTACGGAGTTGAGACTATTGACAGGATATATATTATATGTTGAGACCTAGACAGCGTTCTACCGCAGATGCTGCGGCGTAGGCTGGACGTACCCACGACTCATGTCCAAATTCTGGGTGTGGGTCGTGACACGTTTTTAGTGGTGGCCCATGCAGGTCGGTCCTAGATTCGCATGAGAGCGATATCGTAGTGGTGCTCGCTTAGAATATTACTACGAGCCTGTTTTAGGAAATAGGAATTAGGCCAAGGATATGCTCAATCACAATTAGGAATTTCTGATTATTATAATACTACTCTTAATAATTTTTTCTTTTAGAAATTTACTGTCCTTCCTTGATGATATCGTGTCTATTGCCTTAATTAAATTCTTCGATCTGTCTTCAGGATGCCGCCGAGAACCAGATCCCGGAGAACCGGAGCAGCAGAGTCAGAGAGGTCTGCCACCTCTCGTCTTATCGGACAGACATCCGCAGCACCTCCTACATCTCTAGTACATGTAGGAGTATCTGCAGCATTCGGGGGTCCTTCACCACCTGTTCAGAGGGTCCCCATAGCTACGACGGCGCCTCCACCCCCACCCCCACCACCAGTTCAGCATCCAGGAGGTGTGCCCGTCGATGGAGCACAGATGTTCGCTTTGATTCAGGGCATGGTCGATGCCCAGAGGACGTCGGCAGAGGCCCAGAGGGTGCAGGCTAAGGCACACCAGGCCCAGACAGAGATGATGAGGGTGAACATAGAGAATGCTCATCAGGTGGCTCTCCAGGCTGTGGAGAGAGTCACTCAGCAGCAGCAGCGTCCTGATCAGCACCACCAGAGGCCGGGCACTATTGTGGATTTCAAGAGGATGTTGCCTCGGGAGTTCAAGGGGACAGAAGGGATACTCTATGCCGATGATTGGCTAGAGGGCATCGAGAGGAACTTGCGCTTGGCGTAGCTTCCGGAGGCTCTTCAGATCGAGGCCGCCGGCAGCCAGATGTTCGACATCGCCTTGACGTGGTTTCGCACAGAGCCGAGACTCCTTGACAGGGGACTCACTTGGGAAGCTTTCAAGGAGCTCTTCAAAGAGAAGTTCTTTCCTGATGTTGCCCTGGGAGCTTTAGAGAGTCAGTTCCATGACTTAGCCCAGGGGAGCTCGTCCGTCGACGAGTATGCCGCTGAGTTTTCCCGCCTGAGCCGCTTCGCACCGTCGATGATTAGAGATCCGGGGGATAGGGCCCGGAAGTTCAGAAAGGGGCTGACAAGGGAGATCAAGTCTAGCACGTCGGGACGTCGCACAGCTACCTACGAGGGCATATTGATGGATGCCCAGATAGCCGAGGACGACTTGGACCTCAGGCCCAAGAGGGGACGCGATGGTTCCGGAGGAGCAAACAGTAGTGCGGGACCGGGCAAGCGTCCACACTATCAGCAGCAGCAGAGGCCCTTTCAGCAGCAGCACCAGCAGCACCAGGCACCAGCCCGAGGGCAGGTCCAGCAGCAGCAACAGAGACAGACTCAGCCCGCCATCCAGTGTGCGTACTGCGGAAAGACAGGACATACTAGAGATATCTGCAGGAAGAGATTGGGCTCATGTCTATCCTGCGGATCGATGACACACCAGCTGAGGGATTGTCCTACCATTCGTCCAGGTCAGGGTGGAGCAGCCGCCCAGAGAGGACCAGACAGGGTACCTACCGTACCAGGAGGCCAACAACAGAGGGCACCACTTCCACCGCAACATCAGAAGTTTGCCCAGCACCAGCAGCAGAGAGGTGTACCCCAGGGGCGAGCGTACGCCATGGCAGTCGAGGAGATCGAGCCAGCAGGAGACTTGATCACAGGTTTGGTTCTTCTCGATTGTATTCTCGCATTTATCTTATTCGACTCTGGCGCTTCCCATAGTTTTGTGTCTGTATCTTATGCACTTTGACATCATTTAGACACAGAACCATTAGCTAGGACTTGCAAGATCATGACTGGTGGAGGTATTATCCTAGTCCGTGATCACTACAAGGATCGGAGGGTGTCAGTAGGAGGCCGGGAGTTGAGCATGAGCTTACTCGTCATGCCACTTTCGGGGTATGATATTATACTCGGAATGGACTAGTTGAGTAGGCATCATGCTACTATAGATTGTTATCGAGGCAGAGTATTATTTAGACCACCAGGAGAGCCGGAGTTTGAGGTCGTCAGAGGAGCAGCGGAACAGAGGAAGAGCACATTTTGCGGAGCCAGGGCGGAAGAAGAAGAGTTGCCACATCCTCTGATAGCGGAGTTCCTGGATGTATTTCCAGAGGATTTGCCAGGCTTGCCGCCAGACAGAGATGTTGAATTCTCTATAGACTTGGTTCCAGGAGCGGAGCCCATTTCACAACATGTCTATAGAGTCAACAACAGCGAGCTGGCAGAACTGAAGAAGCAAGTCGAGGAGCTGCAGGACAAAGGCTTCATCAAATCTAGTTCATCACCATGGGGAGCTCCGGTATTGTTCGTACCGAAGAAGGACGGCACGGTGCGCATGTGCATTGATTATAGAGCTTTGAACAATATCACTATCAAGAACAAGTACCCGCTGCCGAGGATAGATGATCTCTTCGATCAGTTGAGCGGGGCGAGGGTATTTTCAAAGATAGATTTGAGGTCAGGCTATCACTAGGTGAAGGTAAAGAGAGAAGACACGCCGAAGACAGCCTTTCGGACCAGATACGGCCAGTTTGAGTTCATGGTGATGCGATTTGGTTTAACCAATGCACCGGCAGTATTTATGAACCTGATGAACAAGGTGTTCCACCAGTACCTTGACAAGTTCATAGTGGTGTTCATCGACAATATTCTTGTGTATTCCAAGACCCCGGAGGAGCACGAAGAGCACCTGAGGTTGGTCTTAGAGACTCTCAGGAGGGAGAAGCTGTACGGAAAACTCTCTAAGTGTGAATTCTTCCTTGACAAGGTTAAATTTCTTGGGCATGTGGTATCGGGTGACGGAATCTCGGTTAACCCACAGAAGATCGAGGCAGTGGAGTCATGGGCTACCCCCAGTTCGGTAGCTGAGATCGGGAGTTTTCTCGGGCTAGCAGGATACTACAGGAGGTTTGTACAAGACTTCTCCAAGATTGCAGCGCCGATGACCAGACTGACTAGGAAGGATGTGGATTTTGTCTGGACGGAGGAGTGTCAGGCTGCATTTGATGAGCTGAAGAAGAGGTTGACAACAGCTCCAGTTTTGACGTTGCCAGCAGGGACAGGTGGTTTCACCATCTACAGTGATGCTTCAGGAAAGGGTCTGGGATGTGTTCTTCAGCAGCACAGAAAGGTAATTGCCTATGCTTCCAGGCAGTTACGCCCTCATGAAAAGAACTACCCCACCCATGATTTGGAGTTGGCAGCAGTTATCTTCGCTCTAAAGCTATGGAAACATTACCTGTACGGAGAGCGTGTGGAGATCTTCACAGACCACAAGAGCTTGAAGTACGTATTCACGCAGAAGGAACTAAACATGAGGCAGAGGAGGTGGTTAGAGTTGATGAAGGACTTTGACATCTCATTGCAGTACCACCCAGGGAAGGCCAACGTAGTCGCCGATGCCTTGAGCAGGTATCCGATGGCTATGTACTTGACGACAGATAGACATTTATTGGCAGATTTAGAGAGCTTGGAGATTGAGGTGTTAGTTCCCGGTACTAAGATTCAGATGTGGGGATTGCAGATACAGTCCGAGCTGATGGACAGGATCAGAGCTGCGCAGTACGATGATGAGGCTCTGAGGAGTATCAGGGAACAGGTTCAGACAGGATTGTCGGACGACTTTACTATCGCAGATGATGGTTCCTTACGGCACGGCACGAGGATGTGTGTGCCGAGCGGGGAGTTGCGCGAGGAGGTTTTGCAAGAGGCACACCGCTCTTAGTACTCGATGCATCCCGGTGCCAACAAGATGTATCGAGACTTGAGGGAGCACGTATGGTGGTATGGAATAAAGTGCGAGGTAGCACGCTTCGTATCCCGGTGTTTAGTGTGCCAACAGGTAAAGGCAGACCGGCAGAGGCCAGGTGGTTTGCTTCAACCTTTACCGATTCCAGAATGGAAATGGGAGCACGTGACCATGGATTTCGTTTCAGGGCTTCCACATTCTCCATGAGGGAAGGACGCGATTTGGGTCATCGTGGACAGGTTGACTAAATCAGCCCATTTCTTACCTTTCAAGGTGGGCACGTCGACAGAGAGGCTAGCAGAGATGTATGTGCGACAGATCGTTAGACTTCATGGAGTTCCTGTAAGCATCATCTCAGATCGGGATAGTCGTTTCACTTCCCACTTCTGGAGGAGTCTGCAGGCTGGCTTGGGCACTCAGCTCAAGTTCAGTACCGCATATCACCCCCAGACAGACGGGCAGTCCGAACGGACTATTCAGACTCTCGAGGATATGCTACGCACTTGTGTTCTAGATCTCGGAGATTCTTGGGAGGACCATCTGCACCTGGTAGAGTTCGCTTACAACAACAGCTACCAGGCCAGCATCGAGATGTCACCATTTGAGGCTCTTTATGGACGAAGGTATCGTACACCGTTATCTTGGGACGACGTTAGAGAGAGAGCCTTGCTAGGACCAGAAATGGTCGTGGATGCAGCAGAAAAGGTGAAACTCATCAGAGACAGACTGCGAGTGGCGCAGGACAGACAACGGCATTGGGCCGACAGCCACCGTAGACCCCTTGAGTTTCAGGTATAGGTTGTTATTTTGTTGTGTTGTTTGTTTAGACTGCGTGTTGAGACTATTTTGTTTTAGGTTGGCTATCTAGTATTCCTACGAATTTCTCCGACGCGTGGCACGATTCGTTTTGGTCGAGGCGGGAAGCTTAGCCCACGCTACATCGGACCCTTTGGCATTCTTGCGAGGGTAGGTGCAGTGGCGTATAGACTGGACTTGCCACCTGCATTAGAGGGAGTGCATGATGTGTTCCACGTATCGCAGCTGAGATGGTACGTGGCAGACCCTAGTCACGTACTTGACCACTCTGAGATTGAGGTTGGTCCGACACTCAGCTACCCCGAACAGCCCGTAGAGATCTTGGACCGCAGGGAGAAGGTGTTGCGGAACCAAACTATTCCTTTGGTTCGTGTTGCATGGAGACATCACTCTCCAGGGGAGTCGACCTGGGAGAGAGAAGACGAAATACGCGAGCAATACCCGTATCTCTTCTAGACTTGAGGTATATTTCCTTTTCTGATTTCATTCTTGTTCTAGTTCAGTCTAATTTCGAGGACAAAATTTCTTTTAGGAGGGTAGACTTGTCACTACCATATTTCAAGATAAGGGCATTTGTATAATTTCACTATTTTGAATAATTATGTATTTAATTAATCTGCTGAGTTTTATAAACTATTTATATATGGTTAGTGATATTTGGTTTTAGGTCAAACCCTAGAACTCATTAGGACAAACCCTAATGACTAAACCCTAATTTGAAGACCAATTCTAGAGAAACCCTAGAATTCAAATTTTAGGTTGGACCTCAAACCCTAGACTGACTAAACCTTAGTTAATTAGGTTCTACATGACCTAAAATAGGGAGTTTAACCTAAACTTATGCATTAGAAACCCTAACCTAGTTTTAATATAAAAGGGAACCCTCTTTTCCTTTCAGGAAGAAGAAACCCTAGCCTCCATCAAGAAAACCATTTTCCCCCACCCCCAAAATTCAAAATCAAACCCTAGGGATCCCATTTTCCTCCTTCAAGGCAAAAGGAACAATGAGCTTGGGTCAAGAGGCCTTGGGAAAGAAGAACCTTCATAGGGAAACCATCTTACTACAGGTAAATCCGAATTTTTTAATTCTTTAATTCTGTTTTCTGATGTTAATGCCCATTAGGAACCCACCCTGAGGTTTAGATTTTGAATTTTAGGGCTTCTACATGGAGATTTAGGAGGAATTAGGGTTTTGGGTGACCTACGTTTGGTTTCCCCAATTTCGTGAACCCTAAACCTAGGTGGTTGCAAGTAGACCTATTTCATCCTCCAACGTGTAAGTTAGATTTCGATTCTTAAGGTTTTGTTGAGAATTCTTGTGTTCCTAGGTAAATTCATTTTCTGCATTTTCTGTGTTCGATGAAATGCCTCACAGGGGTTTGCCTATCTAATTCTTTCTGATATTGTGTGTTTTGATATATATATATATATATATATATACACATATTTGCATATAGTTCGAATGAGTGGTGTGTTTTGGGAAGAAATGGACTGTGGGGGGGTCTTCCCTGTGCACAGTCGGGTTGGACTGTGCAGTGATTTGGGAAATTTCCAGTGTGATCGGGTTGTGAACAACCTGTGTAAATTCTAGCAGTGTGCAGTGTGTGTCAGTATTCAGCACTGTGTGTGTGTGTCCTAGGTTATTTCAGGTTTAGTTTACCTGTGTGTAGGTATTTATGTGACAGTTAGGGAGAGTAGTGTATGTAAGTGCCTGTGTATGAGGGCCTATGTGTGTATGTATCAGTGAGATTCTGTGCATGTGTGTGTGTATAGATAGGTTGAGAGCATTGGGGATTACTGTGGAGTGATTGGGTATCAGTGAACTTGTGTTTCACTGTATAAACAAATGTGTGAGCAAAATGTTGTGTGTATCAGTATTGTGTGCAGATTATTCTGTGTATGCAACCTATGTGTTAATGTATCTATATGTGTATATAACAGTGTGTCAATTCCCTGTGTGGGTGCTAGTGTGACTGAGAGTGTGTGTATCATAAAAATTGTGTGTGTATCAGTATATGCCTGTGAGTGAGGGTAAGTCAGAAGTTATCTAGGTGTGGATACTATAAGGGGGATAGTTGGGTTGCAGGAACCTGGGTATGTTCAGTCTAGATAAGAGCTGCAGTAAGAAGGGGATTGTTCCCTGAAAACAATGAGTTGCAGTAACTTTGGTTTGCAAGTAGGGGTGCTTGGGTTCAGTCCTTGTGAACTCGAGTGACAATGCCTGGGTGTAAAGATGTCCAGTTGGATTAAGTAGGGGGAGGTTTACTGCATTCAGCAGTAACTGCTAGTGGAGATAAGGTTTATAGTTGAGGGGTTAGCTGCAGTATGGTATTGGCTTGTCAGACCAACAAGGGGGGGAACTGCATTTCAAATGTGGCCATGGGGAGTGCTCAGGTAGAGATACCAAGTGGGGTATCAGCTTTAGGTTATGTTCAAAACAGGTTCAGTACCTGGTATAGGTGTGATATCAGTGTAGTGATGTACCTTTATTAGCTTAGTTAGCATTGTATTGTCTAATTAGTACTTATTAGTTATATTAGTAATCAGTTTAGTTGGTATTAAGTATTGACATGATTAGCATTAGTTTCTTGAGTTGGTATTAGGTAGTGATTTAACTTGTAAGCTATATATAAGTATATATGTACTAACTAGACTCTAATATATAAGTATTATGTAATATCGTATATATAGCTTTGTACTAATGTTTAGTATAGCTAGAAATGACTAGTTTAGTTAGGTTTTTGTCCAATATGGGCTAATATGATATACATATGGACTAGTATTAACTAGTTAACCTAATTTTGACCAGTAAACCTTAGATATGACCTAGAAGCCTCACACTTAATTAAATAAACCTGTTATTTCTTTAATTCAGTTTCTGACATTAATATTCCATAAATAGGTCATTGTGATCCCACCTTGGACATCGATCCTCACTCATTGCTCAGGACCACAAGCGAGTACATTCTCTGACAGTTTTCATTGTTGATTATTTCTATAATGCAGTTGTATTACATACTTGATTCCGACACTATGGATACACGGGTTAGCACCCTAGATCCCCATCATGAGGAGTCGTGATTGGAATTCATCGTGCTAGCTGGGGGATGGGAAACTATTAGTTGATTATGTGATCATATCCAAACCTTTACATGCATCATAGCTCACCCCACTTCTCACGTCAGGTGCGGCCTGACCATTTACATGCATCATAGCTGTTATATATGATTAACCTGACCACTACATGCATCATAGCTAACCATATGGTTAGCCTAACCTACAAGAATCATAGTTAATCGTATATAACCAGCCTGATCAAATCCCAAGCCAATCACATAATAAACTGATAATTCAAACACTTAGCTAGATGTCTATTTATTCAGATTCACTTGTTCTAGCATTCACTGTCTATTGTTTATTGCTAGATACTCTATTGCCTATTTCCATTTTCTACAGTACTTTACATTTTCCGCATTTACTTCCATCTTGTATTTCTTACACTGTTTATAGTCTTTGTCAATTTAATGAAACTGCTGTTAGTGCTTGTGCTTCGCTCCAATCCTGACTGGATAACATTTTTCAGAGGACCTGGAGAACTTGTGCCCCACTCATTACGGCCCAGGATTAGAGGGAGATTTTACTCCAGAAACCCCAGAGGAGTTGCCTATCCTAGAGGAGATCTTACCTGCCAATACTTAGATTATTTCTTCTGTATTATTGTTCTAGACTGAGACTGAGTTGTATTTATTATTTTGTGATTTTGTGAGGTCATCTTGACCCAAGATTTGAGTTGGACTTATTGTGGTTGGTTTATATTAGAACTCTTTTCCATTCTCTTCGTGCCATTATTTCTTATAGCTTGTGATTGAGTATATTTATAGAACTGTGGATTATTATCATTGTCCTCCGTACGGAGTTGAGACTATTGACAGGATATATATTATATGTTGAGACCTAGACAGCGTTCTACCGTCGATGCTGCGGCGTAGGCTGGACGTACCCACGACTCATGCCCAAATTCCGGGTGCGGGTCGTGATATTTTTTGTCCTCCTCTGCACTTAAAAGTTGTAAGCGTGATATCATGATATATAATTCCTATTTTATATATATATATATATATATATATATATATATATATATCAAAAATACATGATATGAGTCATTGGCTTATATTTTTAAATGAGCAATGGCATGTGGACTCGTACATGGACTAACAGAAATTTTAATTTGAGTGACAATTTTAATTTTTAATTTTAATGTTAATGTTAAAATTAAAATTAACATTAAAAATAACACTAAAAATAAAACCAAAATTAAAATTAGCATTAAAATTAAAATTAAAATTTATATTAATATTAAAATTAATATTAATATTAACATTAATATTAAAATTTATATTTATATTTATATTTATATTTATATTTATATTTATATTTATATTTATATTTATATTTATATTTATATTTATATATTTTTTAAATATTTTTATTGTTCCATGTGGGAGTCTACATGGCATGGCTCATTTAAGAATATGAGCCAATAGCTCATATCCCCTTTTTTACACACACACACACACACACACACACACACACACACATATATATATATAAGGGGATATATACAAAAATATATATTAGACAAATATTCGGGAATCACTAATTTTTTTGGTGTGACACTTTATTGTCTAATTTTTTTAATATTTATGGATAAAAAAGTTATTTAGTCGCCCACTAGCTTAAACATTCATACTAATATAAAAATATCATACCTCTGTCTCTCTCTCTCTCTCTCTCTCTCTCTCTTTATATATATATATATATATATATATATATATATATATATATATATATATATATATAATAGAAATCTTAATTGGATTTTGTCATTACGGACTCTAGATGTGCCGTGTACATCGTTTAGTGTAACATATATCATTCTACAGTGTAATGTGACACTAGATTTGCACAATAATTAGGTCAATGCGTTGGAATCATAAATTGTTGAGGTTCTAGCCATGACTTGAGGTATGTTAAAGGACAGTCTGGGCATCGTGAAGCGTCAACATAAGTTACGGCATAGACGACGGAGGATTAGTGGATGAACTGGGGCTCGAACTGAGCCAAAATAGCAACAGTGGTATACCGACGGTATTTTTGGCAATTCGTTCCATAACCTATTTTTAAGGGTCAAGTTGTACATCACGGTATATCGGAGGTACACCACAAAATATTAACTATCGAGAATTGGACCCGATATAGGCCCAAGTCAGTATATATTATGATCATGTGATCTAATTTGGACGACCATGATTATTGCTATTATATTTTAGCGTTTTCCTAAACCCTAAATTAGGTTTTTTTAACCTATATAAAAGACGTTAAGGGGGGTTGCTAAGGATAAGCCTATCTGAGATATTCGAGGAAGGAAGTCCACATGAATCTAAAAGAAAGTTCATACTATGCCCTTAGGGCTCGCTCTTCAAGGTAGTTAGAAAAAAAGATCTGTTCGAGAAGTTATCTACTTTGTTTAGGAATATCATCACAATGTTGGGCTAGTGATTCAATCGTAATCTTCTTCTTCTTCTTTATTGAAATTGGTGAGGGTTGAACTTGGGGGAAAAGGGTTCAATATATATTGTAATCAATCTTGTACTATTAAATATATAGATTGGGGTTTGCTATGTTACATAGTCATCAAACATATACTATGTTTGATCAATCTTGGTGCTCGCATAAGATGAAGGTTTATTATCTTTAGATGGGTTTGTATCGTTTCTGCGACATTCTCAGGCCAACAATTGGTATCATAGCTATTAGGTTTTCAAGAGAAAAGGTGCAACCATGTCTATAGATCAGATAAACATACATATGGTTACCCTCACAAGAGGAACTAGGTGATTTGAAAACCAAGGATGGTGGATCTACTCTTGTGAAAAAATTTGCATGGTCCGTCGAAGGGTTACAACACCAATCCATTGGACAAATCTGCTGATGACTAAAAAATGTTAGATCATAAGGTTGTTGGATTAATTCAATAATGACTGGATTGTTCATTATTTCATCATGTCTCCTTGGAGACTTCATCAAATAAATTATGGAAAAAGCTTTAATCGATATACGAATAGAAGATGGATGGCAAGAAGATGTTTCTTATTCGTCAACTCATCAACTAAAGTACATGGAGGGTACCTCAGTGTTATGACCCACAACCGGATGATCAGGGTACGAGTTCATGGTACGTCCAGCCTACGCCGTAACATCGACGGTAAAACGATATATTGGTCATCAATATCTAATTATCAATCTCACACAATAATATAATCACAGCCTGTCAATAATATCTCAATACCATAAGGAGGACAAGATGACAATATACAATAATGGCAATACTCAATCATAAGAATCTAATAGAAAGATAATGGCATGATATAATATAAGAAATGAAATCCAAAGTCACAAGTCTAGATAAGTCTAAACAACACCAACATCAAGACTAAATCCAATATAATATCCTAAATAGTCTAAAGTAGTCTCTAGAGACAAACCCAGTAGCAACAAGAAATACTAGATACCTAGCTAAAACAGTAACTATCTGGGTCTCTCCATCTTCTGGGATCTGCTCCTCCTGAGCAACCTGGTCAATATCGGCAGTCTCATCCTCATTGGTCCAAAATAAGTAGGACACCAGTCCTCCAATTAAATCCCTAAAAATAGTATCCAGTCAGGATTAGAGTGAAGCAAATAAACTAAGAACAGTTCCATTTAAGTGATAAATAATATAAAATAGTAAAAGTAAATGTAAATACATGATAAAGAATAAGACTAATATCATGGCAATGACAAGTAAGGAAACAATAAGTAGGCAGGAGTGAACATATGTCACTCACATATCCCGTATACTCAGAATATACTCAATTTGGTGTACTTTTGGTATATTTTTATTTTTGCGCACTTTGAGTATACTTCAAGCGCACGGTTGAATGGAGTTTAGCGCATATTGGCTAATATTGATTGTGTAGTGGTGGTAGGTAGGGTGTAGCTTGGATTTGTTGGAGATATCCGACGGTTCACCATCCACCCCTTGCCTATATATATCCTTATTCTCATTCTCTCTCCTCACTTGTTCATTTATCTTGTTTTGCTCATAGTTTTCTTCATAGGCAAGTTTATCTTGCAAATATGAAGAAACATGATCGGTTATAGTTTTATTCTTAGTATTTGTTGTTGTAATTAGTTTCTAGTAGTGTTCTGATAATAGTTAGTTCTTGGAGTTTTCAAATTTTGGGTGGTTAATAGTTTTATCTTGATTTTATTATAAGGGTTTTTATGAGTATACTTTTCTAGGGAATGATCCCCAAAAAATAAGATATTTTCAAAAGATGTTGTTTCCTTATTTTGATCTTGGAATTTTTCTTGATTTTTGGTTCTTGTTACTTGAGGAATGGAGCACTGTCATAGTGTCGAGCTTGAGCTCTGAGTGTGTAAACCCCCTCACCCAAAAGTAGGCCTACTTGGCTTAGATAGTGAAACTAGGGCTAGTTTGAACCCAATTAGAATTAGAACACGGTATTTATTTAATTTTGTATTGTTTATGACACGTAGCGTACCTTACCTTTGTTTCGATAATTGGAGCACTACACTAGCCATTGCCTTCCTACAAACCTCACATCCTTATCCTAGACATGCCCGCCCTCTATTCTGACCTTGGTGTAACTTATAATTATGCTCTCTTGTGCTATATTTTAGTCGAATAATAAACGTCGCGGATGTTATTCTTAATTCCAAATAAATCCCAACTTTGTACCCTTATGCGTTCTAATCGAAATTGGAGACACAATCTTGACCGTTTTGTGCAACCCAAATTGATGATAATATTCTACACTGAATCCTCTATGTCTCGACACTTGTGTCCCACCTAAAATTATCTCCATGTACTTCTAATTAATTCAAGAATACCTTGTGCACTCAATTTAATTAATTAAAACATAATTTCCATCTTTGTACAATTTTCCTAATTATTGGGCACTTTTATGCAAAAATGTATTAAGGTATCCACACCATTGGACAATACATGAAGAAATCCAACTTTCCCCTTCGTAGGAATTTTTCCATAATTTTTGGAATATGCAACGCGCAACATCGCCCCCTTTTATTTTAAACATATCCTTGCATTTAAACAATGCAATTATGGCCCTCCAAAGATCTTCATGTGAGCCCAAGGCCCAATCCCAAGGAGTGTTGACCAAGCCCTAATCCTAGGTCAACCCCAAACCTAAAAATCCTATATGTATAAATATCTCCTTCTCCTTTATTTTTCCCAAAATACAAAAACCAAAAGCTAAAGGAAATACCTAGCCGTAGCCCAACCCACTTCCTATTCATCTTCCTCCCTCCTTCCCTGTGCCCGACCCCCCTCTGCCAACCGCCGGTCGGAGCTGCCCCAACCACCGGACTCGACCTCCTCTCCACCCTGTCCTTCTTTCTCCCCCGCCTCTACACCCCTCCTCGACGACTGAACCCCCCGCCAGCAGCATATCCTCCTCACCTGAACACGGCACCTCCGTCGCGGCCACCCACCAGCCCACGATGACTTCCTCACCGCAGCAGCCTCCACCATTGCCTCTCCCTCGACCTCCTTCCTCCCTGCTCGACTTCTCCATGATCGCCTGAGCATGGCCGGAGCAGCACCGGGCCACCCAGACCAACACCACCACGCCACCAGCACTTTACCTCCACCATCTCCCTGTCTTCCTCTTCTGCCCTGGCCGGACATCCCCTTGGCCGGAGTTCAGTCACCACCCCACCATCGCCATCATCTCCTTCTCCTTGAGTCACCATCACCATTGAACACCACCATACCGCCAGCAGCCACCTCCTCTCCGACTCCTCCCATCATCGGAGTACACCACCACCACCATTGCCATCTTCCTGATATCTCCCTCATCGAGCTCCTCCCTATCATCGACCCATTCCTCCCTATTCAACCTCCATGGTCGAACCTCCCTGGCCGGACCTCCTTTCCCCCTGGCCGGACTCCGGTCAGCAGCCATCACCAGCATCATCATCAACACTCATCATCATCATCATCATCTCTTCATTATCTCATCATCATCATCATCTCTTTATTATCTCATCATCATCATAATCATCATCATTATCTCTTTATTATCTCATCATCATCATTACCCATATCATCATCCTCGTCATCACCCTCATCCACATCATCATCCTCGTCATCACCATCATCCTCGTTATCACCATCATCCATATCATCATCCTCGTCATCACCATCCTTCACATCATCATCCTCGCCATCACCATCACCCTATCATCATCTTTGTTATCACCATCACCCCATTATCATCTACATCACCACCATTATCATTATTTCCATCATCATTACCATCGTCATCACCATCATCGCCGTCATTGTAGTTATTACCTTATCGTAACCTCAATCATCGTCAACCGCATCGTCGTTATCGTCGTCAACCTCATCGTCGTCACTGTCATTCCCGTGCGCATACCCCAAGAGGACCGATTGGATTTAATTGTGTGACTTCAGGAGCAGATTATTGATACTACGCAGCTTCCTTGCCAGGCAAGTATACCTTGCCTTGTTGTACTGTTTAAATTCTGTATTATTAGTTGCATGTTTATATTATATAACTGTGCGCGTCCGAGAAGACTCGGGTGCAGTCAACGAAGGCATTGACGTTAGAACTTGTGTCTGACCTAGTGTCTAGTAGACCCACCTAAAGTTGTGGAGTTATCGGTATGACTCCCCAGACCTTGACACATTTCTTATACGTGTTTGTGAGTCTTATGTAGGGCATGGACTTGCGTATGCGGTTGGCCACCTGTACGTGTAGGTCGTGCGACGGATAGGGTATAACTGCTAATAGTGATGCATGTTAGAAGACTTAGCAGTTATTAGTAGTCAGAGCATATTCTATTGTAGTACGAAGGTCCAATCCTTGTCCTTGTTTGGTTGTGAGGTTGGACTATTATTCTAACGATAGACTATGAGCCAGAGTTACGACACCGATACTTGCACTCCGTCTCGGTGTAGTAGCTACAGCGTGTTGTGGATACAACATGCATAGATCATTGGGTGTGGAAGATAATTAGTAGGCGTATGGGACAGACAATTGGTTGACGTAGTATCAGAGTAAACTGCGGGGCCGTGAGACTCAGTATTACCCGATTATGGGCCAGTGTTACCCGGTTATGGGCCAGTGTTACCCGGTTATGGGCATATATGCTTGTCGATACATCCGGCAGAGGTTACTAGCTGCGCGCTATCATGATAGGTGATGTAGTCAGCATATACTCCTGGCATCCAGTTTACAGCTAATGCCAGGTACTTAGCATCTGGCTCTACGCTATGCTTTATACCTTTCACCTATCCATATGTACCAAAGTTGTCTTCAAAGTGTATTTTACTTAGCTGGTTAGATCACCCTTGATTTTTTACAGTATTTACTTTATGGCATGCTTCTATGTATCTTGTTATGTCCCTCTGAGGACCTGGTCCCTTTTCAGATGTAGATGTTCATGAGTATTCGCAGGAGCGCGGATCCGGACTTTCTACTTATATTTCGAGGAGGTCTTCACTTCGAGCTTTGTGATTGTTAGATATTGTACTTATATTGTATTTATCTTATTTATTCTATAGTCTAGTTCGGTAGTAGATTTGTTTCCATCTGACTACCATCATTAGATACTTTATATTGAGATCTAGTTTCATAGATATTGGTTATTTATGTCTATTTGATTTCTGTGGATGGGATTTAGTTATGCCATGTGACTTGTGATAAATATATACCACTTATGAATTATTGTTCATGATACAGCGTACGCATGTGTTATGGTTTCCATATATTAGAGTTGTCATATACATGCGACTGTCATGATTACGTGTCCTGGTCCTACGTATTTTGGGACTGGGACGTGACAAAGTGTATCAATAGGGGGTAAGTTGGAGAAGAAGAACAGTGATAAGAAGTACATAGGAGGATTTTTACTATGGGCGCATGTTGAGTGTGACCTGCAGTCCATGGGTGCATGTTGAATGTGACCCGCATTCCATACTCGTGCGTACTTTAAGAGTACTGCCAATTTCTTACAAAAGTATGTCAATAAGATAAATTTTTGGAAAAATCCTTCTTGGCACACTTTTGGAAGACTTCAGGCTATGGTGCACAATTAATGTATTATCGAATGAACCAAGCAAAAGTGCATTAGTCTACCTTTCAGCGCAGTTCTGTCCAACTTCCTTCTTGGCGCACTTTTAACCAGATTAACATACCGATGCACAATTGACACATTGTTCATTAACTATCAAAAGTGCGTCGCTCTTATACATATAACCCTTGGGGCATTTTTTTGATGCTCAACGGTTGGTGCATTTTTGATGGATTAATAACCTAGCCACTTGTTAACTCTTGGTGCACTCTTGCTCGGTTCAACCTCGATAAGCGAGCCTTGACTTTGGAACATCTCGATTCCCGAGGCCCTCAACTGTCGTTCCCTTGACTTTATTCCTACGACTATCGTGACACATGGGGACTCACATTTTTATGGTTGTTTTGCGATTGCATAGTGCGCCACTTCTCTTACGAGTAATTCCTGATTTGTGCGACAATTTGCTTGCATATGTAGAATGCGCCTATTCTAGTAATTCTTGATTTGTGTGCAATATCTTCCTGCTGATCTATTATCGATTTTGTGCGCCATGTTATAGACTTCTCCTCTATGACTTATATGACCTAGTGTTATAGTTTTGTGTGCCATATAGTTGCTTGCTCACATATAGTACGCCATTATTCCTGACTATCCTATATTGATACTTGCAAAGTATGCCGACCCCGAACTTTTTGTAATTGATTGTGCATGCATGGGTCCTGTTGTGCACTAGATGCCTATTCTAGATTAGTTAAGCTTGACCATGATTGATGATCTGTGGCTCCAGAATTTGAGGATTTAATGAGGCATTCATGACTGTGTCTCTATCATATAAGATATTAGATTCATAATTAATTATGACTCCTGACTTGATCAAAACATGATTCATGTGACCAACTGATAGGTTTGGTATCCTGACTTGGTTATTGTATTTGTACTGATACACTTGTCCTGATCGCCTATTTATAACGGCTATATTGTACACAGAGTGTGGGATATTAGCCAACATGTACATTGAACGTTACTTGATGATTCATGCTCGGTGCATAATATTATATTCCTGAATTCTTGGCACAAAAATGATAATGGGTCAGAACCATAGCGTGGCTAGGATTCGTATCAATTGTGCCCGTACTCTGTACGACATCATTAAGGGGAATATTCATGTGGCCACAATAGGGAATTCCATATCATGTAGGGTTAATTTGGTAACAAAAAAGCTGATTAGAATATGGGGAGGGAACAGAATCCTGAGATCTTGCATGATGGGTCATCCCGTGATAATTTTTATGGCGTACAAGGCTGACCACCACGGATATTGTATATCATCCGCATATAGTGGTGTGCAATATTCGATATTTTTATATTTAAATCAAGAAAATATTTTTCCTATATGAAGGTTGAAACTATTACTGATTTATCAGCGCGGTCGCCCTACGGGAACTAGTGAGACAATTAGCGCAATAACCCTGCAGGGAACTAGTACAATCATAATTTCCTGTTTGTATAATATTAGCTCGGTTAGCCCTATGCTTATTATTATTATTATTATCTGGGATAATCCCAGACTCCACATAACAAGTCGTAACATTGTTTGACCGTTCTAACTTGACTTGATTGTGATTGTAATTCTGCTAGTAGCTTAGGGACATGGACTGCCATAGTGTGTTGTTCAGCTTCTGTTCTTGTTTTTGGGGAGTTGAGTCAATATGCTATGATGGAATATGGACCGAACTATGACACAGAATCCAAGCTTGACCATAATCATGGAACATACCTTATCTTGGTTGGCATGGCATTTTCTATCCTTGTTTGGTGAAGGAGTGCCATGTCATCCCAAAGATGGGTCATGCGCTAATGATTCTTGGCTATTTTACTATATGCTTGATCTAGTTTTTGTTTTTTCATTCATACTTCCTTGTGGTACTTGCTATTTGGGGTCTAACCCCGCTGGTTTTGTTTGACCAGGTTTAGAGTACCAGAGGATCCAGCTTATCCCCCTTACGATAACGCGCACCAGACGGATAGTCGCTGAAGGGCACGAGTGGGTTTCTTGATCACTGATTTTCTTGTACATTATACTCTTTTGGGCATTTAGCTACCGGCACTTGTTAGCCGGCTTGTCTAGACATCGGTTACTTTTTACACAATTATAATATAAGCAGACTGCAGATGATCTCATTTGTGTAACTATTAATATTCTGCTAGCCTAATATTTTGATGGCTATCTCTAAAATATTTTGATGGAGCATTTGGGATGCCTTACCACTTTATCTCACATGTTATATGTTGTTGTTACTTGCTTGAATGATTGAGAATAGTTATTCTGAGACCCTAGGATACTTAATTGTAGCATGCACCCCTTATCTTTCTAAAGCCGTGACTGTCGTACGACGTTCTATATATTGTACGGGGAGATGGCCAAGTCCGTCTCTATATTTCGGTACTAAGGCGTGACAAGGTTTTAGTAGTAGCTCATACATGTCTGATTTTTCAGACTTGTGGGGTGTCATGATCTTATATGTCTCAGTCAAACATGTTCCTCCTTAAATTCCTGAATCTGTTCTTCTCAATACTCAGCTTGAACCATATGATTGATTGTTTCTCTATTCCTTTCCATCTTGTTCTTGATATCTTTTGTCCCTTTCTTCCGGGGCTTCCCCATCTTCGGTTGCCAGAGCATCAGGGGTATCGAGACGACCAGTAGGTCCGGACAAGATGGGACAGCAGCATGAGGAAGTATTTCTTCAGGATCCGATTCAGATGGAGTTAGTGGTTAGACCTCCAGGTGAGATAGTGGTTGAAAATATTGAGCAACCTGCTCCAGAGGTTTCGGCTCCCCTAGTAGAGCCAGTAATGCCAGCAATACTTGATACCCCTGCTTTATTAGAGATCATTAAGGGGATGATGGTCGTACAGCAGCATCAGATAGAGGTACAGCAATATCAGCAACTCCAGTAGCTGGAACAGAATATATAATTGAACCAGGGGTTGCAAACAGCTCTAGAAAGAGGCGAAAGGATAGATTCGGGGGCGTCGGTTAGATTTTTTTGACTTAAACCCCGGTACTTTGATGGTACGGAGGATGCTATCTGGGCAGACGATTGGATCCAGGATATTTCCAGGATATTGAGGGTATTCTAGTGGCGACCAAGGTTCCAGATGAGGAACATATTGACCAAGTTCAGTTGCAACCGCAGGATCTTGCCAGGGATTGGTGGACGGCAGAGAAGGTCGTTTTGAGGCAGTCTATTTCTTGGGATGATTTTAGAATTCGGTTCAGAATGAAGTATTTTGTAGTCGTGGTCCAGATTGAGTTGCAGCAAAGGTTTATTACCCTCAATCAGTCTAGTAGAATAGTGGATGGCTACGTAGCAGAATTTAGCTGACTGAGTATATTTGAACCAACAATGGTGGCAATAGAGCCAGATAAGAAAATGAGGTTCCACCAAGGACTTTATTTGGATATTCTACAATTAGTAGAGGGATACAACTACCAAAATTTTGATGATATATTTGTGGAGGCCAGGAGGCATGAACTAACTTTTTAAAGGATGACATCGAGGACAGGAGGTCAAAAGAGGTCTCATGCACAGAGCATTGCAGGAGGAGCATTGTCCTGAATGTCGGTACCATCTCATGGCATTCGTATTCATGACACAGCATTGTGCAGAGCGGTAGTTTCAACAATAACAGCCCTAACTCGTCAACAGTAGCCGAGGCACCAGCAGCAACAGAGCCAATCAACATCAACAGACTGTACGCATTGTGGCAAAGGAGGCCATACTAGGAGTGATTGTAGGACAGCAAATGGGTTGTGCCTGAGATGTGGTAGCCCCGATCATATAATTCCTACATGCCCATTGATGTAGAGGTCAGGTGTCACGACCCGCACCCGGTTTAGGGGCACGAGAGCGTGGGTACGTCCAGCCTACGCCGCAGCATCGGCGGTAGAACGCTGTCTAGGTCAAGTGCTATCTAAACAATCTCACGCTAGTATCCAACTCCTTAAGGAGTCGTGGATATCATAAAATAAATCTAGAAATACTCAATCACAACTACAGCACGATAGGAAATGAAGAAATAAAAGAATACAGCACAAGTCTAATGATAACATAACATACCTGCAATCCTTAACTTCCAATCCCCAAGAGTCAGAACCCAGTCTACTAATGTCACAGTCTGGAAAAATATTTTCCAGTCAGGAAGGAGCAAAGTACATCTCTAACTAGCAGTTCTATATAAATGACATAAACTATGTAGCAGTTCTAGATGGAAACATACCAGATGCATGTGTAAGTACGAGAATGTACAATGAGAGAAGTACTGGAAATACTGTAAGTAAATGCAGGAACAGAAACAATATGTCCATGAGCAAGAATTCTATGACTAAGTGTGTGAGTACTAGCTTTAACATGTGATCGGCTTGGAAACTTGATCAGGCTGGTTACATGTGATTAGCTATGATTCATGGAAGGTCAGGCTAACCGTTGGTTAGCTATGATGCAGGGAGAGGTCAGGCTAATCACACGTAACAGCTATGAGGCATGGAGATGGTCAGGCCGCACCCGACGTGAGATGTGGGGTGAGCTATGATGCATGGATAGTTGGGTATGATCACATATCTACACTAAAATACTCCCCAAACCCCCCGACTGGTATAGTAGATCTAATCATGGTACGCTATGGCACAGGATTCCCTAGGAAGGTAGCAAATCTCCCCGGGAATCAGTGTCTGTACATGCACAAGATAACAAGGGAAACAAGACTTGTACAAGCTACACCATGAATAAGGAATAACATCTCATGACGAGATCCGTGTATACCAATCCGTGTAACCAATGTGTCGAGAACATGGATATTTACACTAGATACAGTGAACATAGGAGATATCATAAATTAGAAACTAATCAGAGAATGTACTTGCCTTGGGTCCTTAGCTGGTAAAACCAATGTCCTGTCCCAGAGTATCGTCTGGAGGAACCAACAGTCCTAAAAATATATAATAAACAATACAATATTTGTATCAGAAGCTATACTAAACACACACAAATACCTAACTCAGGGCTAAGCCTGGCATGGAACTCAGTCAACTAGGGTCATCTAGTTAGACAGACACATTATACCTATTTAACTAACATTAACACCTACAATACTACTTGCACCAAAATAAATACATATACAATATATATATACCATTTAATTCATGCATAATATATATATAGGTTGAACAATATATTTACCATATATATTAATTTTATATCTATAAAATATGTTAAGTAGGTTTACAACTACATAAATATACATATACCAATTACTTATACTAGAATACGTAGTTATGTATATACCAATATAATTATATACATATAATAAAAATATACATAGATACCAAATCAATTACATATACTAATTTCGAAAATATAATCTACATACATATATATATTTACCAAAATATGTATTAAATTAATATGTATATTACCCATATACTTTTATACCAAAAATAAGAATTATACTATATAAAATTTTAGAATTTACGTAATAGCCAATATATTTATATGTCTATAGTAAAATTGGTCACCAGCCCCAAATAACAATTTTTGAACTAAGTTTTATTATTGAAATTAATTCTTAAATATAATATAACCCAAAATTATTATTTTTGTTTACACAACCAAAATCCTTATATTTTACTAAACTAAATAAAAAACTAAAGTATTTAATCTTATTAAACTAATTATATATTACCAAACTAAATATATAAATTTACTAAACTAATTACATTAATGAATAACTACTGATTAATAGTTAATTACTGATTATTAATAATTTACTAAACTAAACTAATATAAATTAATTAAATGATTAATTAATTAACTAATTATAACTAATTTACTGATTAAATAATTCACTGATTAAAATAATTTATCTAAACTAATCGAATTAATTAATTAACTACTAATTATATAATTAACTACTAATTATATATTAACTACTGATTAATATATACTAATGATTATTCACAGAAGAAAAGGGGGAAAGAGAACAGAGGGCTCACATTTGGGGGATCTCCGTCGTCGGCGGGGTTCACCGGGGTCGGCCGGCAAGGCGTCGGCGGCTTCGAGGCGGGATCTGCCCGACGCGGCGTCTGTCGAACTCGGCGGCGGCGTCGATGGATCCGAGGCGACAGCGGACTCGAGAGCAGCGGGTGTTCGATCTCGGCGGATCGAGATGGCCAACGGTGGTCGACGGAGGAAGAGCTCGCCGGGCAGGGCGGCGGCGGCGGTCGCCGGCTCGACGAGGGGCTCGGTTCCAGGCGGCGGTCTGTTCCAGCGGCGGCGCTCGGTTCAGCGGTGGCTTCGAGAGGCAGCGCCTGGATCGAGACGGCGGCTTCGTCTCAGCGAGGGCTCGACGACGGGGAGCTCGAGGTGGCGGCGTGGATCTTCTGCGGAGGCGACGACGGCTCCGGGCGGCGCTCGAGGAGGCGGTCGGCTCGAGGACGGTGGCGTTCGACGGATCTGGCGGCCACCGGCGGCGCTCGATCTAGGGTTAGGGCTTAGGGTCTGGGTGTCGGGGTCGTGTCCGGGCTGGACACGGCGGTCTGGTGTCTGTGGATCGTGTCCGGGGCAGGACACGATGGGTGCTGTGTACAATGGTGGATGTGGATGTGCCCGGTGTGTCGGACACGGAAAAACTGGTTGTAAACTGTAAATCTGGACACAGGAAAAGAAATGGATATGGTGGGACACCCGGGGTCGGACCCGAGGCCATCACGGCTGACACGGATGCTGGACACACGGACACGAGCACACAAAATGATGGTGGCTGTGGCTTTGAGGGAATTTGTGGAGGCTAGCCAATGAATGAAAATTAGGGTTTCTAGGGAGATGTGAAAATGAGAACTTAAATAGGGAGAAGGGTGTGGGATAAAGGGTTGCGGGTTGGCCCAATGATGAATGGCCCAGAATTAAATATAAAGGGGCTTTTCATGTGGGAAGAATGGGGCGTGAATGGGAGACGGAAAACGATAAATTAAATAGAAAAGAAATTTAAGAAAAATGTTTTTAAGAAGCTTTTGATTAGCTACTAATTAAACTCATTTTTCAAAATATTAAGAAGTATGTAATTCATTTATTTACTATCCCAATAAAAATCTATTTTATTTTATCAACTAGTCTTTTAAATAACTATTTAGTCAAAACAATAATTTTATGATTCAAGCCAATGAATATTTGAAACTAGAAATATATATTATTATTTATTTATTTTTGTAATACATCGTCATTTAGGAAAAATGATTTTTATAAAGATTTTTAATTTACCTTCTAAAATCAAGCATCGCTCAAAATCAATTAAAAATTTTCAAGGAGAAATATTTTATAAAACTTGATATTTTAAAATAAATTAAAATCTAATTATTTTGGAAATTGGAAATCGGAGGTTACAAGTCTATCCACCTTAGAAAATTTCGTCCTCGAAATTTTAGGGATGACTAGGATAGAAAAGAATTTGTTGTTCAAATGATAAATATGTCATTGAAGAAAATATTTCTAAAATATTTACCAAACAGAAGGAAACATGAAGAAAAAGAAATTATGGTTTAAGACAGGAATAACTTGAAGGAATCATGGCTCGGCTTTGAATCCCCTAGAAGGTTTAGGTTTTGGAAAGTAGGCACGATCACTGAAAAACAGATAATTGGAATAATGCACGTTACCTTTTCAAAGTAACTAGACCAAGGAAGACCCAGGATAATGAATGATATAGACATGAAAGTTATAGCTAATTCGAAAGATACGGTCGACAATTTGATTTAAGAAACTTAATACATCTTTCAGGATGTAATCAAGAGACATCTAATCGCCTTTCTTAATTTCTAGGAAAAATAGTCTTCACTACCATCTGAAAATAATCCTTCCTTTTTATCCTCGTTCATTTTACTTTTCTCAATCTTGTGATTCATCATTAACTAATATCTATATAAGTTCCAAATTCCACAAACTTTATTAGATTAGATCTTAGAATTTCCGAATCAAAATTTATTACCTGCCCAAAATCCTTATCATCAAATTCGAGTTTGTTTATCTTAACTTCAACTATACCTCGATTATTTTCTTCGATTTCAAATGTTACTGTCATGGTCAAGATTTTAATTTAAATCACAACCTCAATATACCATGATCTTACCTTACGACCTTCAATTATATGATCCCATAATCCATTATATTATAATATTCTTTACCATGAGTTTCATGTCACTCCATATTTCTTTATCCGTATGTATAATGGTTCCGAATTTTGAACTAATATATATTTTTTTTTTTCATCCTCTGAATTTATTATCCCAATGTAAAATTTTTACTACTCAGTCCCTCAATATTTTAATTTAATTCCAGTCGTATCATAATCTCCTCAAATTTTGAGTAAATAACTGAATACAAAATTTACTATCCAATCCAAATCAATGCATATTCATAAAACTTAAAAATTTGCATCCCAAAATTTAACTTTAACACTCATCAATCATCTAACTAAATTCAATTGATGCTTATTCCAATCTAACTCCTCATCCCAAGAATTTAATTTGACACTATTCCATTTACGATTTTATTTCCTGCTTTTCTTTTTTTTTCCTCAATACTCAACGATGCGATGCTTCCAGTATCTTCAATGCAACATTCATACTATATAAAATTTCTATCTTGCAATCAAATAGATAAAATGATAATCTCTCAATTTCTCAAATTTTTAATAATCAAATCAATCATATCAAGACCTCCTTAAAATTAACAAATCCTCAAATTTTTGGCTCTGTGAATTTCTTAATTCTCCCTTTAAGTAATTGTTTGTCCTCGAATTTCAATCATACCTCGATTTTCATAAAATCAATGATCCATCAACTCCGTTATAACAACCCTTAAATCCTTTATTTAATTTAATGCTCATCCACAATTTAATCCTCTTGTCTCTTTTGTCCGTCATAACCTCGTCATAAATCTTTGCTATGGTCAAACCCAATGATCATGGTTTAAGAAAACTCTACCTACAGCTATGCAATTTAAGAAAATATAGGTCATGTGTCTTGTCATGGTATTGCAGTCTCTGTATCAGGGGTACTACTAACTACATTATATTCTAACAAGAAATCATGCATGTGAACCACAGTACTAGGAAAATCAATCAATCAATCGAAAGGCGAAAGAAAAGGAACATTAGGAAAGAAAAGAAAGAACCTGCTAACATATTACTTGCGGTATCTGCTATCAACCACTTAACTCTAGCACATTCACTAACAAATTCCTATTCATGTACACTGGTACCCATATCAACTAATCATATATTAATATTCATATCTCTCATCTACCAAAATTAATTCTCAAATAATCGTCAAGGTTTAACTTCCCGATCAACTTAAAATAAAATGCATATACTTCCTCAAAATTAGATACTCCACATCGAAATAAAAATTTAATCACTTCTAAAATCTTTGTAGCCTTAACTATGTTTAGTGAATAAAATTTTTAAATCCTCAATAATTTAACAACATAAAATCTCAACTCCTAAAAATTTCTGAAAATTTAAAATTCATTTCCACCTTTTATTTTATAACTCCTCAATGTACATATTAGTGCTCACGGTCTCTAATACCCAAGGTGCACTCAATACCTATATTGTCTAGAACTGTGTACTAAATTCGTACTGCCCGAATCACTTGCACTATTTCCTCCAATGATCAAAGTTATCATCAACTGTGTTTTCTTCCAAAATTTTCAATCTATCTTAACTGGTATATCATCCGATTATCATCACGCAGAGTGCTTACTGTTATTAGCGTCATTCTCGACTAATCCTCGATATAGAACTATTAGCACTCTTGGTAAGCTTCATTAATGAATCATCTCATCAAGCTCATTAGACTCCTGTTTACCTGTATCCTCTATAACACTCATGTTTCTTTACTCTCATGGGTATGTGTATGGTTCCTCATCTCGATGGTTGTATATGTATTTCCTTCGATCCTTTAAAGCCTATTAAACTCATCCGTGATACGCTTCACAACTTCCATTACAAATCCTGATATTTCTCTACTTATGACATCTCATTAAACCCTTTATACATATACATTTCTTTACCTTTAACATTTTCGATATCAATCATCAAATTGGACATCATTCTCCATAAATCCTTAACACAACTCCCGGATACTTAACTGTTTACATAGATCACTCAATTACATAATCATGATTATCCAGGACGGGTAATTGGCTCTGATACTAACTCTGAGAGTTATCACTGATACTCTATACTCTCCTTAACTCTCAGTCTCTAATGACACTACTCCTAGAATCATTGGTACAAGGTACTATGCTAAGGGCTAACTCTAGATTAAAGCCTATTGCTCACATGCCCAACTAAGAAACACTTACAAATCACTAGCAACACAGTCAATACTAATACAAGACACAAACAAAATTATAAGCCACTAATTATCATACTTAACAAGGAATCCTCAAGGAATGGAGCTCAAAGACTGAATTGAGGACAGAAGGTATCCTTACTGCTAGTAAAGAAAGAAGCGGTGGAACAAAGTCCTGGAATAACAAAAATAGATAAGTCTTGAGATGATATTTTAAGAATCAATTTAGGATACAACCTGATAATCATACACGTCTGTCTGAAATCATGACACTCAGAATCCTCGCCACGCCAGTAAGCATAGATGCGATAAACGATAGGTTTCGTAACTAAGGTATGCACTCTATAATCATGTCGTCTAGAATCTTCGCCACGCCAACCGGTATGGCTGCGAAAGACTCGAAGCTTCATAACTATAGTATGTACATCCAAGTCAGGTTCCCACGTTCTCGTCACCACAGCTAATATGGCTGCGATAAATTCTAGGTTCCATAACCAAAGTAGACGTTTTACCTTTCTCACTGTCCTCATCAATATATGTCATCAGATGATACCGTAAATTTTAGTCCGTAAAATTCATCTCAACTTGAAATCAACTCAACAACGATACCAGAAAATTAAGTTAACAACTCGTCAACAAGAATCAAACTCAACAATGATACCAAGAATTTAATTTAATAACTGCTCAACAAGAATCAAGTTCAGTAACAACAAGCGAGAGCGGACGGAAACAAGGAAAGATTTAAATTGAAAATAAGATTCTCATGGGGTCATCCCAGGAATCTCTCAAGAATTTTGTGATTGAGTATCCTCTCTCATCCTAGTATCCTATGTCCTATATTCTATAGCAGGTACGCAGCAGTACAACAATGATGTCGCACTACCACGACATCGCACAACTAGCGAAGTCAGACCTGCATGGGCCACCACTAAAAACGTGTCACGACCCGCACCCGGTTTAGGGGCACGAGAGCGTGGGTACGTCCAGCCTACGCCGCAGCATCGGCGGTAGAACGCTGTCTAGGTCAAGTGCTATCTAAACAATCTCACGCTAGTATCCAACTCCTTAAGGAGTCGTGGATATCATAAAATAAATCTAGAAATACTCAATCACAACTACAGCACGATAGGAAATGAAGAAATAAAAGAATACAGCACAAGTCTAATGATAACATAACATACCTGCAATCCTTAACTTCCAATCCCCAAGAGTCAGAACCCAGTCTACTAATGTCACAGTCTGGAAAAATATTTTCCAGTCAGGAAGGAGCAAAGTACATCTCTAACTAGCAGTTCTATATAAATGACATAAACTATGTAGCAGTTCTAGATGGAAACATACCAGATGCATGTGTAAGTACGAGAATGTACAATGAGAGAAGTACTGGAAATACTGTAAGTAAATGCAGGAACAGAAACAATATGTCCATGAGCAAGAATTCTATGACTAAGTGTGTGAGTACTAGCTTTAACATGTGATCGGCTTGGGAACTTGATCAGGCTGGTTACATGTGATTAGCTATGATTCATGGAAGGTCAGGCTAACCGTTGGTTAGCTATGATGCAGGGAGAGGTCAGGCTAATCACACGTAACAGCTATGAGGCATGGAGATGGTCAGGCCGCACCCGACGTGAGATGTGGGGTGAGCTATGATGCATGGATAGTTGGGTATGATCACATATCTACACTAAAATACTCCCCAAACCCCCCGACTGGTATAGTAGATCTAATCATGGTACGCTATGGCACAGGATTCCCTAGGAAGGTAGCAAATCTCCCCGGGAATCAGTGTCTGTACATGCACAAGATAACAAGGGAAACAAGACTTGTACAAGCTACACCATGAATAAGGAATAACATCTCATGACGAGATCCGTGTATACCAATCCGTGTAACCAATGTGTCGAGAACATGGATATTTACACTAGATACAGTGAACATAGGAGATATCATAAATTAGAAACTAATCAGAGAATGTACTTGCCTTGGGTCCTTAGCTGGTAAAACCAATGTCCTGTCCCAGAGTATCGTCTGGAGGAACCAACAGTCCTAAAAATATATAATAAACAATATAATATTTGTATCAGAAGCTATACTAAACACACACAAATACCTAACTCAGGGCTAAGCCTGGCATGGAACTCAGTCAACTAGGGTCATCTAGTTAGACAGACACATTATACCTATTTAACTAACATTAACACCTACAATACTACTTGCACCAAAATAAATACATATACAATATATATATACCATTTAATTCATGCATAATATATATATAGGTTGAACAATATATTTACCATATATATTAATTTTATATCTATAAAATATGTTAAGTAGGTTTACAACTACATAAATATACATATACCAATTACTTATACTAGAATACGTAGTTATGTATATACCAATATAATTATATACATATAATAAAAATATACATAGATACCAAATCAATTACATATACTAATTTCGAAAATATAATCTACATACATATATATATTTACCAAAATATGTATTAAATTAATATGTATATTACCCATATACTTTTATACCAAAAATAAGAATTATACTATATAAAATTTTAGAATTTACGTAATAGCCAATATATTTATATGTCTATAGTAAAATTGGTCACCAGCCCCAAATAACAATTTTTGAACTAAGTTTTATTATTGAAATTAATTCTTAAATATAATATAACCCAAAATTATTATTTTTGTTTACACAACCAAAATCCTTATATTTTACTAAACTAAATAAAAAACTAAAGTATTTAATCTTATTAAACTAATTATATATTACCAAACTAAATATATAAATTTACTAAACTAATTACATTAATGAATAACTACTGATTAATAGTTAATTACTGATTATTAATAATTTACTAAACTAAACTAATATAAATTAATTAAATGATTAATTAATTAACTAATTATAACTAATTTACTGATTAAATAATTCACTGATTAAAATAATTTATCTAAACTAATCGAATTAATTAATTAACTACTAATTATATAATTAACTACTAATTATATATTAACTACTGATTAATATATACTAATGATTATTCACAGAAGAAAAGGGGGAAAGAGAACAGAGGGCTCACATTTGGGGGATCTCCGTCGTCGGCGGGGTTCACCGGGGTCGGCCGGCAAGGCGTCGGCGGCTTCGAGGCGGGATCTGCCCGACGCGGCGTCTGTCGAACTCGGCGGCGGCGTCGATGGATCCGAGGCGACAGCGGACTCGAGAGCAGCGGGTGTTCGATCTCGGCGGATCGAGATGGCCAACGGTGGTCGACGGAGGAAGAGCTCGCCGGGCAGGGCGGCGGCGGCGGTCGCCGGCTCGACGAGGGGCTCGGTTCCAGGCGGCGGTCTGTTCCAGCGGCGGCGCTCGGTTCAGCGGTGGCTTCGAGAGGCAGCGCCTGGATCGAGACGGCGGCTTCGTCTCAGCGAGGGCTCGACGACGGGGAGCTCGAGGTGGCGGCGTGGATCTTCTGCGGAGGCGACGACGGCTCCGGGCGGCGCTCGAGGAGGCGGTCGGCTCGAGGACGGTGGCGTTCGACGGATCTGGCGGCCACCGGCGGCGCTCGATCTAGGGTTAGGGCTTAGGGTCTGGGTGTCGGGGTCGTGTCCGGGCTGGACACGGCGGTCTGGTGTCTGTGGATCGTGTCCGGGGCAGGACACGATGGGTGCTGTGTACAATGGTGGATGTGGATGTGCCCGGTGTGTCGGACACGGAAAAACTGGTTGTAAACTGTAAATCTGGACACAGGAAAAGAAATGGATATGGTGGGACACCCGGGGTCGGACCCGAGGCCATCACGGCTGACACGGATGCTGGACACACGGACACGAGCACACAAAATGATGGTGGCTGTGGCTTTGAGGGAATTTGTGGAGGCTAGCCAATGAATGAAAATTAGGGTTTCTAGGGAGATGTGAAAATGAGAACTTAAATAGGGAGAAGGGTGTGGGATAAAGGGTTGCGGGTTGGCCCAATGATGAATGGCCCAGAATTAAATATAAAGGGGCTTTTCATGTGGGAAGAATGGGGCGTGAATGGGAGACGGAAAACGATAAATTAAATAGAAAAGAAATTTAAGAAAAATGTTTTTAAGAAGCTTTTGATTAGCTACTAATTAAACTCATTTTTCAAAATATTAAGAAGTATGTAATTCATTTATTTACTATCCCAATAAAAATCTATTTTATTTTATCAACTAGTCTTTTAAATAACTATTTAGTCAAAACAATAATTTTATGATTCAAGCCAATGAATATTTGAAACTAGAAATATATATTATTATTTATTTATTTTTGTAATACATCGTCATTTAGGAAAAATGATTTTTATAAAGATTTTTAATTTACCTTCTAAAATCAAGCATCGCTCAAAATCAATTAAAAATTTTCAAGGAGAAATATTTTATAAAACTTGATATTTTAAAATAAATTAAAATCTAATTATTTTGGAAATTGGAAATCGGAGGTTACATCAGGGGAACCAGCACCCTAGTTTTCTATATAACAAGCACCAAGAGCAATGCAGCATGGAGAGCTAGCATTGGCGGTGAGGCCGTTAGCTCAGCGACCATTACTGATGTAGGCTCAGATGTATAAGCAGCATCAATATCAACACCAGCACCAACAGTAGCAAGGAAAGCAGAGACCACGACATCGCCACCAGGGAAGGCTATAGAAAGGAGCTCGACAAGGCCAAGAGCAGGCATTCACCTTGTCTCTGGAGGAGGCTTTGGCATCAGGTGACATGGTGGCAGGTAATATTTCTGTCGCATCTTTTCCTTTTATACCATTAATTGATTTAGGAGCTTCACATTCATTTATATCTGCACAATTTGTAATACGTATTAGATTAGAGTTCGAGACGCTGCTAGAGAGGCTAAATATACTCACTGGTAATAGGCTTGTAGAAGTTAGTAGGGTGTGCCTAGACTGTCCAGTCGTAGTGTGTGACCATCTGTTACCAGTGAAGTTGATCGAGTTTCCTATGGGTAACTTTGATGTTATCTTGGGCATTGACTGGCTGAGAGACAATCATGCTACGATAAATTATCATAGGGGTAGAGTATTATTTCGTATCCGTGGTTTGGAAAAGTTTATGCTCGTGAGGTCTACAAGAGGACAGCAAGAAGAAGGAGTTACAGCGATAAAAATGGAAGGAGAACCGATACTCAAGATAGTTGACGAATTCGTGGATGTCTTTCCCGAAGAACTTCTAGGATTGCCTCCAGTTCAAGAGGTAGAGTTCAATATAGAGTTGATGCCAGGAACAAAGCCTATATCTCATATGGTTTACCATATGTCACCTTCTGAACTTGACCAGTTGAATCAATATATTAAAGAGTTGAAGGCAAAAAAATTTATTCGTACAAGTATGTCACCATGGGGAGCCCCAGTAGTGTTAATGAAGAAGAAGGATGGATCGACACGACTATGTATTGACTATAAGAAGTTGAATGCAGTGACAGTAAATAATAAGTATCCCTTGCCTAGGATTGATGACATGTTTGATCAGTTGAGTGATGCCAGAGTATTCTCTAAGATTGATCTGTGATCCAAATATCAACAAGTGCGAGTATGGAAAGACATACCAAAGACAGCATTCAGGTCACGATATGGACATTATGAGTTCTTAGTGATACTATTCGGATTGACTAATGCAGCATAAGTGTTTATGGATTTGATGAACTATATCTTTATGCCCTATTCAGGTCAGTTTGTGATAGTGTTTATCGACGACATCTTGGTGCACTCCCGTAATAAAGAAGAACATGAAAAGCATCTCAGGAAGGTATTACAGACTTCGAGGGAGCACTAGTTGTATGAAAAATTTAGCAAATACGAGTTCTGGTTAGATTATATTTCATTCTTGGGACACATTATCTCAGGAGCAAGAGTATCAGTGGATCCCAAGAAAGTTAAAGAAGTAGAGAAACGGTCAGTTTCGAAGACCGTGGTAGATGTGCATAATTTTCTTGGATTAGCAGGGTACTACAGGATGTTCGTGTCAGATTTTGCAAGGATCTCCGCACCAATGACCCGGCTGACTTGAAAGGACGTTAAGTTTGTATGGTCAGCAGAATTTTAGGCAACTTTTAAAGAACTGAAGAAGAGGTTGATCTCGGCACCGATCCTGACACTTCTAGTAGGATCAGGAGGGTTCACATTGTATTATGATGCATCAGGGAAGGGTCTTGGATATGTTTTGATACAGCATGGGAGAGTGATAGCATATATATCACGGCAGCTTAAGGATCACGAGAAGAATTACCCAACTCATGACTTGGAGTTGGCAGCAATGGTGTTTGTGCTCAAGTTGTGGAGGCATTACTTGTACGGTGATCAAGAATAAATATTTACAGACCATATGAGTTTAAAATACGTATTCACCAAGAAGGACTTGAACATGAGGCACAGGAGATGGCTGAAATTACTGAAAGATTATGACATGGAACTTTAATACCATCCTGGCAAAGCTAATGTTATAGCAGATGCTCTTAGCAGGAGGGGAAGTGCATTTTTCCTGAAAATGCAGAAGCATATTCTAGAAGACCTATGAGAGATGGACATTGAGATAGTATTTCCACAAGATGAGGGAGTCTTAGCTAGTTTACATATACAGTCCACTTTGGTAGACAGGATCAAGGAACCTTAGGCAGGAGATTCACGGATCCAGGAATTACGAGCAGAATGCGAGTCGGGACTCAAGAAAGAGTTTACTATTCACAGCGATGGGATGTTGAGATTTGGAACTCATCTCTGTGTGTCGAATGGGGATATACGACAAGATATCATGACTGAGACCCACAACTTCCAGTATTCTATCCATCTTGGCGGTACGAAGATGTACCAAGATATTAAGCAATATTTCTGGTGGAACGGGATAAACCGAGAGATAGCACATTTTATATCCCGATGCCTGATATGTAAACAAATAAAGATAGAGCAGCAGAGGCCGACATGAATGTTACACCCTCTCCTCATTTTGGAGTAGAAATGTGAGCATGTTAATATGGACTTTGTGATCGGTTTACCTAGATTCCCGACCGGACGAGATACAATTTGGGTGATTGTGGATCGTCTCACTAAAGTGGCATATTTTCTTCCATTCAGAATTGGACAGTCTATGGAATAATTGGAAGATATATATATAAGCGGAAGATTGTGAGGCAACATAGTATGCCAGTAATTATAGTATCTGACCGAGATTCGATGTTCACTTCTCATTTTTGGAAAATATTATTTGAGAGATTGGGTACTAAGTTAAAATTTAGTATGGCATACCACCCTCAGACAGATGGGTAGTCCGAGAGAATAATCCAGACCTTGGAGGATATGTTACGAGCTTGTACCCTAGACTTTGGTAGATCATAGAAGAAATACCTACACTTGGTGGAATTCTTGTATAACAATAGTTATCAGGCCAACATCCAGATGGCATCTTTTGAGGCATTATATGGAAGAAAGTGCAGGTCACCGTTAGGTTGGGATGACATTGGTGAGAGAAAGATGTTGGGCCCAGAATTGATTACTCAGTCTGTGGAAGTTGTCAAGTAGGTCAGAGAGCGGCTGCGAGTTACGCAGGATCGACATCGCCATTGGGCAAATTATCATCATAGACCTCTAGAGTTTTGTGTCAGCGACCACATATTTTTGCATATTTTTTCCATCCGTGGAGTCATTAGATTTGGGGTTCGCGGGAAGCTTAGTCCACGATATATTGGATCGTTTGACATTCTCGAGCGGGTAGGGGATATTGCTTATCTCCTTGCCCTTCCGCCTTCGCTTCGTAAGGTGCATGACGTATTTCATATGTCTCAGTTGCGTAGGTATATCCCAGACCCGAGCCATGTCCTCAACCATTCTGAGCTATCCATGGGTACCGACTTGTCTTACGAGGAATAGCTCGTATCCATTTTGGACCGAAGAGAGAAGGTACTCAAGAACCGGACTATCCACCTTGTCCGTGGCGCTTGGGGGCACCAATCTTTGGGAGAGTCAACGTGGGAACACGAGAACGATATTCGGTATTGGTATTCGTACTTATTTGACTCGTAAGGTATTTTTTTTCATATGCCTTTTTCTAATTTTGTGACCATTGATCACCTTGCTATAGTGCTATTAATATTGCTATGTGTATATTATTTGGCTTGCTTGTATATTGCATGTAATTGCTTGTAGCTATATGTGCTTATCTTGATGTCTCTAGTTGTTGTAGTCCTGAAATTCCAAGGACATAATTTTTCTAAGGTGAGTAGAGATGTCACTCCCCTATCCCGTATACTCGAATTATACTAAAGTTGGCATAATTTTGGTGTATTTTTATTTTTGCGCACTTTGAGTATACTTCAAGTGCATGATTGAATGGAGGTTGGAGCACATTGGCTAATATTGATTGTATGGTGGTGGTAAGTAGGGTGTGTGGCTTGAATTTGTTGGAGAGATATGACGGTTCACCATCCATCCCTTGCCTATATATATTCTTGTTTTTATTCTCTCCTCACTTGTTTATTTCACTTATTTTGCTCCTGGTTTTCTTCATAGGAAAGTACATCTTGCAAATATGAAGAAACATGATCGACTATAGTTTTATTCTTAATATTTGTTGTTATAATTAGTTTCTAATAGTATTTTGATTATAGTTAGTTCTTGGAGTTTTTATATTTTTGGTAGTTAATAGTTTTATCTTGATTTTATTATGAGGGTTTTCATGAGTATATTTTCCAAGGAAATGATCCCCAAAAAATAAGATATTTTTAAAAGATGTCTCTTAATTTCGAGCTTGGATTTTTTCTTGATTTTTGGTTCTTGTTGCTTGAGGAATGGAGCACTTTATAGTCTTGAGCTTGAGCTCTGAATACATCAATGTTGGGTCGATTGGAGAAGAATAACAGTGACAAGAAGTACACAGGAGGATCTGCACTATTGGTGCATGTTGAGTGTGACCTGCAGTCCATGGATGCATGTTGAATGTGACTCGCATTCCATACTCGTGCGTACTTTAAGAGTATTTTCAATTTCTTACAAAAGTATGTCAAGGGGATAAATATTTGAAAAAATCCTTCTTGGCGCACTTTTGGAAGACTTCAGCCTCTAGCGCACAATTGATGTATTATCGAATAAACCAAGCAAAAGTGCGCCAATCTACCTTTCAGCGCAATTCTGACCAACTTCCTTCTTGGCGCACTTTTAACCAGATTAACATACCGACGCATAATTGACACATTATTCATTAACTATCAAAAGTGTGCTGCTCTTATAAATATAACCCTTGGCACATTTTTTTTGACACTTAACGGTTGGCGCACTTTGGATGGATTAATAACGTGGCATATTTGTTGACTCTTATGCACCTATGCTCGGTTCAGTCTCGATAAGCGAGCCTTGACTTTGGTATGTCACGATTCCTGAGGCCCTCGATATTTCCTGCCCTCGACTGTTGCACCGCCTGGGGACTCATATTTTTTTGTACTTATTTTGCGCTTGTATAGTGCGCCACTTCTCTTACTCATAATTCCTTATTTGTGCGCCAGTTTGCTTGCATATGTAGAATACGCCTATTCTCGTAATTCTTGATTTGTGCGCCACATCTTCCTACAGATCTATTATCGATTTTGTGTACCATGTTATAGACTTTTGCGCCATGACTTTTTGACCTAGTGTTATAGGTTTGTGTGCCATATAGTTGCTTGCTCGCGCATAGTGTTCCACTATTCCTGACTAGCCTATATTAGCACTTGCAAAGTATGCCGACCCAGGACTTTTTGTAATTGATTGTGCATACATGGGTCCTATTGTGCACTTGATGCCTATTCTAGATTAGTTGAGCTTGACCGTGATTGATGATCTATGACCCCATAATTTGAGGAATTAATGAGGCATTCATGACCGTGACTCGATCATATGAGATATTAGATTCCTAATTAATTATGACTCCAGACTTGATCAAAACGTGATTCATGTGACCAACTGATAGGTTTGGTATCCTGATTTGGTTATTGTATTCGTGCTGATACACTTGTCTTGATCGCCTGTTTATAATGGCTATATTATACACTGAGTGTTGGACATTGGCCAATATGTATATTGAACGTGACTTGATGATTCATGCTAGGTGCATAATATTATATTTTTGAGTTCTTAGCTTGAAAATGATAATAGGTCAGAACCATAGTGTGGTTAGGTTATTGCTTGCTGAATGTTGCATCTACATTTGGGTGAATCCAGACTTAACTCCTTATATTAAATGAATTCGTATCAAATATGCCCGTACTCTATACAACATCATTAAGGAAAATGTTCCTGTGGCCATGGTAGGGAATTTTATATTACTGTAGAGTTAATTAGGTAACATAAAAAACTAATTAGAACAGGGAGGAACGGCATCCCAAGATCGTGCGTGATGGGTTGTCCCGTGATTATTTTTATGGCGTGCAAGGCTGTCCACCACGGATATTGTATATCATACGCATTTAGTTGAGTACAATATTTGACCTTTTTATATTTAAACTGAGCCAATAATTTTTTTATAGGAAGGTTGGAACTGTTATTGATTTATCAACGTTGTGGCCCTACGGGGGACTAGTGCAAAAATTAGCGCAGTAGTCCTACAGAAAACTGGTACAATCATAATTTTTTGCTTTTATAATATTGGTTCGGTTAGCCCTGCTCGACATGGCATGATCTAAAGATGCTTATTATTATTATTATTATTATTATTATTATTATTATTATTATTATTATATCTGGGATAACCCCAGACTCCACATAACAAGCCGTAACATTGTTTGGCCGTTCTAACCTGACTTGGTTGTGATTGTAATTCTGCTAGTAGCTTAGGGACATGGACTATCATAGTATGGTTTTCAACTTCTGTCCTTGTTTGGTTGGAGAGTTGAGTCATTATGCTATGATGGAATATAGACCAAACTATAACACATAATCCTAGCTTGATCATAATCATGGGACATACCTTATCTTGGGTGGCATGGCATTTTTTGCCCTTGTTTGGTGAAGGAGTGTCATGTTATCCTAAAGATGGGGCACGTGCCAACGATTCTTGGCTCTTTCACTATATGATTGATCTAGTTTTTGTTTCTTCATTCGTGATTCCTTGTGGTACTTGCTATTTGGGGTCTAACCCCACTGGTTTTGTTTGGCCAGGTTTAGAGCTAGCACCAGAAGATCCAGCTTATCTCCCTTATGATAACATGTACCAGACGGATGGTCATTGAAGGCCACAAGTGGGTTTCTTGATCACTGTTCGTCTTTTATATTATACTCTTTTGGGCGTTTAGCCACCGATACTTTTTTAGCTTGCTTGTTTGGACATCAGTTCTTTTTTACATAATTGTAATATAATCATACTACAGCTGATCTCGGTTGTGCAACTATTGAGATTCTGCTAGCCAAACATTTTGATGTCTAGATCTCTAGAACATTCTGATAGAGCATTTGGGATGCCTTACGGCTTTATCTTACACGTTCTATGTTATTGTTACTCGCTTGAATGATTGAGACATAGTTGTTCTGAGACCCTAGAAGACTTGATTGTAGCATGCACCCCCTTGTCTTTCTATAACCGTTAATACCGTACGATGTTCTATACCTTGTACGGGAGAGCTGGCCATGTCTGTCTCTGTATTTTGGTACTAGGGCATGACAACATGACATGTATCCTCAACTATGAACTGAAACAGGAATAATAGTTGTAACAATCTAAGTGGTTGAAGTATTAGTTCGTTATGTGATCGGCTTGGGACCTGGACCAAGCTCAACCATATATGGCTATGCACAAGTATATAAGAGGGTCAGACACAATCATATATAGAAAGCTATGCACAAGTATATAAGATCAGGCTACACCCTACGTGAAGTGTAGGGTGAGCTATGCACAAGTATTTGGGGTATGATCATATAACAAACTAATACTTCTCCGTCCCCCTACTAATATAATGGATCCAAATCATGACGTCTCCTAACCGGGATCCAACATGCTAGTCAGTGTACTATCGTATTAGGAATCAAGTATAACACCACTAGAACATGTATCATAGTAATCATCAAATAAAGAAAACTGTTAGAGAATGTACTCGTCTGTGATCCTGAGCAATAAATACTAAACAGTGTCTGAACTGGAGTCAAGTGTCCTATATATGAATTATCATGTCATTGGGTGATTCTGGAATCATAAATATGTTTAATTTAACTCTAGTTAAGTTTCTAGGTCAATACTAGGTCACTATGGTCAAAGTAGATAATACTAGCTAATACTAACTAATACTATATTTTCTAGGTCAATACCTATAGGTATGATATACTATATATCATATATATGTATTATATATAGACTAATTTAAACTAGTATCATATAGTATCTTAACATACCTTAGCCTATTTACCACTTATCTTGCCATATCCTGATATCCAACCCATTACCTTACTATGACCTCAATACCTTACTAACACTCTAGTATCTTGGCTAATACCCAATACAAGTTAATACTTGGTAACAATGGAATACCAACACTCAACACTCAACTCCATGATACTTGGTTATTATGGCACCAAGTATCACACTATAAAATACCAACCTAGAATACTACCAAACTAGTATCTTGGTAAATAGACACATATACTAAGATATTCACCTACCAAATATTAGGTATACTCAACTCCAATTTTGGCTTACATTCTAGAATATATCCCACAAACACTTCAGCTTACTTATTCCCAATTAGTTTTCCATACTAGGAATTAACACACACTTGAACACACCTCACTCCTCAATACACTAGATACTCACTTGTGCACTTACACAGACACTTAAAGAATATACTATAACTTATTGCCTCCAAAACTCAGGTACAGCTGTTGTAGTTGGTGCTACTATATTTGTCCTGCCACACACTTGCAGCTGCTGCTGCTCGAGTGTTCAACATAACACAGGTGCTTGCAAGAGATTCTCCAAAACGTTGCTACCTGCTGTTGATATCTAGCTTGTTGCTGATACTTAAATCTGTAATTGCTGTTGCAGCTAGCTACTGCTAGTATTTCTTGTACCGAGCTGCTGTAATGCTGCAGCTACTAGCTACTGGGTGCAGTGCCCGACCACTACAGGCCTGCAGAGAAGCTCTGTATTCCCTCAAACTGAACCCCCAACTCTAATGCCTACAATAACCTGCACAACCTCGACTGCAATACTGAAGCATGCAGCAACTGATGCACGCTCAAAACTCCTTGCACTGTAGTTTGGTTCACTTTTACCCAGTTATGTGTGTAGTTCTAGGTTGCATCCACTTCTTAAACACCCACACACTTGCTGGGTACACCCCTCCACTACCAAATCCAAGTAGAAAGATACACACACAACACTAATTGTATATGTACCTCACACTCAACTATTCCCCTCTATTCTCATAACACAATCACAATTCTAAATACTAGTGCACACAACCACACTAGCACCAAAATAATACACTAAATGTAATTCATCAAACACTTGGTGTGCACTATACACACAAGTATCACATTATGATACTCATGTGATACACCATGGTATACTACCAAACCACCAAGATATTATTCTCAAATACCATTAAACACCCCAAATAATATGAGATGGTCGATACTAATGGGACTAATACAATAGAACACCCATCCTAACCATGCATATCATGGCGTATCATGATACGATCTCTCCAATGGTTCTCCTTGCTCTAAAGCTCCTAGGCTTCCATGGGAATGAGAATGAATTAATTTGGGATTGATTTGGGGAATAGGGAAATTTGGGGAAGAAGGAGACTACTGAAGATGTAATGATGGAGACAAATCATCCCTTAATAGGGTCGGCCACTATATTAGGGTTTTAGAGAATATAAAATATCCAAAAAACCCTCTTCACTCTCTAATAAGTTCTAATAGTTGTCATGAATGTAATCTTTTATTTGGAGGGAATCTAATTAATAAATAGAAGAATATTCTGTCATGCTAACTTAATTAATTCTAAAAGACTAAGTCATAAATCGCACTAATTAGCACTAACTAACACTTAACAAATTCTAATTAGCTAGCATTCTAACTAAAAGTAATATAGTTATACTATAAAATTAACAAACAATAGTGAAAGGACAAAAATACCGCTACAAGTGGAAGTTGTGGTTACACTCGGTGGCATAATATTTGAACGAGATTCAGTTTATCAACGATGAAGATTATGATTGACGATGAGCTTCAGGCCCTTTTGCTTTTAAGTTCTCTGCCAAAAACTTGGGTTTCTAAGTAACTTCGTGCCTGATAAACTTATCAAGATGGAGGTAGTCAAAAGTAGTTTATTGAATAAGGAGATCCGACATAAGCATATTGAATCGTCATATGAGTCCACTCTGGTTTCTTCTTATAGGAAGGGAAGGCCCAGGTCAAAGTCGAGAATAAGAGAGAGTTCTCAGGATCTTTCAAGGGTGGACCACAAGGAGGGTTGCTATCATTATGGCAAAATAGTTCATTTAATTTAAACAAAATTGCATAAAGTTTAAATATAAGAAGGCTAAAAGTAAGGACGATCAAGTATATTTTACACATATGGAGGATCTCATCATCGTAATAACCGATGCAGAGAAATCTTATAGCACGTGTCATGACAGTGATTGGGTCTTATACAAGGGGATATCGTATCATGTCACTATATAGAGGAGGATTATTATGTTATATCGAGATCGTAAGTTTGAACGTGTGAATAAGGATGACAAGGGGATGGCTGCGGTTGTAAAAATTAGTGACATGCACTTGACAATGGATCTTGGCAAGAAGCTCATTCTCAAGGGGGTTCATCATATAACGAGTTTGAGACTACAACTTGGTATCGGTAGGGAAGCTCACAGATGATGGATGTCATAATATATTTAGGGACAAAGATTAGAATCTTATGATGGGTTCACAACTTCTGGCTCGAGGAGATATATGTTTTGGTATGTACATGTTCAAGTCGCTTAGGTGTACGTGAAGACCACAAGCATCAAATGGAGGCTCGAAGTATGTTCGACAAGAGTTTAAAGATCATCGAGAACTTTTCAAGGGTAGTCTTCAAGATAATTTGAGGGATATTCGGTTCGATGAGACAAAATAATGAATGGAATCAAATATTAAGGGCCAGTCTATCGGTCCCATGGTAGCTGATCCGTGTCCAGTTGGGGGTTGTTCCACGTATCCGATTTGGTAATAAGTGGTTTGCCAAAGCTTAACAGAACAATATCAGTTTTAACAGTTCAAAGTCGGGAAGGAGAAAGGAATAGTAGGGATTTGTGATACCACAAAGCTAACATTCAAAATAATTTTAAAGTATTGAAAGATATGCTTAAAGATGCAAAGATGGGATTCCTTAGGGCCATCTTGAAAGCGAGAACCCATACTAAACATGATATTGGGATGGCTTGTAGTTAAATAAAGTAAGCTACATATCATACCTCAATACCTACATATATCCACCAATTTTTTTATTTTCGTCTTGATCGAGCTTTGTTGTTGTAGCCTTTTGTACATCAAAGGATTTGGAGTTGTCTATATCAAAGCGCTTGAGCAAGTCTCTATTAGACTTAGCTTGATTGTTGAAATTCCCATGAGAACTTTGTTTGATTTGGATGATAAGAAAGAAGGAGAGTTCGTCCATCATACTCATTTCAAAATCTTGATGTAAGTATTTGGCAAATTTTTCACATAGTAGTTTGTGAGTGGAACTAAAAATAATATCATCTATATAAATGTGTACTAATAACAAGGTATCGCTATGAGATTTAATAAAAAAAGGTGTTAAATTTTCCTAATAATAAGGTATATTTATACTGCACCTGATTTTATGATCATGTATGATTGACACTTGTCCTAGTATCTCATTTTGTCATACTAGCTTTATGATCATTATGATGGAGCAACAAGGACGTCTTTCTACTTCAACTTATATGACATATTTTACTGCTTCTTGCTTGATGATTGAGACATAGGCTATTCTGAGATACATAGGATGTTTGTAATATATACTTTGTATCTAGGTACAATCATAACCATATTGCGGGATGTTGGTGTATTATAGTCAATAGCTAGATTGATCATACGTCTGTTCTTCGTATTTCGGTACTTGGGTATGATAATACTCGGTGGATGAAGATTCATTTCATGGAGAATTCAATATTCTTGCAAGCTCCTTCCTTGAAAGCAAGTGTTGAGATGTCGTTAATAACACACTCGTTCCATCGAGGATGTCATATGGAATATCTTGAGGTAATTTTTTTTGAGTGACTCTTTCGACTCTTCTGAATGAACATGTTAGTGCTCATCTTATTTCTCTTCTTTTTCCTGAGGAAGTATGCTTAGAAGTTCTCCCCGAGGTTGTCAACAAAGAATATAGAGCCTTGGGGCTAATGGTTGAACCACTAGAAAGTCTTCCCTTTAGTGAAATAGGGAACACTCTGTAGGTCATAGGCACGGACTGGTCCACGAAATATATTTTCTTGGTGAAGTTATATATTTGCTCGAGCGCTCATCCGGATCAGTTCAAACTTCATATTCGGTCAATAGGGGCATCTTAAATTATTTGACACTTCGACTTGGAGTATCTCGACAGTGAAGGGGGATGCCACTAAGAATGGAATACAAGTAGTCTAAACTCCTTGTCCTCCCTATATGCCCTGGTTGGCAGTGGAGGATAAGTTGGGGAAGTCGATGGGCGTACCGATCATCTCGGGTTAGCCTGACTGTCAATATTTGACCGGTCGGGACTAGTTACGGTAGTGGGTCATTCATAGCCTAGGAGGGGATGAACATCGGTGTGAGACTCTGTCTCACAGTATATATATCGAAATATGGATACGTATTTTATACTGCATGTTTTATTTTTTGGATTTCGTAGGATTTTAAAACATAAAATTTTAAAAACTTTCTTCTTAACCGGTATACTGACGGTATGCCTCAGTATACCGACGGTATACTTTCCGACAGATATTTGTTTTACTTTTTTGAGATATTTTTGAGATATTTTCTATAAATAGTACTTGAGTTTCATTTCATTCCTCTTTTCTCTTTCTCTCTCTTCTCTCCACCATTTATCTCTTGAGATTGGAGCTTGGTCTTGAGACATGGAGTGTGGTTTCTTAACCCCTTCATGGTGGTGGACTAAAAGGATGAGGCTGGGAGCTTGTTGTAGGCAAGTACACTTTGTCGATTCTATGAACTATATTATATTCTGTCATTTTCTTTCCTGGATCCTTGGTTGTTGCTTTTTAGCTTAAACTTGCTTTATTATTATTGTTCATCTCGTGATTTTTAGTCTTTTGACCGTCTCGGTTTTAATTTCTGGTAGAATCTTATCCCGTCCCTTTTTGGTAACTCGGTAACGGAAACGATACCAGAGTTGTGACCGTGAGATTTAATTCATATTGTGATATTGGACTTACCACTAGACTTGACTCCTTGTTAGACTTGGTTTTGGTAATTTTTTGGGGTTTGTTTTAGGTCCCAGAAATAAGATTTGACTTTGGCTTAGTTTTTTCTTGGAAATTGGCATACCGATGGTACACTACAGTATACCGATGGTATACAGATTTTGATCGACTTAGATTTCTAGATATTTTTGAGTGAACTCTATCGGTATACCGATGGTGTACTACAGTGTACCGACGGTATATCGATCCTTGTCGACATTGTTAACCGACTTCCTGGATATTTGTCTTGGCCGGCATACCGACTGTATACCAATTTTTTGTAATTCAGAACTTGCTGTATTTTTCTTGTCTCTGGACCGGTATACCGATGGTATACCGATTATGGTTTCTTTTGCATATAATTTCTTTTATTGTGCTCCTTGAATGTTTGTATCTGGCTTCCTTGTATTTATTGCTTTGCATGTCTATTTATGATATATTGTCCCGGCACGACATTTTGTATAGTTAGGGCCTTCCACCCTATATACACCTGCCTAGTACATGTTACCTATCGATATCACTCGACCAGGCATTTGTATTAGTAGAGGATGATTACACTCTATGTATATTTGATACAATCATGCATTTGTATTAGTAGAGGATGATTACACTCTATGTACATTTGATACGACCAGGCATTTGTATTAGTAGAGAATTATTACACTCTATGTACATTTGATATGACCAGGCATTTGTATTAGTAGAGGATGATTACACTCTATATACATTTGATACGATCAGGAATTTATATTAGTATAGGATGATTACACTCTATGTATATTTGATACGACCAGACATTTGTATTAGTAGAGGATAATTTACACTCTATGTATACTTGACTCAACCAGACATCTGTATTAGTAGGGGATGATTACACCCTATGTACACTTGACCAGTGTATAGTAGTAATGTTCTTATGTTCCCTGTTCGTGGCATTTTCTGTTGTGATCTGAGTTATGCTCCTTAGCTCTGCGATTTCCTGTGTAATTACAATTGATCCTCCTTGTACATATGTATTTATGATGTTTACTTATGTTGCCAGAGTCTTTACCTTCTGTTATAGTTATGTGTATCGGTAGTGACTCGAGACTAGGTTCGACTCGAAAAAAGAATCATAATCCTGGTCCTTGTTTGGTTTAAGGGTTATGATTCCTATTTTGAGGAGTTCCTGAATCTTTTCATTGCTTGCCGATATATCCTTACTCATGTTTTCTTTTCTTCTTCTTAGCCTATCTCAGTTTGTGTTGAGTTATTTTTGTGCTTACATGGTGCTCATTATATTTCTTGTGGTTTTATGTTATTCAGCTTTTTGTCTTTCTTTTCTCGGGATAACTGCAGTGGTAGCGCACGAGTCTCGATCTGCATTTATTTATTCATGTTGCTTAGCGTATTGTAGCTCTGTGCTATTTTGCTGGTTTTAGTTCCTAGATTGGCTTTCTTTGTGGTACTTGCTATTTGGGGGTCTGACCCCACTAGTTTGATTGGCCAGATTTGGTAGCAGAGCCCGAGGATCATACTTTACTTCCTGCGGATGGTGACTACCAGGAGCAAGAGACAGCCTGAGTGGATTTTCTTCTATCCCCATTAGATCTCGTATTGTATATTCTTTTGAGGAATTTAGCCACCGAGCATGTGTTAGCTCATGTTTTGGACTTAATATTCTGTCCACGGGCAATGACATGATTAGCGTATTCTAGATCATGGCTAGTGTTGATCATGTATGTCTTATAATCTGCTAGTTCTTCATTTTGTATTACTAGCTTCATGATCATCTATATATATTTGGTATAGGACGCTTTACTATTTTGCTCTAATGATCAAATTTTTTGTATATTGTTTATCTGCTTGTGATTGAGACACCTAGGACCATTTGACCTAGGATTGATTGATGGATTATAGTGTTAACCCCCATGTCTTATAGCTTCACCGTATATATGGAGTACAGGTGTGCTCCAAGTATACGTAGCTAGCCGTTGTCTGCCTCCATTCTCCAATATTCTGGTTCTGGGGTGTGACATAGTTTTAGTAGTGGCCCATGCAGGTCTATTTTTCAGACATATGGGGGTTATTGTTGATTAGATGTCTTAATCTACTTATTTCCTCTATGATATCGTTCGTCCTACTCTATACCTCTGGTCTTGACTGTTACCTGATTTGATCGTTGATCTATCATGTCTCTTTGATTTACTCCTTGTGTCCTTTGACTTTCAGGGGCACTGTTCCTGATTCTTCTAATCAGATTTTTTTTTGAGCTACGACGATGGCAGAGCATAGACCAGTAGGCCAGCCGATTCCTGAGGGTCAACATCAGCATTCAGGAGCAGAGTCGAGGATTAATCCCGGGGCAGAGCAGCATGTTCAGCCTGATCCGTTGGCAGTACTCGTGCAGCCAGAGGAGCCAGATGTTGTATGAGCACTGATGGACGTACTGACAAGTTTTATGGCAACTCACCAGGGACAAAGTGACGTCCTCATTTAATCAGTCCAGATGGTCATAGAGCGAGGTGGTGCTCAGATCTATAATTCTGCGAACAGCTTCAAGCGTCTTCGTCCCCCGTACTTCTATGGTACTGAGGATACGATAGCATTTGATGCATGGATCCAGGATATTGAGGCCATCTTTGAGATAGAAGGGACTCCGGGTAGACAGCGTGTCTCAGTGGTGAGACTGTAGTTGCTGGATTTTGCCCGCGACTGGTGGATAGCTCAGAAGATTTCATTGACAACGTCGATTCTGTGGGCGGACTTCAGCGAGAGGTTTCAGACTCGGTACTATAATACAGTATCGTGTTATGACTTACAACAGAGGTTTAACAACCTCAGACAGATGGGGAGGACCATCGACGGCTACGCGGCAGAGTTCTGTAGACTTAGCCGGTTTGCCTTCCTTGGTGGCGACCGAGTTAGATCGAGCTAGGAGGCTCCAACAGGGGATTCATCTGGAGATCATACTGGAAGTGGAGCAGCATGAGTTCCAGACCTTCGACGCAGTGATAAGAGCGACGAGGAGGAACGATTACACCTCTCAGAGGATAGTCGATAGGATTGGGAGCCAAAAGAGGTCTCGCTCTACCTTGAGGGACTCTTCTGCCCAGTCCTTCAGCACCAGCACCAGCACCAGCAGTCAGGGCATTGGAGATTGGATCCCAAGGGAGTCCAGTACTGGTGTCTTTATTTTAGCATTCAACGCAGACGCATCCATAGCAGCAGAGGTCGACTTCTTCAGTAGGGTGTTCCCACTGTAGTAAGCTAAGGCATGTTCTTTCGGAGTACCGTAGGGCGTAGTGCTTATGTCTGGTGTATGGTGGAGCGGACCACACGATGAGGACTTGTCCCCGGAGGGCTCCAGCTGAATCATCATCAGTCCAACCAGCAACCCCAGAGTTCAGGGCACCACCACCGGTCCAGCAGCATCAGGCCCCGAGGCCTACACCGATGCAGACCCAGACATTATAACAGCAGAGGCCGCAGCAGTATGCTCAAGTCCAGGTTCACACTAGGCATGGAGGCCAGCAGTAGAGGGGACCCGCATCCAGAGGGCAGGGTCAGCAGCAAAATAGGGCAGCAGTCCCAAGGAAGGTACATGGAAAGTTTGGCATCATGGAGCAGGTATTCACCAAGGATGGTCAGATTATAGGTAATGTCCTGAGCATCCTTTCGTTCATATATTTTCTCGGGTTCTCATATATTATGTGAGTGAAGACGAGTATCTCGTCTCTTACTCTTCTGCCTTAACTCGTGATACATAATGTTTATCATATATTAAATTAAGGTATGTCCTAGGGAGAGTCATGTCATTGACTGAGTCGTTGGTACCGACTTAGCTCGAAAGTTGATCCTTGTCAATTTTGGGAATCAGTGTAGGCTAGCGAGGACGGATTCCTACTTAGCTGATTCGAGAGGCATATTTATCCTTGAGCCTCTAGTCCTTCCCGGTAGTGTAGTTGCTTGTGCTTTTTATTTATATAGTTGATTGCTTCCATTTCCTGTCTATATGACATGCTTGCTTTATTGATTTAGTTATGTTTTCCGGAGGTTCTTGGTTTTGGTGCTTTAGTGAAATTCTGAGGACAAAATTTTTTAAGGATGGGAGAGTTGTGAGACTCTGTCTCACAGTATCTATATCGAAATATGGATACGTATTTTATATTAATTATTTTATTTTTCTCGAATTTGTGGGATTTTAAAACTTAGAATTTAGAAAACTTTCTTCTTGACCGGTATACTGATGATATACCTCAGTATACCGACGGTATACTGCCCGGCAGATTTTTTTTTTACTGTTTTGAGATATTTTTGAGATATTTTCTATAAATAGTACTTGAGTTTTATTTCATTCAGGTTTTCTCTTTCTCTCTTCTCTCCACCCTTTCTCTCTTGATCTTGGAGCTTGGTCTTGAGACTTGGAGTGTGGTTTCTGAACCCTTTCGTGGTAGTGGACTAAAAGGTTGAGGCTGGGAGCTTGTTGTAGACAAGTACATCTTGCTGATTCTATGAACTATTTTACATTCTGTCATTTTCTTTCCTGGATCCTTAGTTGTTGCTTTTTAGCTTAGATTTGCTTTACTATTACTGTTCATCTCGTGATTTCTACCCTTTTGACCGTCTCGATTTTAATTTCTGGTAGAATCTTGTCCCATCCCTTTTTGGTAACTCGGTAACGAAAAAGGTATCGGAGTTGTGACCGTGAGATTTAGTCCATATTATGATATGGGAATTACCACTAGACTTGACTCCTTGTTAGACTTGGTTCTGGTAATTTTTGTAATTTGTTTTGGGTCCCGAAAATCAGATTTGACTTCGGCTTAGTTTTCTCTTGAAAACTGGCATACCGACAGTATACTACAGTATACTGATGGTATACCGATTTCGACCGACTTAGATTTATAGATATTTTTGAGTGAACCCTATCGGCATACCGACGGTGTACTACAGTGTACCGAAGGTATACCGATCATTGTTGACACTGTTAACCGACTTCCTGGATATTTGTCTTGGCCGACATATCGACGGTATACTACAGTATACCGACGGTATATCGATTTGTTGAAATCCAGAACTTGTTGTGTTTTTCTTATCTCTGAACCGGTATACCGACGATATACTATAGTATACCGACAATATACCGATTGTAATCTCTTTTACATGTGATTTATTTTATTATGCTCCTTGCATGTTTGTATGTGGCTTCCTTGTATTTATTGTTTTGCATGTCTATTTATGCTATGTTGTCCCGGCGCGACATGTAGTATAGTTAGGGGCCTTCCACCCTATATCTGCACAGTACATGTTACCTATCGATACCACTCGACCAGGTATTTGTATTTGTAGAGGATGATTACACTCTATGTATATTTGATACGACTAGGAATTTGTATTAGTAAATGATGATTACACTCTATGTACATTTAATACAACCAGGAATTTGTATTAGTAGAGGATGATTACACTCTATGTACATTTGATACGACCACGCATTTATGTTAGTAGATGATGATTTACACTCAATGTACACTTGACTCGACCAGATATTTTGTCACTACCACATTTTAGGAAAAAGGGTATTTTAGTAATTTCCTATTTAGATAAATATTGTGCATGGTAAATAATTTTTGTTGTATTATTTAATTATTGTTGGATGTTATTTAATTATTTTGGACTTATTTTAGTAGACCCAACTAGTGTAGTTTGGACCCATGGACCAACATGAATTAAATAGTTAGACTTGGCCCATTTAGAAAGCCCATGGTTAAGGAGATGGATTAAATTAATTAAATGATTAGACTAGAAGCTTCCTTCCTTAATTATTTCTTCATGAGATGCCCCAAGGGGTACATTGAACATTTTACAATTGCTTGGGGAAGGGGGCATGGCCGGCCTATATTAGAGGGGGGAATTTCTCTCTCCTCTCATTCTCATTCCAAATCTAGATCTAGAATTTTCTACTCCCAAATTCCCTTCATTCCCATTCCAATTCCCCACTAAATTCATTCCAAATTCTTCCCAATTCACCATTAGAAAGTTGAGAAGCAAGGATCTAGAAGGAGGAAGCAAGGATCTACAAAGAGGAGCAAGGATCTACAATTTGGAAGCAAGTTCATCTCAATTGGAGGTTTCATTGGGAATCCATCTCCCAATAGGTATAATTCAGTTTTTCCCATTAAAATAGCTTCTAAATATGAGATTTAATCATGTAAAATCAACTTATATGTATGTACTACCCATAGGACTTTGTTTTATGTTCATAGGAGACCCATGGAGAAAGTTATGGTGCTTTTTGTGTCAATTTTGTTGGAATTCCGAATTTATATTTTGTTGTGTGTGTCAATTGATCCTATAGATCAATTGGGCATGTGCTTATGTGTTTGGGGCTTGTGTCGTGTCCATATTTGGGTACATGTGGTTCGTATCCCAACTATTTGGTGATACGTGTCATTTTGGGGCCTTCCTCCGACACGGGGCTTTGTACATGTCGTATTTTGACACGGACACATAGATCTACTTTTGACACTTTGATTTATTCAAAAATATTATTTGTGACTTGTTTGTGTCCTTCGGGGTACATTTGGTTGTGTGTTGGACTCGTGTCACATGCGTATCCTAGATCTAGTGGGATACGGTGTGAAACTTTTCAATTTGGTGTGTTTATGTGTAGATCTAATTATTTAATTCTTTATTTATAATTAGTAAATATATATAGATATTATATATTATTTTAGTGTATTTATTATGGTATTTATTGTAGCATAGATCTATATATTTCTATGTGTTCTAATGTGATGTATAAATATATATATGTAGCTTCTTGCATGCAATTATATATGTACTCACAAATTATACATAAATGTTTTATAAAATATATTTATGTATTTAAATGTGTAATTATATTATTTATAATTATTATATAATTATTTGTTTATTAATGAATGTATTTTTATGTGTGCTTCTAGCCATGTAAAATACGTACATTAATATGTACATGTGTTTTGTAAATATTGTGTAAGTTTATGTGTATATATATATAAGTATATAGTTATTAAATTGTTTTATATATATATATATATATTGATTTATATGTTTATATATATATTTTTACTATTTGGTGACAGTAGGTTTAATGACAGTTGAAAACTGTCATTATATAGTTCGGTTACAGCAGCCGCTGTAGCTTTGGGTATTTAATGACAATTCTGTCATTAAATACAGTGGGCGGGTTTTTTTTAAGCAGAGATTTCAGCGACAGTTTCTGCGACAGTTTAACTGTCAGCAATCCGAGTCAGCAGTACAGTTGCACAGCGGATTCTGCGACAGATTTTCTGTGACAGTCAAGACTGTCACTATAAGCCTGTTTTATTTAATCTTTGTTTTTAGCTCACTGTTTTCAGTGACGATTGGACAGATTAATTTATATATTATATATTATTATTGTATATATATATATATATATATATGTATATATATGTGCTTTTGTGAGGTATAATACTAGTAGTAATATATTATATTATTTGTATAAATATTGGTTTGTATATAATTTATATTAGAGTGTATAATATTGTATCTTAAGTATACTTTGTGTGGGTACCAATGGGGATCAAACCTTGATTCCTAATTGTTGTATTTTTTATTTCTATATTATTTATATAGATGTCTTGTGAGGATGACCTTGGTTTGACCATGTTTGACTTTAGAGTTGACCATAGTTGACTTTTAACTTAGAATTGATTTATTGACCTAGAAGTTGACTAGTTTGACTTGTTCTCTTTCCGGGACCTTGTTTTAATGTGGTATTCCATATCTAGGTCTTCGAGGCACCGAGTCAGACATCTGTGAGACTGATCATTGGACTTCAGGCGAGTACATTCTCTGATAGTTTCTCATTTATGATATCCTCTATGTTCGTTGTATCTAGTATAGATATACATGTTTCTCTTGACACTATGGTTACACGGATTGGTATATCTGAATCTCGTCATGAGATGTTATTCCTTGGTATATGGTGTATATGGTGCAAGTATTATTTCATTGGTTATCTTGTACATGTACAGACACCGATTTTTGGGAGGAGTCGCTCTCTTCTTGGGGAATCTAGTGCCATAGCATACCGTGGTTGGATCTATTATACCAGTTGGGGGTGGGGAGTATTAGTATAGATATGTGATCAAATCCCTATTGAATAAAGTATTGGTAAGCGAATAGTGTTGATCATGCACCGCACGTATGATTAGCCAGGCCGCATTGTATCTTGCCCAAGCCGATCACATGTTAAGCTAGTACTCACACACTTAGTCATTAGTATTATTGTTTCATTGGCATATTGTTCATTATTGTATTTCTTTCCAGTATTTACTTATTGTCTATATATCTCTTGTATCTATTTTGTGCATCTTATTTATCCACAGCTATTTACTGTTACATAGTTTTTATCATGGATTAGAACTGCTGTTAGAGATGTACTCTGCTCCTTTCCTGACTGGATATATTTTTCCAGATGACACTGAGGAGTACCCTACCTATTATGGACCCCAGGATGTTGTGGGTTTAGATTCGGAGACCCTGGCTCAAGAGGGACTTATCCCAACTGAGACAGTTGACCCTGGAGTGTAGCTTTGTAGTATGATAGTATTCTTTTGTACTGGATTTATCTCCAGCTTATTTTTGTTACTCTTCAGACTCATTGATGTATTATTTTAAACTCATGAGTTGTATGGTGACTATTCTATTCTTTATCTGATTTGTGCTCATTCTATCTTAGTTCTGTGATTGAGTATTCTATCATTATTGGTGGTTCATTACTTTAGATAGACTATCTAGACAGCGTTCTACCGCCGATTCTGCGACGTAGGCTGGGCGTTGTTTCCGACTAGTATCCTTACATCGGGTACAGGTCGTGACACATTTTTGGTGGTGGCCCATGCAGGTCTAGCTTCACAAGTATATGATGTCATGGTAGTACGACAACTTAGTTGTACTACTGCGAGCCTGCGATAGGATATAGGATATAGGCTGAGATACTCAATCACATCTAGAAAAATTCTTTTGATTCAACTATTCTCCTTTGACGTTGATACTTGAACCCTTAAACTGTCCTTTCCTTGATGTATTACATCTTGTGCCATATTGATTCTTTCTTTCGCTTTGTCTCAGGATGCCGCCTAAGACTAGATCACAGCAGGGGAGAGCAGGTTCTGAGAGGTCTGCGACATCCCGAGGGCCTGCACCAGTCACTTCTCCAGTGATTGGAGTGTCAGCTGCTTTCGGAGGTCCACCACCTACTCAGAGGACTATGCCAGCTGTATCTGAGGGGCTTCCACCTCCACCTCCTGTGCCAGCAGAGGCATCACAGATGTTTACACTGTTTCGTGAGATGCTCGAGGCACAGAGGGCTCAGTCAGAGGCACATCAGAGGCAGACCGACGTCCTACGGTAGGGCATCGAGAGTGCTCATCAGCTTGCTCGTGCTGTAGTTAAGAGAGGAGTTCCGATCCAGCAGCAGGTTGTTCCTCAAGTTGCTCAGCTTCGGCCATGCAACATTCAGGACTTCAAGAAACTGGAGCCTAGGGTTTTCAAAGGGACGGAGGGCATCGTCTATGCTCATGATTGGCTCGAGGACATTGAGCGTCTTATGAGGGTGTCCCGTCTTTCTGAAGATCTGAAGGTTGAGGCGGTAGGACTTCAACTGTTCGACGTTGCTCGCACTTGGTTCAGGAATGAGCCGGTTCTAGTTGACGCAGGACAATCTTGGGAGGTATTCAAGGACCTTTTCAAGAAGAAGTTTTTCGCTCGGATAGACAGGCTTGACTTGGGGAGACAATTTGAGAGTCTCATTCAGGAGAGCATATCTGTGGAGGAATACGCTGCGGAGTTCGGTAGGTTGAGCCAATTTGTAGAGTATTTGGTGAGAGAGCCGGAGATTCGAGCTATTCGTTTCCGAGAGGGTCTAAACTGGGAAGTGAAGATTCTCATTCCGTCTTTTTATGAGACATACTCGGAGATACTTGCGGAGGCACGCAAGGTTGAGCGGGATCTGGGTTTGAAGACCAAGAGAGACCGTGATTCTTTTCTGGGGGCCAACGGCAGTGCAGTATCTGCCAAACGTCCTCATTTCCAGTCCAGACCTTTCCAGCAGCCACAGCAACCAGACTCCAGCTAGAGCGCCTTTTCACCAGGTACCTCAGCAGCAGAGACAGTTACAGCAAGCTCCATGTAACTTCTGCAAGAAGCCTGGCCACATCTGGGAAGTTTGCAGGAGGAGGCTAGGAGTTTGTTTGTATTGTGGTACTGAAGGGCATCAATCAAGGGAGTGTCCTCGTCGTGCAGTTCAGGGAGCAGCTCCAGCTCTGAGGACACAGACGAGACCACCTGCAGCATAGCCGAGGGGACCGCTTCCGACACAGCAGCAGCGTTTTGTCCAGCATCAACAGCAGGGAGGTGCTCGACAGGGACGAGCGTTTGCTATGACCGTCGAAGAGGAGGAACCCACCGGAGATGTCATCGCAGGTTCTATTCTTCTTGATTCCATTCCAGCTTTAGCTTTGTTTGATAGTAGTGCTTCCCATAGTTTTGTATCTGTTTCTTTTGCTCTGAAGCATGGTTTGGTAGCTGAGTCTTTGCTTAGGACTTGCAAGATCATGACCGGGGGAGGCATTATCCTGGTTAATGATATTTGCAAGGATCGGAGAGTTACTCTGGGAGGCCGGGAGTTGAGTGCGTGTCAACTTGTAATGCCACTTCCAAGCTACGACATTGTACTCGGGATGGATTGGTTGAGTAGGCACCGTGCTAGCATAGACTGTAGAGGAGGTAGAGTTTTGTTTGGTTTGCCAGGAGAACCAGAGTTCGAGTTTGCTAGAGGAGCTGCGGAGCAGGGAGGAAGCATTATTTGTGGAGCTATGGTGGAAGACAAGGAGTTGCCGCATCCGTTGATAGCAGAGTTCTTGGATGTGTTTCCTGAGAAATTGCCAGGATTGCCACCAGATCGAGATATTGAATTTTTTATAGACTTGGTGCCAGGTACAGAACCAATTTCACAGCATGTCTATAGAGTAAACAACAGCGAGCTGGTCGAGTTGAAGAAGCAGGTGGACGAATTGTAGGATAAGGGGTTTATCAGATCGAGTTCTTCACCATGGGGAGCCCCGGTATTGTTTGTACCGAAGAAGGATGGATCGGTGCGTATGTGCATTGATTATAGGGCTTTGAATAATCTCACTATCAAGAATAAGTATCCTTTGCCATGGATTGATGATCTGTTTGATCAGTTGAGTGGTGCGAAGGTATTTTCTAAGATAGATTTGAGATCAGGCTACCATCAGGTGAACGTGAAGCCGGAGGACATACCGAAGACTGCTTTTAGAACTCGGTATGGTCAGTACGAGTTTATGGTGATGCCGTTTGGTTTGACTAATGCACCGGCGATATTTATGAACTTGATGAACAAGGTGTTCCACCAGTACCTTGACAAGTTCGTGGTGTGTTCATCGACGACATACTCATATACTCGAGGACACCGGAGGAGCATGAGGAGCATTTGAGGATTGTGTTGAATGTGCTGAGGAAGGAGAAGTTGTATGAAAAGTTGTCCAAATGTGAGTTTTTCTTGGACAAGGTAGAATTCTTGGGGCATGTTGTGACTGGTGATGGTATTTCAGTGGATCCTAAGAAGATTTCAGCAGTGGAATCTTGGAAGACTCCGAGTTTGGTAGCAGAGATCAGGAGTTTCTTGGGATTGGCAGGCTACTACAGGAAGTTTGTGCAAGATTTTTCGAGGATTGCCGAGCCGATGACCAGACTCACAAGGAAGGATGTGGAGTTTATTTGGACGGAGGATTGCCAGGTTGCTTTTGAAGAATTGAAGAAGAGGTTGACGTCTGCTCCTATTATGACGTTGCCATCAGGGTCCGGAGGTTTCACTATTTATAGTGATGCATCGGGGAAGGGTTTAGGTTGTGTTCTTCAGCAGCATGGGAAAGTGATTGCCTATGCATCCAGGCAATTACGTCCTCATGAAAAGAACTATCCTACCCATGATTTGGAGTTGGCAGCCGTCATCTTCGCTCTGAAGTTGTGGAAACATTATTTGTACGGAGAGCGTGTGGAGATCTTCACAGACCACAAAAGCTTGAAGTACGTTTTCACGCAGAAGGAGTTGAACATGAGGCAGCGTCGGTGGTTGGAACTGATGAAGGATTTTGATATCTCTTTACAATATCATCCTGGGAAAGCCAATGTAGTTGCCGATACTTTGAGCAGGTATCCGGTAGCTATGTTCTTAACGCAGGATCGATATTTGTTGGAGGACTTAGAGAGCTTGGGCATTGAGGTGATTGTTCCTGGGTGTGCTATGCAGATGTGGGGATTGCAGATACACTCAGATTTGATGGACAGGATTAAGGCAGCACAGTATGATGATGTATCTTTGAGGAGTATCAGAGCTCAAGTGAGAGCAGGATTGGAGGATAATTTCACTATTGCAGAGGATGGATCTTTGAGGCATGGAGTTAGATTGTGTGTGCCTAGTGGGAAGTTGCGTGAGGAGGTGTTACAGGAAGCGCATCGCTCTCAGTATTCCATACATCCAGGTGCTAACAAGATGTATCGGGATATGCGAGAGAGTATGTGGTGGTATGGCATGAAGAGGAAAGTGGCACAGTTTGTATCCAGATGCTTAGTGTGCCAGTAGGTGAAAGCCGAGAGGCAGAGGCCAGGAGGGTTACTTCAGCCATTACCCATTCCAGAGTGGAAGTGGGAACACATTACTATGGATTTTGTGTCCGAACTTCCACGATCTCCAGGAGGGAAAGACGCAATTTGGGTCATTGTTGATAGGTTGACCAAGTCGGCCCACTTTTTGCCTTTCAAGGTGGGCTTGTCTACGGAGAAGCTGGCAGAGATGTATGTGAGGCAGATCGTTAGGATACATGGAGTTCCCGTCAGCATAGTCTCAGATCGAGATAGTCATTTCACTTCTCATTTCTGGAGGAGTTTGCAGGAGAGTTTGGGCACTCAGCTCAAGTTCAGTACTGCATATCATCCCCAGACAGATGGGCATTCAGAGAGGACTATCCAGACTCTCGAGGATATGTTGCGCACTTGTGTACTAGATTTCGGGGGTTCTTGGGAGGACCATCTCCATTTGGTAGAGTTTGCTTACAACAACAGTTACCAGGTCAGTATAGAGATGTCACCTTTTGAAGCTCTATATGGTCGGAGGTGTCGTACTCCTTTGTCTTGGGACGATGTTGGAGAGAGAGTTTTGCTTGGGCCAGAGATGGTTGTGGATGCAGCAGAGAAGGTTCAGTTGATCAGAGACAGACTTCGAGTGGCGCAGGACAGACAACGGCATTGGGCCGATAGCCATCGGAGACCTTTGGAGTTCGAGATATAGTTTAGATTTTGTTTGTGCTTGTTCTTGTTTGTTATAGATTAAGTTCTTAAGATGGTGTTTTGTTCTAGGTGGGTGGTTTGGTGTTTCTGAGGATTTCTCCGACACGAGGCACGATTCACTTCGGTAGAGGCGGAAAGCTTAGTCCGCGATTCATCGAACCTTTCACTATTCTAGAGAGGGTCGGTGCAGTTGCTTATAGACTAGACTTGCCACCTGCATTGGAGGGAGTGTACAACGTGTTTCATGTGTCGCAGTTGAGACGATACGTGGCAGATCCTAGTCATGTATTGGATCACTCAGATATAGAGGTGGGTCCTACTCTTAGCTATCCAGGGCAGCCAGTTGAGATTCTGGATCAGAGAGAGAAGGTGCTGAGGAACCAGACTATTCCTTTGGTACGCGTCGCATGGAGGCATCACTCTCCGGGGGAGTCTACCTGGGAGAGAGAGAATGACATGCGAGAGCGTTATCCATATTTGTTTGTACCTTGAGGTATGTTATTTTCTAGTTATGTTCTGTTCATTAGTGAATGGTGATTCTTTTGTTCTGTTCTGTGATTTTCTGGGGGTAGTTTTCATCTTTAAATTTCGAGGACAAAATTATTTTAAGGAGGATAGACTTGTCACTACCACATTTTAGGAAAAAGAGTATTTTAGTAATTTCCTATTTAGATAAATATTGTGCATGGTAAATAATTTTTGTTGTATTATTTAATTGTTGTTGGATGTTATTTAATTATTTTGGACTTATTTTAGTAGACCCAACTAGTGTAGTTTGGACCCATGGACCAACATGAATTAAATAGTTAGACTTGGCCCATTTAGAAAGCCCATGGTTAAGGAGATGGATTAAATTAATTAAATGATTAGACTAGAAGCTTCCTTCCTTAATTATTTTTTCATGAGAGGCCCCAAGGGGTACATTGGACATTTTACAATTGCTTGGGGAAGGGGGCATGGCCGGCCTATATTAGAGGGGGGAATTTCTCTCTCCTCTCATTCTCATTCCAAATCTAGATCTAGAATTTTCCACTCCCAAATTCCCTCCATTCCCATTCCAATTCCCCACCAAATTTATTCCAAATTCTTCCCAATTCACCATTAGAAAGTTGAGAAGCAAGGATCTAGAAGGAGGAAGCAAGGATCTACAAAGAGGATCAAGGATCTACAATTTGGAAGCAAGTTCATCTCAATTAGAGGTTTCATTGGGAATCCATCTCCCAATAGGTATAATTCAGTTTTTCCCATTAAAATAGCTTCTAAATCTAAGATTTAATCATGTAAAATCAACCTATATGTATGTACTACCCATAGGACTTTCTTTTATGTTCATAGGAGACCCATGGAGAAAGTTATGGCATTTTTTGTGTCAATTTTGTTGGAATTCCGAATTTATATTTTGTTGTGTGTGTCAATTGATCCTATAGATCAATTGGGCATGTGCTTATATGTTTGGGGCTTGTGTCGTATCCATATTTGGGTACATGTGGTTCGTATCCCAACTATTTGGTGATACGTATCATTTTGGGGGCTTCCTCCGACACGGGGCTTTGTACATGTCGTATTTTGACACTGACACATAGATCTACTTTTGAAACTTTGATTTATTCATAAATATTATTTGTGACTTGTTTGTGTCCTTCGGGGTACATTTGGTTGTGTGTTGGACTCGTGTCACATGCGTATCCTAGATCTAGTGGGATACGGTGTGAAACTTTTCAATTTGGTGTGTTTATGTGTAGATCTAATTATTTAATTCTTTATTTATAATTAGTAAATATATATAGATATTATATATTATTTTAGTGTATTTATTATGGTATTTATTGTAGCATAGATCTATATATTTCTATGTGTTCTAATGTGATGTATAAATATATATATGTAGCTTCTTGCATGCAATTATATATGTACTCATAAATTATACATAAATGTTTTATAAAATATATTTATGTGTTTAAATGTGTAATTATATTATTTATAATTATTATATAATTATTTTTATATTAATGAATGTATTTTTATGTGTGCTTCTAGCCATGTAAAATACATACATTAATATGTGCATGTGTTTTATAAATATTGGTATTTAAGTGTGTAAGTTTATGTGTATATATATATAAGTATATAGTTATTAAATTGTTTTATATATATATATATATATATATATATATATATATATATATATATATATATATATATATATATATATATTGATTTATATATTTATATATATTATATATATATATATATATATATATATATATATTTACTATTTAGTGACAGTAGGTTTAATGACAGTTGAAAACTGTCATTATATAGTTCGGTTACAGCAGCCGCTGTAGCTTTGGGTATTTAATGACAATTCTGTCATTAAATACAGTGGGCGGGTTTTTTTTAAGCAGAGGTTCCAGCGACAGTTTAATTGTTAGCAATCCGAGTCAGCAGTACAGTTGCACAGCGGATTCTGCGACAGATTTTCTGTGACAGTCAAGACTGTCACTATAAGCCTGTTTTATTTAATCTTTGTTTTTAGCTCACTGTTTTCAGTGACGATTGGGCAGATTAATTTATATATTATATATTATTATTGTATATATATATATGTATATATATGTGCTTTTGTGAGGTATAATACTAGTAGTAATATATTATATTATTTGTATAAATATTGGTTTGTATATAATTTATATTAGAGTGTATAATATTGTATCTTAAGTATACTTTGTGTGGGTACCAATGGGGATCAAACCTTGATTCCTAATTGTTGTATTTTTTATTTCTATATTATTTATATAGATATCTTGTGAGGATGACCTTGGTTTGACCATGTTTGACTTTAGTTGACTTTAGAGTTGACCATAGTTGACTTTTAACTTAGAATTGATTTATTGACCTAGAAGTTGACTAGTTTGACTTGTTCTCTTTCAGGGACCTTATTTTAATGTGGTATTCCATATCTAGGTCTTCGAGGCACCGAGTCAGACATCTGTGAGACTGATCATTGGACTTCAGGCGAGTACATTCTCTGATAGTTTTTTATTTATGATATCCTCTATGTTCGTTGTATCTAGTGTAGATATACATGTTTCTCTTGACACTATGGTTACACGGATTGGTATATCCGGATCTCGTCATGAGATGTTATTCCTTGGTATATGGTGTATATGGTGCAAGTATTGTTTCATTGGTTATCTTGTACATGTACAAACACCGATTTTCGGGAGGAGTCGCTCTCTTCTTAGGGAATCTAGTGCCATAGCATACCGTGGTTGGATCTATTATACCAGTTGGGGGTGGGGAGTATTAGTATAGATATGTGGTCAAATTCCTATTGAATAAAGTATTGGTAAGCGAATAGTGTTGATCATGCACCGCACGTATGATTAGCCAGGCCGCATTGTATCTTGCCCAAGCCGATCACATGTTAAGCTAGTACTCACACACTTAGTCATTAGTATTATTGTTTCATTCGCATATTGTTCATTATTGTATTTCTTTCCAGTATTTACTTATTGTCTATATATCTCTTGTATCTATTTTGTGCATCTTGTTTATCTACAGCTATTTACTGTTACATAGTTTTTATCATGGATTAGAACTGCTGTTAGAGATGTACTCTGCTCCTTTCCTGACTAGATATATTTTTCCAGATGACACTGAGGAGTACCCTACCTATTATGGACCCCAGGATGTTGTGGGTTTAGATTCGGAGACCCTGGCTCAAGAAGGACTTATCCCAACTGAGACAGTTGACCCTGGAGTGTAGCTTTGTAGTATGATAGTATTCTTTTGTACTGGATTTGTCTCCAGCTTATTTTTGTCACTCTTCAGACTCATTGATGTATTATTTTAAACTCATGAGTTGTATGGTGACTATTCTATTCTTTATCTGATTCGTGCTCATTCTATCTTAGTTCTGTGATTGAGTATTCTATCATTATTGGTGGTTCATTACTTTAGATAGACTATCTAGACAGCGTTCTACCGCCGATTCTGCGGCGTAGGCTGGGCGTTGTTTTCGACTAGTATCCTTACATCGGGTACGGGTCGTGACATATTTGTATTAGTAGGGGACGATTACACCCTATGTACATTTGACCAGTGTATAGTCGTAACGTTCTTATGTTCCCTGTTCGTGGCATTTTTTGTTGTGATTTGATTTATGCTCCTTAGCTCTGCGATTTCCTGTATAATTACGATTGATCCATCTTGTACATGTGTAGTTGTGATGTTTACTTATGTTGGCAGAGTCTTTACCTTCTGTTATAGTTATGTGTATCGGTAAGTGACTCGAGACTAGGTCCGACTCAAAAAAAGAATCATAATCCTGGTCCTTGTTTGGTTTAAGGGTTATGATTCCTATTTTGAAGAGTTCCCGAATCTTTTAGTTGCTTGCCGACTTATCCTTACTCATGTTTTCTTTTCTTATCCTTGGCATGTCTCAGTTCCTTGGCGTGCTTCATGTATCTAGTTATTTCCGTGTTTACGTGGTGCTCATTATATTCCTTGTGGTTTTATGTTATTCAGCTTATTGTCTTTTTTTTTCTCAGGATAAGTGCAGTGGTAGCGCACGAATCTCGTTCCGTATTTATTTATTCATGTTGTTTAGCGTATTGAAGCTATGTATTGTTTTGCTGGTTTTAGTTCCTAGATTGGCTTCATTTGTGGTACTTGCTATTTGGGGGTCTGACCCTACTGGTTTGCTTGGCCAGATTCAGTAGCAGAGCCCGAGGATCTTACTTTACTTTCTGGGGATGATGACTACCAGGAGCACCAGACATCCTGAGTGGATTTCCTTCTATCACCACTAGATCTCGTACTGTATATTCTTTGTAGGCGTTTAGCCACCGAGCACGTGTTAGCTCGTATTTTGGACTTGACATTTTGCCTACGGGCAATGACATGATTAGCGTATTCTAGACCATGATTAGTGTTGATCATGTATGACTTATACTCTGCTAGTTCTTCATTTTGTATTACTAGCTTCATGATCATCTATGTATATTTGGTATGGGACGCTTTACTATTTTGCTCCCGATGATCATATATCTTGTATATTGTTTATCTGCTTGTGATTGAGACACCTAGGACCGTTTGACCTAGGATTGACTGATGGATTATAGTGTTAACCCATATTTTACAGCTTCACCGTATATGCGGAGTATCGGTGTGCTCCAAGTATACGTAGCTGGTTGTTGTCTTCCCCTGCTTTCTAGTATTCTGGTTCTGAGACGTGACAGTCGGCGATGCTAGAATATGGGTCAGTTTTGCAGGTATATAAATCTGTGTGAGAAAATTCAACCATCTTGGAAATAATTAATGATGCATGCATGAATGCATGTCTACCATTGGCAAATGATAATGACTTCAGGTAAATGAAGACAAGACCAGATCTGATGTTCCACTAATTTTGTCCTATATTATGTTCCCATCCTATTACATGTGGGTCTCAATCAGTATAAAATAAAAAAAGAAACTCACATGTAATAGAGTAGGAACAGAATATGAAACAAAATTAGTGGGATGGCATATCTGTATCACTCTTGTCAGATACGCAGGCACTGCCGGATGAAGAAGAGGATTAGGGAGTACACTCGATGATACCAACTTGGCACCGATTGGCATGGTTGGGTAAAAGTAAACATTCGCTTGAGGCCCCTGCAGGTTGTTCTTTTGGTTTAAGGCCCTCGGTCCTACTACATATATATAATACCGGTTGAGACAATCAAGAGACAGTTAGTGCCCGCTCGGTCGAAGCCATAGGTCAAGAGGAATTAGTGTTGTCAGCCCAGAGCATGTTCTTTTGGAGCGACCGAACATGACCTCCTTAATTTTGGAAGTTCTCTTTATGTAATGAATAGTTAAAAAAGATAATGGAGGAATGCAGTTCAAGTGGTAAAGTGTTTGTTATGCATGTGTGAGATACAATGTTCAATTCCTTGCATCTCTATTTTATTATAATTCGATTTATTTCTCTTTATCTAATATGTAACATTTTAAAATTTGAATGAATAATTTGATTAGCCACATGGAGACATACTTATACAGTAATATATATATATTTTTGAAAGTAGCTTTTATATTCAAAAACCTCTAGTCGCTACTAGAAAAAAAACATGTTTCAAGAATAATTCGATATATTGTTGAACAAAATTTTAATTGGCAGATAAAACAAAAGTTCTTTTGGATAAAATGTGGTTTTAAATTTTTTTCGATGCACATTATTTGAATTTGTTTTGTTAAAATAGCTTTTCCATGCCGGAAACTTGTAGCATTTGCGAAAAATAAATATAAGATTGTAACTTAGAAAAAATAACTTGGTATATTTTTTAACATAAATCGTAGCAAGTAAAACTCGAGTTTTTGAAAAATAAAAGATGGTTCAAACCAAAATCCCTTCGAATCAAATTTTTTTGTTGTTGTTGTTGCTATTATGTATATTTAACATTTTGATCAACATGTTGTCATCTCTTTGCTGACAAGCTTCTTCTGCAAATAAGTTTATGTAGATTTTGTAAATTTGAGTAGTATGTTTCTAACATTTAGACGTTATAGTCGATCGATTAATACAATACTTATCATACATGGAAGTTAAACGATATTCTCTTATTAATTTTTACTCATACACATGGGTCATTTTTTAAGAAAAATTAAACTTAACTCATTAATATATGACATTGATTTTTTCTCTCCATGAAATATAATTTTATATTCAGTTTTTGAACATGATCCTCTGAAAATTAGGGCCGAACCTGGGCTTGTGGCAAGGAGTAGCTACAATAGGCGCAGGTTGGCCAGCTAATTTGGCTAGACGTCCTGTTGTTCGGAGCATTCGATCCGGTCAGCCGGCCTGGGGAGTTTCCTACTACTTTATTTTCGACCCATGTGTTCGGCTAATGAGAGGATTGGGCCAGTCGCTACGAGCCATGCTGACTGACAATCTAGTTTCCACCATAGTGACGTGTGTAACCATAGACGGCCCTAAACTAATGTTGCACCAGTTGAAATGGGCTTGATCTTCTCGGGCTGATGCTCGGTTCGGTCTAAGCGTGCATTTGGTGGACTCGGTTGCCAAACTCTAGGGTTGGAGGGAACTTCCTGGCCCCAGGCAACTTCAGTCCTCCACAAAAAGCGTGATGACCAGACGGGGTGCTTGGTTGCACACTCCACTACTGCTGGCTAAGTCCGCTTCCAAACATAAATGAGGAATAATAAAAACTAATCATTTGGGAGTATTTATCACTATAGAATGGAGGGAAAACTACCTTGTGGCCCCTGTACACCTTTAATTTACAGTTCTCCGACCAAAAGTGTGGGTTATGGGCCTTATTGCATGGGCTTTGTTCGGCTCATGTCCATCGTATGTTATTACCATTTTGTGTTACCGCATCAACGTATTTCTTCAAAAGCCATAAATAGTACAAATTTTTTGAAGGTTTTGTGTAAGTCCATTAAATATAATATTTTAGAGTTGAATCTTCCAAATCTAAAATTATTTAAGTTGTGGGTCATTTTTGTATTGTCTCTCACTCACTTTCCCTATGTATCCCCCTCTTCTCCTCCGTCCTTGACTACTCGTCACATATAGTGACACAACATTATTTCATTAACTTAATTCTATTTCAAAATGGACTTTTTTTAAACGTATGTTTTTTATTTTCTGTTTAAGACAAGTGATTTTTAAAAGAAACATTGAGTTTAATTAGTTTTTATTATTCCTCATTTATTCATAACTTTTACATTGTTTGTAAACTAGTCATTATTTTTAGATATTTTTTTATTGGTTATAATTATTTAATATTTCATAATTATTAATGGATACTAGTTATTTCTTAATCATTTGATTACTTCTAAATTTTAATTATATTTTGAAAACTTGTTAGTTACTTCATGAAATTCTCATAATATTAATTATTTACAATTTTCTAATTATGTCCATAAAACTTTAATTATTGAGACAAATTATAAAGTATCTTTTTGATTTTTTTACTTTCTTACTTTTAAAAATAGTTTTTTACGTTTCGTTATTTTTAGATTTTTTTAATTACTTTTGAATTAAGATTTAAGTTATTCCAAGCTTAAGTAATATATCTCTAACCATGATATGTTACTAAGTTTCATTTTTTTTCAGCTGGTCAAAGTTAAAACTAGTTTTCTAATTCTTGAAAAAGAAAAAATCTAGAACAAAATTTGATATTTTAAAGTGGTGAAAGTCACATGAAAATATTTATTCTATACTTGTGGCTTCGGCACGTGATGTTCTAATCCCTTGCCGATAATTAGATCAAAGTCTATTCTTAATGAAGGTCAAACAATTTAAGTAAAACAAGAGCAAAATAAAAGTAAAATCTTTTGAAATCTAATTTTGCATGCAAGAATGATTTCATACAAAAAAGTAGACGAAAATTTAGAAGAAACAGATATAGTCACTGCGAAAAAGGACTTTGAAACTATCTTAACTAGTATATATGTACATGTGTTAAACATATTTAATACTACTTTTGAAGAAAAAATAATAGTCTTTTAAATTTTACTACTTGAGAAGAGTAAAATCTCTTCTTCTTTTTTTACTATTACTTGGAAAGAGCTAACAATAGTCTTTTAATTTTTTTACTAATTGAGAAAAGTAAAATTCTTTAATTTTTTACTACATGGGAATAACAAACAACAGCTCCCGTTATTTTTTATATATGTAATAACCTAACTACTTATGTTAAAATTAATGTAAAATTTTAATTAGTAAACAGAAATAAAAAAAAAATTTGAAATAAAAAAATTTACGGTAAAACCTAACTTTTCTTATTATACACTAGTATAGATAAAGATCCAAACTAGTGAAGATTGAAGATCATTGACCTATGGTTATAAGCCATGATTAGTGATTGTGAAGTCTAAGAGAAACACGAAGCCAGGAGATAAAATTCCATGTATAGATTTAATCTTCACTTCATTGTAATTATGTCCAAAAATAATAATAAAATAAAATTTGTATCAATTATTTTATTTTCAAAATTTTATTGATCATTTGTTACTCTAAAATTATTCAAATTAGTAAAATGAATGCCTTTCATTCATTTATTTAGAGCATTACTAAAGGCACTACAAAAATTATTCGGAGCTGTCCAATTTTTTTTATTTACAAATTTGCCTCTCAAACAAAAATTTCTAGTGGCTGACCACTACATAGTATAAAAGCCAATTTTTTTTTTTACTTTTTCTCATTTCCTCTCCCAAATTTTAAATATTGTTCTCGATCCATGTTCACGCCTAAATTTCATCTTTTAGTAACTAAAATTTGGTCTGATTTTAGAAATTGTGAACCCATTTTAGGGTTTTAAACGTCAAAAATTCGTCCATAGTCGCTACAGGGACGATAATGGACTGTCAAAAAAGTTGACAGTCTTGTTTATATATAGTTAGAATTGTCAAAAAAATTGACTGTCCAGGCAATAGTTAGAACTGTAAAAAAATTTGACAGTCCAATGAAAACAGTAAGTTTTTATTTGGACTGTCAAATTTTTTGACAGTCCTAATTGTTGCCAAGACTGTGAAATTTTTTAACATTCCATCGATACTCAAATTTTCCTATAATACAACTTTTCATTAGGACTGTCAAATTTTTTGACAGTCCAATGAAAACAAGAAGTTTCATTTGGACTATCAAAAAATTTGACAGTCCTAATTGTTGCTAGGACTATCAAAAAATTTCACAGTCCATTGATACTCAAATGCAACCCAAAATACAACAACTTTTCATTAGGATTGTCAAAATTAGTTTTCATTTGGACTGTCAAATTTTTTGAAAATCCTAACTGTTGCCAGATCTATCAAAAAAATTGACAGTCCTAGGATACTCAAAATTTGTAGCATCTTTTTATCGGACATATTAATCGACAATTCACAGTGACTATCAAAAGCTTTGCAGCATCTTTTTATTGGGTCCAGTCTGAATTGGTAAGAGCAAATTTTGGAGCTCAAATATTGTAAAATATTTGATTTGATATAATTTAAAAATCTACATTAATTTGATTAGATTTTAAATTTGTATCAAATATTTAATCTGACCATATTTGGACGTCCATATTGGTGTTTTCTATTTTTAATCATGGATTTTTCTATTTAGGAATTCCTATGACATAAACTAGGATTTCTCATTATATTATATGGGTGAGGGTGGAGGCACAAAAAAATAGTACTAGTTGGAGATTCGGGGTACTAGTCCACAGAAAGTCTAAGAGAAAGCTGCACTTTGCTCTTGGGACTCGCCATCCAAGATAGAAGGAAGAGGAGATCTAATTGAGGAGTCGTTACCTTCAATCAGGAAAAATGCTACGAGGTTTAGTGAGTGATTTCAATTGTAATCTCTGTATTTTCTTCTTGAGTGTGGTGAGGGGGTTGAACATATTAGGACAATTGGTTAAATATTGGTTCTTGTCAATCTTGTAATTTTATCTGAGTTATATAGATTGGGATTTGTCTAGGTGACGTACTCACTGCCATATACGTTGTCTTTATCTGTTGTGCTTTGTGTTCGTTAGATTAGTTGGTTATCTGATGTGGATTGGCAACGCTTCTACGCACCCAATAAGTGGTATCAGAGCGTGTCACGCCCCAGTCCCAAAATATATGGAACCAGGCCACGTGGCAATAGCCAGCTGACACGTCTCCGAGGATATCCCAATTTAATGGATCCACGAAGAGTGCTACGCTGTCCTATAATACTAACATGTCCAATATCAGTCAATAACAGGTAATCTAATCTCATCCACAATATAAAGAGCAAGAAACACTAAATAAACTACTAGTTGATAAATACCAGTTTCAAGATATCATAGTACAACCAGTGATGTCTGGTGGGATCAAACCCACTACTATGACGAAATAAAGTACTGAAATGAGATATAAAAGATAATGACTAGGGCATCAGCTGAGTAGATAATGATGCCCTCCAACTAGGCTAAAGGCCTACCAACTGATCACGGGAACTCTGACGGTTGCACCTCCAACTCCTCAGCTGTAGCAAATCTCGTCTCCTGTCCTGGGCCGTATATGGTGGGGTAGTAAGCCTCGTCTAAATCTGGAAAGGTACCAGGTCCTCAGAGGGACGTAACAAGATACAAGAAAACAACATGCCATATATGAATACTGAATAAAATAAATACAATAAGGGTGTGCTAGCCATCTAAGTGAATGCAATGTGAGGACAACGCTGGTGCGTATGGGTAGGTGTAGGCATAACGTCCACTCTCCGAATAGAGTAGCATCAGTACAGTATATCGTCCATAACGCTCCGAAGAACGTGGCATCAGTATAAGGGAAAATCATTGGATCCGAGGCTCCTCCGAACTACGGCTCTAATGTGTGTACCCCATACGCCTACTAGTTGTCCTCCCCGCCCAATGTAGATACGCAAGTCGACTACTCGACGTGCATACCTTGAATCTATATGCCAAGTCTCTAAATTATAACCTGAACTACGTACTAACCGTGATGTAGGTTACACGCAACGATAGCTAATCGAGTGAGCAAACCTGCATCCCAATATGAATATATCACAGTGACCGTGTAAGGTGTCAGGTCTCAGACAATAACAGGGTATCGTCTGATGGGTTGGGTCTGCTAAGAGCTAAGTCCATATATACTAATCATCGACGTATCCGTCGAATGCACCCGAGACAACTCGGACGCGCACAGTTGTATAAACTACAAGCAACAAGAATACAATACAACAAATGCATGTTTAAATTAAACAGTAAATATAGCAAGGTATCTTGCCTGAGTCTTCAGGAGGTGAATGCCAAAAGCCTGCTCCTGCGATATCTCCTGGCTGATCCGATGATCTTGACACACAATATAATATAGAAATCTACATCAGACGCTAAGACCCAATGTACTGACACTACGTTGCTCTTAAGGGTCCGTCTCAAGTTCATGGTTGGTTGAAGACAGCGTTACGTGTGCACGTGGCTAGGATGTACACGTGTTCTGTCTTCGGTCAACATGTGTCTCGAGTCAATAATTTTCTAGTTACGGATTGTCCATAATTTCGGTTCTGCACGAACACATGTCTCTATTCCCATGTTCAACCTACTATTTTATATTCCAGCGTTTCAAGTGAAATACCTGACCCTGGTGACTGGTTATTAACTTCATAATTACATATTTATTAGTAACAAATTAAATAAGCTTTCATGCTTATAATACTAACTAGGTTGAATATTATTACTATGTGTTCATGCGACATGGCGACACGGAAGCGAAGTATTATGACACGAGAGAGAAGGGTTCAGTGAACGAGTACCTGATCGACTTAACGAGGGGGGGTCCGCTGGCTGGTCGACCGTCTTCTCCGGCGGGGGTGAACTCTGGTCGACGCATGGATGGGATCGGTCTGCCGGCGTTCAGTCGGCTGTGATGACTGCTGCCGTGGATACAGCAGTCTGTCCCGGCGGCAGTGGGTTGGGACGGCGTCGGTTGATGGTGTCGTGGGGTCCGGCGGGTCTGTTGGCGGGGTCTGGCGGCGTCAGGCGGAGTGGAGGGCGTGGTTTAGAAGTCGGGGAAGGGACAGCAGTCTCGGGTGATCGGGTTCGAAGGGGTTGGTGATGACGGCCTGGTGTGGTGTGGTGTTCCGGCCGCCTGGAGGGGTGGTCGGTGGTCCGGTGGGGCTGAGCGGGGATAGGTCTTGGAAGGGGATTCGGCTAGGGTTGAGAAGAGGATGGTGATATGAATTCTAGGGTTTGAGTGAATAGATGTATATTTATATGGGTGGTGGGGATGATGGGCTGGACTCGAGGGTTGGGCCTGTCCGGCTTGTTGGAATGGAAATGATCCACTCGAAAGCGCATGTGGGCTTGGTTTGGTTTTGCTTGAGGTAAATTGGCTTTAAGTTTGATTTAATTTAATAATTCGACTCGGTAATTCCTAATGCGTCGGAAACATAAGGAACTAGATTTGGATGGTACACATGAGTCATGGCCTAACAAGTTTGGTGTAGACTGATACCCTAATTTGGGTACGTTGGATTTGGGTTGCGGTTTCAACTCAGTAAAATAATTAATTAAATTCTATTTTTGACGAGGGGGTTTACAATCTACCCTCCTTAGAGCATTTCGTTCTCAAAATTTAAACACACGCATGGGTAAGCACTAAAGACTAAAGAAAATAATGGACGTACCTAGTCATTCGAAGAGATGGGGATAATGCTGCCGAATATCTTCCTCGCATTCCCAGGTCGACTCGCCTGGTGCATGATGTCTCCATGCAATCCGAACTAGGGGGATGGTCTGCCCTCGTAATACCTTTTCACTTCTGTCTAGAATCTCCACAGGCTCCTCTTCATACGATAGGCTCTGGCCGACTGTGATCTCGGAATGGTCAAGCACGTGACTAGGATCCGGTATGTACCTCCTCAATTGAGATACATGGAAGACGTCGTGGACTCCTTCCAAGATCTGCGGTAATGCTAATCTGTAAGCAACCTCTCCGATGCGTTCTAATATGTCGAATGGTCCGATGTACCTCGGACTCAGCTTCCCTCTGCCTCCGAATCTGATAGTCCCTCGCGTAGGTGAGATCCTTAAGAATACGTGATCTCCAACCTGAAACTCTAAGGGTCGGCGATGTGCATTCGCCCAATGCTTCTGTCGGTCTTGTGCTGCTCGAAGGTGTCCTTGGATCTTCTTTACCTTCTCTACCGTCCGAACAACCAACTCTGGTCCGAGAATCTATCGTTCGCCTATATCACTCCAGCATACTGGAGAACGATACTTCCTGCCATACAATGCTTCATAGGGAGCCATCTGAATGCTAGCTTGATAGCTGTTGTTGTAGGAAAACTCGACCAAATGTAAGTGGTCCTCCCATGATCCTCCGAAGTCCAACATGCATGCTCTTAGCATGTCTTCTAGCATCTGAATGGTGCGCTCCGACTGGCCATCTGTTTGTGGGTGATACGCTGTGCTAAACTTTAGGCGAGTACCAAGACTCTCTTGCATACTCCGCCAAAAGTAAGACGTAAATCTCGTATCCCTGTCAGACATGATGCTAACTGGCACTCCATGTAGGCGCACAATCTCCCTCATGTACATATCCGCTAAAGCCTTCGTCGATTGCCCAACTCTAAAGGGTAAAAAGTGTGTGGACTTGGTAAGTCTATCCACGATTACCCATACTGCATTGCGCCCACTAGGACTCCTCGGAAAGCCCGTAACAAAGTCCATGGTGATATGCTCCCATTTCCACTCTGGTATAGGAAGCGGTTGAAGCAATCCTGCAGATCTCTGGTGCTCAGCCTTGACTTGCTGGCACAACAGGCACTTGGCCACGAAGCGTGCTATCTCTCTCTTCATTCCGTGCCACCAGTAGTACTATCTTAGGTCTCTGTACATCTTCGTGCCTCCTGGATGGATAGAGTAGGTGGAACTGTGTGCCTCTGTCAATAATTCCTGCCGAAGTTCTCCATTTGGAACATAGAGACGATCTCCGCACCTCAGTGTTCCGTCTTCATGTATCCGCAATCCTGTCTGTAATTCAGCCTCTGTCCTCTGCCTGAGCCTCTGAAATCTGGCATCTGTCGGCAAAGCAGCCTTGATTCTCTCTACCAGTGTCGATTGTAATTGGAAATTCGACAACTGTCCGTCTACTCTGGGTATAACAACCTCTATACCCATCTGCTCTAGATCTCTTAACAGATGTTGTTGAGTAGCCAAGAAGAATGCCATAGGTCTTCTGCTCAATGCGTCTGCTACTACGTTGGCCTTTCCTGGGTGGTACTGTAGCTCTATTTCGAAGTCTGTCATCACCTCGAGCCAACGTCTCTGTCTCTGATTTAGATCCTTCTGAGTGTAGACATATTTAAGGCTCTTATGATCAGTAAATATCTCCACTCTTTCTCCATATAGGTAATGCCTCAAAAGCTTTAACGCAAAAATCACCGCTGCAAGCTCCAAGTCGTGGGTGGGATAGTTCTTCTCATGTGTCCTCAACTGTCTAGAAGCATAAGCTATAACCTTTCTATGCTGCATCAAGACGCATCCTAATCCTTTCCCAGACGCATCGCTGTAGATTACGAATCCTCCGGGTCCAGAAGGTATGGTCAAGATGGGTGCTGTAGTCAAGCGCTTCTTCAGCTCATCGAATGCCTTCTGACACTCCTCTGTCCAAGTAAACTCCTGCTCCTTACGGGTCAAGCGGGTCATTGGCTCTGCAATCTTCGCGAAGTTCTCTACGAACCTTAGGTAATATCCGGCAAGTCCTAGGAAACTCCTCACTTCTGAGACATTGGTAGGGGTTGGCCATGTCTCTACAGATGAAATCTTCGCCGGATCTACTGAGATACCGTCTCCTGAGATGACGTGTCCAAGGAAGGCGACACGATCTAGGAGAAACTCGCACTTGCTAAGCTTGGCATAAAGTCTCTCTCTACTCAGCGTCTCTAACACTAGTCTCAAGTGCTTCTCGTGCTCCTCGTGGCTCTTCGAATACACCAAAATGTCGTCGATGAAGACTACCACGAACTGGTCCAAGTATTGATGGAATACTCGGTTCATCAAGTTCATAAATACAGCTGGCGCATTCGTCAGTCCAAAAGGCATCACTAAGAACTCGTAGTGACCATAATGAGTCCAGAATGTTGTCTTTTGAATGTCTTCTCTTCGCACCTTCACTTGATGATAACCCGATCTCAAGTCGATCTTTGTGAACACCACTGCTCCGGTCAACTGGTCGAATAAATCGTCAATCCGTGGCAGGGGGTACTTGTTCTTGATAGTCAAAGCATTAAGGGCTCTGTAATCAATACACATACGTACTGTTCCGTCCTTCTTAGGCACAAACAATACTGGTGCTCCCCATGGTGATGCACTAGGACGGATAAATCCCTTGCTCTGCAACTCCTCTAATTGTAGCTTCAGCTCGTCTAACTCCTTCTTCGCCAATCGGTACACATTAGAAGATACCGGTGCTGCTCCTGGTACTAGCTCAATGGTGAACTCCACGTCTATATCTGGTGGTAAGCCTGGCAATTCTTCGGGGAAAACATCCTCCAATTCTGCAACTATTGATGGGGGCGCAATCTCCATAGTCATGCAAGTTCCAGCTGTCTGTCCTACTCCTTGTTCGACGGTCCCTCGCATGTACTCGAACTCCGGTTGATCTGGTGGTCTAAAAGTGACGCTACCCTTCCGGCAGTTCAGTATGGCGTTATACTGGCTTAACCAGTCCATACCTAACACAATATCAAAGTACGGCATAGGCAATACCAGGAATCGCGCTCTCATCTCTCTTCCACATACGACTACCGAGCACGTTCTAATAGTGCTGGTAACCGGCACGATACCTCCTCCGGTAATAATCTTCCAACTCTTAGGTAAGGAGGAAGTCACTACTCTATGCATTGCTACAAATCTACTAGATATAAATGACAATGTAGCCCCATAATCAAACAATGCTGACGCAGGTAAGGATGCGACTAAAATGGTACCTGTGATTGCTTCTCCTTCTGTTTCCTCCTCAGCGGCTGCTAATGCAAAGGCCTGTCCCTGTCTTTGTCCTCCTGCCTGCTGTCGGGCCCGATCAAACTGTGCCTGCTGTGGGGCCAAGGGTAGTCCCCTCTGGAATCCTCCTGGTGCTGGTGGACGCTGGCCTCCTAGTGGGGGTAGTATCCTCAGGGCTGGTGCTGCTGGCCTTTGTCCGGCCTGTGGGGCTGCCTCCCTGCGCTGTGGGCAATCTCTGACGAGGTGCTGGATTGTTCCACAAATCATGCATGTCCCAAGTCTCTTCCGGCAGTCCTTCTCGAAGTGACCTCTCTTACCACAGAAGTGGCAAGTTGGAAGTTCCTGGTGTGGATATGGTGCTGCTCTCTATTGTGTCTGCGCTCCGGGACGACGGATGGGTCCTCCTGCTCTGGGCTGGGCTCTAGCTGGCATGGTCGTACTGGAACGCCTAGCTCTTCTGACAATGGCCTCCTGGATCCTCGCCTCTGCGAGAACCTCCTCATAAGAAATCCTCGCATGTACGGTGGTATATCTCTGTAGCTCGAAGTTGAGGCCGTGGTGGAATCTTCGAGCCTTCTCTAGATCATTGGGTATCAGAACAGCTCCAAATCTGCTAAGGCGGCTAAACTCTGCGTCATAGGCATCAACAGTCATATTCCCCTGTTCCAGGTGTAGGAACTGGGAGTACAGGGCATTTCTGACTGTTGCCGGAAAATACTTCGCATTGAAGTATTCCAAGAACTGTTCCCAAGTCTGGTTCTTGCCTACACTGCGCTCGATAGAATCCCACCAGTGATGGGCGTTGCCTTTTAGTTGGGCCCTCACTGCGGTCATCCAAAGGTCTGGATGCAGTTGTGAGGCCTCTAATAGCATCTCCGTGTTGGCGATCCAATCGAAGATCTGTTCTGCAGTCTCATCGCCTGAGAAGGTATTTGGTCCCATCTGTCGGAACCATCTAACAGTGCCACCTGTCGGGGCTGGTGGAGGTGCTGGTACTGGTGTTGTGACAGGTGTCCTCTCTAGTACTGCCATCAGACTCTGTCGTAATGTCTCGGTCTGCTGCCACTGTGCTTGCATTATTGCCTGGAAGAACTGAAGCATTTGTGGCTGCCCATCTAGCTGTGGCATCTGGGGTGGATAAGGTGGAGGCGGTGGTAGTGGAATCTCTGGTTGTGCAGTAGGCGTCTCCTCAGATGTCGGCCTCTCCGTCTGCGGCATCGGTGTAGCTCCTGAAGTCTGGCCCTCACAATGCTGCGTGGGGATCGTCTGGGAAGTCTGTCCCTCAGGTGGCGGTGTAGGATCGCCCTGCGATGTCTCGTGCCAATGTATCAGCGGGGTCTGTAGCGGGGGTTGCCCTTGGGGTACCTCATCTCCTTGAGTGGTGTTATCTGGCACCGCGGCACGGGGTGCTCCTCGTCCACTGCGCAAATTCATCTTGCTGCAAGAGATAGAGCTTCATTAGAAGAGTACGAGAGCAATCAATCAGGATGCAGATATTTAGAAGCAGTATGAAGGAAGTTCAAGGACAAATCAAAAGTGGATGAGACCTAATAATTTTTATCCTATTGCAGGCTCGCTGGGCATGTTATCATACCACAAGCGAAAAGTGGACCTGGATGGGCCACCACTAAAACCATGTCACGCCCCAGTCCCAAAATATATAGAACCAGGCCACGTGGCAATAGCCAGCTGACACGTCTCCGAGGATATCCCAATTTAATGGATCCACGAAGAGTGCTACGCTGTCCTATAATACTAACATGTCCAATATCAGTCAATAACAGGTAATCTAATCTCATCCACAATATAAAGAGCAAGAAACACTAAATAAACTGCTGGTTGATAAATACCAGTTTCAAGATATCATAGTACAACCAGTGATGTCTGGTGGGAACAAACCCACTACTATGACGAAATAAAGTACTAAAATGAGATATAAAAGATAATGACTAGGGCATCAGCTGAGTAGATAATGATGCCCTCCAACTAGGCTAAAGGCCTACCAACTGATCACGGGAACTCTGACGGTTGCACCTCCAACTCCTCAGCTGTAGCAAATCTCGTCTCCTGTCCTGGGCCGTATACGGTGGGGTAGTAAGCCTCGTCTAAATCTGGAAAGGTACCAGGTCCTCAGAGGGACGTAACAAGATACAAGAAAACAACATGCCATATATGAATTCTGAATAAAATAAATACAATAAGGGCGTGCTAGCCATCTAAGTGAATGCAATGTGAGGACAACGCTGGTGCGTATGGGTAGGTGTAGGCATAACGTCCACTCTCCGAATAGAGTAGCATCAGTACAGTATATCGTCCATAACGCTCCGAAGAACGTGGCATCAGTATAAGGGAAAATCATTGGATCCGAGGCTCCTCCGAACTACGGCTCCAATGTGTGTACCCCATACGACTACTAGTTGTCCTCTCCGCCCAATGTAGATACGCAAGTCGACTACTCGACGTGCATACCTTGAATCTATATGCCAAGTCTCTAAATTATAACCTGAACTACGTACTAACCGTGATGTAGGTTACACGCAACGATAGCTAGTCGAGTGCGCAAACCCGCATCCCAATATGAATATATCACAGTGACCGTGTAAGGTGTCAGGTCTCAGACAATAACAGGGTATCGTCTGATGGGTTGGGTCTGCTAAGAGCTAAGTCCATATATACTAATCATCGACGTATCCGTCGAATGCACCCGAGACAACTCGGACGCGCACAGTTGTATAAACTACAAGCAACAAGAATACAATACAACAGATGCATGTTTAAATTAAACAGTAAATATAGCAAGGTATCTTGCCTGAGTCTTCAGGAGGTGAATGCCAAAATCCTGCTCCTGCGATATCTCCTGGCTGATCCGATGATCCTGACACACAATATAATATAGAAATCTACATCAGACGCTAAGATCCAATGTACTGACACTACGTTGCTCTTAAGGGTCTGTCTCAAGTTCATGGTTGGTTGAAGACAGCGTTACGTGTGCACGTGGCTAGGATGTACACGTGTTCTGTCTTCGGTCAACATGTGTCTCGAGTCAATAATTTTCTAGTTACGGGTTGTCCACAATTTCGGTTCTGCACGAACACATGTCTCTATTCCCATGTTCAACCTACTATTTTATATTCCAGCGTTTCAAGTGAAATACCTGACCCTGGTGATTGGTTATTAACTTCATAATTACATATTTATTAGTAACAAATTAAATAAGCTTTCATGCCTATAATACTAACTAGGTTGAATACTATTACTATGTGTTCATGCGACATGGCGACACGGAAGCGAAGTATTATGACACGAGAGAGAAGGGTTCAGTGAACGAGTACCTGATCAACTTAACGAGGGGGGGGGGTCCGCTGGCTGGTCGACCGTCTTCTCCGGCGGGGGTGAACTCTGGTCGACGCGTGGATGGGATCGGTCTGCCGGCGTTCAGTCGGCTGTGATGACTGCTGCCGTGGATACAACAGTCTGTCCCGGCGGTAGTGGGCTGGGACGGCGTCGGTTGATGGTGTCGTGGGGTCCGGCGGGTCGGTTGGCGGGGTCTGGCGGCGTCAGGCGGAGCGGAGGGCGTGGTTTGGAAGTCGGAGAAGGGACAGCAGTCTCGGGTGATCGGGTTCGAAGGGGTTGGTGATGACGGCCTGGTGTGGTATGGTGTTCCGGCCGCCTGGAGGGGTGGTCGGTGGTCCGGTGGGGCTGAGCGGGGATAGGTCTTGGCAGGGGATTCGGCTAGGGTTGAGAAGAGGATGGTGATATGAATTCTAGGGTTTGAGTGAATAGATGTATATTTATATGGGTGGTGGGGATGATGGGCTGGACTCGAGGGTTGGGCCTGTCCGGCTTGTTGGAATGGAAATGATCCACTCGAAAGCGCATGTGGGCTTGGTTTGGTTTTGCTTGAGGTAAATTGGCTTTAAGTTTGATTTAATTTAATAATTCGACTCGGTAATTCCTAATGCGTCGGAAACATAAGGAACTAGATTTGGATGGTACATATGAGTCATGGCCTAACAAGTTTGGTGTAGACTGATAACCTAATTTGGGTACGTGGGATTTGGGTTGCGGTTTCAACTCAGTAAAATAATTAATTAAATCCTATTTTTGACGAGGGGGTTTACAGAGCGTATTATTGGCGCTTCTGATCCCAACACTTTCTTCTGTAATCAACAAGTCACATTAGATGAAACCAACTTCAAAGTTGCAAAAATCATATTACAACCAACTTCAAAGTTTCAAACATAAAGTTTTCACAATACAAAAATCAAAGTTTCAAATACCAACACAGCCTAACTATCATTTTGCCTCTTTGAATGTTGCTCCCTATTTTTCAAAGAAAAAAAATCATTAGTGTTGTCGATGTTCTGTAACTCCTTATTGATATTAATATATTTCTCGTCCTTACAACTGACAAAACTTTTTTCCAATTTCTTGGCAGAATCAACGAAATTGGAACCGTGCTTTACTTTGTTAGCATGTATGAGAAGCAGACAAAAAATTATGTTAAGTTATAAACATACATAATCTTAAAATTAAACAATTTATTACTCACAATCTTCAACAATGCAGCATACAAGTCTTATTTGGCGGGAAGAGAGGCTATTACAGGCAGATTATCGCATTTTCGATTATCAGGGTTCAACAACATGAGATATTGGACATCCGCATAGTATACAATGTAGTCGTCGCTACAATCTGACATCTCAACCACCGCTTGTCGTTCTGATTTTTCGATAACATGACGTTGCCACATAGTAAAGAAGTTCGAAACCCAGTTGTATTCCGCCGAGACGTATTTTAAGGATTTTGTCCCTCTCGAAGTACTCACAATTTTCAATGTACGCATCAGATCCATTTGGATGCTGCCAAACTAACGAAGAACTCTATCAGGCATAAAAGCAACCTCGATATCATGGCAACTTATCAAACCATGGAATAAAGCGATTAATTGCAATGGATGACTACTATTCTGCAAATCCCGATATAAATGCCAAACTATATTATAATGAGCATAACGTAATTTAGTAAATTATTAAGTGAACAAAAATAAGGGTGATAATTCACCTCTTCTCCCCGCATATCTGCAAGTGCATTCCGTAGAGAGGCCAATGTATGCGGGCGTTTGACATCTTCCTTAGTCGGCTTCCATCTGCACATTCTAGGTAGGTGCTCATCATACCCTTCATTAAGTGTATCCTACTTCAGTATCGAAAAGTGCTAGTATATCCATGCATGTCCATAGAATAGTATCATATTAAATAATGGAATATCATATTATGTGGATAAAATTGGTCGAACCCCCCAGTATTGCACTTTTTTTTGTGGTTGATGATCGTTAACATATGAGAGGTCTTCTGAAAAATAGACAAGTGGATAAAATTAGAACTATCAAATATAATTATTTAAAACAAAATTGAATTTATCATAAAATAATGTATTTGCAGATCGTTCCATATTTGGTATACAATGTGGTTCTTGATTAGCTTAAACAAAGAGCAACCGTTTGGACGAGTCTCGGTTGGACTATCTGACCGCTGAGAAGGTCCAGAAGCATCTTTTGGCCCTTTTCAGACAATAGGTACGTCATCATCATCGGAGGAAGAAGAAGAAGCAGGACTACTAGGAACCGGTTGCTTTGAACGAGTTTCAACATTTTTTGTTCGACATTTGCTAGCTTGAGAGGGCCTCGGGTTCTATGATAGTGAGGGGTGTCTCAATAACTCGCTCAACATTGCGTGCCTTGCACGTCGACATAGTCAGACGCTTTCTTTTAGTACATGCATTGTCAAGATCCTTCTTGGGATCGCAGCTATAACATAAAATATATTTCAAATAAAATAACAAAACAAAAATAAAAAACACGAACAATGGCTCATGACTATAGATATTTTCTACAGTCCTGTATGTTGTTAGGACTATAAAAAAAATTTACAGTCCTTGATGTACTCAGGATTGTAGAAATTTTCTACAGTCCTTGATGTACTCGGGACTGTAGAAATTTTCTACAGTCTTGGCGCTTCTCAGTCGCAATTGTTGGCAGAATTCCATAGTTCAAAACCCTAAAATGGGTTTGAAATCTCAAAAATCCGTCGAAAGTTCATGCTAAAACTATTTTATGATACTACACTATGAAATTTGGACATTAACAAGGATTGGAAAGAATATTTACGAAATAAAATGAAAAATATAAACCTAAAGTTAGAGATGGAGGAAAAAGATTAGGAAGAAGATTTGTATCTTGATTGTGAAGAACCTTTAAGTGCCATCTCAAAGATTGATTGATGCTTGGAATTGGAAGAGGTGGAGAAGGAAGAAGTTTAGGGTTTTCGAGTGGAGAAATGAGGGAAATAATTTTCAAGAGAAAAAGTGAAAGTTAGAATATTTCGGTTTGGGGGGAGGGGGGGAGCCGACCCCTAGTAAGCTTTTGACTGCATGAGTAAAAGTTTCTCAAAACTGGGCTAGCCTCGAGTAACCTTTGTAGTGCCACGATAAATACTCTTTATTTAGTACAGAAAGTTTTGTTTTTTTTCTCCTTCTAAAATATTAAAATTTGTCGGCCAATCCTGGATTAGCTCAGGCTAGCTCAACTCGTCCTGTGTGTCAGGGTGAGTTAGGCTCGAGTGTTGCAATTGAAGGCCGTCCTAGCTCGATATCATAACTAGGCTAGCCCGATCCAACCCAAGTCCAGGCAAACCTATAATTGACTGCTCCCTGGCCGGCCCCAACCAAACACTCATATTAAAATTAAAGTTGTACCATGGGTGGTATAGAGACAGGGGAGTATTTCGAATCCAGAGTTCAGCACAAAATTAAATATAAATTATATAAATTATATATATTAAAATAGTACAATAATATCTTCTCTAACATAATGAATGAAAAGTCAATCAAAAGGGCACACATACATCCTTCTTGTTAATTTCTCACACGATTTACATTATCTTGAAGCCCGTTGGAGATCGGTCAATTTCTGAAAAGTCACCGATCATGGTATTCTTGGCAACAAACCAACTAAAATGTATATATAATCATATCCTATTTAATTAACTAATTCTGTTTTAAGTAATGAGCTAGTTCCTAGACCAGGACCGGACCAGAGTTTAAGTGACGGACCTGAGTTTAAGTGACCCGATATGAATTTTCAAAGTAGACTTCTATATATAATGTGAAAAAATTAATTAAAAATAATAAATAATATATATATAAGATTTCTAGTGTGCAAGTATTATATGATAACCACTACACTGTCTGTTTTGTCTTAAAAGTGGCCTATGGTACATATTGGTTCTATTGTAGATACGTCCATGTTGACGTCCTTTTAGCCTTTGGACCCTGAAATATCATCCAACTTGTTGGTGTTTGGTGGAGTTTCCAACCAATATGGAGAAACCTCAGAGTATGACGAGCGTCATCCGTGTGTCGGAGAAAGCTTGGGGTGTCGGAGTAGTGTTCACAGTAGAGCATTGTTAGAATCTACTAAAGCTCAGGGGGAATTCAGGCAGAATTCGAGCAAAATTCAAGAAGATTTTGGTCCCAAGAGAATTCAGACCAAATTCGGTCCCCCGAGTCAGAACTTGCTAGCATGAAATACTAGAGTTCGGTCCGAACTTGGTTTGGTCGGGACTATACGAGTTCTGGGGTATATTATACACCGTTGAATTAAATTTAATGGTCTAAATTGGTTGTAGGATTGAGGAGATTATATATAGGTATTTTCTAACCCCAATCCATACAACAACAACAAGATAAAGTTGGTGCTTTACAACTTTTGGGAGAGAGAAAAGGAGATTGAAGGCTATTGTGAATGAGAGATCATTTTGGATAATTATTCTCGTCGTCTCTTGTTCTTCGGAGTCTGTAACCGGGTTTTCTTCTTTCAAGTAGTTGTGGTGATCCAGTTTGGATCGGTGTAAAGTTTGTAAGAGTTGGTGTATTTTCTTATTATATTAGTGGAGGTCTTTCAGGATTGGACTTCGAACGTCCCATAGTTTTTTATCTGAATTTTCTACATAAAAATCGTTGTGTCTACGTTTGGCTTTTGTGTGATCTTGACGATTTAGTTTTCTTGTACTTTTTTCGGTTCTCTCGGAGCTTCTTAATTTGAGAGAATAATTTTCATGTTTTATTCCCAACAGAGTGGTATCAGAGTCAGGTTCTGCTGATACCAACCTAATGGTATTAAAGTTTTCGGTTCAAAATATCTTGTGACAGAGTTGACAATCAAACCAACGAGAAGAGATAGATGCGAAGCTGGTGCGCATGGTAAACCTGAACGGCTCTAATTACCACTATTGTTGGAGCAAGATGAATGATTTGTTATTCGTCAAGAAGGTGCATCTTCCAGTATTTTCCCTCGAGAGGCCTAGTGAAAAATCTGATGAGGACTGGAAGTTCGAGCATATACAAGTATTGATTATATCATGCAGTTCATTGACGAAAATGTGTACAATCACGTTGTCAATATAGAGCACACAAGAACACTTTGGGAGAAGCTAAAATCTTTGTATGCAAAGAAGACCGGGGTAAACAAATTATTCCTGATCCGAATGATGATGGGTCTGTAGTACAAAGATGGTACATCCATTACGGATCACCTGAGTGAGTTCCAGGACATGGTTGACCAATTATCCTCTATGGAAGTCAAATTCGACGACGAAGTCACTACTAGGATAAGGACTTTAGGCGATCATTGGTTTTTTGTCGCCTGAATGCAAAATTAGTTGCCTAAGATTTATCGCCACCAAATTTCTTGGTCGCAAGCATCGTCGCCTCAGGCTCCTAACCCAAAGTCAATGGCGACTAATTAAGTATTTTAGTCACAAAAGATCTTTGGCTACTACACTGTTGCGAGAAAATGTCTTTGTTGTTTCAAAGTTTTGGCCAAAAAGGATTTGTCGCCTTAGGTTGTAGAATTTTTTGAAGGAAGGGGCGTGCCAATACCTTTATTGACTAAAATAGTTGGCATATGTAGTATGTTACGACTATATTTGGTTACAATAGGTAGTCTATAGTGACTATCATTGGTCCCCCAAGGTTATCTGCGACAACTATGATTGGTCGTAATAAGTAGTATGTGACGACTATCATTAGTTGCCAAAGTCATTTTGTGGCTACTATGATTGGTCACAATAAATAGTATGCAGAGACCACTATTGACCACCAAATGTAGTCTATGGATGCTATGATTGGTCACCTAAGACACTATTTAGCGACTATAATTTGTCGCACTAAGTAGTGTGTGTTGACTACTATTAACCATCAAAGGTAATCTGTAACGACTATCGTTGGTCACCTAAGAATTTTGTTTATAATTATATTGTATATACTTTCCTTTGCTTGTTACCGAACAAATATAAATATAATATTAAAATAGAAGAAACGAACACTTTCTAAAATGATCTTATTTTATTGAAAACATACCGTTTGTACAACACAAACATTCAAAAACTATACAAAAATACTACTAAGTTGTAATTTTTTTCATAAAATTACAATGAAGTTGTAAATTTTTGGTTATTTATACTAACTACTCCTAAGTTTTGGACTTATTACACGGGATACCCCTACTTTTAAACTAATTACACTGACCACCCATCTCTTTAGAAAAAAAATTAAAAATAGGGGTAGTTGGTGTTATAACTTTTCATTTTTATCTTCAAGTAGGGGTATCCCGTGTAATAAACATAAAAGCATAGGGGTGGTCAGTGTAATTAGTTCAAAAATAGGGATGTTCCGTGTAATAAATCCAAAACTTAAGAGTAGTTTAGTATAAATAATCCTAATTTTTTCTGAGATGAGCTTGAGCTTGTAGTGACTGGACTTTTGGTGGAAAAGTTAGATAAACCTTTTCCATTCTTGCACTTCTTCTTGATAGCTTGATGTCATTTCTCTAGGGCCCTCAACGTCTATTCGTCAAAGACTTGATCATTCATATGTGACCCCATCTGGAAATACAGAAATATAAAACAAATGAATCTGTTATATATAACAAGCCAACAAATTCTAGAAGTGTAATCCACTCTAAAGATTAAAATAAACCAGAAGGTTAAACAAGAAATTATAGAAGTTTAATCCATTCTAAAGATTAAAATAAGCCAGAAAAGAAGAACACTAATAAAAGGAGCCCTGCTTGTATGGTTGTGCGAACAAACTGGTGTACGGATCGGATTCATGTAAAACCAACTTCATATTTATTTTCAATCATGAATACAAGTATAGATAAGAAAATGAAGAACAAATTGAGGATACATGTCATGGAATCAAGTATGAAAAATGATATATACCCCCAGGTGGCATGAAAAATATAGATCTTTATGTTAGAAATAAACTTATTTACGAAAAGTATAAAAAATAATTTAATTTACCATATGGAAAGTGTAAACCCTCCAATTTTTATTTATTTATTTATTTATTTATTATTATTATTAATTTTCTTTCTAAATCATTATTAGTATTATAAGTGTTGTTACTAGGAAATAGATTTATAGTTACTTGTAGGCTAATATATTACCTAGCTAATATATGTCACGCCCCGATCTCCCGCAGGCTATTTCGGCCGTCCCCGCTAAGCGGTAATCACCCTCGCCAGCGCTTCCGCGGGACGATCGCTTTGACCCATCCGGGCGTGATGCCGCACGAGCGTGAGCCACGCCCGTGCAAGGCCATGGTTCATTGGCTGGCGGTAAGAGTTCTAAGCCACAGAGTCGCACAGATTGTCCGAGTGCAGCGGAGTCATGAACGAATAGCGATTTGGTAACAGGTTCACTGAGTCGATAGTATAGCGAAAGCATTGAAACACAAGTTTGAAGTAAAGCAACTCTTTTTATTGATATGAACAAGTGTTACAGGCGGCGTATAGCCGAGATTACAAGTCGTTCAAGCCTCTCTCTCTGAAACAGTAAAAGTGTGCCAAGTGGCTACAATTGTGGATGATTGTACAGGCGATGATCAGGCGATGTTCAGGCTATGTTCCCACATTATGTCTTGTATATATGCTTCTGTTCCGGACGCACCGTTGCTTCGGAGTGATCTTCACGCCTAAGCACGCACGAAGGAGGCATCCGCACCGAATGAGGTTCTCCCGCACCCTGCATACAAACTGGTGGATTATCAGTACATTGAATGCACTGGTGGGGAAGCTACTCGCCCGCTCGACAAATCCAAACACGTAGTATAAGTTCCGTGCACCAACTATTAAGTTGTCTTTCTAGTTGCCTTAGGATCAGTTTCATGCAAACATTGAATAGCCTATTCGTGTCGGGCAGTGCGCCGTGCGATGTTTGAGGAAACATGGCGAGACTTACCAACTTACCATTTCTCCTTCCCTGTCCAAGGCAAACATGATTAATTCAAGCACGGGCGTGTGTAGACATTCAGGGGCAATAACATAAGCAAACATGAGTATGGTATATTGTTCAAGTTTAAACACACGAGGTGGACAGAGTCATGGATAAGGATAACATGCAACAAAAGCACACGATGAACACACGATGCGCTGCAAGTTATCCCATCCGCACACGATGACTAAGCCACAAGTTAATTGCACACGATGATCACTGGCTTGATGCCATAATGGACTAGTCATGGACATGGATAGCATGCAACGGGAGCTCATATTGGATACACGATAACACACGATGCATTGCAAGCTATCCAGTCCGCACACGATGACTACACACGAAGTCTGCCCGGATCGGATCGGTGCCAGTGCCCCAGCACCGTCCGCAGAACTTATACCCTTGTGCACAAGTTGTCCATGATCGAACACGATTATTAATTTACACACGAGCACACGCAAGCAGTAATGCATGATTCATTTAGCTATTGGATATGCACAGTCTCCTGGGCTGATGTAAGCCCGCTTGAGGGAGACTTGCAGGAAGATCCGAATACCTGAATGAGTCTTGCCACTGGAGTATGATTCATTTACTTGGTATGATGCAGTCCCCTGGATCGGGAACTGCCTTGGTGACCTAACGGTCCCGAATACTTGCAGGTTTATTCAGGCACGGAATGACTACTTGGTAGTCTTCCGAGGTTTGGATGAAAATAATGCAACATTCAAGCAAACAAACATGCGTTTCTAAGGAACATAAGCAGGCACGTTTGCTCGGACCCGAAGGTAAGCCGAGAGTTAGATCGTTAGGGGACTTGGCATACGAGGGTCTGAATACAAGCAGTATTTCAATTTCCATGTTCTAGCATAAGTATTACAAGTTGGGATTATTCCCTTAGCTAGGTGCGTTGGATTTATTAGCATGCAGTGGGTGATTCACCTAGCGACTAGCATGAATATTCCAGATTTTATGTTTGCTGGCTAAGCAAAGACAAGTTCACCGTAGCCACCCACCTTAGCGATGATTCGCCTCGGTAGAGCGATACGCCGAGCGAGCCTCTGAAAGCCTAAGCCGGATTCCTGTAGGGACAAGTCTGGATATCCTTTGCATTCACTTTGAGGTAAAGCGGGTCGGGAAAGCTATACTATTGCCGTTTGAAACGGCAATCCACTTGAACGGAACGGGGTGTTATATCCTACCCAACTTAGAAAAAGTCTCGTCCTCGAGACTTACTAAGGACAAGCAGTAATCTAGGGTTAAGGCAATCCTAGACAAGTCGTTGTACTTGTTTCATTTGGATCTTCACTTGCATAAGCTTCGAGCTTAGCATATCGCTTAGTCTGGATCGTGCGCACTTTCGAAGTGCACTTCTAGCGTGAACACGTCAACCAGCTTAGTGATAGCGAAGTCTTAGCACTCGAGTTTCACCTTTTCTTAAGTCTTGGATGGTGCACTAGTTCAAGGCGTCCCTCGAATAGATACATTCAACCAAACTTAGTGTTAGTGAAAATCGGACAAGCTACTGCGATACTCTCAAGGGTTCGCACAGGTTGGCACAAAGGCCACTCGCAACACACAATAACATACAAGCAAGCATATCAATCAAAACGCATTTTGAAAGTATTTAGACTTATTGTTGGAACATCCCATCGAGGCATTGAGAGAGAGCGTGCACATAACCCACGAACGAGCTTGCGAAACAGAGATATCGAATCGAAGTCCAAAGGCGTAGAAGCCAGGCTCTGATACCAACATGTCACGCCCCGATCTCACGCAGGCTATTTCGGCCGTCCCCGCTAGGCGGAAATCACCCTTGCCTGCGCTCCCGCGGGACGATCGCTTTGACCCATCCGGGCGTGATGCCGCACGAGCGTGAGCCACGCCCGTGCAAGGCCATGGTTCATTGGCTGGCGGTAAGAGTTCTAAGCCACAGAGTCGCACAGATTGTCCGAGTGCAGCGGAGTCATGAACGCATAGCGATTTGGTAACAGGTTCACTGAGTTGACAGTATAGTGGAAGCATTGAAACACAAGTTTGAAGTAAAGCAACTCTTTTTATTGATATGAACAAGTGTTACAGGCGGCGTATAGCCGAGATTACAAGTCGTTCAAGCCTCTCTCTCTGAAACAGTAAAAGTGTGCCAAGTGGCTACAATTGTGGATGATTGTACAAGCGATGATCAGGCGATGTTCAGGCTATGTTCCAACATTATGTCTTGTATATGTGCTTCTGTTCCGGACGCACCGTTGCTTCTGAGTGATCTTCACGCCTAAGCACGCACGAAGGAGGCATCCGCACCGAACGAGGTTCTCCCGCACCCTGCATACAAACTGGTGGATTATCAGTACATTGAATGCACTGGTGGGGAAGCTACTCGCCCGCTCGACAAATCCAAACACGTAGTATAAGTTCCGTGCACCAACTATTAAGTTGTCTTTCTAGTTGCCTTAGGATCAGTTTCATGCAAACATTGAATATCCTATTCGTGTCGGGCAGTGCGCCGTGCGATGTTTGAGAAAACACGGCGAGACTTACCAACTTACCATTTCTCCTTCCCTGTCCAAGGCAAACATGATTAATTCAAGCACGGGCGTGTGTATACATTCAGGGGCAATAACATAAGCAAACATGAGTATGGTATATTGTTCAAGTTTAAACACACGAGGTGGACAGAGTCATGGATAAGGATAACATGCAACGAAAGCACACGATGAACACACGATGCGCTACAAGTTATCCTATCCGCACACGATGACTAAGCCACAAGTTAATTGCACACGATGATCACTGGCTTGATGCCATAATGGACTAGTCATGGACATGGATAGCATGCAACGGGAGCTCATATTGGATACACGATAACACACGATGCATTGCAAGCTATCCAGTCCGCACACGATGACTACACACGAAGTCTGCCCGGAACGGATCGGTGCCAGTGCCCCAGCACCGTCCGCAGAACTTATACCCTTGTGCACAAGTTGTCCATGATCGAACACGATTATTAATTTACACACGAGCACATGACAAGCAATAATGCATGATTCATTTAGCTATTGGATATGCACAGTCTCCTGGGCTGATGTAAGCCCGCTTGAGGGAGACTTGCAGGGAGATCCGAATACCTAAATGAGTCTTGCCACTGGAGTATGATTCATTTACTTGGCATGATGCATTCCCCTGGATCGGGAACTGCCTTGGTGACCTAACGGTCCCGAATACTTGCAGGTTTATTCAGGCACAGAATGACTACTTGGTAGTCTTTCGAGGTTTGGATGAAAATAATGCAACATTCAAGCAAACAAGCATGCGTTTCTAAGGAACATAAGCAGGCATGTTTGCTCGGACCCGAAGGTAAGCCGAGAGTTAGATCGTTAGGGGACTTGGCATGCGAGGGTCTGAATACAAGCAGTATTTCAATTTTCATGTTCTAGCATAAGCATTACAAGTTGGGATTATTCCCTTAGCTAGGTGCGTTGAATTTATTAGCATGCAGGGGGTGATTCACCTAGCGACTAGCATGAATATTCCAGATTTTATGTGTGCTGGCTAAGCAAAGACAAGTTCACCGTAGCCACCCACCTTAGCGATGATTCGCCTCGGTAGAGCGATACGCCGAGCGAGCCTCTGAAAGCCTAAGCCGGATTCCTGTAGGGACAAGTCTGGATATCCTTTGCATTCTCTTTGAGGCAAAGCGGGTCGGAACAGCTTCACTATTGCCGTTTGAAACGACAATCCGCTTGAACGGAACGGGGTGTTACATCCTACCCAACTTAGAAAAAGTCTCGTCCTCGAGACTTACTAAGGACAAGCAGTAATCTAGGGTTAAGGCAATCCTAGACAAGTCGTTGTACTTGTTTCATTTGGATCTTCACTTGCACAAGCTTCGAGCTTAGCATATCGCTTAGTATGGATCGTGCGCACTTTTGAAGTGCACTTCTAGCGTGAACACGTCAACCAGCTTAGTGATATCGAAGTCTTAGCACTCGAGTTTCACCTTTTCTTAAGTCTTGGATGGTGCACTAGTTCAAGGCGTCCCTCGAATAGATACATTCAACCAAACTTAGGGTTAGTGAAAATCGGACAAGCTACTGCGAGACTCTCAAGGGTTCGCACAGGTTGGCACAAAGGCCACTCGCAACACACAATAACATACAAGCAAGCATATCAATCAAAACGCATTTTGAAAGTATTTAGACTTATTGTTGGAACATCCCATCGAGGCATTGAGAGAGAGCGTGCACATAACCCACGAACGAGCTTTCGAAACAGAGATATCGAATCGAAGTCCAAAGGCGTAGAAGCCAGGCTCTGATACCAACATGTCACGCCCCAATCTCCCGCAGGCTATTTCGGCCGTCCCCGCTAGGCGGGAATCACCCTCGCCAGCGCTCCCGCGGGACGATCGCTTTGACCCATCCGGGTGTGATGCCGCACGAGCGTGAGCCACGCCCGTGCAAGGCCATGGTTCATTGGCTGGCGGTAAGAGTTCTAATCCACAGAGTCGCACAGATTGTCCGATTGCAGCGGAGTCATGAACGCATAGCGATTTGGTAACAGGTTCACTGAGTCGACAGTATAGCGGAAGCATTGAAACACAAGTTTGAAGTAAAGCAACTCTTTTTATTGATATGAACAAGTGTTACAGGCGGCGTATAGCCGAGATTACAAGTCGTTCAAGCCTCTCTCTCTGAAACAGTAAAAGTGTGCCAAGTGGCTACAATTGTGGATGATTGTACAGGCGATGATCAGGCGATGTTCAGGCTATGTTCCAACATTATGTCTTGTATATGTGCTTCTGTTCCGGACGCACCGTTGCTTCTGAGTGATCTTCACGCCTAAGCACGCACGAAGGAGGCATCCGCACCGAACGAGGTCTCCCGCACCCTGCATACAAACTGGTGGATTATCAGTACATTGAATGCACTGGTGGGGAAGCTACTCGCCCGCTCGACAAATCCAAACACGTAGTATAAGTTCCGTGCACCAACTATTAAGTTGTCTTTCTAGTTGCCTTAGGATCAGTTTCATGCAAACATTGAATATCCTATTCGTGTCGGGCAGTGCGCCGTGCGATGTTTGAGGAAACATGGCGAGACTTACCAACTTACCATTTCTCCTTCCCTGTCCAAGGCAAACATGATTAATTCAAGCACGGGCGTGTGTATACATTCAGGGGCAATAACATAAGCAAACATGAGTATGGTATATTGTTCAAGTTTAAACACACGAGGTGGACATAGTCATGGATAAGGATAACATGCAACGAAAGCACACGATGAACACACGATGCGCTGCAAGTTATCCCATCTGCACACGATGACTAAGCCACAAGTTAATTGCACACGATGATCACTGGCTTGATGCCATAATGGACTAGTCATGGACATGGATAGCATGCAACGGGAGCTCATATTGGATACACGATAACACACGATGCATTGCAAGCTATCCAGTCCGCACACGATGACTACACACGAAGTCTGCCAGGATCGGATCGGTGCTAGTGCCCCAGCACCGTCCGCAGAACTTATACCCTTGTGCACAAGTTGTCCATGATCGAACACGATTATTAATTTACACACGAGCACACGACAAGCAGTAATGCATGATTCATTTAGCTATTGGATATGCACAGTCTCCTGGGCTGATGTAAGCCCGCTTGAGGGAGACTTGCAGGGAGATCCGAATACCTGAATGAGTCTTGCCACTGGAGTATGATTCATTTACTTGACATACCATCCGCTCAGGGAAAAGTGCTAACTGCTGCGGGAGAGGCAAGAGGGGCCGTGGTGGTGGCAGAGGAGGCGCGTAGCATTTTTGCTGGTGTTGAGAGGCGCGTAGCGGTATGTGGCAGGAGAAGGCGCTAAGGGTGGCCCTGGGCAACCTATTGTAGTACCAACCTATTATATTACTAAATATAGTTCTTGAATAAGATAGGGTGCTCGGACTTATATGGCTATTGCACTCGCAGAGAGAGAGCCAATATTGGACCCATATGCAGTCCCCTGGATCGGGAACTGCCTTGGTGACCTAACGGTCCCGAATACTTGCAGGTTTATTCAGGCACGGAATGACTACTTGGTAGTCTTCCGAGGTTTGGATGAAAATAATGCAACATTCAAGCAAACAAGCATGCGTTTCTAAGGAACATAAGCAGGCACGTTTGCTCGGACCCGAAGGTAAGCCGAGAGTTAGATCGTTAGGGGACTTGGCATGCGAGGGTCTGAATACAAGCAGTATTTCAATTTTCATGTTCTAGCATAAGCATTACAAGTTGGGATTATTCCCTTAGCTAGGTGCGTTGGATTTATTAGCATGCAGGGGGTGATTCACCTAGCGACTAGCATGAATATTCCAGATTTTATGTGTGCTGGCTAAGCAAAGACAAGTTCACCATAGCCACCCACCTTAGCGATGATTCGCCTCGGTAGAGCGATACGCCGAGCGAGCCTCTGAAAGCCTAAGCCGGATTCCTGTAGGGACAAGTCTGGATATCCTTTGCATTCTCTTTGAGGCAAAGCGGGTCGGGACAGCTGCACTATTGCCGTTTGAAACGGCAATCCGCTTGAGCGGAACGGGGTGTTACAATATAGATGTATTAATCTGAATCCTGATATTCTTAATTAATTTTTGTTATGCCAAACTCAATTCTTTTATTTTAATTATCCCTTCCTAAAACCTCTATCAATTTCAGTCCTTATATACACAAATTTCTATTCTTTCTCTAACCTATAGTTGTCAACCCATTTTATACAACCACCCCTTATTCAAATTCCCGGTAGGACCAAACTGTGAGAGACAACATCTTTGATGGATCCGGGTCGGACTATCCGAATCCCTGCACCCTATCCTGTAACCCAAAGCCTGGCCCATTAACCAAAGTTTTAAATATAATTGTGCTTCTCCCATCTCTGCTCTCGCGTATGGCTCTGTGAGTACGTTGTTGCGTTCTAGAGCAGCACCTCGAACGACCCAACCACAATCCTATCTACAGCTATCGACAACCCTTTCTCTCCCTCTATATAATCTCGCGTTCTCTTCCCTTTTTCAAACCCTAGAAACCCAAAACCTAGCTGCTTCAAACTTGGAACCCCCTTCTGAGCTTTCCAATTTTTTTGGTCGGTGATGAAGCTTCAAGCGGACGAAAGAGTTCCATTCGAGGCACCTCCGCTATCGTGAGACTATAGACGCGAGCTTCCATTATTTCGACGAGGGTGAGCAGGTGAAGCCTGGATCACCTTCCTCCGCAGCGTTTTCTGGCACGTCTCATCTGAGAGCTCATTTTCCCATCTGTGGTTTGACGAGCAGTAAAGATGACCCCTTGATCCTGGTCATTAAGAGAGCATCGAGCAACCTTCTTCTTCTTGGGTATTTCCTCTCCCCTAGCCTTCCTTTTCATTCCCTGTGTATTCGTAGTTGTTCTTCTATTGAATAGTAGTTGATTATGGGTTTAATAGGCATGGAACATACAGCTAATAAGGGAAGAAGTTTTATACCGTATATATGGTTCATGGTTAGATATGTATATGAACCTATGTTATGATAGAAGGGTTGGGCTATAGACCTTCATGTCTTCTTAGGAAGAGAAGCAACCACAGTATCTTGTTGAGCGTATGTAAGTAGAAGAGGATAAAGAAATAATATAGGTGACTGTTTATATATACAAATGACTTGTGGTTTGAGTACGAGAGTAAGGGATATATATGGTGTACGTGAGGCAAGCTTATAGAAGAGGTGATATGTAATGGCTTAGCTACCATTCATTTCTTTTGTATTCTCTCCTCGTTGTGTGTGCAACAAAATAATCTGGTTACTTGTGTGCTCTTGGGTTACTTCTTTTGTATATGTATAGGATGGTTGGTAGTAAATATGAACATGGAGTGCACGTTGAGAGTGTCCCTTATTTGAACTACTGATGTGTAGTGTGAAGTAGCTAATTAGGGTGTTGGTGGAAGTTGGTGATGTACTTGGTAGTTGATAAACTACATAAAGCCATGTTTGCACACTTCTGCAATTGGGCAGAACATAACAATTGTCTCATGCCTCCTTGTTGAATAATGAAAGGCTAAGAGTATAGGTGTGTTGTGGTTGGACAGGGTTCAAAAATGGATATATGTTGGTTATTTGGGTGTCCAAAACTATTAGCAGAGGGAGTAAGAGCAACCTTGTCATTCCCTAGGTGAGTAAACTAAATTTTATGATGAAAGGAATTTCATTGGAATTGAGAGAGGAATTTGTGTGAGCATCCAGACTTGTGACTAGTAAACACATAAAACCAAATTCCTTTTTCTCCTTAAGAAAACCTAATCCTACCATTCCTAAAATTCTGACCAAACCTATATATATATATATATATATATAAAGACGGTTTAGACTATAAGTTTATTAATTAATTGATTTCTAAATTTATTCTCTAGGTTCTTTGGATTCCTTGGAATCGGACTTTATACAAGTTTCTTCTTCTTCTTCTTCCTTCCAGCTACTGGATCCAGACAAGTATACATTGACACTCTTGTTAACAATTTTTAAATACTGCAATTGCATTTATTTTATTCTATTATTCTGATTGAATGATATTGTGCGTCCAAGAATAACTTGGGTGCAAGTCGGTGTTGGACCAATTACACGCAACTTATTACTTAGAAGACAAACCATTTATTTGAGAGGTGCCACAATCCCTCTATGACCTTGACACATTTATGACACAGAGTGGTTCATGTGTGGACATAGACTCTTGTACCAGTCGTACACAAGTACAATCGAGATGTGTTACAACAGCATTTAGATACTTGATCTCGACTCAGGAGTAGGAGCTGGACATGTCGTGGTGCACGACAGATACAGAAGCATTGGGTGGAGAGAACACTCACTAGACGTATGGACTATGTTTACACTTTCCTTTGTAATATGTCGTCACCGTCGGAGTACCGGGTATGGCGACCATGTATTTATTATTACGAGAGAGAGAGAGAGAGAGAGAGAGAGAGAGTAGGCCTCTGGTGTCCACGATACTACGCTATATCTAGGCCTTTCCCCCAAAATATTATGCCGATCTCATTTAGCCTACAACTCATGCGTCGAACGTAGTTCTCATTGCATTTACACTTAGATTGATACACCCTTATTTTATTGTTGTATTTTTTATCATTAGTAGAATATTTTTATGTACTTTGTTATGTCCCTCTAAGGACCTGGTTTTTTTCCAGGTTTAGCTGAGCTGGAGTACGAGCAGGTTTACGGACCGGGTCCTGACGCTATCTACGAGGCAGAGGAGGTGTACCCTGACGAGTACATTTGATCTTGGTATGATACCATCCTGGTTGCGGACTTCTACTTGAGTCCGTCGCTATCTTACTTTCAGCACTTTATTTCAGCATATTTATGTAGTGGATTTGTCTCACCAACTTTATCTATCTTACCTTCACTGGTCGAGGATGAGTCAGACAAGGGTCGTAGGTTCCACAAAGGCCTCAACTACGAGCTCCGACAGTTCACGGGCACTATGGCCCACACTACCAGAGCAGATGTCCTGAAGGCTGCAAAGATTCAGGAGGCTCTTCGCTTAGAGAGGGAACCAGAAAGGCGTATTGGCGCTTCAGCCCTGACCCAGAGAGCAGCATTGAGCGGGCCGATCAGGCGTCCTATGTCGCAGCAGCAGCAGCAGCAATATCAGTAGCATTAGTACCGACCTCACCCTTACCAGATGAGGGAGCTTCCTACTTGCCATCACTACGGCAAGAAGGGACACGTGCAGAGGGACTGTCGCCTTAGATTGGGACAGTGCCTGAGGTGTGGATCGGGGCAACACCAGGCTAGAGATTACACAACAGCATAGAAGGCACAGAGGCCAGCCTTGAGGATAGCACCACAGATGCCGAGGGCAGCAACATCAGGACCAGGAGCACCGCGACCCCCAGCACCTGGTGGTTATCAAAGGGGTCCACCCTTGGTACCGTAGGTAGTACAGTATGACTGGGCGAGGCAGCAGAGGCAATGGCAAGCTTTTGCTATGGCAATTGAAGGGCCTGAGCCAGAGGGGGAAGTCATCGCAGGTACCATATTAGTAGCTTCATTTTCTGCACATTCTTTATTTGATTCCGGCGCTACGCATTCCTTTCTATCTACTAGCTTCGTAGCCATGCATATTGTAGCTTCTCAGTCATTGACTAAGGTCATTCAGATACTCACTGTAGGCGGTATAGTGCCTATTAATGGCGACTGTAGGGGTTGTTCTGTAGTAGTGTGCGGTAGAGAGATGAGGGCACGATTTTTGGTGTTTGATATGCCAAACTTCGATGTCGTCGTTGGGATAGACTGGTTGAGCCAGTATCATGCTACGCTAGATTGCAGGCGAGGATGTGTGATATTTAGACCCCCGGGGCAGCCAGAGTTTGAGTTCTGTAGAGGACCCAACGGAGAGGACGACCAGCCAGTCGATGGGACCCAGCTAGCGATGGAGGGCATATCTTATCCTCCAATCGTAGACGACTTCCAGGATGTGTTTCCTAAGGAGCTGTCAGGACTACCACCTGATAGAGACATAGAGTTCACTATAGATCTGATTCCGGGAGCAAAACCGGTCTCTTCTTATATGTACCGACTGGCACCGAAGAAGCAACAGGAGCTAAAGATTCAGATTGATGAGCTTTAGACAGGGGCTTTATTCAATCTAGCGAATCTCCATGGGGAGCACCATTTTGTTCGTGCCAAAGGACGGATATGTACGCTTGTGCATCGACTACAGGGAGTTGAACACGGTGACGGTGAAGAATAAGTACCCATTGCCGCGCATCCATGGTTTGTTCGATCAGTTGAGTGGAGCACGGGTTTTCTCGAAAATTGATCTCAGGTCCGGCTACCATCAAATCAAGGTACGGAAAGAGGATATTTAGAAGAAAGCTTTTCGGACGAGGTACGGACACTTTGAGTTCTTGGTGATGCCGTTTGGTTTAACCAACGCGCCAACAGTGTTCATGAACCTGATGAACAAGGTGTTCCATCAGTATTTGGACAAATTCTTGGTAGTTTTTATTGACGATATCTTGGTATATTCCAAGAACCATGAGGAGCATCTTAGGATCGTGCTGGAGACACTACGACAGGAGAGATTATATGCCAAGCTCAGCAAGTGTGAGTTTTGCTTGGATATAGTATCTTTTCTTGGTCACATTATTACTGGTGATGGACTATCAGTTGACCCGGAGAAGATCGCCGTAGTAGAGTCGTGGCCTACTCCCACTTCAGTCTCAGAGGTTAGGAGTTTCCTCGGATTTGCCGGCTACTATCGGAGATTCGTGGAAAACTTCTATAGGATTGCGGAGCCTATGATGTGATTGACGCGTAAAGACCAGGAGTTTGTTTGGACATAGGAGTGTCAGATGGCATTTGATGAGTTGAAGAAGCGTCTGATGACGACACCTATCTTGACTTTTCCTTCGAGATTGGAACGATTTGTGGTTTATAACGATGCGTCCAGGAGCGAATTAGGGTGTGTTCTGATGCACCATGGCAAGGTAGTGGCATATGCATCGAGACAGCTGAGAACTCATGAGAAGAACTACCTTACGGACGATCTAGAGCTAGCCGGGGTGATATTTGCACTAAAGCTATGGAGACACTATTTATATAGAGAGCGAGTCGAGATATACACTGATCACAAGAACCTGGAGTACATATTTAATCAGAAGGAACTGACCATGAGGCAAAGGCGTTGGCTGGAGTTGATGAAGAACTTCGATATCGACCTACAATATCATCTTGGCAAGACGAATGTTGTAGCAGATGCCTTGAGCAGGAAACCGATGGCATACTTCTTGACGACGCAGCGTCATTTATTATAGGACCTTTAGGAGTTGGATGCGGATGAAGTGCCCTGAGAACGTCTTCGCATCTCTTCATTCAGTACCCCGCTCTTGGCAAACTCCAGACTGACCACGCCTTCCGGAGCAGAAACGATCATAGACACTCGTACGGTCTCCCACGAGTCTGGCAATGTACACAACAATCATAGTTCCTGAACCTCATCGTCGAACTTGACTCCCATCGAGGATAGCTGGTCAACCACGTCCTAGAACTCACTCAAGTGATCCGTAATAGACGTCCCATCTTTGTACCGCAGATCCATCATCATCCGGATTAGGAACAATTTATTTACCACGGTGTTCTTCGTATATAAAGATTCCATCTTATCCCACAGTGTCCTCGCGTGCTCAATACTAGCAACGTGGTTGTACACGTTCTCGTCAACGAACTGTCTGGTGTACCCAAACACCTGTATATGCTCGAAATTTTAGTCCACTTAGGATTTGTCACTGGGTCTCTCGGAAGCAAATACCGGCAGATGCAGCTTCTTGACAAATAGCAGATCCTTCATCTTGCTCCTCCAGTAATGATAGTTGGTACCGTTCATGTTTATCATATGCATCGGCTTCGCGTCCATCTCTCCTCCCTGGTTTATCTGACAACTCCTAACACCCTTCTGAAATTCCAGAACCAGACTCTGATACCACTTTGTTGGGAACAAAAGCGCAAAAACCGTTCCCCAAACCAGAGAGAACCGAGCAAAGCGCACAAATCAAAAAACGTCAAACACAAATCGCAGACACAGAGATTTTTGACGTGGAAAACCCTTGCGAAAAAAAAACTACTGGACGATCGGAGTTCAACCCTGAAGAACCTCTACTAATGGAATAAAGAAAATACACCCTCTAGAAGCTTCTCCCGATCCAACATGATCACCACAACACTTAGGAATAGAAAATAGATCACACCACGAAAATAGAAGACAATGAGAAATTATCCAAAGTTGATCTCCTCCTCCGAAACGGCCTCCAATCCTTCTTTATCCTTCCCAAGATTGCAATGGTACTCTTGTCTCCTTCTTCCTCTTTCTTGAGATGATACGTTGTGTGTTAGATTATTGATCCTTGGAATTAGGGTTAGGAAAACCTACTATATATCCCATAATCCTGCAGCTAATCCTGGACCGTAGGATACGATCCAACGGTGTAAAAAACATCTCTGAAATTTTGTTCAGCCCACCGATCGAACTCGGACCGACTTCGATTTTGAGGTTCTGGAACACCACACCGAACTCGGACCGAGTTCGGCCCGAACTCTGTCTCCCCCTGTACAACAGACTGCTCCTCCTTCCTCCAGAGTTTCTTCAACCTCTCGAATGGTTTCTCTTCGCATTCCGGGATGTTCTTCACATAGATTGGGAACCCCACCCACTCCAACACTCTCCAGATCTCGGTCATCATAAGATTCTTTTGAAGTTTGCCACTTGCAATCCCCTCCAAAAAAAATAGAAACAATAGACGGTAGAGCAATAAATCAACAACAAGGTATGTTTTCATGATTTAATGGAAGACCACGAAAGGGATCTTAGTAAGGAATCAGGTGTTGAAGTATATTCGAGTGTTAGAATCTGTGGTTAGTTTGTGCCAAAGTTTTCTATTGAAGCAAACCACCAAACATCTGGAGACCAAAAAACCATCCGTCGAATATTAAAGGAAGCTGCGGGAGTGAGTAGAGCCAAACCTCAAATATACACTCCGCCTCGGCATCTCCTTCCGTCTCCGGCGCAGCTTTTGACTTGAAGCTTCGAACACGAAACTGGATGCTTCTGCCGAAGCATTCCGGTGTCGCAGTGGTGAAGAAGAGCGTCCGCTCGTATTAGACACTACGGACATTGGTTCACTAGAGAAGTCGTAGAAAAGTTTGGGGAAACGAAGAAGAGCGGTCGGGCTCCTCACTGGACCATAGAAAGCATTGTCCACCACTGTAATTTTTTGAGGTTTTTGTTCTGCTGCTGCCGATCCCAAGTTAATCTTCTTCTTCTCATCATCAACTACCAAAATAGTATTAAATTTGGGCTGTTGATAAGGGCACTGCAAAAATTACTGGAAGCTGCCAAAATATTTACTATTGATAATTATAAGTTTTTCACTCCCAAAATTTATTCGGGACTGTCAATTCTTAATTTTTTTTTATAATTAGGACTGTCAAAATTTTGACAGTCCTATCAATTGTTAGGACTGTCAAATTTTTTACAGTCCTACCAATTGGAAGGACTGTCAAAATTTTGACAGTCCTAAAAAATTAACATATATTTTTAGGACTGTCAAACTTTTTACAGTCCTACCAATTGGAAGGACTGTCGCTTCCAATTGGTAGGACTGTAAAAAGTTTGACAGTCCTAAAAATATATGTTAATTTTTTAGGACTGTCAAAATTTTGACAGTCCTTCCAATTGGTAGGACTGTAAAAATTTTGACAGTCCTAAAAATATATGTTGAAAAAAATTAACATATATGTCAAATTTTGACAGTCCTTCCATTTTTTCTTCTTCTTTTTTGGTTTCATGTGTGCTGTTATTTTTCTTTGTCATTGTGCTATTATTCATGTCCTCTACGATGCTGGAGTGGAGAACCTGGTGGTAGCGACGGAGGAAGGAGGGGAGGGAGGAGCGGCGGACGTCGAGGGTGCCGAGGTAGTCGAGCTCCGAAAGGGGGTACGAGACGGAGGAGCAGGAGGGGAAGGAGGCGATGGGAGGCGGGGGAGGAGGCGGAGGCGGCGACGGGAGGCGACGTTGGAGGACGGAAGAGAACGCGGGGGAGGAGGGCTCCGACAAGAAAGGGAGAAGGGAGAACTCCGATAGAGATTAGGGGGGTTTGGGCTAGTATGAGTAAACTTTTGGACTAGTATAAGTAAACTTCATTCACTAATGGGCTACCCCAATCCTGGACTAGGCCTAAGTAAACTATGTAGTGCCCTTATCAACAGCCTAAATTTGGTACAATAGAATATATCACACTTTTGGTACATAATATTTCGGTGAAAAAGGAAAATGGAAAATTTGAAAAATTACATTCCCGCCTAAGCCTTACAGGGACCAAACCAATTTATAGTAGTGTTTTAAAAACCGGACAGAAAATCGGCCCAAAAATGATACTGGGTTGGATCAAGCTGGTTCAACCAGTTGGTTAACCTAAGTAGCATAAATTCAATCTCTTATGGAAACTAACTTTTACAAAAATATTTATTTACACTAATTTTTAAAAAATAGTGGATCAATACTGAACCAGACCTAAAAAGTTACCAGTTCATGGGTCAACTGGTTGAACCGGCAGGTCCGGTCCGATTTTTAAAACACTGATTCATAGTCTTAAATAAATATATTATTAATGTACATTTACAAATTTGTCCTAGTTCTAATAATAATTTTTTTTGTAATGTTCCTTTGGGGCCAAGGTTGGTCGAGGATGTTCTGGAGACCTTTCGCCACGTTGATGTTCATATGCAACGCTATCAATTTGTTGAGGATCTTGGTGTTCGAAATCAGCACTCGAGGAGAGAGCTAAATCTATGGTTAGGGTTAGGGTTTTGAGTTAGGGTGAGGATTTTATGGTGGAAGAAGAAGTGGAAAAAAAAAAAAAATATGACTCCAACATGGAGTTCTAGTCCGACCTGAAGTGGGTTTGGTTTTGGGTTCTGCCCTAACTCATAACTAATCACTAAGCATTTGAGATGCACTAGTGTGCATGAATTTGCAACAGGTTAGAAATGGAAACGTAGGTAAGTAAAAAATATTCTGAAAATTTAAATAAACATATTAGGAAAGCCTTGATTTGAATCCTCACCTTAAGAAAGAAAAAAGAAAATTAAAGAAGACACCACTCGACGACGATCAAGTTCCAAGGATCGTGGGAGAAGAAGCACAATGGTTCTTGCTGTTTTGGATTGTAGGCAAAAACTCTACGGCATTTGGTTTTGAGGGTTCTGCCTCTCAAATATTTTTGTTTTGTTTTGTTATTTTTTCTTTTATGTTTTAGTTTGTATAGTTTGGACCTAATTTATTTTTTAAATAATATATTTTAATCTTAGGCCACCTACATAATTTTTTTCTTGCTAAATATTATTTATCTGGCAGCAATTTTTTTCCGCAAAACTTGTTGTAAGTAAATAATAGTCGCCTAAGAAATATTTATCATCTCCTAAATTTTGACAAAAATTTAGGATTCCCGCTCTACTTAGGCGAGAAATATTTTTCTAGTCGCCTTAGATTTTTCTTGCGAAGAACTTATTGGTCGGCCTAAAATAATTAATAGTCACCTAAGAAATATTGATCATTGCCTAAAATTTTGGTGGAAATTTAGGGTTTCTGCTCTACTCTAGGTGAGAAATATTATTCTAGTCGTCTTAGATTTTTCTTGAGAATATTTTATTGGTCAGCCTAAAATAATTAATAGTCGCCAGAGAGTTTACAAATTTTTGCCAATCCGGAGGACTTTAGGCGACAATTTCATTTTTTTGTCGCTAAAGATCAGTTTGGGTGACTAAATTTTTTTGGTCGTCCCAAATTTTGTGGCCTAAAGACCTTTTCCTTATTGTGAGTTCAGGGGCTGTGGTTGATGTGTGCTTTGTCAGAATCGTGGAAAACCGTACGAGTGTCCATAATCACTTCTGCTCCAGAAGGCATAATTAATCTAGAGTTTGCCAAGAGCTGGGTGTTGAATAAAGAGATGCAAAAAAAAAATCTCATGGCACTTCATCTTCACCTCATTCACAAGCGCTTGTTTTAGAGAGTCGTGGAAGGAGTAAAAGCAAGGGTACGAACGGTGGCAGAGACAATAGCATAGAAAAGTCCAAGAGTCGGTACAAGGACTCTGAGTACTACTATGATAGCAATAATAACTAAATCAAGCAAAACTATTTTGCTTGGAAGAGAGAGAACAAGGGCGGCAAGGTAAAGCAAGGTAAGGACACAACATCGACTGTCTCAGCACATGGAAGCGATGTGACCATTGTAGGTGATGAGGCAGCTGTGAACCTCGCAGGCGTTTACAATTCTTGGCTGGTGGAATCAAGAAATTTACTGCACGTATCTCAGAACAAGGCACTATTTGCCACTTACACAGCAGAAGACTGTGGAGTGTTGAAGATGGGCACCAGAGACGTGTCAAAAGCTATTTTCTATTGGATATGTGTATTTGAGAACCAAGACATATGTAGTTCTTATTCTCAAAGATTTTGTCATGTTTTCGATATCCGTTTTAACCTAGTATCAGTTGGAAGGTTGGATGATGAAGTATTCTTCAATCTCTTTGAGAACGGTCATTAGAAGCTTTCTAAGAATTCTATGGTGATTGCCAGAGGAAGTAAGAAGTATGTTCCTTATTATATGGAAGGGAGCACATATAGAGCACATTAGTTGAACACAGTCAGTGATGTGTCTACCGTATTATGGCACAAGCTACTTAACTATATCAGCGAGAAAGGAATACGCTACTTGTTGAACAGGAAAGTGATTTCAGGGCTCAAGTTTATAAAATTGGAAAGATGCACGCACTACATTTCAGGAAGCAAAATATGGTATCTTTCTAAAGTCATCCAAGTTCAAGGAAGTCGACGTTGCTCAAGTTTGTCCACTTGGATATTTACAGTCCTATAGAGGTAAAATCTATTGGTGGTGCTTCTTATTTTGTGACCTTTACTGATTAATGTTCCAGAAAAGTTTGGGTCTATGCTTTAAATACCAAGGAACATGTGCTTTCTACTTTTAAAGAGTTTTATACCTATGTTGAAAGGAAGATGGACAAGAAGTTAAAATATGTTCGGTCCAACAATGGTGGCGAATACATTAGTCATTTTGATGCATATTACAAAGTACAAGGGATTTGACACTAGAAGACTCTGCCAAAGATACTTCAGCTCAATAGTGTAGCGGAGCGCATGAACATGACATTGATAGAGAGGGTATGGTGTTTGTTGTCAGAAGAAAACTTATGAGGTATTTATTGGGGTGAGGGTCTCAACATTATTGCTTATGTTATTAATTTATCTCCTAGTGCTCCTTTGCAGGGTGATGTACCCGATAAAGTATGGTATGACAAGAAGCCATCATACAGACATGCCCAAGCAGGAGTTTAAGTTATCCTTTTATTACAATTGAACCTTTTGCTATTATTTAAGTAAGTTTACCATTTTTTGGAACGGTCACCTTCGAGTATTTAGGCCTTAATGCATGTACCAAAGGGCGAGAGATCCAAACTTGAGCTGAAGGCGAGGCAACGCATCTTTTATCAACTATGGTTGGGATAAGTTTGGCTATATACTCTACTACCCAGTAGAAAGAAAGCTCTACAGAAGTAGGGATGTGGTATTTGTTAAGGATTAGACCATGACCAACACTCAAGATTCCGAGATACCTTCTGAGGTTGAGGAATTGCCTGAGTTAGAGTCATCATGCTTCGAGCTGTTTCTAGAGGACACTAGAGGGAATCTAGTTATTGGGAAGCCAATACATAGAGATTGTCATGCCCCAGCCCCAAAATACGTAGGATTAGGACACGTAAGCATGCCAGCCGCATGTATATGGCAACTCCAATATATGAAAATCATAACACATGCGTACGCTGTATCATGAACAATAATTCATAAGTGGTAAAAACTATCACAAGTCACAATGTATAATCTAATCTTATCCACATAAATCAATGAATAACTAACCAATATCTATGTAACTAGATCTCAATATAAGGTATCTAATGATGGCATTCGGATGGAAATAAATCCACTACCGAACTAGAATATAGAATAAACAAGATAAATACAATATAAGAATATCAACTAACAATCACAGGCTCGAAGAGAAGACCTCCTCGAAATATACGTAGCAAGTCCGGATCTGCACTCCTGCGAATACTCCTGAACATCTACACCTGGAAAGGGACCAGGTCCTCAGAGGGACATAACAAGATACATAGAAGCATGCCATAAAGTAAATACTGTAAAAACTCGAGGGTGACCTAACCAGCTAAGTAACCTTGGTACGTATGGGTAGGTGAAAGGTATAAAGCATAGCGTCGAGCCAGAGGCTAAGTACCTGGCATTAGCTGTAAACTGGATGCCAGGAGTATATGCTGACTACATCACCGATCATGATAGCGCGCAGCTAGTAACCTCTGCCGGATGTATCGACAAGGATGTACGCCCATAACCTGGTAACACTGTCCCATAATCGGGTATCACTGGCCCATAACCGGGTAACACTGGCCCATAACCGGATAACACTGAGGCTCATGGCCCCGCAGTTTATTCTGAAGCTACGGCAACCAAATGTCTGTCCCATACGCCTACTAATTGTCTTCCCCACCCAATGATCTATGCATGTTGTATCCATAACACGTAGTAGCTACTACACCGAGATGGAGTGCAAGCATCGATGTCGTAACTCTGGCTCATAGTCTATCATTAGAACGATAGTCCAACCTCACAACCAAACAAGGATAAGGATTGGACCTTCGTACTACAATAGTCTATGCTCCAACTACTAATAATTGCTATGTCTCTAACATGCATCACTATTAGCAGTTATACCCTATCCGTCGCACGACCTACGCGTATAGGTGGCCAACCGCATACGCAAGTCCGTGCCCTACATGAGACTCACAACACGTGTAAGAAATATGTCAAGGCCTGGGGAGTCATACCGATAACTCCACAACTTTAGGTGAGTCTACTAGACACTAGGTCAGACACAAATCCTAACGTCAATGCCTTCGTTGACTGCACCCGAGTCTCTCTCGGGCGCGCATAAATATAATAATAAACATGCAGCTAATAATATAGAATTTAAATAGTACAATAAGGCAAGGTATACTTGCCTGGTAAGGAAGCTGCGTATTGCCAATAACCTGCTCCGGAAGTCATATAGAACAATCCAATAGATCTTCGGGGTCAGCGTGCACAGGCATGAGAATCGGGGGTGACTGTTGCGGTTTGTCTGGCAAGGGTGACGGATCCGCGATGACGACGATGGCGAAGGTAATGATGATGAGATGATTAGGTTATGGTTAAGGTGATGGTTAGGCCTATGATGGTGGTTATATTGATGATGGGGGGTTATAATAGTGATGATGATTATGGTAATGATGATGGAAATGATGATAATAGTGGTGACGTGGATGATGACTGGGACGATGGTGATGATGTGGATAATAATAGTGAAGGGGGTGATGATGAGGATGATGATGTGGGTGATGGTTATGACGAGGATGATGATGTGGATGATGAAGACGATGATGTGGATGGTGGTGATGACGAGGACGATGATATGGACAATGGTGATGACGAGGACGATGATGTGGGTGATGGTGATATTTAGGGTTAATGTGTTGAATGAATGGTGATGATTATGATTTGATATGATGATGATGATTGTGGGCTGCCGGAGGTTTACTGCCGGAGTCCGGTCAGGGGGAGGTCCGGTAAGGAGGGGGATCAAACAGGGAGAGGAAGGAGGAGGAGTCCGGCTAGGGGAAGGGGAGGTCCAGCAAGGAGAAGGAGGAGAGGGAAGCTGCTGGTCGTGCTGGTGGTGTTGGCCTGGGTGGCTCGGCGGGGAAGAGGTGAACGCCGGGGGCTGCATTGGTCGAAGGAGAGGAGGTCGAGGGTAGAGGCAGGCTGCTCAGGTGAAGGGCTGGCCGGGGAAGAGGCCGGAGAAGAAGAGGGAAGCTGGAAGTGTAGTGGTGTCGGGGTACAGCGGGGTCGGGTTCATCGAGGGTGTAGTGGGTTAGGAGCTCGGCCGGAGGGAGAGGAGGAGACGAGGAGGAATAGATGGTGATGGGGGATTCCGTTCAGGTGAGGGGGCGGAGGAAGAAGAGAGGGAGGAGGATGGTGGTGCTGATCGGGTTGGTGTCATCGAGGAAAAGGCAGCGGGGTTGTCGACGGGGAAGCTCGGGCGGGTAATCATCGAAGAAGAAGGGAAGGGGAGGACGGCTGTACAGGCGGAGGAGGGCTCAGGCGGCGGGTTGGTCATCGCGTGGAGGGGTCAGGCGAGGGCACGACAGATGCGGGTGCCACACCGGCGAGTCTCGGCTAGGGTCGGTGGGTTAACGCCGGTGTGGGGAGGTCGACAGGGATGATGGGAAGGAGATGAAGACTAGGGTCGACTGGGAAAATAAGTTAGGGATGGTAATTTAGAGAAAAAAATAAAGAAAAAGGAAAAGAAAAGTTATTTTATACATGTGGACTAAGGTTTTATTGACCTAGGAGTGGGCTTAGTCAACACCTCCTTGGAGTTGGGCCTTGGGCTCACATGAGGATATTTGGAGGGCCATAATTGCATTGTTTAAATGCAAGGATAGGTTTAGAATAAAGGGGGCGATGTTGCGCGTTGCACATCCCAAAAATTATGGGAAAATTTCTATGAAGAAAAATTGGATTTCTTCATGTATTATCCAATGGGGTGGACACCTCAATAAAATTTTGCATAAAAGCGCCCAACAATTGGAAAAATTGCACAAAGACGGAAATTGGTTTAAATTAATTAAATTGAATGCACAAGGTGTTCTTGAATTAATTTGAAGTACATGGAAATAAAATTAGGTGGGACACAAGTGTCATAGACGTAGAGGATTCAGTGTAGAATATTATCATATTTTTGGGTTGCACAAAACAGTCAAGATTGTGTCTCCAATTTCGATTAGAACGCACAAGGGTACAAAGTCGTATTTTATTTAGAATTAAGAAATAACGTCTGTGACGTTTATTGTGCGACTAAAATATAGCACTAGAGGGCATAATTATAAGTTACAAAAAGGTCAAAATAGTAGGCGGGCCTGTCTAGGACAAGGTTGTGAAATTTGTAGTAGACATTGGCTAGTGTAGTGCTCCAATTATTGAAGCAACGGTAGGGCACACTAATCGATATAAATATTGTATAGTTAAATCAAATGTCGTGTTCTGTTTCTAATTGGGTTCAACTAGCCCTAATTTCACTATCTAAGCCAAGTAGGCCTAATTTTGGGTGAGGGGGTTTACAATCTACCCAACTTAAAATAATTTCGTCCTCAAAATTAAAATAAGGCATGGTTTCTCTCTATCTAATCTTACTTGTTCACAGTCTAAAAGAATTTACCTCAAATTTTAACAAACGCGGTTTTTATCTAACTTAGAATTTACCTATCCATCATCTAAGGCTATACATCTAAGGAAGCTATTCCTAAAAATTATTTAATCATGTTATTTAATCCTCAAAGTTTTAACACCAAACATATTACCTATGATATGTCCTTAATCAATTATAAAAGAGGGTCGCCAAGTCATGTGATTAGCCTATGGGGTATATCTAGTATTCTCTATGTATTAACTTATACCATGCACGAGGTTTCGTCTTTCTGAATTAAGGGAAGACGAAAAGCAATAATAAAGAGTTCAAGGGGAAGGTAATAGAATAGAAGCGTGAGAATCAAGGCGTTTAAAGATTTTAAATGGGAATTGTCGAGTCAGTTGTGGATTGAAATCCTATTTGGTAGTTTTTTATTTGCATGCTCGTATCAGTACAGTTATGTAACCGATACAATATGCTCAAACATATCTAGAGGGCAAGTATATCCGTCTACTAGTCAACTATATATCTCAATCCACGTAAAGTAGTCATGCGAAGAGCGAACCAAGTGCACTAAGGTTGTCCAAACCATAATACACTGATTCTGATTTAGATAATGTATTAGTAGGCGTCCCCAATAACACATATGTCATGAACAAGCTCGATAAAAGAATAAGCTTACAAAACTAGGCTATAAAATAGCAGCATAAGTCAAGGTGGTACAGAAAATATAAGTATGCTAGATTATGATGACAGAAGGTACAAAATAATTCAAGGTCACAAAAAGATAAGACTCTACAGTCTCTACAGTTGTCATACTAACTCCTTGTCTAAGTCGTCAGTCGACCAAATAGGGATATGGGCCTCTAATTTCTATAGTCTAAACACTATCTTCTTATGCAAGTCTAAAGTTGTGTTATTTTATTACACTTCATTAGTGTGTCGATAGGACTATGTGATACTATGTGGTAAGGTATACTACCCAACTTAAAATAATTACTAATACTGTACCGTCTTAAGGATAAAGTAGAAACTCCTGTTAAGGTCTACGAGAAAGGGTCTTAGTACTTATTAGGGTATCCTCTTACATTATGAGGTATTGGTCATCCTAAGTCTTAATCATAGTGCTCATAGAACAGAATGGTTAACATTAAGAATGGAAGCATTAGGTGGTACGACAGAAGAACATAATTAGTCGTCGCACAAATAGCGAGCGCTAGATTTTCAGAGGAACAAGATTACGAACTTTAAATAAAAAGTCTCTAGATAATATCATGGTTTTCTAAGGGGAAGGTGGTATGCTAATCTCTGTATTCGAGGTATGATCAAGGGAATATTCTATATATTCCTCTTGGCTTCCTAGGGTACTGTCTACTAATATCAGGACAATAACCTAAATTTATAGTTCTGTAATACTATCTTACTATAAAAGTTAAGGTTGGTCCTAATATTCCACCTTGGATTTCTATTGGTTCCTCAATACTAGGGTAAAACAGTATGGTCAACTTGCTAACTTACTCTAGTAGTGTCCATACTACTATCATGTCATACATAAACACATCAAAGGATAATAGTAAATTAATCTATAGGTAAGGGACGCTACGGTTCATTAAGTATTCTAACTCAGTAATGTGTCATTATTCTAGTTGTACTCTTAATAGGAAGGTTACCCTACTTATTATCTAACAGCAGGGACTTCTATATTTTAGGAGAAGGCTATACTCAAAGAACTATTAGGGAAGCACATGAATCAAGCATGATACAATTATTTAAAGAGAATAGATTAGAAGGAAGGTGAATCATAGTCAATTGTGGATATCTTATACTCTAATCCTAGGTGCAGGCTTGCTCGGTACAGTAACATAACCGAGACAATATGATCTCGACCTGCATGGGCCACCACAAAAATATGTCACGCCCTAGTCCCAAAATACGTAGGACTAGGACACGTAAGCATTCCAGCCGCATGTATATGGCAACTCCAATATATGGAAACCATAACACATGGGTACGTTGTATCATGAACAATAATTCATAAGTGGTAAAAACTATTATAAGTCACAATGTATAATCTAATCTCATCCACAGAAATCAATGAATAACTAACCAATATCTATGTAACTAGATCTCAATATAAGGTATCTAATGATGGTAGTCGGATGGAAAAAAATCTACTACCGAACTAGAATATATAATAAACAAGATAAATATAATATAAGAATATCAACTAACAATCACGGGCTCGAAGAGAAGACCTCCTCAAATATACATAGCAAGTCCGGATCTGCACTCCTGCGAACACTCCTGAACATCTACACCTGGAAAGGGACCAGGTCCTCAGAGGAACATAACAAGATACATAGAAGCATGCCATAAAGTAAATACTGTAAAAACTCGAGGGTGACCTAACCAGCTAAGTCAAATGCACTTTGAAGACAACCTTGGTACGTATGGATAGGTGAAAGGTATAAAACATAGTATCGAGCCAGAGGCTAAGTACCTGGCATTAGCTGTAAACTGGATGCCAGGAGTATATGCTGACTACATCACCAATCATGATAGCGCGCAGCTAGTAACCTCTGTCGGATGTATCGACAAACATATACGCCCATAACCGGGTAATATTGTCCCATAACCGGGTATCACTGGCCTATAATCGGGTAACACTGAGGCTCACGGCCCCGCAGTTTACTCTGAAACTACGACAACCAAATGTCTGTCCCATATGCCTACTAATTGTCTTCCCCGTCCAATGATCTATGCATATTGTATGCACAACACGCAGTAGCTACTACACCGAGACAGAGTCTAAGCATCGGTGTCATAACTCTGGCTCATAGTCTATCGTTAGAATTATAGTCCAACCTCACAACCAAACAAGGACAAGGATTGGACCTTCGTACTATAATAGTTTATACTCCGACTACTAATAACTGCTAAGTCTCTAACATGCATCACTATTAGCAGTTATACCCTATCCGTCGCACGACCTACGCGTATAGGTGGCCAACCGCATACGCAAGTTCGTGACCTATATGAGACTCACAACACGTATAAGAAATGTGTCAAGGCCTGGGGAGTCATACCGATAACTCCATAACTTTAGGTGGGTCTACTAGACACTAGATCAGACACAAATCCCAACATCAACGCCTTCGTTGACTGTACCCGAGTCTCTCTCGGACGCGCACAAATATAATAATAAATATGCAGCTAATAATACAGAATTTAAATAGTACAACAAGGTAAGGTATACTTGCCTGGCAAGGAAGCTGCTTAATGCCAATAACCTGCTCCAGAAGTCGCGCAGAACAATCCAATAGATCTTCGGGGTCAGCGTGCATAGGCACGGGAATCGGGGGTGACTACTGCAGTTTGTTTGGCAAGGGTGACGGGTCCGGGATGACGACGATGGCGAGGGTAATGATGATGAGATAATTAGGTTATGGTTAAGGTGATGATTAGGCCTATGATGGTGGTTATATTGATGATGGGGGGTTATAATAGTGATGATGATTACAATGGTGATGATTATGATAATGATGATAGAAATGATGATAATGGTGGTGACGTGGATGATGACTGGGACGATGGTGATGATGTGGATAATAATAGTGAAGGGGGGTGATGATGAGGATGATGATGTGGGTGATGGTGATGACGAGGATGATAATGTGTACAATGGTGATGACGAGGACGATGATGTGGATGATAGTGATGACGAGGATGATGATGTGGACAATGGTGATGACGAGGACGATGATGTGGGTGATGGTGATGTTTAGTGTTAATGTGTTGAATGAATGGTGATGATTATGATTTGATATGATGATGATGATGATTTTGGGCTGCCGGAGGTTTCCTGTCGGAGTCCGGTCAGGGGAAGGTCTGGCAAGGAGGGGGATCAAACAGGGAGAGGAAGGAGGAGGAGTCCGACCAAGGGAAGGGGAGGTCCAGCAATGAGGAGAATGAGAGGAAAGCTGCTGGTCGTGCTGGTGGTGTTGGCCTGGGTAGCTCGATGGGGAAGAGGTGAATGCTGGGGGCTGCATTGGTCGAAGGAGAGGAGGTCGAGGGTGGAGGCAGGCTGCTCAGGTGAAGGGCTGGACGGGGAAGAGGCCGGAGAAGAAGAAGGAAGCTGGAGGTATAGTGGTGTCGGGGTACAGCGGGGTCAGGTTCGTCCAGGGTACAGTGGGTTGGGAGCTCGGCCGGAGGGAGAGGAGGAGATGAGGAGGAGTAGATGGTGATGGGGGATGCCGTTCAGGCGAGGGGGCTGAGGAAGAAGAGAGGGAGGAGGACGGTGGTGCTGGTCGGGTTGGTGTCGTCGAGGAAAAGGCAGCGGGGTCGTCGACGGGGAAGCTCAGGCGGGTGATCATCGAAGAAGAAGGGAAGGGGAGGACGGCTGTGCAGGCGTAGTATGGCTCAGGCGACGAGTTGGTCATCACGTGGAAGGGTCAGGCGAGGGCACGGCGGATGCGGGTGCCACTCCGGCGAGTCTCGGCTGGGATCGGCGGGTTAACGCCGGTGAGGGGAGGTCGACAGGGATGATAGGAAGGAGATGAAGACTAGGGTCGACTGGGAAAATAAGTTAGGGTTGGTGATTTAGAGAAAAAAATAAAGAAAAAGGAAAAGAAAAGTTTTTTTTTATACATGTAGACTAAGGTTTTATTGAGCTAGGAGTGGGCTTGGTCAACACCTCATTGGAGTTGGGCCTTGGGCTCACATGAGGTTGTTTGGAAGGCCATAATTGCATTATTTAAATGCAATGATAGGTTTAGAATAAAGGGGCCGATGTTGCGTGTTGCACATCCCAAAAATTATGGGAAAATTCCTATGAAAGACAAAGTTAGATTTTTTTTATGTATTGTCCAATGGGGTGGACACCTCAATAAAATTTTGCATAAAAGAGCCCAATAATTGGGAAAATTGCACAAAGACAAAAATTGGTTTAAATTAATTAAATTGAATGCGCAAGGTGTTCTTGAATTAATTTGAAGTACATGGGAATAAAATTAGGTGGGACACAAGTGTCATAAACGTAGAGGATTCAGTGTAGAATATTATCATATTTTTGGTTTGCACAAAACGGTCAAGATTGTGTCTCCAATTTCGATTGGAACGCACAAGGGTACAAAGTCGTATTTTATTTAGAATTAAGAAATAACGTCCGTGACGTTTATTGTGGGACTAAAATATAGCACCAGAGAGCATAATTATAAGTTACACAAAGGTCGAAATAGTAGGCGGGCATGTCTAGGACAAGGTTGTAAAATTTGTAGGTAGGCAATGGCTAGTATAGTGCTCCAATTATCGAAGCAACAGTAGGGCGCACTAAGTAATATAAATATTGTATAGTTAAATCAAATGCCGTGTTCTATTTCTAATTGGGTTCAACTAGCCCTAATTTCACTATCTAAGCCAAGTAGGCCTAATTTTGGGTGAGGGGGTTTACAGAGATACTTCCAACCTTAATCATTAACCTACTGATGGTGTCAGGGCAACCCTAAGGAGGATGAGCATACCGAGGAGGCAGTTTCTGAAGGAATTGAGACTGTTCGTATACAGCAAGCACTAGAGGTTCCATTGAGGAAGATCACGAGAGTGAGTTGACCATCCATGAGATACTTGCCAGATGAGTACGTGATATTGACTGACAGGGGAGAGCCCAAAAGTTTCACAGAGACAATGAAAGACAAATACAGGCGAGAGTAGATGCTGGTCATGCAGGAGGAGATGACTTTCTTGCAAGTAAACTATACTTATTAGCTGGTACGATTGCCAAAGGGCAAGAAAATTTTGAAGAATTAATGAGTATTCATAGTGAAGCAAATAGATGATGATACTCGCCCTCGATACAAAGCAAGGCTGGTAATTAAATGCTACAGTCAGCTGAAGGACATGGATTTCGATGAGATATTTTTGGCGGTCTTCAAGTTATCTTCTATTCTGGTGGTGCTAGTGTTATCAACCAGTTTCGATTTAGAGGTTGAGCAGATGGACGTTAAGACGATATTCCTCTACTATAATTTAGATGAGGAGTTTTACATAGAGTAGCTAGAGGGATTCTGTATGCAGGGAAAGTCAAATTTAGTCTGCCGGTTGAGGAAGAACCTGTGTAATCGAAAGCAGACTTCGAGGCAGTGGTACATAAAATTCAAGTCATTTTATGGGGAGCATGGTTATGCACGGACGAGGTTGAATTACTATGTGTATATGAAATACTTTATCGATGATAATTTTATCATATTATTGCTCTATGTAGATGATATGTTATTGGTAGGTCAGAATGCCACCAGGATAACAGAGTTGAAGCACCAACTCAATGCAGCCTTCTCTATGAAAGATTTGAATGCAGCGAAGACTATTCTTGGGATGGAGATCAGCCGAGAGAGAGAGAGAGAGAGAGAGAGAGAGAGAGTCCAAGATGCTTTACTTGTCTTAAAAGAAGTACATTCATCGGGTATTTTAGCATTTTGGGATTGGCGGGTCAAAGAAAGTGAGCAACCCCCTTGCAGCTCACTTTAAGTTCACTACGGAGCAATGTCCATCTACCGAGGACGAAAAAGAAGATATATAGTTAGTTCTGTATGCTTCTGTTGTGGGAAGTCTCATGTATGCCATGGTCATGTGTTCAAGGCCAGATATTGCTCACGTAGTTGGCATAGTTAACAGGTATCTTTCCTATATATGGAGGGTACATTAGAGTAAGGTCAAGTGGATTCTACGATACCTTTAGGACATTGCTGATTGAAAGCTTTTATTTAGTAGAGATGAGCTAAAGCTGGTTGGTTATGTTGATGCTCATATGGCTAGAGATGTAGACACAAGAAGATCGATTTTGGGCTATATGATGATGTTCATAGGTGGATCAGTTTCATAGCAGTCGCGGTTGTAAAAGTGTGTTGCCTTGCCTACAATAAAGGCATAGTTCATTGCGGCGATAGAGGCTTGCAAGGAGTTGTTGTAGATAAAAAAAATTATAGCAAATGAGGCTTAAGCAAGAGCAGTATATTTTGCTTTGTGACAGCTAGAGTGGAATCCATCTTAAAAAGAATCAGATATTTCGTAATTTTTTAAGCATATAGCAACTCAGTATTATTATATACGATATTTGCTTGAGGCGAAGGACATGACGCTTGAGAAGGTTCATATGGAGGACAATGGAGCAGACATGCTCATAAAGGTTCTACCAAAGAAAAAGTTCGAGTACTGCAGGCAGATCGTTGGTATGATGAGCTCCTCCATCTAGATGGAAAGTGGAAGAATTATTAGTGATAGGTGGGGTTCCCAAACTATATGGAGAAACCCCAGATTGCGACGAGTGACATCCGTGTGTCATAGAAGCTTGGGGTATTGGAGCAGTATTCATAGCATAGTAGTATAAGAATCTGCCCAAGCTAAGGGGGATTCAGATAAAATTCGGTCCCACGAGGTCAGAACTTGCTGGCACAAAAAACAGAGTTCGGTCCGAACTCGATTTGGTCGGGGCTATATAAGTTCTGGGGTATTTTATATAATGTCCCACTCCGTAAAGAGGTATTACGCTGAAGTTCTAGACGGATAAGATAGATGTGATACAAGTTATGCTGGGAAATCAAGATATTTAGTGTGATGGTGCATGTTTGCCATTAAATTGAAAGTCTAAAAGAACTTATTTTAACAACAAACTAAAGAAAGTACAAAGAGGTCCTAGACACACAATCTAAGTAAATTTTTTGATTCTGGGGTATGACGATGGAGATCAAATGTTGTAGTGACTCTTTTACTCCATTGACGGTCTGATGCGGGAGTGAGGAAGCTCTTTTCTGTTCTCTCTCATGCGTTTATTGCCCCCTTTTTGTGTGCGTGTGCTACCCTGCTATTTATAGCAACCAGGTTGGCGGGCTATAGATGCCGCATATGCCTCTGTTTGGTGGTCGCATAGGGGCTCCTTCAACAGAATACGGTTGTAACTGGGTCGCATACTAAGTGCGTGCTGCCATATAGCCTTGGGATATACGGTTGATACAATCTCGGTAAAGGGGGTGTGGTCGTTATTAACCCATTATGTGTGCGACCTGGTCAGCTGGAGACGTGGTTTGTACTAATTGTATGTGGATCTCTTCGGTTGTAACAGAAAAGATCTTGTAAGTTTGAAGGCCACATAACTTCTTGGCCACATATTCATTTTGGCTGCATACATGCTCTCGTTTGGCCTTGATCGGATGGACACCTTGGCTTCATGAGGATGAGGACACATAGAGTCGAGGCCGCATGCATGCTCTTATTTAGCCTTTGTCGGATGGACACTCTGGCCGCATGAGGACGAGGATACATAGAGTCAAGGCTGCATGTGTGCTCTCATTTGGCCTTGGTCGGATGGATACGCTGGCCGCATGAGGACGAGGACACATAGAGTCGAGGTCGCATGATGATGAGGCCGTATAGGCACATAGTCGCATATGAATGGGCATGTCTATCGAGGCCATCAATGCGTGATTTGACTTTCTGTCTTTTTTTATGTCGCCCCTTTCATGAATCTCGAGGCGCTTAGAACTTTATGTTAGTCATCGGAGATTGTATCGAGGGCTTTTTCTGAGGCAGTTCAGGCTGTATTAGGGCTATTTATACTCTTATGCGGCTCCAAGGGGAATGAGTTTTATGCGACTCCAAGGAGCATGAGCTGTATGCTACATGTAGAATTTATTTTCTTCTACAAGACCCCCTTCAAAGTTTCCAAAATAGCAAGTTTGGAATACTTTGAATAAGAAGCATGGTCGGGAACTTTTGGCCCCATGTGCATGGCATGCCACATAGTTCCGTGGCCCCATAGTTGTCTCTGACAGGCTGTTCTATCATTTAATGAGGATATTTGCTCTATCTTTGACTGGATCTCTTAGGATTTTGCGTCGTCTCCTGACATGGGACTCGAGGCATTGATTTTCGACGATATTAGAGGCGATCATGTGTATCGAGGTATCAGGTTCATCTCATTAACTGCTCGGTTCATTGCCTCGATCCCTTTACGTATTTTGGAGCCTATAAATAGGCAGCCATGGGGAGAGAGAGAGAGAAATTTTATCTCTTTGCTTTCCTCCTTCTCCTATGAAGGATGTCGCAGACTGCGAACCTTCTCACCGATGAGTTTGTTAGGGATGTGTCGACTTAGTCGGACCCTCAAAGGCTCATCTGCCACATTTCCATCTTCTGCTTCGTCGTCGGCATCATGGACACCTTCATCTGGGTAGACTTGTTTGTACAAGAGTGCATCGGAGTAATAGGCCTCGATCCCTTTGAATTGATCAACATCTGTTAACTCCGTTTTGACCATGCCATGATCGTCCATGTACTTTAGGCACTAGCGTAGAGTTGACGGTACGATCATGTATTTGTGTATCCATGGACGTCCCAGCAAGACGTTGTAGGATACGTCTACGTCTATGACATAGCAAGTAACCTCTGTTTTTAAGTCATGGATTTGGCATTTCAAGCGAATTTTGCCCAGAGGGTAGCTCTTTCCTGCATTGAAGCAGCTGATGGTAGTATTTGTTGCAGCGAGTTGGTGCATAGGGATACCCAAGGTCTGAAGCAGACTTTATGGGATGATACTAATGGACGAACTAGGGTCGATATGCATCTGCTCCATCTTGATGGCGTCGATATACCTTGTGTAATACATGGGATGATCGTGCCTGTTAATTTTTAATAGCATATCCTATTATGAGAATGTGATATTGGGTATCACCTCCGTCGCATTATTACAATAAGGACTTGCGACAGGATTCTCTACTGGCAGCTTGGCCTATGCTAGGTAGGCGTCGGCATTTTGCAATGCCTCACTCAGGGCTTCCCGAGTATCTTTGGAGAGTCGGAGAAGCTCGAACAATGATAACTTCGACGGGGTATTGGCGAGTTGTGCCAAAATGTCGAAGTCGTAGGGATTCTCCAGCCCGTGAGCAGTATCCTAGCGCAGCGGTTTGTCAAAGCGGGTTTTCTTCTGTTTGGACCTGTCCGCCGCCGGGGGTTGACATGGACCCGGATCAGACAAGACTGATCCAGTAATTGGTTGTGCACTGTCGTCGGGAGTTGTCACGCCCCAGTCCCAAAATACCTAGGGCCAGGTATACGTACACATGCCAGCTGTACGAACAAGTATAAGAACCCAATTTAGTGGACCTAACCAGTCGTAGTACTGTGTAGAATATAACTAAGTCACAATATCACAGATATGTAATAATCTAGTATCATCCACAAATATCACCGAATAGGAAACTGAATGAATATATAAAGTCTCAGAATTTACTACAAATAAAGTCTAATGGAGAACAATCCACAAAATATAAGTATGAAAGTATACTGAAAGAAAATACAACTAGACAATAATAAAATAGTCCAGGTGCCAGCTAATTAGATAAGGACACCCAAGACACTAAGCAACTATCATCCATAATGCTCAGGGAAACTCATGTGGCTCCACCTCAAGGTCCTCGTCAGCAAAATCTTCAACTCCGTAGTCCATAGGGTATACGTGCTCGTCTGGATATAGAAAAGTTTCCAGGTCCTCAGAGGGACATAACAAGTACACAAGAAATTAACATGCATAAAAGTAAAGCAGTAAACAATAAATAGGGTAACTAAAATATCTATGTGATATGCACTCGAGACACCTCTAGTGGCGCATGAGGAAAAGAAATAGAAGAATCAGTCATCCCACCATGCGTTCAACAGAACTCAGGGGTACACCATTTACACCATTTATACAGTAAGAAACAGAAATCTCATACGCTCACTAGTAGATTCTCCCCTCCCAATGTACTATCTGAATCGTATACGCGGTGTAAGCATAATACAATGACGTCAGTAAAAATCTAGAAACTAAACTAACATCAACTACTAACAAAAGACACGAACTCACGTATCAATGGCCAGTCAACACGCTAGTCCATGCACTCTCTCTCACTCAGTAAACTTGTTGAACAAGTATTAGGTCAGAAGATAATACATATCTTCACAATATACCAGGTAATTCTACTACTCTAAAATGCGTGCACACAACTAACAAATAACAACTAGGCATAATGTAACTGAACAATACAATTAAGCAAGGTGTATTTGCCTTCCGAGCCAAACTGCGAACACAACAAGTCCGGTCCGGAGCTCTCCACAGAAATGTCTCGAATACCTACCAATTAATTAATACACTAATTAGACTCTAATTTTCTAGTTAAATTAAGTTATTATCTAGTTATTAATTCAACATTGGTTGCATATGCAAATAGCTACACACCAGAATATTACTAGTCATTAAACATTTTTAAAACTATTTTTTAAATGATTAATTATTAAAAACTATTAATTTGGAAATTATTTATAATTATATGAAAATAACCAACCAAATATTATTGCATGGAAACAGTCTCTACGGACGACAACTAGTGATTCCTAGCAACTACGCTACGTAGTTTATGCATGCAACTATCCTATTTGCATCAAAAAAATTAATAAATAATAAAATAATATATTAAATATTCTATAATTATAATATATTAAATTTTAAAATTTATTTATATAGTCAAAATATGGCAACCTTCAAAGAACTACAACTAGTATTGATGCACTGTGTCCGTGTTTAGATTGTTCAACAACTAGGGATAATTTTGTATATAAAAATAAGGTTTCACATGCAATAAAATATTTCTAATCACTACATAACATTAATATGGTTATACATGAGTTTTATTTCATGAAAAATAGGAAGGAGATTTGAAATTGGAAAACTTACGCGTACGCGATTACGGCGGAGACCTTCTTCGCCACTACAGCCAAACGGAGTACCAAACGGACCAAACTTTGTGCCACTTGATGGGGTGCTATGGAAATTCAAATAGATGAAGAAAATAGAGTTTTGGAGGGGTTTTGGTCACTATTTACAGCAGCAATAAGTAGCAGTAGCAACCAACCTAATATGGGGGTGTTCGGGTGAAGGATTGGCCTTGGGGTCGGCCTTGGAGTGCTCGTGGGGGTGCGTAAAGTTGTAGGGAAGGGAGAGAAGGAAGAGGAGATGTTAAAAAGGGAGGGGGCTATTGTTGTGGTCATTCATAAGAGAGGAGAGGCAGCTAGGGCTAGGTAGAGGAGAGGGTTGCATGTTTATATATACTTGTTGGTTGGGCTTTTGGGTGTTGGTTGCTTGGAGTTGTGTTGGGCCAAAAATGGACTTCTGTTTAAGGGTCTATGAGTGTTTGTAGGCTTCTAATGATCCTTGGCCTATTTTATAATTAATTATTTTAATTTAAATAAAGTGCACAAAGGATATACAAGATGTGGTTTCCTAAAATGGAAAACTGGATATTTAAACTAGGATGTGAACCATGTGATGTTTATGAAGCATGTAGGGATTTAAATGAATGGAACACCCTTAATATGAACATGTTAGGTCTAGTTAGGCTCATGGATGGGAAGTTGGTTAGATAAAAAAAGGTTGATGTTGCGCAGTAAAATCATACGCAACGACAAAGTGCTAAATTGTCAATATCTAGATTTTATGTCGTAAAAGTTGTGCGACAAAAATGAAACATAGAGATGCGAATCCATGAACCTAATTTGGCTCGTATAAGTCTAGTATGCAAAGTTGGTCGGAAGGTAAGAGCTAGTGTTGTACTAAAATCTCAAGACCATGGCAAAAAGTGTCTATAGTTCAATAAATTGTCAAATAAAATTTTAAATTAAATAAATAAATAAAATTAATTAATAATTACCAAAATAATTCTATATAAAAATCAGGGTGCTCACAATCTACCCACCTTAACAAAATTTCATCCTCGAAATTTAATATCTTCAATAACAAATTTTTTATCAACTTTAAACTCAAAAAAAAAAAATCATCATAGGGTAAAATTATTGGTTATGACTTCACAAGATCCTCAAAATTAACTTTTTATCCTCAAAACTTAAAATTTTAAAATTAAATCTTCAAAATTTGCCCACTTCAAGATTTAAACTCCTCAAATTTAACTTAGAACCAATCCTCCCTTTTAAAATTATTATTCTACTCGTTCAAATTTTATTAAAATCTTTAAATTTAAATTTCAAGTCAAATCTTATCAAAATCTGCAAATTTTAAATCTCACAAAATTTAAATATTTCAATCTACTTCAAATCTAAATTTAAATCCGTCATCATAATCTTCTTAAAATTTAAACACAGTTCCAAGCATATCATAATCTTAAATTCTCAACTCTTTATTTAAATTTATTTTTATCCTAGAAATCTAAACTCCAAAAAATAATTAAATTTCTCAAATATTTTAAATTTAAGTTAAAATTTAATACATCATAATCGCTAAATTCAAATAACTAAATTTAAATCTAAATTCGATCTATCATTATCTCCTCAAAAATTTAAATAACCAAAGCACATTCAATCTAATCTTATTCCGAAATTAAATTTTTTTTTTTGAACTTCGTAGTTTTCAAATTTTAAACTAAATTTTCATTCTCAAAATCAAAATTAATAATTTATTTCTTAAAATTCAATCTTTAACTCGAATTCTCAAATTAATTAATTTTTTTCTTCTAAATCCATCCTATAAAAATTTAAATTCAATCCTCATACGCTTATCTTCACAGTCAAATATATATCTTTAAGTTTTTTTTTTCTTCACATAATATCTCAAAGAAATTCTAAATTTTCTTCAAAAAAACTTAAGGGCAAAAGCACTCAAATCTCTCTATCATATTATTCTTAATTTTCTTCTTAACCACCATCTAAGAGTTTCATCTGCAATATAAATTTTTTTACTATAATTTGAATTTGACATTTATAATTTCTATAACTTCTACCCACCTTAGAACAAAATACTATATTAAAAATTTATGTTTCCACAAGATTTTTTATCTTCCAAAAGAATTTTCATAAGTTCCTCTAATATCAGTTATTCTCGAAAACTTTTAATCCAACTATGTACCTATAGTTTTTTTTAGCATATCCATATACTCCTCCCTATCTTCAAAAGTATATTAAAAATATAACAACCAACTAATAATGCAATATATCCAAGGAATATTTATTTCTAACCATTTTCTAACTTATACCAAGCACGAGTGTTCATCTCTCCGAAATAAGGGGAGACGAGAAACAATGATAGTGATGTCAAGGGAAATAAACGATTACAATTACGAAGGCCAAGGAAGATAATTGAATTCAATGAGAAAATTGTTAAATAAGTTGTGGATTGAGTTTCTATCTTGGTATATTTCTATTCGCGGGCTTGTATCAGTATATTTATGTAAATAATACAATATGCTCTGACCTGTCTAGAGGACAAGTATATTTGTCTAATAAGCTAAGTCAACTATATCTCAATCCACACAAAATAGTCATACGGAGAGCGAACCAAGTGAACTAAGGTTGATCAGACCATAATACATCGATTCTAACTAGACAATGTATTAGTGGGCATCCCCAATAACACATATGTCATGAACAAGCTCGATAAAAGAATAAGCTTGCAAAACTAGGCTATAATAGCGGCATAAGTCAAGATAGTCCAAAATATAAGTACGTGAGATTATGATGAATGAAAGTACAAATAGTTCAAATTTATCAAGAATCTAAGACTCGTCCGGTGTTTGTGTCTCCACAATTGTTATACTAACTTTTTGTCTAAGTCTATGGTTGACCAACTAGGGTTCAGACCGCTAGGATTCTGCAGTCTTGGCAAACACCATCTCCTTATGCTAACATATATTTCTGTGTCGTTCAATTATACCTTATTAGTATAGCTTAATAACTATAAAATTCTAGGACACCCTACCAAACTTACAAAGATTCAACTACTATTATAATTGCTTTATGGAGATTCTATAAAATAGTCTTGTTCTGGTAAATAGAGTAGAAACTCTTATTAAGGTATATAAGAAAAAGATCTTGGTACTATTAGGGTATCCTAGTGCATTATAAAACTTTTTAAGGTGATGGTCATCCTTAACTCTTACTTATAATCAGTGCTTATAAAACAAAAGGTGTTAATATTGAGAATGGAGAAGTTGCTGGCTCGTAATGTGAGGGAGAATATAATCTGTATTGAGATATACTGATGAAGGTTGTATGATTTGGAACTAAAGGATAATTACAAAATTATATTCTAACCTAAATAAACAACTCATCCTATCAAGTTCTAACAATTATCAACAAAATCAGAATTTAAGATTATTCAAACCATAATCCTATCAAACTATAATCCTATCATAAAAGAAATTACTTGGCCTGAAATTAGAGGGATAAGGTGGCACAATTTGAAAGATGAAGGAAAATTTAGTCATCGACAAAATAATGAACATCAAAGTTAAGGTTATGAGAAAACATGATGTAAAAATAAATAAGGCTCTTGATGATAACGTAGTTTGTTAAGAGGAGATGGTATGCAAGTTATCGAGGTCGGGGTATGATCAAGGAAGGATTTTAATTATTTTCTAGGTGCAAACGATTAGAGAGCATGACAAGGGATCTATAATTGATAGAAGGGATAAGTAACGTAAGTGGATATCATGGTGTCCTAAGAGAAGGTGATATGCTAGTCTCCGTGTTTAGGGTATGGTCAAGGAAAAAAAGGTTCTAATCATTTACTATGTTCAATTATTTAAAGAGCTATGACAATTGATCTATAATTAGTGGATGGTTAACTCAAGATGGGAAAGTATATAAATAGTTGGATGATAACATATTTCCTAAGAGGAGATGATATTCACGAGGATATGATAGTCTCCTAGGTTGGTACGATTTGAAAAATAGAATCAAATCCTTACAATAGTTAGATGTTTAAAGTAACGACAAGGAAGTTATAATAAAGTAAAGATAGTTACCCAATGTTGGATGATATGGTACTGTCAGTGACTTAGGAGTACTCAAATATGAAACAACGATGATCATAGATTCTAGGAGATCTGCTAGGCTGAAGATATGGTACCCTTGCTCCTACTAAGGAATTGGTTCATTCCTCTTGGTTTCCTAAGATATTGCTTTGTTAATACCAAGACAAGAATCTAAATTTATAATTCTCATATATTATCTCACTGTGGAAGTTAGTTTTAGCCCTAATATCCAACAATAAATTTTTATTGGTTCCTCAATGCTAGGGTCAAATAGTATGGTCAAATTTTTAACTAACCTTAGTAGTTTGTACTACGCTCAAGTCATACCTAAATATAATAAGGGATAATGGTTAATCAACTTACATGTGCTGGATGTTAGGGCTTATTTAGGTATACTAAACTTTTGGGAGCTGTCAATATTCTAGTTTATTTTCTTAGTAGGTATGCTGTCATAATTATCTTCTAAACCTAACTGTCACACCCCCGTCATAAAATACGTTGGATTAGGAATACGTAACATGCCAGCTACGCATCGACCAGACTCTGTTCTGACTCGAATACGTATAAGCTGTACTATCATGGTCACTATCTAGATAATAAAGTAAATATAACTATATCTCAATCCACAATGAAATAAAATACAAGAATGAGCTACATGTGCTAAAGTCGGCCGCCCAGTAACACACAAGCTCGAATAGACTCGAGAAAGAAATATGAGTCTATAAAACTAGGCCATAACAGCAGAAATAAGTAACAAAAAATAATAAATATAACGACAATAGAAATAATAACAATACCTGAGTCCAATGCCTGCATGACAAAGCAACGCACATCAGCAACTCCAGGCAGGCTCCAAAATGGTCTATGCTGCAAAACTGGCAGGGATCGGGTCCTAAGAGGGACATAACAAGATACATAGAAGCATGCCAATTATAAACTAAATATAAACATATATACTGGGTAAATTAACCAAGCTACGTGAATGCGATTGAGGATAATCGTAGCACGAATGGGCTGTCTGGCTAAAATAATAGGATGGGCATAGTTCTCTTGGAGATCCAGGGGCCACTGGCATAATGTCTTTCGATCGTCATAGGCCTACAATAAATAATGGGGTCATAACGCCTCGCGTCTCCGGTGGAGCTTACAGGCCAAAAAGGAAAGTGTAAAGTAGCCCAAACGACTCGTGTATATCCTTCCTACTCAAACGAATATTTGGATCATATCCCTGACACGACACGACTAGTTACTTACAACTAAGTCCAATGAAGGCATCATAACATAATAAATATGACTAAGTCGACACACGTCCATTACGTATTGGGAGCGACACGAATATGATGGTTTGTGCCCTCTCACGCATATCATACATCCGTGTATATACAAATTATGTGTCAAGGTCTAGGTGATATGGGAATACCTCACAATTATAGGGTGGTCACATAACTCTAGGTCAATATGCATAATAAGCAAAATAAAGACGACATAATCCGCCATTGCACCCAAGTCTATCTCGGACGCACTGTTTTATAGAAAATAACTAAATAAATAAGTAACATAATATAACATATTTTACAAAATAAAAATAAATAGTCATCATTGCAAGGTATACTTTCCTAGATTCAGGATGATGGTATGACAAAGTCTAGGTGGCGAGCTCGATACGTCAACTGCTCCCAAAGAGGTAGAATCCGTACGAACTTCTTCGGATGCTGAAACAAATATCACCAATATTTCCAGAATATAAAAAATAATTAGGATTGACTACCCATAAGTCCAATTTGAATATAGGGGCTAAAATGGCAGTTTTGGGCTAAAGCGGGGTCCACATGTGGCCCACTTCGCACCGAAAATATGCCGGAGACAAAGTTCTTCAAATTCGAAAAACTTAGTGTCTACAATTGCATAATAATGATACAAACCAAACAAAATATCTAGAATTGGATTCCGGTGAGCCGGTCAGGAAATCACCTGTTAAGTGGGAGCGTAGGGCCCACAAAACGATATTTCGGTCAACGTTCTCAGAATCGATCCAAACTTGGGTCACAGGACCAGCGTAATGCTGCGAATATGATGGCGCAAGTTTCGTTACGAAACGACAAGCATACACGAAGTTATTGTAAAATTTTGTAAAAGATCGATACAATATTTTTTGACGGATATGGGTTGATTCTGGCTTGCACACACGTCCAAATCAAGTTTTGCGAAATCCCACACATTAATGTTTATGATACGTGCCTTTCGATATAATCCACACATGACGAAGTTACCTCATTTAGCGGGATGGTCTCCGTATCAAAGAATTTTAGAATATAAAAATCAATTTTTCTTGATTTTGGAACTCAATTAATTATTAAATAAAAAGCAAACTAAATAATCTAATTGAACATATAAAATGAGGGTTAGGTAGAGTGTAAACCAGAAGAATCGGTTCGAGATTCGGTCGTGCGAGGAGAGAGTATTTGATGTGCGAAGACAAGTGACTGATACTCTAATCCTGACTTTATGACTTTGCTCGTCACGACGGGATCGATTGAGGATGCCCTAATCGTCTGTGTCTGGGAGGATGACGGGATATCGAGGCTCATGTGAGGTGGCATGCCAGCGACCCAAGGCTTCTGCAGCGATCATGTGCGGCCAAATGATGCGCTCAGCTGCTGCCGAGTCTTTGTGCCTGCTGTCGCTGTTCTGCGCGGGCGGGCTCAGGCGCGGGCGTCGATAGGAGGGCAACGCGCGGGCTGTAGCAGGTGGTGGAAGCGGTGATGATGTCGGCGCTTGAATTAGCGCTACGGTTTAGGGGTTAGATCGATTTCATAATATATATATATATATATATAGAGAGAGAGAGATCGAAAGGGAGGGGAGTCGTGAGGGTGTGCGGCCTGGGAAGAGTCCACGGGGGTCGAGTAGTTAGGTATTGGGTTAAGTTTTGTTTTATTTTCTTATTAACTTTCTTTTATTTTCCATAAATATAGATATTTATATATAACTATTTATGTAGTTATATATATATATATATATATATATATATATATATATATATATATATATATACATATATACATGATAAAATTTGAAAAGATTTGTTCATCAAATAAATTCTAGGCAAATTCATAATACTTGATAAAAATAAATTTTTACCCTAAAAATATATTTTCTCAAATAATTTTAATTAGTAAATATAACCAAATATTTATAAAAGTTAAATAAATTGAAGTATTATATTTTTCTAAAAAAATAGCCAAAAATTCCTATAAATAAAATAGAAAATTAAAAATTCAAATTTAAAAATTTAAATTTAAAAATTTAAATTTAAAGTTTATATTTAAAAATTGAGGGGGTTTACACTAACAACAAGGATTTCCATATTCTGGCAGAAGCCTATACTCAAGGAACTATTAGAGGAGTACATTTATCACTCCAAAATAGGAAGAGGTGAGGAAATGGTTATAGTGACGTCAAAAGAATTAAGAGAATGTATTTCTGAAGGCCAAGGAAGGTAGTCGAGTTCAAAGAATTTGGAACGAAATTAAGAAAGTTAGTCAAATAAGTGGATAAGATCTTATATTCTAATCTTAGTTGCAGGCTTGCTCGGTACAGTGATATAGCTGAAATAATATGATCTCGACCTGCATGAGCCACCACTAAAAATATGTCATGCCCCAGTCCCAAAATACGTAGGACCAGGTATACGTACACATGCCAGCTGTACGAACAAGTATAGGAACCCAATTTAATGGACTTAACCAGTCGTAGTACGCTATAGAATATAACTAAGTCATAATATCACAGGCAGGTAATAATCTAGTCTCATCCACAAATATTATCGAATAGGAAACTGAATGAATAGATAAGTCTCAGAATCTACTATAAAATAAAGTCTAGTGGAGAACAATCCAAAATATATAAGTATGAAAGAATACTAAAAAAAAATACAACTAGATAATAATAAAATAGTCCAGGTGCCAGCTAACTAGATAAGGACACCCAAGACACTAAACAACTATCATCCATAATGCTCAGGAAAACTTATGTGGCTCCACCTCAAGGTCCTCGTCGGCAAAATCTCCAACTCCGTAGTCTGTAGGATACAAGTGCTCGTCTGGATCTGGAATAGGTGCTAGGTCCTCATAGGGACATACCAAGTACACAAGAAATCGACATGCATAAATGTAAGCAGTAAACAATAAATAGGGTAACTAAACCATCTATATGATATGCACTCGAGACATCTCTAATGGAGCATGAGGGAAGAGAGATAGAAGAACCAGTCATCCCACCAGGCGTTCAACAGAACTCGGGGGTACACCATTTACACAATAAGAAATATAAATCCTATACGCTCACTAGTAGATTCTCTCCTCCCAATGTACTATCCGAACCGTATACGCGGTGCAGGCATAATGCAACGACGTTGATAAAAATCTAGAAACTAAACTAATATCAACTACTAACACAAGATGTGAACTTACGTATCAATGGCCAGTCAACACGCTAGCCCATGCACTTTCTCTCACTCAGTGAACGTATTGAATAAGTATCAGGTCAGAAGATAACATGTACCTTCATAATATACCAGGTAAGTCTACTACTCTAAGACGCATGCACACAACTAACAAATAACAAATAACAACTAGGCATAATGCAACTGAATAATACAATTAAGCAAGGTGTACTTGCCTTCCGAACCAAACTGCGAGCACAACAAGTCCGGTCTGGAGCTCTCCACAGAAACATCTCGAACACCTACCAATTATTTATTACACAAATTAGACTCTAATTTTCTAGTTAAATTAGGTTATTATCTAGTTATTAATTCTATATTGGTTGCACATGCAAATAGCTACATACCAGCATATTACTAGTCATTAAGTATTTTTAAAACCATTTTTTAAATTATTAATTATTAAAAACTATTAATTATGAAATTATTTATAATTATATGAAAATAACCAACCCAATATCATTGAATACAAAAAGTCTCTACGGGCGACAACTAGTGATTCCTAGCAACTACGCTACGTAGTTTATGCATGTAACTACCATATTTGCATCAAAAAAATCAATCAATAATTTATAATATATTAAAATTTAGAATTTATTTACGTAGTCAAAATATGGCAACCTTCAAAGAGCTACAACTAGTATTGATGCACTGTGTCCGTGTCTAGATTGTTCAACAATTAGGGGTAGTTTTATACATAAAAATATATTTTTACATGTATTAAAATATTTCTAATTACTATCTAATATTAACATGGTTCTACATAAGTTTTATTTCATAAAAAATAGGAAGAAGATTTGAAGTTGAAAAACTTACGCGTACGCGATTACGGCGGGGACCTTCTTCGCCACTATGGCCAAACAGACTCCAAACTTTATGCCCAGTGATGGAGTGCTAGGGTACTTCAAATAGATAAAGAAAATAGGGTTTGGGAGGGGTTTTGGTTACTTTTTACAGCAATAATAAGCAGTAGTAGTAGCCAACCTAATATGGGGGTGTTTGGGTAAAGGATTGGCCTTGGGGTCGGCCTTGGGGTGCTCGTAGGGGTGCGTGAAGGTGTGGGAAAGGGAGAGAAGGAAAAAGAGATGTTAAAAAGGTAGGTTCTACTATTTTGGTCGTTCATAAGAGAGGAAATGCGGCTAGGGCTAGGTAGAGGAGAGGGTTGCATGTTTATATATACTTGTTGGTTGGGCTTTTGGGTATTGGTTGCTTGGAGTTGTGTTGGGCCAAAAAGGGATTTATGTTTAAGGGTCCATAGGTATTTGTTAGGCTTATAATGATCCTTGGCCTATTATTAATTAATTATTTTAATTTAAATAAAGTGCACAAAAGATATGCAAGATGCAGTTTTCTAAAATGGAAAACTGGATATTTAAACTAGGATTTGAACCATGTGATGTTTATGAAGCATGTAAGGATTTAATTGAATGGGACACCCTTAATATGAAAATGTTAGGTCTAGTTAGGATCATGGATGTAAAGTTGGTTAGATGAAAAAGGTTGAACTTGCGCATTAAAATTGTACGCAACGACAAAGTGCTAAATTGTCAATATCTAGATTTTATGTCGCAAAAGTTGTGTGACAAAAATGAAGCATAGTGATACAAATTTATGAGTATATTCAATCCATGAACCTAATTTTGCTTGTCTATGTCTAGTATGCAAAGTTGGTCGGAAGGTAAGGGCTAGTGTTGTACTAAAATCTCAAGACCATGGCAAAAAGTGTCTATTGTTCAATAAATTATCAAATAAATATTTAAATTAAATAAGTAAAAAAATTAATTGCTAATTACCAAAATAATCCTATATAAAATTTAGGGTGCTCACAGGAGTCCCACAGTCCCGCTGGTAGGTAGGCCTGATCAAGTTGCCCCTGCTATGGCTTCCTCGGCGGTGGAGGAAACCATGCAGCAGGACTTGGACTTTTGTCCTCTGAACTTGACGGTAGAAGGTGCTACTTGTTGCATCAAGTTCAGAACGAGATCAGGGTGACCCACATGACCTCCCCTCGTGGTGTGGTGAGGGGTATCAACATGGCCGTTTGGTCGCGAGCTGACGGAAGATTGAAGACCTCCATCGTTGCCCTTGGAATCAGGATTACTCCATCTTGGGCTTCCGTGGCCGAGAAGTTACTGAACTGGAGCGATACCATATTAGCTGCAACCGTTTTTTCATCTATTTCCAGGGTAAGGGACAAGGTATCGAGCAGACGCTGGATGTACCGCTTCAGCATGTCGCAGTCCCTCGTTGTATGATGGACCTAACGATGGTAGTGGAAGTACAATGGATTATTTACCTCAGCTGCCTCAACCGGGCGTTTGACATCGGGAAGCTAAAGTTTTTTTCCCTGTATCAACACGTCAAATATTTTTATGCCGTCATCGTCTTCGAAGGAATAGGTTTCCTTCGGTTTTGGAGCTTCTGTTAGCTTCTGCTCGGGCTTCTTGATCAAGTTGGCGACAAGGGCCTGGTTTTCTTTGCCGTCATGACTATTGTTGTCATTATTGTTGTTATTATTATTGTTATAAAGTTATTTCCCCTATCATCAGTGACGGGTATCTGTCTTCCCAAGAGCCAGGCGTACTTAACCTTCTTCTCAATGCTGACAGTGTTTATGAAAACGTCGTCCAGTCTTTGAATTGACTATCGTCCATCCAGAGGCTGACTGCTGGAAGTAGATTTCTACCGCATATGTTCATCAGTGTGGACTCATGATTTCCATGAGGCAACTTCAGTGCTACTTGCCTGTATCATTCGATGTAGGCGCGTACAGGTTCCTTCTCTTTCTGTATAATGTCCATTAGGGAGGATATTGTCTTGTCGCTTCCTCCGTCATAGAATTGGGCGAGAAAAACATTCTTTAGGTCATTTAACGACAAAATAAAATTGTCTTGCAGACTGCAGAACCAGTCAAAGGCTACTCCGAATAATGCCCCCACGAAGAGCTCAGTGAGGAGGGTGTCACTGCGAGGTAGGTGCCCTATTGTAATCTCAAAGTAACTCATGTATTGACAGGGATATGTCTTCCCGTCAAATGGATTCAGATTGAAAGGCTTATACTTTGGTGGATATGAACATCTCTCCACTCGGGGGGATATCGTTGTCGTATCCCGATCTCGCAGAGTATGTCCCGATTGCCTAGCGAGTCCAGGCGAGCTCTCGGTTCTTGCATCTCCCGAATTACTTCTCGAGCTTCATCTGATATAGAAGTTATAGACGATCCTGGTAGAGCATGACAGCCACCGAGGGGCGGCGTAGTTGCATTCGAATCTCTATTGCTCCCAAGGTCCTGGTTTGCTTGACCTGAGGCCCTTGGTGGTTGGAAGGCAACACTTGTCTTGATGTCTAGTACTGCTTGGGTCAAGGCTTGCATTGACTCGCTTATGGTCTGTATCATGGCTTCGAGGGCTTCAAGGTACTGTCGATCACTGGGGCCTTTGTGCTCGTCCCCTGTCATATATGATGTTCTCACATGAGGTAAGATGGACGGGACGATAGACGTAGCACTTTCTGCCTTGGACTCTTGCAGAGAATAGTCATCGGAGAAAGTTGGTAGTACTACATCCCATTCAGACTCTGATGGAACACTACCCCCAGCGTAGTAGGCTGCATCTTCTTTATGAGGCTGGCTATCCCCAGGGATCTCAGCACTCGTTTCCTCGGAATCACCGTCATCTCGGAACGCTGGATTGTCGTAGAGTTCCGTGGGATTGTAACCCCCAGCTTTTGCAGTCATCTGGGGTCCCGAGAAAGAGTTACCCTCAGTGGTTGGTAGCTTCTTCTTTGAGAGGGTGCCCAGAAAAATACCTTACGTAGGTCCTGCTGCTTGTCCTCCTTGTACCCATCTCCTCGACATGCTAGTCAAGAGTGACGGACTAGAGGTGTTGGACTTCCGACCTTCCTTCGCGAAGGGGGCCTTCGAGCCAAATAGTATGAGGCAAAGGGCAACTCCTCCTCCTTTGGTACTTGTACCTGCTCTCTGAGATGCTCCCGGCTGGGTGCCCTTGGTTGTAGTAGCTGGAACATCGACCACCTATTTACAGGTATTGCTATCTAATTATAGCAGCAATTAATGATAATGCTGGCACAATGATGCTCGAAAGGGGCCTTTCACATACCGTGGTTGCTTTTCTTGCTTTGTGCTTATGATTGATCAGGTTGCACAAGTTATGCGAGGGCTGATTTACCTTTACACCCTTGTTATGAGCACATGGGTGTGTAGGTGTTATTTTTGCTCCCTGACCTGGGTTTCGTGGAAGAACTTTTTCCAAGTCGTAAGCGGAAGACTTTTGAGATCGACCCATTCCACTTGCCACTGCGGGCTGGACATGTGGGTCAGTCTTGAATAGCTTTTCGTCCGAGGCCGCATAACAGTCAGCGAAGCCTATTGGCGGTCAGCCGATTGAGTAGTTGCTTGACCTTGGCGAGCTCATACTTCCCTAGACTTCTTCGTCCTTACATACGCTATTACATAATATGAAGAGTCCAAGTTTGGGTTTTCACCATTCTCAGCATGGCGCATAGGATCAGCACTGCATGAGATTCAGTCAAAAATAGAGGTTCTGCTGCTAACAGAGTGTAGCCATCTGCTTATAATTGTCAACCGATGCCGCATAGTTAATCTTATGCGGCCTCCTCCTTGGCTGCATATAACTTACATCAGCACCCGAACGTCTGACATCGTAGTATTTTCCTCTGCCAGAGTTTGAGTGTCGAGCATTTTTTACGTCAGACGAGGATGTCTCATGGACATGGACAACCTGGGTAGACATCTGAAGAGCGTCTTCAGCAATAGAGAGAAAGAGAGGCGGGAAGCACATGCTCCGTAGTTGGGTAAGGTGCAGCGACATTTGCAACCCATGTCCTGCGGGTGTTCAAGTGTTGAGCACTTTTCTTATTAGAAAAGGCTGTCGCATGAGAGGCGTCATCTCGCGTGGTCGTATGACATACGTCCCCTACAGCAGAGAGAGAGAGAGAGAGACGAGGAGTACATGCTCAACAATTGGGTAAGATGCAGCAGCCTTTGCAACCCATGTCCTGCGGTCTTCTTAGGCTTTGCTAGCCTTGGAGAGGGGCTCGCACTGCCCGCATAGAGCATCTCTTTGAATGCTTGCGGGTCGAAGCATACTACCAACATCCTCTGGGTTGAACCCAGCTTGGCCGCATAAGACTACGTCATCACCTTCTCATCAGAGGAGAAGGATGTCCCCAACAGAGTCGCCATCTTGTTTGCCATTAAGTCGGAAGTCTAAAAGAAATTATTTTAACAACAAACTAAAAAAAAGTAAAGAGGTCATAGACAGACAATCTAAGTATAATTTTTTGATTCTGGGGTATGACGATGGAGATCGAGTGCTATAGTGACTCTTTTACTCCGTTGACGGCCTGATACAGCAGTGATAAAGCTCTTTTTTATTCTCTCCTGTGCCTGTTGCCCCCCTTCTTGTGTGGGTGTGCTACCCTACTATTTATATCCGCCAGGATGACTGGCTATAGATGTCGCATATGCCTCTGTTTGGTGTCCGTATGTGGGCTCATTCAACAGAATACGGTTGTAACTAGGCCGCATACTACAGGCCTGCTGCCATATAGCCTTGGTTGGGATATGAGCTTGATACAATCACGATGAAGGGGGTGTGGTCATTATTGACCCATTATGTGCGTGACCTGGTTAGCTGGATACGTGGTCTGCACTAATTGCGTGAGGATCTATTCGGTTGCAACGAAAAAGATCTTACAAGTTTCAAGGCCGTATAACTTCTTGTTCGCATATTCATTATATCCGTATACGTTCCCTCGTTTGGCCTTGATCAGATGGATACCTTGGCTTTATCAGGACGAGGATACATAGAGTTGATGTCGCATGTATTCTCTTGTTTGGCATTGGTTAGATGGACACTCTGGCCGCATAAGGACTATGACGCATAGAGTCGAGGCCGCATGTGTGCTCTCGTTTGGTCTTGGTCAGATGGACACTCTGGACACATGAGGATGATGACGCATAGAGTCAAGGCCGCATGCGTGCTCTTATTTGGCCTTGGTCGGATGGACACTTTGGTCTCATGATGACGAGGAGGCTGTGTGAGCACATAGCTGCATATAAATTGGCATGTGGCATGGCACGTCTATCGAGGCCCTTAATGCGTGATAAAATTTTCTGTCTTTTTGTATGCCGCCCCTTTACGAATCTTGAGGTACTCAAAATTTTATGTCAGTCATCAGAGACTATGTCGAGGGCTTTTTTTGAGGCTGTCCAGGCCGCATGAGGGCTATTTATGCTCTTATACAGCTCCAAGGGGAATGAGTTCTATGCGTCTCCAAGGGGCATGAGTTGTATGTGGCCTGCAGAATTTTTATGCTTCTACTGTGCAGCCTTGCTTAATTTGGTCGGATAAAATATTTTATATAGCATGGTTCGAGGGTATGGTATGGCCAATTTAGAAGACTGTGTATCATATCAGATCATTCTTGGGAAAACCTAGGCGAATGTGGGATCGTGGCATGGAAATAATAGTTGTCGATGTGAGTGAATCTGTCCATTCTCCTCTACTCTTTCATGTCCTAATAAAATAATGCTAGTGTAACCTTGCTATTTTTCATAACTGTATGCTACTCTAGTCCATAAATAATAGTGATGCCTTATGTTCAATGTTGCTGTAAACCAAGAAAAATATGATGATAATTTCTAGTATCATCGACACAAGAAAGCTATAAAGTAAGTCTGCCATGAGAAAGAACTAATACTATGCAATCTACTTTATATGCTGGTAATACTGAGAATGGAACATTGAATATCTGTATAGGCGTAAGTGCATCAGTGCACAGTAACTATGAAGAAAATGCTTCATATACGAGTATATATTATGGTTTGGTACCACCGGGCCACGAGAAGGTCTATAAGTTGGGACATACGGCTCACCAACCGATATGAGAATAAGTAAAATAAGAAGGATTGATAACGTGAGACTTTACTTACATTTCTTATCGTGCAATTTATGCTTAAGATTCTATTTGCAAAGACGTTGCATGGTCACTGACAATTTGTGCCCAAGGTTTGGTAAGTTTCCTCGAACTAGATGTACCGGGGCACCGGGAAAAGTATAAGAGTGGTCTCTTATCTTAGAAGTGGTGGTGTAAGAAGCGCACTATCCTCTTTGTCTTGAAAGAAAGTGAGTAAGCGTAGCAAAGTTAGATAAGTAAGCAGCGTAATAAGCTGACCTCGTTCGACCTAGGAGAAAATATAGTGCTTTGGTAGCACCGGGTATAAACGAGACATTCATTGGAGATCGCAACCTCATGAATAACGTTTTGTACGCCCTTCGAAGTCCTATATGTCATGTCCCTCGTGGTACGAAAGCATATCACTAATGACCCTCATATAGTTAAGCTACATGTTGACAAGAACAATTATGCTTGCTTAACCGATCATTCGCCAAAATTTTTCATAAATAATTATTGTATCGCTAATCTTTGTTTTGTAGGGATACGGCGAGTGGGCTATTGGTAAGAATTGCTACTAAGCTATATGCAATATTTCCACATATTTAGTTATATTGTAGCTCACATATTTTGCTTTCATTATGCTGTTGAATACTCTGATCATTGAAATGAACCTAGTCCCTAATAGAAAGATTACTAAATTAATGTGCATGCTTCTCACATAATTACTTAGTGTTGGTTTAGGCAAGTGGGTTAGTTTCTGCTCACCAGTACGTGATATGTACTGACCCACATTTGTGGGCTTCCCCGGGTACTCAGCTGTAGGGAGTGGCTGGAACTGTTCTAAGGTATCAAAGCATTGTTGGGGTGCATAAAAACTCTTCTTCCAAAGGATGTGTCTTCTATTATAAAGTTATGATGTATGGAACATTATAATTCAGTTATACTAGTGAGATTGTGTCACGTCCCAGTCCCAAAATACGTAGGACCAGGAATACGTGACACGCCAACTATGCATTCGACCAGACTCTGGTCTGACTCGAATACGTATAAACTATAAAATATAAATGGCACTAACTAGATATACCATAAATGTAAACCTCTATGTCTCAATCTACAATGTACAGCAGTATACAAGAAAGAGCTATATGTGCTAGAGTCGGCCGCCCAATAACACACAAACTCGAATAGACTCGAGAAGAGATGAGTCTACAAAACTAGGCTACAATAGCAGATAAATAATTAATATAAATAACCATAATGTCGGTAGAAAAGATGTGAGTACCTGGTACAATGACCGCAAGACATGCAACTCCATCAGCAACTCCAAATGCTCCGTAATCATCTATGCTGCAAAACTGGCAGGGAACCAAGTCCTTAGAGGGATGTAACAAGGTACAAAAATACAGCAATGCCAAGTAAACAGAAAAGTACAAGTGCAACGACAGGGTACTCTATCATAACCAAACAAGTATGACACAGTTTGAAGATAATGTTCGACGCGTGGGCTATCCAAAATAAAATTGTAGCTACGGACACGAAAACACACGGGACGTACCGCAGCTCCGGACAAAGAGTCACACGGGTGATACCACTACACTAGAATACAGTAAACTATATATACATACATAAGCGCGTACAGAGGAGCCCAAACGTCTAGTAACTGTCTTCCCCTTCCCAAGCAGTCAACGATGGTGCGCTGAACCTGAACCTCTATCTACAGTCTCGACACACGGAAATAACTCAATAGACATGACCCTAAGGTCGTCCCAGTCTCTGGTTATAATGTCAGTATTAGGATACAGGAATATGGCATGATCACAGTGTATAAGTGTGTCCTGGGGTGTCGATATACTCAGGTACATACATTGAGGTGCTAATAAGCATCTATCAATTATTCTAAGACGTTACGACGAACGTCAGCACCCGGTTGTGATCCGGATGCGAAGTATCGAACGTCAACATAAATACTCTCACAATCTACATAAAGAACAACAAATATCTGTTATCTGAAATACAGGGTGGCAAGGTACACTTGCCTGCGCGCGACTGCTGATGACGGGGTCCCGGTACCGCATCCAATCCCTCAGGTCCTGCAGTACCTAGAGATGAGATACAAACCAATAATCAATAATCTATTCTACGACAGACAGGGATGCGACACACATCTACACCTATACTCAGTCTCAATCTCAAATAGTTAACTACTAATTTCACAGTCCTCAATCTCTGATCCTTGATCCGAATAATACCTATCTTAAAATCAATCACCTGTATAATATCATCAGACCCAATCCTCAATCTCTAACGTTCATCATGATATTTTTTAGTAGTTCAAGTCATGATCATCCTCAGATTTTACCCTGGTTTTTATCGACATTAATATGCACCTATAAATATATCAACCTTGAATAAGATAAATAATAATCAATTAAACCCTCGATTACACAAACCATTAATTTAATATTTGAATGCCGCTTTCTAATAACTTAGCTACTACTCACTTAAATTCATTATCAAATATTAGCTCTCCAATAACCAATGTTTTGTTATCACCGTATCATTTCACTACCATTTAACCTGCTCCTTAATTAACCATCAATTGCGTGGAACAATCATATCAAACCCTAATACTCAATGTAGTCATAAGCCCTAAAATTTCCATGTATATCTTTTAATTTCATTTTAATTACTTATGACGAATAAACCCCAAGTTCACCATTAAACCCTAATCACCCATTAATAACACATGATCATTTATACTACACTACATCCACACAATATTATTTAAACACAAACCCTATCTTATGTACACAAATCCATATATAGCAACAACCCTAACTAAAACACAACACAATATATAAATGTAAAGAGAGGGGGAGAAGTATACCTAGGCGGCCGGAGCGAGGTAGTGCTGGCCGGACTGGATGGGTGTCAATGGTGGTGGTAGTGATCTCGTGGTGGTGGTGGTGGTGGTGATGGAAGCTTGTGGTGGTGGTGATGATGAGATCTAATGGTGGTGGTGGTGGTAATGATGATGGTGATGATGGGATCTGACAGGGAGGAGATGGCCGGATGAGGGAGGCCGTAGCGGCGCTGCCGAATGGGGGAGCCGCACAATTGGTCGGACGGAGGAAAGAACTGCACCTGCCAGATGGGGGAAAGAAGTGCACAGTGGATTGGAACTGCACGGTTGGCCAGAGCGGGTCAGCCGGACGGGGGGGGGGGAAAGACTGTACATCGGGATCGGGGTGCTGCACAGCCGGAGCGGGTCAGGGGGTGCTGTAGACCGGAGCGAATCAGGGGGGTACTGCAGACCGGAGCGGGTTAGGGGGTGCTGTGGACCGAACTCGGGCATAGCAGTAGGCGGGGGAGGGGGAGCTGCACAGCATCGCCGGAGTCGGTGGCTGCACTGGCCGGACGGAGTTGGTCGGCCGGCCGGATGGGTCTTCAGGAAGAAGAAAGGAAGCAGAAGAAGAAATGAAGAATAAGGAATTTGTATGGAGAATAATATGGAGGAGGGAGAAGAGAGAGAGAGGGAGTGTGGTTCCTAATGTCTAGGGATTAGGGCCGACTTGGGAGTTGTGAGGGTGATGGTGATGTTTTATAGGGAGGTGTGTGAGTGATGTGTGGTGGGGATGCTCTCATTTAAATTGGAGGGCTAGGATTTCACATGGAGGAGTGGGTTTCTCCATGCAAAGGAAGGGGGAAAAAGTTGACTAGGTCAAAGAATGGTAAGCTCTCCATTTGGTCATGGCCAATAAGGTGAGGATACCTAAATTAATAAATTTTAACTAAGTCCCTTAAATTCGAGAAATTGCACGAACACATGAAATAATGTAAAAATTATGGGAAAAATGGTATTTTGTGATTTGTATGGTGAGGGGGTATTGTGTGTGTGGCATAGGTTTAATTTAATGGCCATTAGAATTAATTGGGGATTAAAATATGATTAGACAAAATTGGTATCCTCGATTTAAATAGAATTTAAAGTGTCCCGCGCTTTTAAATTAAATGGGGGCACTTGGGGTCAAAATTTGGAAATGACACAAAGGTCAAAAATGGTGGGGGCTTGGAGTCAGTCTTGGACCCTTTAGTTGGTCCGGCTCAACGGATTAAGTTGGTATATCAAAATTGAGGGTAACGACACAGGTGTCCGACACGGAATTAAATATGGATTTTAGGATACGGAAAGTTGTGCGATTAATTTAAGGCACAACGGCTTTGATTTTTGTGTGACGAAAAGTCCAGTGCCTAAATTGGCGAGTCAAGTCAGAAGTACAAAAGTCCGATGGAATTCATGGGCTGATAATGGGCTCTGAATACTTAAACAATAATAGGGCACGCCAAAGGTTTAATTAAATAAAATAACAGACAACTCTACTCTAAACCTCAATATCTGCTGCTAATCCAAAATTTTTCCAAATCCAAACCTGACTATCTATAGAATTAATCGAGGGAGTTTACAAATTGTAAGCCAAGACAACAAATATGAATATAAGCTAATTGGCCAAGTATCAATTGTATTTGAGAGCTTTGTAATTTTTTATAAGCCATGTACTCAATTATCATTATCAATAAAAAGAAGCTTTTCATTATATTCATTGTGACTTTAATTTGTCCGCTTAATTTTGCTGCTATGTTGTTGTTTCTGAGAAATAAGAAGGCTTATCTATCTTCTTGCCTTGTATAAGTGCAATCTAGGATTGTACGGCATCACGTCAGTGACTACCTTCGATTTTTCAGAATCAGGGAGTGACAAATTGGCATCAGAGCATGGTTTATGCGTCCTTGGACTCGGCAAATTCTAAATCAAAGTTGCTTCCACGAGTACTCAAAGATGCCTCCTCGGATACTCAAAGTTGCTCCGGTGGCTATTCAAAGTCTCTTCTATGAATAGTGACAGTCGCCTCAGCTTGTATTCAAAGTTTTCTTCTACGAGCATTCGAAGTCGCTTCTGCGGTTATATAATTTGCATATATGATCATTCTGTGTTGCTTTCGCTATTGTCCGAAGGTGTTTCCACAATCGAGAGTATTTGACCTCTTGGCTACACTCATTATGTGTTCCATACAATAATCCTAAATATTATGATTGCTTTCGTTGTGATTCTTGATTTGTAAAGATACCAAAAACCCAAAAATGATTCAATGCTATAGAAGAATAACTTGTGATTAATAATTTGTATGTGGGAATAAAGAGAAATCAATATGTGTACTGTAATCAATGTGAATTGTGCTTGAGTATTTTCAATAAAGAAAATCAATAGGAATGCTAAATTGATTCATGTGTGATGGCAAGATTATGTGCTAGATCTGAGTATGGGAATCATGTTTCTGACTGACAATGCTACCATGTAAAGGTAGTACGGGATGGATGTTAGATCAGTATAAGGACAGTATAATTGTCAGGAATGGCCTTGTTTCGAGTGGTATATGCCTCTAACCTCTTAGTGATGCTTGAGCATGACCCTTCCATAAGTGATAGTATTGAGGCTACCAGTGAGAATGGGGTAGTACCGAGACTAAGTCGGGAATGATGCCTATGATAATATGATGCGAGTGTCCCTTGGGTATTTGAATTGTGTATCAATATCAGACCCTCGATAGCTTAATGTTACAATGGGTAGCATGGAACTGAAAGGTATGAGATAGATGCCTTATCTGGGAACAACGAGTTGGATTTTATGGTTGCAATAAAGTGATAAAGTAGACCCTATCAGAATAAATTTGGCAAGAGTAAGTTCGGTGAAACGAATCAGAGGAAAGATACCTTCAACGTATTGAATGAGTAATATTGTCGGCTATGAACTATTGGGTAAAATTGCACATATGAATACATAACCTGAATGGGAAAGAATTGAGAGCAAGGATCATGAACAATATACTAGTAAAGGTGATCGGCCAAAATTTGAGTTTTGGACATTGCCCTGTCCCATAGATAATCTGATGCTTGAGAACTTGAGAATGTTATAAAGATACAACTAGAGTATGACTATGAAATCATAAATAAAATAATATGTTAGAGCAATTGGATTTTGAATATTGATGATTTACTTGATGGATATGAGATTTGAGCGTGTAGTTCTAGATTGACCTTGTCGGTTGGGATAAGTCTAGAATGAACCTCTAATTGAGGTAGACCCTTAAGAAATTGACCGTGGGTAGATAAGACTTGACCCAGACTATCGGACATTTTCTTATAGAAGGTTGGGTAGTGGTAGTGCATTATAGTTTGAGTTGTCTATAAGAGTTGGGTAGAAGTCCCTTAGATTGGTCGAATTACGGTTGGCCCTAAGAAAAGAGATGAGTATAGTCCCTAGCAGCCATCTAGAGTAAGGGGCTAGGCTATGACTACAACCAAAAGCCTAAAACTCTCTTACAACCGCTACGTGGTGGCCGCCCATTGGAGGAGTGGGAAGAGGTGGGACCCGGTGGCTGTCCGGGTGGCCGCCATATGGCAGGAACGCCATGTGGCAGCCGTTTATTAGAGGGAGAGGTGGGGTCGGGTGTGGCCCACATAGTAGGGGGAGAGAGGGTTGTAAAAAGGTTGTAAGCATTTAGTAGTAAACTTAGCAATATTGCAAGAGTAAGATGAGTTGCCTATGAATAGTAGGTTTAGTTGTCGGTATAGCTAACCATAGAGACTTGACCGAAAAGTAATGTTGGCTATCGGAGACCCATAGGATAACCCTATTGATGCTGCATGGGTAATGTAACATCGTGTGAGACGGGAATAGTGTATACTGTGAATCATCCCGTGCGTGGCTTTTGTGGGATAGTTGGTTGTGAGATTGGGAATGGATTTTTTAGAATAACAGGTCGTGTTGGAATGATTAAACTGTTGGATGAGAAAATCCAAAAATTATTGGTTATAAAACAAGGATTTGATTGCCTCGACTGGAATGGAAAAATCAATAGTCGGTTCGGTTAGATGGATTATCTTGGGATGGATTCTTCTGTAATCAAGTTGGAATGAGAAATAAATTCTAATAAAAGATAGAGATGTCGCTTGAGAATTTGGATAAAAAATTTATACGTTGGGAAGAGAAACTTGATATGTGATGCGGCTAATGCAACAATTGTACGAGACTGATTTTGATCATTAAACTATAATGAATTTGTGGCTTGGACAATAGCATGACCAAAGGGAACTATGGATTTATTAGAATTTTGATGCTACTAATGTTGGAAAAAAATTGCTAGAAATTGAATGAATGAAATTGGAATATTGAGAAAATGGTCGGAACGATTATAAAAAAACTTGGGTCATGATAAAGAGACGACTGGTGATAGTCTTAATATGATTAATCAAAGTTGGATGGATCAAAATAATAGGATGGTATCAAATTATTCATACGAGATGGGAATGATGAAATTGGCATTGAAAGATTGAATATTGTAATACGAATTGATAAAAATTATGTTACGGTCAATTTTATTCAAAATAATTAAAAGTATCATGCTTGGGTTAATTTCTTAACCAGGGCAGTCCCTGAGGATTTTATATTTTGGTGCATTGAAAGATAGCCATTGTGGCAATAGTTATATGAAGGAATACTATGAATGAGATAAGAGATTTTACATATGATGGACCGAGAGGACGTTGGCAAATATTGAGAAGTGCTTATACTGGAACTCGACTTTAACGTGCTGGAAAGATATGAATGGGATTGACCGAGTAAGTATCGCTAGAACTTGGAGTTATGGAAAATCGATGTTAAAAAATATCTTGGCCGAAAGTATTAAATAATCAGTAATAAGAAATGAAATTACTGATATGTCGTTTGGTTTAACTAACCATTAGCATTGATTGAGTGCATTATATTTCGGGGATGCCTGAAATATATGTACGATCCAGGTTAAGTGGTGAACGAAAGTCAAATAGAGCTGTAGGAGAGTATTGATGAATGGAAGAACATGAACAAATTATTTGGAAAGTAAATGGATGGTGGCATTGAATGCTTAAGTATACAAAATTTTATGAATGAGCAATATTGACAAGAGATTGAAATAGGATATTGAATTATAGCTGGCCTAAAACCTTTCCTTGGTGACTTAAGTGATATGGTGAATTAAGTTATCTCTTTAAGTTTCGAGGACGAAACATTTTCTGAGTGGTATATTATGTAATGCCCCACTCCGCGAAGAGACATTACGTTGAAGTTCTAGACGGATCAGACATATGGGTTACAAGTTGTACTAGAAAATTGAGATACTTGGTGTGATGGTGCAGCCTTGCTTAACTTGGTCGGATATAATATTTCATAGAGCATGGTTCGAGGGTATGGTATTGCCAAGTTAGAAGATTGTGCATCGCATCAGATCATTCTTGGGGAATCGTAGGCGAATGCAGGATCGTGGCATGGAAATGATACTTGTAGAAGTTAGTAGATTTGTCCCTTCTCCTCTACTCCTTCATGCCCTAATAAAATGAATGTTAGTATTACCTTACTGTATTTTATAACTGTATGCTACTCTAGTCCACATAATGATATTGATGCCTTATGTTCAATGCTGTTATAAACCAAGAAACACATGATGATAATTGCTATTATTATCGACACAATAAAGCTATAAAGTAAGTCTGCCATAAAAAAAGAAGTAATATTATGCAATCTACTTTACATGCTGGTAACACTGAGAATGGAACATTGAATATCTGTACAGGTGTAAGTATATCAGTGCACAGTAACTATGAAGGAAACATTTTATATACGAGTATATATTATAGTTTGGTATCTGTCATGACCCACATCTGGTGTAGGTGTACGAGTACGTGGGTACGTCCAACCTACGTCGCAATATCGATGGTATACTGATGTCTAGGTCAACAATACTATCTAAACATCTCACACAATATATATAATATACCTGTCAAGATATCTCAACTCCTAAATAGAGGATAATATGATAATGATAATCAATACACCATCACAATATAAACTAGGGGAATATATGGCACGATTTGGAATAGAAGGAATGAAATACCAATTCACAATACATCACAAGTCCAAGACCAATAGCCTAATCTCAACACAAGGTCTCAAATATAATACATGTCATAATGTCTAAAATAGGACAAATATAATATCATAAATGAACTAATTAAGTCTCTTCGACTGCTGTTACTATCTCAATAGGCTCTACGGTGCTATCTCAACTGGCTCGCCATCCTGTGGCCCGTAGTACGTAGGACACCTATCCTCTAATGAATCATCTGAAAAATATATTCAGTAAGGATTGGAGTGAAGTACAACCCAATAGCAGTTTCAATAATTGACAGAAACTATAAAATAGTAATAACAATGCAAATAAATGATGAAAGTAACTAAAATAGTAAATATCACAAGAAGGAGTATCATGGTATATAATGGAAATAAACTGAGAACAATATGGTGAGAAAAATCAATGTAATTAACTGGAATAAAGAAAATAAAATAGTAAATAAGTGCCTTGAAATATTAGTAAGATAATGTGATCGGCTTTAGCCTAACACGAACTATATATAAAATGGAGCTAGCGTGATCACATGCGAGTTGCATGATCTGCTAGCTGTCACGGGCTACACTAAAACACCGGATATAAGGTATGATCACATATCCACTAATACTTTTCCAACTCCCGACTAGTACATGGATCCAAATCATGATACGTTATAACACATATATCACGATGCACGGTCAATAATATCATGCACTATGACCACGGTCTAAATAATCATGAAGATATCACAGTAATTACTGAGTAATCACGAAGAGCGATACGACGATCACTGAGTAATCACAACAATAATATCTCATGACAAAGATTCACATATACCAATCTATGTAACAAACATGTTAGGAATCAAATATTTGAATACAAAATACATGTACATAGAGACTATCAAATAAAAAAACTATCAGAGAATATACTCGCCTTTGGTTCTGAGAAAAAGATGTAAGTCGGTGTCCGAGATGGTGTTAAATAAACATATATATAAAATATCATGTCATTTGGGTGTAATAAAGTGGTAAATAAATTAAAATGCACTAAATATGATTTTCTAGGCCATTTCTAGGTCATACTAGTCAAACTATATGTTACTAAGTAATCTCTAAGTTTCTAGGCCGTTCTAGTAGGTTAATAGCTCTATACACTATAGTATACACTAATACTTACTATATAGATTGATACTCTAGCCTATGGTTAGTTACCTTGAGTCTAAAATATACCTTGGCTCAAGGTATCATGATACCTTATATGTATCATAACATCTACGTAATATCCCTAGATAACTTAGTATCTAGGTGCCCACCTATACACTGACTTATACTATCTCACCCCTGACACTAACACAATCTCATTATCCTTTAATATCTTGGTATCCTAGAGGTGAGATACCCTGATACTAGGTATTACTACACCACTTATACTAGGCACTTGCTAGCATATTGTCACAAATACACTCATACCAAATTACACTAACACCTACCTGTCCTCACTTGGACAAATACACTCACTCACTTGTCCAGTACAGAACACAACACTCACTACATTACTAATCTCAGATTTCTTCTGATACCACTTGGTATTAGTCACCTGCCCATCAACTCATACTCACCTAGTTGCTGCAGTCCACTGGTGCAGTTCATGCACCTCCTGCAGGGCACATCACATTGATACCCAAAACACTCGAATCCTAATGTTGTGCACCTACTGCCACTGTATCAGACCAAACTTCTCTTTAGCCCCCAACTGTTCAGTCCTTAGCAACCCGAGCTCCCTAGCTCTGCTTCTCCTACTCAGACCTGGGATACCCTATTCCAACTCAACCAAATTTTTTATTGCAGTACACCACCCCTTTACTGATCTCAGGCACAGTCACACATAGCTCGATCATCACAACTACACAGACACATGAACACTTCTCACTTCTCCCTCTTACACAACACAACACACGACATCTATACATATATATATATATATATATATATATATATATATATATATATATATATATATATATATATATATATATATATATACAATAATGATAATGTAACAAGACACATATGTTTGGGTGAACACAACACATATATATGCTATTAGCTATATACAATAATGATAATGTATATATATATATATATATATATATATATATATATATATATCATAAATATTGCTTGGGTGAACACAACACATATGCCATTAGCCATTTCATCAAACACATATAATCATCACTAGGATACTCATGATCCGCACCCAACAATTTATCAATACTCCCAATACTCAACAATTGCTATTCATACATATCAAAATTATCATAATACAACTAAAGTAACTTGCTACAAAAGAATTTAGAGAAAGATTACACAAATCACCCAAAATGAACCTTGTATCGTAGCGTATCACAAAATACCATGATATGCTCTACTCGTGTCTAATTATGGATACGTATCTTGTCCCATATTATCAATCTAAGTCATATTAGGCCTAATTGGTCTCATGACACACACTTGATGCATCAATCTCAAATTTTTCCCAAAATGAGCACAAATCTCCATGTATAAATTATAATAGGGGTCATATGAACCTAGTTCTTGTTCCTATTGGTAGACCTAAGCCAAGAATAGTTTTATAATGGTAAAATGTATGACTTAGAGTCTAAATTATATGAGAAATCAGAATTTACTTATTGAGAGATAGATTCTCAATGAATAGCTCAAATGGACACAATTAGGACACAAGCTCCTTGTTAATTCCTCCTTCTCCAAGTGCTCATTGCAATCCAAGATCCAATGCTCTTTAGATGATATAATTGAAAGAGAATGAGAGTGAATTGAGGTAAATTTGATGAAGGGATGAGTCAATTTGGGGAAGAACACAATTGGTGATCTCTAATGAAATGAATTAATGAGAGGAGAGAGAGAGAACCCCCTCTTGTGGTTGTCCCCCTTTCCCCCCACTCTAAGCAACATATAATGCCCAAGATACCCCCCACTAATTATTTATGAGGTTTAATTAGGAAGGAATATATTTGGAAGCTTCTAATCTAATGTAAATTAATCTAATCTGTAAACCCCCTCACCCAAATTTAGGTATATATAGTTTAGTATGATATTATGATTTATTTTGGAATAATTAGGGTTAGGAAAGTAGAGTTATTATACATACTTTAATTATGATATATTTGATACACCTTACTATAGTTTCAATATTTGGAACACTACACTAGCCCTTGCTGACCAACAACTTTCACACTCTTGATCTAGATAGACCAATCTTCAATCCTGACCCTAGTATCACTCTCAAACTCATACTTTTGTATTCAATTTTTATCTACACAACCTTTTCGACACTTATGCATCATAAAATTTTAACTTTCAACCTAGTGACCATAACTTAGATTTCTGATGCAGAACACTGGCTAGATTTCGACAACCAAATGTCTGACACTAACCTACATTGAGACTATCCTAACCTAATCCTATTGGTCACATCTATTTTTATATATTTTATATGCTAATTTAATATGTGTGATACATTGAACCATTTGATCTTAATTTGACTCAACCTAGAGCCAACCCACAAACCTAACCTTAAAAACCTAATTAAGTGGTCAAGTAGAACACCAAACACCCTCTCTAAACTCACAAAACACCAAACACAATAGTCCATACACTAAAACCTAATTTTAGAAGAATAAATTCAGCATATAACCCTTCTCTCCTTTTATCTCCCCACTCACACCAAAGTATGTAACCCCCAGACTCTTCCTCTCCCCACTAGCAAAAGTTATAACTCTAAACTCTTTTCCTCCCCACTAGGCTGTCCATAACCTGCCTCTTTACCTCCCCTATTCAAACCACCTGAAGAATACTTCTTACTAACTCTCTTTCTCACATTTTCTCTTCACAAACCATCTCCAAATTTCTTCTCCAACCCCCTCCACACCTCCATCATTCGAACCCTACCCAGGCTGAATCCGAATTCAGCAATACCCCCACCAATCCGATCATATCTCCCTCCACATTAAGTATATTTCTTTCAAAAATTTTATGCTTCTTTTTCTCCCTATCCTTATCATTTTATATTCACAAACCTTCCATCAAAATTCACTCTAAGTTTCTCAAAACAGCCATCCATCAGAGGTATCCAAGCAGAATCTAAATTTAATGTATCCTCTTCTCAGTCCACTCCACCAACTCTATATCCTCTAAACCATCACCACAATACCCAAATATCCTTCCCTTATCTCTTCTTAACAAGTTTTCTTTACAACTCAGCACCTAAATCATCTCACAACTTTTCCAAATATCCCCTACAAACCGAAGATACCCTGCCGAACCCGTCAGCACCACTTCAACACATTGTTGCCATAACTTCTAGTACCAAAACCCCTTCAACAACCAATCTATCCTCATCCTATAACTCTCCCCTAATCTCTCTAAGTCCTACAGCACTTGGAGAAATATTTTTAAGCCCCAGACAGCAGCTACTAGCCAAAGTATCCAAATATGGACATATTTGTGCAAGAAGTGCACAGTCCTCTTTTGCCTTCCCATATTACTTTGGTAAGAGCTCAAAGTCCACCTACTCAACCCTTCTACATTTACTTTACCAACTTTCTATTCATATTTTTTACGATATTACACCAAGAACACTTATTACTTCTCATGGCTAGACTTGAATGTTGTTTATGCACTTGTTATCCTATTCACTTTGCCATGATCTAAAATCCAAGCAACCACTTACAAAATATAATTTTTACTCCAATTGTCACTAAATTTTAGAATATATAAGTTTTGTTTAGGGTGTTATATATAAATAAATGTATAGTTGAGACATGATTAAATGTTGTCCAACTAGTAGTGCACTTTGCCTAGGTTTTGTACGAGCTAGTTTTATTATTTATAAATACTATATTAGAATGTAGAAGATGTCATGCTAGGGTTGTGCACTAGTTGTAATAGTGTTTACACACATATTTTATGACAAATGCAAGTTAGGAATGAGGTATATTCCATGATCTTATTATAAATTCAGATTTGACTTGTCATTGTATACTTGATATTTTGTAGTATAAAGAGAGTTGTATATAGTTGGATGAATGAATATACTTGAGGAATAGAGTATGTGATTGTTTGTGATAACCCTAACTTGACCTATTGTTAATTCTTATGTGTTCATATTTTAATAGATAAAATAAACCCTATGTTTGATAATAAACGAAAGAAATGAAACGAGGTTTATACGAAACCCGCTCTTAGGTTTACAAACAAGAAGTACAATTAATCCTATACGAGGATGTTAAGTACAATTTTTAATCTGGGTAAATATTGCTATAGAAGTCTGATCTGCAGTCGATCACTTTGTCCCTTGGACCACACGATGATGAAGAAGTGCCGTAGAAGATAGAAAGCAGCTTCGAAGGTTGTTAAAGAGAGTGGATGCTCGATGCCAAAGTCGTCGATCACTACTCTTTGCCTGAGCTCTGGATTCTTCTCTCTTGATCTTGGAATCTTCGACCCATTTTTCTCTCAATTTTCTCCCTCTTTTTCTCCACTCTTTTTCTCCACTCTTTTTCTCGACCTTGTTTTCTCTACTCTTTTTCTCCTTGGACCTCTGTCAATAGAGGTCTCTATTTATAGAGTTTTAGTGACAGTGACCACTCAGTCAGCGTAGAAGCCGGGTAGTGGAAAGTATAGCACTCTTTTACGCGATAGTTACAATAACCGTTGCCTACGTATAAATGACCTTTTGAATGAGCATGTGACGCGCGTCCCATTAAGAGATAACGAGTATAACTGCTGTGAAGATCACGACGTAAAAGCCACGTAGGTAGTTATCCCTCACGTAGAAGAGGTTGGCGTAGAAGCCAATAGCTGTCACCATGGTATAAAAGCCAAAGAGTTATTAATTCGGCATAGAAGCCGAGTAGGCGTAGAAGCCGAGTGGGCGTAGAAGCCGAGTAGGCGTAGAAGCCGAGTATAGCCTGATGGCGTAATGTGCAAAAGTGATGATGTGGACGTCTTGGCCGAAATTATGGCTTTTGGAGATATAATCAAATCTCTTGCATTAAATGCAGAGATCTGCCATCATCCTGCACATTAAATACAGAGGCATGTCTTGAAGATCTGCCATCATTCCGCGCATTAAATGCAGATACGCACCTCGAAGATCTGTCACCATTCTGCGCATTAAATGTAGAGGCGTGCCTCGAGCCCTGTACGAAGAGCAGCTTTTGACGTAGCAGCTTGTTTGTCTTCTGTGGAGCTTAAATAGCTCACATCTGCCTATGTAAAACTAGGCAACATATTCTCTTGTATGCGTAAAAGCGGTTTACGCTAAGAAAATGTCACTAAACGACAGTTCGGTGACATTAATCAAATCTCATGCATTAAATACCGAGATCTGCCATCATCCTGCTTATTAAATGCAGAGATGTGCCTCGAGCCCTGTACGAAGAGCAACTTTTGATGTGGCAGCTTGTTTGTCTTCTGTGGAGCGTAAACAGCTCTCATCTGCCTGTGGAAAACTAGGCAGCGTATTCCTTTGTATGCGTAAAAGTAGTTTACGCCAAGAAAATGGCACTAAACGACAGTTTGGGTTGCTGTGTCGCGCCATCATTATAGCCGTCGTCTGGGTAGTCGTACAGTACTCTTTGTCAGGAGTCAGACGTCAGGTTCACTGCATGATTTGACAGGTTTATTTCTAAGAATACGAAGCGTTCCTCGTACACTTCAATGCTGCATTAAAAGCGGATGAGTTTTACGCCGTAAAGACGATGTGGCACCCTTTTTACGCTGAAGCAGCCTAGGCATACTGCTCTACGCGGATAGTCCTTGAGCTTATATTTTACGCTGTTCTTAGCGGAAAAGCTCTGTTGTACGCCGATGGCTCTGAAGTTATCTTTTTAGGCTACGCAGTACTGAGATACTGCATAGAGATCTGTAGCGTATTTTTTATGCTTCTACAAGACCCCCTTCAAAGCTTTTAGATTCCTTGTAATTTGAAATGCTTTGAATGAAGCATGAAATGGTCAAGTCTGACTCGTTCTTCAAGGCTGATTTCCTGGCGGATTCTTGGGAATTTGTTGGGATTCGGTGTGTTCTCTTTTGCCTATATAAAGGCTGAGGAGTTAACCTGTTCTTCCCACATTTCCTTCACCACACAGAGATGATCGTTGGAGTTCGTCGGGTCGACTTGAGGAAGAAGAAGACCATGTTCTTCCAGCATGTAAGGAGCCAAAAAAGAAGACATCTTCGAGCAAATATCCTCTGCAACGATGGATCATGGAAGGATATCATAGCCTCCTTTGCTCGGGATAATTAGCAACTTCATAAGGCGGTTCATCCAGGAGAGAGGAAGTGTCATATTTAACCACACAGCTTGCAAGCTGTATCTTCTCCTGATACTTTCGTGGACGAGAGCAGACAAACTGGCTCTGTCCTCGAGTATTGAGTTGGGTTAAATACCTCAACTCAATCTGTCATGGCGCATGAAGGATGGGCTCTGAATACTTCAGGCAGGCCCAGTTTTGTATCCTCCCGCCATTAATCATTTTCTTGTTAATCGGTCGCGGAAACTGACTAACTGCTGAAGAAGATCTCCACCAATACGAGAACCTGGCAGAACAGATTCTGGGGGTGGCCTTCCGATGACGATGGAGAAATCCTTTATAGACGGGATTTCCCTCATATGTAATCATAAAAATGAAGAAAAAACCCTCTGTAGATCGAATTTCCCTTATATGTAATCATGGTTTAATAAAATCGTCTTTCTTCTGTGTATATGATTATCTTACCATATACTTTGCTGTGAAGTCTGAATATGTGTAGCTTCAACACGTCTGGTAACTTTACGCCGACTCTGATAGAAAGAGTATTAGGTCCCGTCTTGTCTTTTACGCATAACTAAGGATGCGCAGAAAGCCGCTTAGCATTTAAGTCGAGTATTCGAACTGTCCTGCTGTTAGGAATGGGGAGCTGCGTAGAATTCCTAACTGTCACTTCTGATAAGAAGAATTTTTGTTCAGACTATCATCTTCAAGAATAATTTCCCGAAAATCCCTTAAAATAGGGCGAGAAATGGCTGTCAAACTGAGTCGCCATCTTGAACTGTAGATAAAATATTCAGACTGGATTCTGAATGAACTTCCAATCGACCTAAGGAGAAGAGTCATTTTCAATTTTGAACTCTGTATGCTTTGGGTACTTGGGATATTTTGGGGCCAAGAAGGAGTATCTTCTGCGTGAACCCTTGTAATTGACCGCCTTGAGAATTGTTTAGATATACGCATATTCTGGCCTGCGTATTCTCAGATATGCGGAAAGTCATAGATCTGTAATATAGATGAGCATAAAATCATAAGTTCGTAGCCTCTCGAGCGTAAAAGTTGCTGAGCATGAGAGCATCCGGGCGTAGAAACTGTAGATTTACAGCCTCTGAAAAAGAAATCTTCCGAGCGTGAAGTTGTGGATCTGTTGCCTCTGAGCGTAAAAGCCACCGAGCGTGAAATCATAGATTTGTAGCTTGTGAGAGTGAAGTCGTAGGTTTATAGTCTCTCGAGCGTAAAAGCTACCGAGCATGAAAGCATCCGGGCGTAAAACCATATACTTATAGCCTCTGAGCGTAAAATCGTAGATCTGTAGCTGCCGAGCATAGAAAGCTCCTTAGCGTAAAACCACGAATCTGCTTTGCACGAAAACTTTTTGAATTCGCTGACTGTCCGCCTTCTCTGAGTAATAGGCTGACATAGTACCCAATCATAACCGAATATTAATTATCGAATTTGGTTCGGGATTCGAGGAGTCCATCCGAACTCTATATATACCCTAAGGCTTTCAGAGAACAACTTTTCATCTGTCTTTTGCAAAAGAAAGCCTTAGACTCTTTGAGTTCTCTTCTTCGTTTTCTCTCGAGCATTCAGAGTTTTCAGCAATGGCACCGAAACAAATCCCCTTCTCTAAGGGAAAGAAGGTTGACTCTTCTTTTCGCTCTTCTGCCCAAGCGAGAGCGACTTCTGTCGGGCAAGGCGAGCTTCATTCTGAATGAAGTGTCCCACCGACGAGCAGCACACCCGGAGTTAAAGGTAAAGCTTTTGGAACGAAAAGAACGACGAAAAATCCTTCGCACACGTTGTACGTGAACGCGCTAGGTCGTCTTCTGTGCTGATAGCCTCTTCAAGGAAGATGATGCACATAGATGTTTCATCTTTTATGCCCACATTTCTAATGTGTCAGCGTAAAAACTCTATATTTTCGCAGTCGGGCGTAAAAGCACAGACTGTCGAAACTTGGCGTATACTATAAAATTTGAGTATTACGCTTCTGGATGAGAATTCTGGCGTAATAACTCAACTTTGACATTCTGGCGTAAAACACAGACTGTATACTGCCAACCTTGAATTTTACGCTTAGGAAATGGATTCCAGCGTAAATAATCAAGTTTTTACAGTCTTGGCATAAAGCACAGACTGTTGACTTTTGGCATATGCTGCAAGGTTGTAATGTCTAGTATAGAAACTGACGTATCTTTCTTGCATTTTGCAGTTAACTTGCATGCGTCTCCGCTGGGGGAGGTGAAGGGTTCTGCCGCCGGGATGCTGCATTCCAACTACTTGGAGGATTTGTCCCACGTGACATTTCCTATCTCTGGACCCCAGTATCCTGAAGGAAGGAAAATCTTGATATCGGCTCAGGGCGAGCGAACACTGTTGAACATGATCAACGGAGAGCCCCTGACGTATATAGACGGGGACCAATATATAAAGCCGGCTTTTCTCTTTGGGGACATGATTGACAAGCAGTCCGAGACAAAGTCCAAGAAAGAACTCTAGGTTTTCCCTGCCGGGGGCTTGGTCTTGTATCTGTCCAAGATGCTGAGAGACTATCCCATCTCGTCATTCTTCCATGCTACACATCCCAGGAGGATATCGTGGACGCTGACTCCCGATCTTCACGGCAGGCCGGGGAAGATATTTTACCAGAAAGGATATGGTCAAGGGTCATTTGTCAGCCGCCCTTCCGGCTCTGTGATGACGTTCAGGGGATTGTACCCAGGCAGTGTCCCGAGTAAAGACAGTTTGCTGCTCCGGTCGGTCCAGTTACCGACTTTCTGTAATGATTTCATGGGACACGGAGGAGTATACCCCAAGGTTAATCCTCGGTGCAATGGGTGGATCACCCCAACAAATCTTCGATGGGCTCACTTAGCTGACTGGGCCCTGAAGCATTTTCAGACCGAGCTGGAGAGCATTGGTCTGTACGCAGTGGTGAGTGCTACCAATGTTGGGTTACCTATAAACCCGAACCTGTTTCTGGCTTTGATGGAGCGATATATCTCGGTCACCGGGACTTTTGCCACTCCACTAGGGGAGTTGGGATTGGCCCTCCACGAGATGGCAGAGATTTCGAGACTGCCAATAGGGGATACTCCATATGAGAAGTATGTTCCCACAAACCGAGAGCTGGAGGATTCAGACCCTCGGGTAGTGGCAGTATACCAGGAGCTGATGTGCCACTACCTGGCGTGCACCGCCTTTTATGGTGAGCCTTCTAATTTGGATCATATAAATAAATGGGCGTCCTACCTCTTCTTTCATCGGGCCAGGGCTGCTAAGCCAGAGAAAGTCTTGGATAGCAAGGATCAGCCTCTGAGCTTTCTGAGCGTGCTTAGTGCTCAGGTAGTCGACGATCTTATGGAGGACGCTGAGGCTCCAGATCAGATTCTCGATAAAGGGATAAAGAAATATCCTGCAGACACTAAGGCCTACAGTTATTTGAGGCATTGCCGCAGGCCTCTGTCCAAGGAAGCTCAACTGGCTGGCTTCCTTTCTATATGGCTGCGCCGACTGGTGGTACCCGACATCACATCTGCGGGCCGCATTCACCGGAACACGCTATGGCCTGCAGTACGTCTGGTGTTCGGGGCAAGACTGGGCTTGCTCTCTGCCATGGTGTGCCGCATACAAGCTGGCCTGAGGGCCATTACTGATGGGATGCTTGCCGATGAAACTCGGCGTGATAGTTTTCCCAGGGTAGAATTACCATACCTATATTTGATGGGATGGTTAATTCTCCATAACCCCAGAGTGATGTCTTCCGGCTCTGGCAGTAGTTCGGGGGGTAGTTTCTTGCTAAATTACAAGAAATTCTCATGGAACATGACCACAGTTCTAGACTGTCGGCGGGCGCTGAATTTCAGTCACAGTTGGAAGCTCTTCTGCACTGTCCCCTCTGTACATCTCAATCAACAGGAGATCAGACTTCAGGATATAGGCGACGGGCAGACCATTCTTTCTTTTGAAACTTTTAATTGGTTGGTCTGCATTAGACCTTCCCATTTATTGTACAGAAGCGAAGACCATTGCTTCTTGGAATCCTACTTGCCTAGTCGGTTTGCCAGGTAGTTTGGGTATGACCAATTGCATGTGGGCAATGCCGTTACCAGCTTCAGGTCTAGGGGTGGACTCATTGATGGAGCGAGAGGATGGCGATACTTCATCATGGGTTGTACTGAAGCAATTTTTATCGTGCCCGTCATTTTACTCTCCACGGAGCTGCGCATCCTCCACTCGTATGCCCAGTTCTATGTGGCAACCAATACCTTCTATCGCAATTTTGACATGCTTTGAAGTTTTAGGATGCCCTCCTCCAAGTCCGCAGGAATAGACGAAGTCCCCTCGGTCTCTTCTGATGAGGGTGAAGATTCCGTCAATCCAGATGAGCCTCTGTTGGCGGTACCGAGGGGTAAAATACCTCCGCCTGCAGGGGCTTTGGTCATCTCTGGTAAGCGAAGGGCTCCTGTTCCGAAGGAGACTTCCCCTCGCAAGAAGAAGAAGAAGGTGGTTAGTCGTCCTCTCAGGATTCCCGGTCGTGAGGCTCCTAGAAGTGAGCCTGCTGCTTCCCCTGTCGTGGACGATTCTTTGATTGGAGGTTCCTCACCTTTTAGAGAGGGAACCTCTGCAGTTCCAGCTGGCGGTGCCGGAGAATTCCTTCTTGAGGCTGCTATCGCTGCTACCACTTCGGGTAGTGGTACGAGATCGCCTTCGGAGCCGAGCCGAATAAGGATATCTTTATCCAGATCAGCATCGGGAGAAACCCCTGCCGTATCTGTAGGTGCACCCAGCGAGATTCCACCTGGTGAACCTCGATTGGATCTAGGTGAAGATTCGGAAGAATACCTGCCGCTGTCAGTTAGCACACCCCCTTCTCCAGGTATGACAGCTCGTCTAGCATCATTAAGAAATGATTTAGTTGTACTGGCCGCAGACGCGACATATATACCATCAGCCATGGGTAAATGTTGTCTTTACGCCTCGTTTTAGAAAAGTTAACATCATTTTGATATTAACTTCCTTTTGTCTTCTTTTCAGGGGAAGACATCTTCGGGGAGGGCAGTATTAACGCGTCTTTTGGCTCTGTTTCAGCTTCTGGCGATGACATGGAGGTGCCTGACTTCGAAGAGGAAGTATTTTCGGGAGCCGACTCGCCCGAAATGGTTCCGATGTCTGAAGAGGAGGATGAGGCTGTCATTGCGACAATGCCTCCTTTGAGTACGCCGGTCACTTCGTCCGGTGTTGGCGCATCTTCTTTTGTCGCACCACCTGTTGAGGCGACGGCCGTGGCAACATCGTCTGCGATCATTCCTGGAGGGGGATTCGCCAATATTGCAGCCACTCCCAGCGTCTATTCGGATCTAGCCATGCTGACTGAGCAGTATACCAGTATCTTCTACACCACTATGAAAACGTTAATATCAATAGTATTGGAGAAGAATCTAGGCTTCGAGGTGCTGAGAAGGTCCTCTCAGTTTGCGATAGTGCCGATCAGAGAATACAACGACACTGGGATAGTTGACTCACTGGAGGAGATAGTTAATGGTTTGGAGCAACCCATTAACGAATATCTGCAAATATCTCGAGGCAGTATTGAAGACCTGGTCCAGGCTGAATACGACTCCTTGACTGCGCAACTTGCTGAACAGATGGAAGGCCTAAATAAATCAATCCAGGCACATCAGCAGGAGATGGATGAAGAAAAAGCTATCTTGGAGGAGGTCATTCCTCTTCAAACGAAGTGCCAGGCCGAGCATGAAGGAAATGTAGTGAGGGTCCGCAGACTGGAAGAAAAACTCGCTCAGGCAAAGGAGTGGGCTTCTCAGTCGTCGGAAGCTCTAGATGTGGTGAATGGTCGACGGGGCCTAGCTCAACAGAACTTGGCTCGTGCAGGAGACGCCTATGCTGGTTTTGTTCGGGCTAGATCCGAACTGTCCCTCTTGAGCAATCACGAGGCACGGCTGAAGCGGGCCCTCGCTATCGTTTTAAGCTCCAGGACTGAGAAGATGACCGTACTGGCACAACAGATTCGCGACCTGACTGCTCCCCAAATGATGTACTTTTTTTTCTTTTCAATGTACTTTTGCTCTTTCTGGGAATAATAAAGAGGTTTTCATCTGACTTTATGGACCCATCATTTTGGAATATAAATGACAGGTTTGGGTGAAAGTGATATCAGAGGTAATATGGACATGATACTCTCGGTAAGTTTCAGCAGGACATATCTATTCAGAGGTTATATGGACGTGATAGAATATGCTTCGACTAAAATTTGTACACAAAACACTATCAGAGGTAATATGGACGTGATAGGTCTTGAAGTTCCAAATTAGTTAAACATATCTATTCAGAGGTTATATGGACATGATAGAATACGATCAAACTAGTTCATTTTGGAAGTAGTATTGTCAGAATGAGATCTTCAACATACTCCATTTGAGCAAAGGAGGTTAAGCGTAGTACCTTTTCAGGAATTTGCCATTGATAGGGGCCATCAACAAGTCTCCGTTAGGCTTGGCTAACCTGTAAGCGCCGTTTGAGAACGTCGTCTCGATCACATAAGGGCCTTCCCATTTGGGCTGGAATTTACCCTTACTCCTGTGAGTAAGAATCATCGGCCTTCTCACAGCTAAAACTAGCTTGCCAACTTTGAACACTCTTTTCTTTACTTTTTAATTAAAAGCTTTAGAAATGCGTGCCTAGTAGAGCACGATGCGCTGTTGAGCTTGGAGGCATTTCTCGTCTAATCCTTCTAGCTCTTGAAGCCTTAACAGGTCATTCTTTTCTTGAGTCAGCTCATTAGCCACTGCTATCCTGAGTGACAAAATTTGGACTTCGATGGGGAGAACTGCTTCGCTCCCGTAAACCAATGAGAATGGGGTACAACCTGTCGGTGCTCGTACCATTGTGCGGTATGCCCAGAGACATTCTCCTTGCTTCTCATTCCAATCCCTTTTGTTCAAAAAGACGAACTTTTTTAAGAGCTTGATGATGGTTTTGTTGAAAGCTTCCGCCAAATCATTAGCAGCAGGATTATATGCCGTAGAGGCCACATTTTGTATCCTATTTTTATCGCAAAATCGATGAAATGCTTGGCTGATAAATTGAGGCCCGTTGTCATAAATTATCCTCCGGGGTATCCCAAAGCGATAAATGACATGATGCTTGATGAATATGATCACATTAGATGCCTTCACTTCAGCAAGAGGGATCGCCTCTGCCCATTTGGAGAAGTAATCCGTGATGGCCACTATGAACCGGTGACCTCTGGAAGAAGACGGGTGAATAGGACCAATGATATCCATACCCCATGCTTCGAAAGGCCAGGATATAACCGTAGGATGTAGATGTTCAGAAGGTTGATGTATAAAGTCTATATGAACCTGATAGGCTTTGCATTATTTTGCATACCTTATTGCATCTGTGATCATAGTAGGCCAATAATAGTCCATTCTCCTAATGCGATCCTGTAGCTTAGGACCGGGTTGATGCACTCCGCATATGCCGTCGTGAGCTTCACGGATAATCCGCTGTGCCTCATCATCGGAGAGATATCTCAATAGTAGTCCATCGTAGGTCCGGCGATATAGACACTGTGAGGACGCATCAAAGTAGAAGCGTAATGATCGTCTTTTGACGGATACTGCTTCTTTAGGGTCCTCCGGCAAGATTTTGTATGCCACAAAATCTATAAAAGGACTTCTCCAGTCTCTCTTGGGAGGATCGGTGTTCACAGCGTAGCTGCATTCTATGTGAAAGTTATTTTTCACACAGAATAAATCTCTGTTAAGAAGGATCACCGAATTCTGCCTTCTAATAGGAGTAGCTAAGTCGGCGGCTAGACTGGCTAGGGCATCAGCTTCCAGATTCTGAGATCGAGGTACATGCTATAGGAAGAACCCTTTGAATGTCATGGCTATCTCGACCGTTGCTCGGTGATAGGGGATGAGGTCGGGATTTCGGACTTCATATATCCCTCTGACTTGATTGACGATCAGCAGAGAGTCACCGAAAGCTTGCAGAGATTCGACGCCCAATTCTTTAGCGACTTGGAGCCCGATTAGTAGAGCGTTATACTCCGCCACATTATTGGAACATAGCTCGCTAAGAGAATATGCTCGATAGATGACGAGTTTATCAGGAGTAACCAGGACAATTCCTACTCCTGATACCATATTTCCCCTGGGATCAGTCCTGGAGGCACCATCGAAGAATAGTTGCCATGCATCACTTTCCATTGTGGAATTATATTCTGCAACTTCGTCGGGAATGTCTTCGTATAGTTTGGAGGCCTCCGGGATCGGATGAACAGCTAGAAAATCAGCCAATACCTGGCCTTTGATGGACTTCTGAGAGACGTACACCATGTCATATGGTGTTAATAGCATCGCCCAAGTCACGAGTCAGGAATTAAAAATACTTGGCTTGTTCATCAGTACCCGAAGAGGATTGATCCTGGAGATGATATAAATAGTCTGGCCTGTGACATAGTGTCGCATTTTCTGAATAGCGAACATCAGAGCCAAGCATTCTTTCTCCACAGGACTGTAGCGGTGTTCGGCTCCGATCATCATCCTGCTTAGATAGTAGATAGCCTGTTCATGACCCACATCGTTCTTCTATGCGAGAGGAGCTCCCAAAGAATGATTCATCGCTCGAACATACAGCAAGAATGGTCTTCCTATGACGGGAGGCACCAAAACTGGCGGATTAGTGAGATAGCATTTGATATCATTAAACGCTTGCTAACAGGCTTCGTCCCATACGAAGGATACACCTTTCTTCATGAGACAAGAAAAAGGCTGACATCTCCCAGAGAGATTGGATATGAATCTCCGGATGTAAGCTAGACGACCTTGAAATCCCCTTGTTCTCTCAGATTACGGGGTGGTCGCATTTTTAAGATGGCCTTGACTTTATCAGGGTCCACTTGAATGCCTTTAGCGGTAATGACAAATCCCAGGAATTTGCCACTAGATACCCCCAGAAAGGACTTTGTAGGATTCATTTTGAGTTGATATTGGCGCATCAACTCGAATACTGTTTTCAAGTCTTGGATGTGATTATCCTTGAGGCAGCTTTTGACAGCTACATCGTCCACGTAACATTCTACTATTTTGCGTAAATGCTAATAGAATATGTTACTCATAGCCCGTTGGTACGTAGTCCCGACATTCTTCAATCCGAAGGGCATGACCGTATAGCAATATACCCCCAAGGGTGTCCGGAAGGCAGTATGCTTCTCGTCTTCAAGATGCATCTTGATTTGATTGTATCCTGAAAATCCGTCCATGAAAGACATACGTTCAAAACCGCATATATTGTCAATCATGACATCTATAATGGGAAGAGGAAACTCATCCTTGGGGCAGGCTGCATTCAGATCTCGATAATCGATGCAGACACGTACTTTCCTATTTTTTTTCATGACCGGGACAACATTGGTGACCCAGTCGGGATGTTATTCTTTCCAGATGAAACCGCAGGCTATCAACTTCTTGATTTTAGCTTCAATGGCGTCCATCATATCCGGGGTTGGTGCTACTTCACAGGCTTCAAATCGGGAAATATATTATGTTTATGAGTAGCCACCTTTGGATCAAGACCTGGCATATCCTCATAATTCTATGCAAAGACGTCGATATATTCTTTTATCAGCTGGATAACTTCTTCCCTTTCTTTTTCGGAAAGATTGTTACTGATAAATATCGGCCTTGGCGAAAGTTCATCCCCAACGTCAATCTGGATAACTTTATCTTCAGTGGAAGGTTCTCTCTGCTCGAAGTAGAATTCCCATTGTGTATCGATTTGTTGAGCCCAAGCGTCATTCTCAAATAATTCAGATTCTTGTTCGTCTACTTTGAAGGAATCTGCCACTATCATATTTACTGATAATATTTGTTCGAGAGCATCAGATGAGTCGGAGGGCGACGAGCCGTTTTGAGAAGAGAAAAAGATATCCTCGTTTGACTCAGAAGTTGCAAGGGAGGTGGCATACCCTAAACCAAAACGAGTTCGTTGACAGTAGGGATCCTCGTGCAGCGGTATTCGTTTGCCTTTTCCGTAGTTGAGACTTGGTTCCAGCTTCAAGTCATAACCTATAGTTTGCATGATCTTCAAAGATTGTGGGCTGTATCTGTGAACTTGCATTTTACCAACATCGTCATTGAAAGAATCTTCTTGTACAATCGGTTCATTGCACATATGGCCGAAGACTATTGAACGCTGACTGCTGAAGGCAGGCGGGACAATGAAGATAGAATCCTCATGTGGTCCATATATCGTGATGACATTGGATGATGACGCTACTTCCCACACATACGGATGATAGGAATCTATAGCTTCCAAGAATTTTTGTGCTATAGGTTCTATATCGTCATGGGGAGATAATTCCTGATTTGGAATTTGAGCGTCGATATACTGGAAAAGAGGATCTTTATTATCATCTGAAACCGCGTTCCTGGTTGCATTTACATCAATCGACTTCCTGTTGCACCGAAGGTTGATGACCAAGGGTGGAGGTTTCTGGTTCAAAGTGATCACTAGAGGATCACCCCCTTTTCCTGACCTAGTTTTGTTCAGGTGGATAGCCATAGGCTCCATGGCTTTTGGACGAGTAATTCGCCCTTTCACCTTGATTGACAGAGGTTGCTTGGCAGAGGGTTCTTCTGGCTCCCGGTGGGATTTCTTCCCTGCTTCGCCTGACACCTCTTCCATGTAGTCTTGAGAGTACAACACGGCATCAGAGTAGTAGGATTCTACTCCTTTAAACGGGTTCAGGTCAGCAAACTCCGTTTCTACTGTTCCTTGGGCATCTACATATTTAAAGCATTGATGTAGAGTTGAAAGAACGATATTGTGGTCGTGGATCCAAGGTCTGCCCAGCAGAATATTGTAGGACACCTATGAATCAATGACATAACATGTAGCCACTGATCTGAGGTCGCCAATCTGGATCCTCAGGCAAATTTTTCCCAACGGCTTACTTTTCCTGGCGTTGAAACCCACGATTGTAGTAGTGGTGTAAGCCAATTTGCTGGTAGGAATCTTCAGCGGTCTGAGCAGACTATGAGGAATGATGTTGATTGATGATCCCGGATCTATGTGAATCCGGTCGACCTCCATGGAATCGACATACCCGGTATAATAGAGGGGTCTGTCATGCCTGTTATGCTTTAACAGCATGTCATCTTGAGTGAATGTGATATTCGGGACCACCTCTATCACACTGTGGCATTGAGGACATGCCATGGGTTCTTCGTCAGGGGACTTGAGCTGGGTCAAGTATGCATCCACCTGCATTAATGCTTCACTCAGGGCTTGACGAGTGTCTTGAGAGAGCCTGAGTAGTTCGAAGATGGACAACCTGGCTGGTGTATTAGCCAGTTGGGCCAGGATGTCAAAGTTGTATGGCTTCTCTAAACCTTTGTTTTAAATGTTTTTTACAGGTTTATCGAAACGCACTTTTTTTTGCTTTCCTTTGTCCGCCGAAGTTGGTCTCGAAGGACCGGCCTGTGGTATGGCGGGTTCCGGTTCTGAAGGCTTGGTAGCTGAAGCGTCTGCCGGTGCATCTTCCTGACTTGCTCCATAGTCCTTGAGGTAAGCTTTCCCTGAACGAGTTCCAGTAGCCAAGACCTCGTCTTCTGATACCGAGTCTACCGTAACCGTGTAACATGGTTTATGCTTCGAGTTCTTCTTAGACTTAGCCTTAGCCTTAGCAGCTTGAGTCTCTTTCTCGATCTCTAACACCAGATCCGGATGAACCCATATGATCTTGCCCCGCTGGGTAGTTAGGGGTAGCAGGTCATAATTTTGACCCCTAGCTGGAGGGAGATTAACGATGTTCATCGTTGTCCGAGAAATAGGTGTAACACCGTCCGAGACTTCCCGGGGAGGCATATTGCCAAATTGCAGAGAGATCATGTTGGCCGTGACCGTCTTTTCGCTGTTGCGCAGATTGATGGCCTTAGCATCGATCAGCTCCTGGATCTTCCTCTTCAGTACATAATATGCTTTTGTAGGGTGGTGTATGTATCAATGGAAGATGCAGTACTTGGGGTTCTTAGTACTGCCGACTTCATTAGGTCGTTTCTCCTCAGGAAGGGTAATCTTGCCACTTTTGACGAGACACTCGAATATGCTCGAAATATCATCGTCGTCGAAAGAGTATACTTCAATGGGCCTGGAAGTCCCAGGTTTCGTCTGTGTGGTTGTCGCAGTCTTTTGCCTGGACATATTGATTGCCAAAGCTTCTTTTCCTTTGAAACCACGAGGATGGTCGCTGTTGGGGGATGACCTCTTGCTTCTATCAGAGGCAGAGATCATGATGCCATTATCACGCGCCTTCCGACTGTTGTCCTCGGCGGCTACCGCTGAGATGATGAACGAGGGCCAATCATAGAACTGATATGGTCCTGTGAACATCGAGATTACGGGAAGAAGGTTCTTCCTGCAAATGTCCACCAATGCCAAGTCTGGATCTCCGGAAGGCATTTGCAAAGTGGCTTGACGAAAACGTTCGATGAAGGTGTGAACGTCCTCTTTTTCCTTCTGCTTCACTTCGATGAGAGAGGACATAGACATGTCCATCCCTCCCTCGTAGAATCATGCGAAGAATAGAGCCTTGAAGTCTTCAAAGGAAGTAATGCAGTTGTCCGCCAGGCTACGGTACCACTGATAAGCCACTCCCGAGAGACAGCCCTTGAACACCCGTGTGAGGAGGGCGTCATTCCCTTATAATAACACCGTCATCATACTGAAGTAGTTCATGTACTGACTCGGTGATGTTTTTCCCTCGAATAAGGTCATAGTCTGTGGTATGTATTTAGGAGGGAAAGGGGCCTCTTCCCAGATACCAGGGTAAGGCTTGTTGATTCCCAATTTCTTGAGCTGATCTTTGTGCTTCAAGGCATCAAATTGGGCTTTCAACTCCCGTACTGCATGCATCAAATTTTTAGCCGGTAGCGGGACCACGGAGTGGCAAGGAATCGGTTGCATCACGAATCCAATGGGAGGTAATACGTTCTCCGAGTGAGAAAACGGAGGAACTGCTGACTCCTGATCTAGAGCAGGCTCTTGGACTGTGTTGGATGGTGGTAAGTCCACCCCCACACGTATCTGAGTTGGAGGGGTCGATGTTTGAGCCATAGCAGCTGTGTGTTGAGTCAGCATCATCTGGTGCATGTTCTCCATCATGGATTGCATCTCTTTAAGAGATGTCTCCAGTACAGTAATGCGTTGCTCAGCGCTTCCCGACGGGGAAGCTTCCTCGCGTTCATCTCCAATGGCATAGACTCCCATCTCCCGGGGTGTCATTGAAGGATTAGTATAGGTCTCTGTAGAAGTTGACTCTATACTTTCGGCATCTGATTCGGGAGACTGGCGACCCCCAGCATCAGAATCAGAAGAGTACGAAGCTGGTTGTCGTGACCTCGAACGGGTGTTTTGGAACACTCCCGCTTCAGTGTTCCTAAGGAGGTTGTTGAATCTCCTTCGGCTTGGAGTTCTAGAGGGATGACGTCTTGAGTGCGATCTTCCTCTAGGTATGTGTGAAGCCATGTTCACCGATGCATGTGTGGGCTCTTCTTCCTGGAAAGACGGAGAGTAGCTCAACCGGTCGAAAACCGACCGTTTTGCTTCAGAACAGTAATAATTAACTACAATCCTATGACTATTACAATAGTGCTCGCTAGGAGGCATAATAGACATGATGGAAGTTCCCCTCTCCTTGCGTTTCTGGATCAGATACTCACGCAGGTCAAGAGGATTTACAGAAGAAGAAGAAGATGGCTTGTTCCTTCTGTTCACATCAGTGGGCATGCGGATGTTGGGAACCATAGTTTACCCCATGCCACCCGTATACAACAGGTTGGCCATCTGGGTAGCGGATAATCCCCGAGGAGGGTGTCTTTCCACAAACTGAGCCTTCTTTACGCTGAGAGACTTCGCCTGGCATAATTTGGAGCTTTGCTCAGGTTGGCCTAAAGCCGAGGAGGTCCTCAGTCGGTCATCAGCTTCTCGCATAATCCGGAGGGCGGGCAGATTATTCCTTTGCTGGCGTAAAGGCCGAGAAGTTAAGTAGTCCGCCACTTGCTTTCCCTTGCGTAGATTACAGGGATCATCTGCCTTTCCGCGGAAGGCAGATGCATTTTTACGCACGGAGCGCGTTTGGAATTCCTGATTTGGCGCTGAGGCATTATCAGAAATTTTGTCTGCCACGTCACAGACGGGAGACAGAGTTTTACGTGCAGAGCGTGATGTATACTTCTGGACTAGCGCTGAGGCATTTCCAGAAGTTTTGTCTGCCCTATCAGCGACAGACGACTGAGTTTTATGCGCAAGGCACGGAGGGAGCGAAGCTACAACCTCGTTGGTCAGAGAGATTGGAGAGTTGACAGGAATGGTAGAGGATGTCTTGGGCATCCAAATCTTATGCAGCTTCCTGTTGTCTTGGACAGAGAGAGAGTGAGAGCTACCCCCTGTTCGAAGCATATCTTCATAGGTAGACTGGTCGAACTGGACGACCAGGGTCTTCTTCACGGATCCCACGGATACCGTATCATGTTGAGCAATTGCTTCCTTATCAGAAGAGAAAGATGTCCCCAGCAGAGTCGCCATCTTGTGTCTGATAATAAACAAAAGAAATGAAATAAGGTTTATACGAAATCCGCTCTTAGGTTTACAAACAAGAAGTACAATTAATCCTATACGAGGATGTTAAGTACAATTTTTAATCTGGGTAAATATTGCTATAGAAGTCTGATCTGCAGTCGATTACTTTGTCCCTTGGACCACACGATGATGAAGAAGTGCCATAGAAGATAGAAAGCAGCTTCGAAGGTTGCTAAAGAGAGTGGATGCTCGATGCCAAAGTCGTCGATCACTACTCTTTGCCTGAGCTCTGGATTCTTCTCTCTTGATCATGGAATCTTTGACCCATTTTCCTCTTGATTTTTCTCCCTTTTTTTCTCCACTCTTTTTCTCCTTGGACCTCTGTCAATAGAGGTCTTTATTTATAGAGTTTTAGTGACAGTAACCACTCAGTCGGCGTAGAAGCCGGGTAGTGGAAAGTATAGCACTCTTTTACGCGATGGTTACAATAACCGTTGCCTACGTATAAATGACCTTTGAATGAGCGTGTGACGCATATCCCATTAAGAAATAACGCGTATAACTATTGCGAAGATCACATCGTAAAAGCCACGTAGGTAGTTATCCCTCGCGTAGAAGAGGTTGGCGTAGAAGCCAATAGCTGTCACCATGGCGTAGAAGCCAAAGAGTTATCAATCCGACATAGAAGCCGAGTAGGTGTAGAAGCCGAGCAGGCATAAAAGCCGAGTAGGCGTAGAAGCCGAGTGGGCGTAGAAGCCGAGTAGGCATAGAAGCCGAGTAGGCGTATAAGCCGAGTATAGCCTGATGGCTTAATGTGCAAAAGTGATGATGTGGACGTCTTGGCCGAAATTATGGATTTTGGAGATATAATCAAATCTTTTGCATTAAATGTAGAGATCTGCCATCATCCTGCACATTAAATGCAGAGGCGTGTCTTGAAGATATGCCATCATTCCGCGCATTAAATGTAGATACGCACCTCGAAGATCTGCCACCTTTCTGCGTATTAAATGAAGAGGCGTGCCTCGAGCCCTGTACGAAGAGCAGCTTTTGACGTGGCAGCCTGTTTGTCTTCTAGAGAGCGTAAACAGCTCATATCTGCCTGTGTAAAACTAGGCAGCGTATTCCCTTGTATGCGTAAAAGCGATTTACGCTAAGAAAATATCACTAAACGATAGTTCGGTGACATTAATCAAATCTCTTACATTAAATGCCGAAATCTGCCATCATCCTGCTTATTAAATGCAGAGACGTGCCTCGAGCCCTGTACAAAGAGCAGCTTTTGATATGGTAGCCTGTTTGTCTTCTGTGGAGCGTAAACAGCTCTCATCTGCCTGTGTAAAACTAGGCAGCGTATTCCTTTGTATGCGTAAAAGCAGTTTACGCCAAGAAAATGGCACTAAACGACAGTCTGGGTCGCTGTGCCGCGCCATCATTATAGCCGTCGTCTGGGTAGTCGTGTAGTACTCTTTGTTAGGAGTAAGACATCAGGTTCACTATATGATTTGACAGGTTCATTTCGAAGAATACAAAGCGTTCCTCGTAAACTTCAATGCTGCATTAAAAGTGGATGAGTTTTACGCCGTAAAGGCGATATGGCACCCTTTTTACGCTGAAGCAGCCTGGACATACTGCTCTACGCGGATAGTCCTTGAGCTTATATTTTACGATGTTCTTAGCGGAAAAGCTCTGTTGTACGCCGATGGCTCTGAAGTCATCTTTTTATTCCATGCAGCACTGAGATACTGCGTAGAGATCTGTAGCGTATTTTTCATGCTTCTACACCCTAGGTTAGCTGACATAGTATGACACTTAGTGAATAACAAGGTTGATGATATGTTGTATATGGAAACCTAGTGTGAGGACACCTAGTACCTACATGAACCTTTGTTATAACCATATTTATGTTATATGAGAAGTACATTTAGAGGACTTGATGATGTTATGTGATTAGTAGGCTTGGTGTTTACACACTTTCTTGGTTCATGACTAGTGAACCTTAGCAAACCTACTTGGTTAGAACCCCTAATTAATTTAGACTCTAAATAATTGGTGGCATTGTGTAAGTTGTACCCTTAATTAATTTAGACCATAATTATCGAATGATTAATGACGTAGAGTAGTTGTACTCTTGTGCATGCTTAGTGAACTGTGTCATAGTGACTGATGTGATATTACTATATATATATAGGCTCTTGGGATTGTTCAGACTTGGATGCCGAAATAAGTTCTTTCCATTGCAGCTTGGAGTTTCAGACAAGATACCTTGCCACCTTATTTTACTATATAAATTAAATTATTTTCATTACATGATTCTGCTCTAAATAACATACTATAAGTATGAGCATCTGAGTATGACTCGAGTGTAGTCGACGAATGCGTCGATGAGTAGATAATGCATAAACCTAAACATAGTGACATTACCAAAGTTTTGGAAGGTATTCTGATATTTTCCCAGGATCCTGACACGTCTTACTCATGACACAATCATGATTGGTACGTGTTATCATATTCGATACGCTATCGGTGCGTTCGACACGTATGTCCGTACCATACATAGTTTTGGTATTAAAATAATTGACTGGCATGGTAGTTACTTGATGTTCACGTTGTGTATACGACTTGGACATATGCAATGGGCGGAAAAGACAACTAGTAGGCGTATGGGACACACAATATCGATAGTTGTAGTGTCTATGGATCTACAGAGATTGATGCCTACCGTTTCGCAGATGCCGCTTCCGACAAAAAGTTAGGCTTGTTTATATATATATATATATATATATATATATATATATATATATATATATATATATATATATATATATATATATGCAGTCTACCAGCGTTCTTCGGAGCGTTGGTATTTATTTAGCAGAAGCCGCGTTCGACGGGACGTTGTGGCAGTTATCTATGCCTACGCGTACCCATACGTACCAAAGTTGTCCTCAAATTACATTAACATAGATGGTTAGGTTACCCTATTTATTTTATACAGTATTTATATTTTGGCATGTACCATTTGTATTTTGTTACGTCCCACCGAGGATCTGGTCCCCTGGCAGGTTAGTTGAGTTGGACATAGAGATCTTTTGCTGGATGGTTGATGAGTTCTTATTTTCTTACATGTATTATCCTTTCGTGCATATGTATATGCTTCATCCTGTTATTTGTATCTGCTTAGTTTTTGTAGATTCATGCTATTTACTTCGAGTATATTCAAAAAATATGATTATTAGGATGCAGGCTAGTAGTCATATTTACCTTTCTTTTTATTCTTGTCATATGGATTGAGAGATAGATAGTTTATAGATATAGATAATTAGCTTGATCACTTGACCATAGACAACGTAAGTGCACTTTGTCAGATCTATTAAATTGGAAAGCTGTACGAATTTATACCAGCTGGCCATTGCCACGTGTCTGGTCCCACATATTTTTGGACTGGTGCGTGACATAGTTTTTGTGATGGCCCGTGCAGGTCAGAGCATATCGTTTCAGTTATGTTACTGTACTAAACGAGCCTACGAGTTAGGATTAATGTTGAATAAAATCTCAATCCATAACTGATTTTAAAACTCGTCTTGTATTTGATTATCGCCCTTGGACTTCATAATTGTATTCTTTCATTTCCCTCGATACCATTATCATTGTTTCTCATCTCTTCATATTTTAGAGTGATGGACGTTCGAGCATGGTGATTCCTCCGGAAGCAGATCCTCATCAAGGCGGAAGAAGGCATGTTTGAGATAATTTTCTTGAGAAGATGGTTACCTATAGAAGGGTAGGTAGATAGGTTATTTCTAGATGCTAGAGCTATTATAGATTGTTAGCATGAGAATTGAACATAGTATTAGAGGCCTAGAACTAATAAAATCCTACCCGTTGCTTAAGGTAGCAGTAATTTGGAAGTATTAGAAGCTAGAAAGATGGTTTGATTCTAATGCCCTGGATTACTTTATAGAATACATTGCTAGATGCTAGGGATTAGTTGTAGCCTATGGTGGTGGTACATGGAATGGTATTATGACCTTAAGAAAATCGTACTTTACGTGGTAGACCATAGTGGTTAAATCTCTAGTTGCCTTATGACTTTTAGTATCAAACCTAGATCTTACTACCACGTTAATTTATTAATGACTGTAGGACTGGACTAAATAGATAGGTAGATTGCTAGGCCTAATATTTGAATAATTAGATAACTTGAGTACTATGGTATAGTTTTCAAAATCAGATTAGATGTACTTGACTTATTTGGTTTGTTAGTGTTAATTGGATTCGTGAGTTTCACCATTGATAACTTAGATAGATAAGCTAGTATCTGTAATAGAGCAAATATGTTGAAGGATGCGAGTTTCGATATATGTTATAGTCTTGACTTAGATATAGTAAATTGCCTACAATGGATGACAAGTTGTAACAAGATGGTACCCATGTAGTTTGGATGAAGGATATACATAGAATAAATTAGGAGAAACCTCATGTTCGAGGTAAAGAAAGTAGAATGACAACAAGAAGAGATTCACGAGGAGTATCTGACCTTGAGCATTTTAAATTAAGAGAAGGATCTAGGAAGGACTAAATTTTTTATATCACTCGGTAGTTGCCTAGAAGATCTATACTACGAAGCGGAAAGTACTGGGTCGTGATTGGCGAAGCTTATAGTTGAAAACAAAATAAACATAGAAGGATATGAAGGTATGTAGGAAACAAATGATAAGGGAATGATATTATGACCGCCTAAGTCATGGAGGAGAAATTATGATATGGACTTAAGGGATAATAATTTTAATATTTATAAATTGAAATGCTTTTGGAATTTTAGGGATTTAGTGTGAGTAAAAATTTTTGATCTGTCTCTAAGTGATACAAATTTTAAGGAACTAAACAAATGTTCAGATCACATACTGACTCGTTAATCATTATGTAGAGAATTACCACAAGACCCTTAGATTATAGATTGAAATATGGATAGGGGAGCGTAAATGAAAGACATAAGTCTTATAGAAATGATAACTGGATATTGTGGGTTTACACATAAACTATTTTGGACCAGGGATTTAAATTTTTGACTAATATGATATGAGCTTGCTGGAACAAATCCTTAGTAGTAGGTGATGACATGTGAACCTATTTCCAATTTATCCTAGCCGATGGATTTTTGGATTTTAGAAATCGTATTCTCATTATTGTATTGGTCATATATTTTTTTTCTAGGGTATTTAGAATGATTGATTAGGTATCTATTACATAATTTCCATATATATTTTTTATTTTGTACTACGTCTTTGAATATGGGCTTATGTCGTATTTCATTATATATATTTCTCATAGGAATCGTTAAGTTGAGCTTCTAGACTATGTATGACTGACTGACTAGATTAGACTTATTGCTGCTAAGAGCAATTATCAGAAGCTAGGTTAGGGGATTTTATTAGGAATATTATAGGTTGATGATGTTGTACCAAGGAAAGAATGATAAAATAATAACCGTCTTAGCTGCACAATAAGGGATTTAGATACTTCATAGGTGGCCTTGAGAATTTTATGCTTATAAGATTTTAGTGCCTAACCCATGCACTCCTTCGAGAGTAAAGGTATGACATTATTTCCTTTATAGATATTGGAAGATTTAAATTGAGAATGTGTTGTAACCTCCTTGAGTAACGTAGGTTTATAGGTGGTAATTTTCTAGATGATGATAATACATGGATGGAAAAATAGGATTATAGGACCAAATTCCTTAGATGATTAAACTGTATATATATGACAATTTAAGATTAAGAGAGTGGGTAGGGATAAGTACCAAGTTGTGTTTATATATTTAGAGATATGATAAGTTGTGGTTGGAGAGATTGATTTTGAATTTTAAGGACAAAATTTTTCTAAGGTGGATAGATTGTAAAATCCCTCACCCAAATTTAGGCATATAAAGTTTAGTATGATATTATAATTTATTTTAGAATAATTAGGGTTAAGAAAATAGAGTTATTATACATACTTCAATTATGATGCCTTTAATGTACCTTATTATAGTTTCAATATTTGGAACACTACATTAGCCCTTGCTGACCAACAACTTTCACACTCTTAATCCAGACAGACCAATCTTCAATCATGACCCTAGTGTCACTCTCAAACTCACACTTTTGTATTCTATTTTTATCTACACAAAATTTTCGACACTTCTGCATCATAAAATCTCAACTTTCCACCTAATGATCGTAGCTTGAATTTCTGATTCAGAACACTGACCATATTCCTACAACCAAATGTCTGATACTAACCTACATTGCGACTACCCTAACATAATCCTTTAGGTCACATGTATTTTTATATATTTTACATGCTAATTTAATTGATGTGATACATTGAACCCTTTGAGCTTAATTTGACTCAACCTAGAGCCAACCCACAAACCCAACCTTAAAAACCTAATTAAGTGGTCAAGTAGAACACCAAACACCCTCTCTAAACTCACAAAACACCAAACACAATAGTCCATACACCAAAACCTATTTTAAGAAGAATAAATTCAGCATATAACCCCCCTCTCCTCTCCCCACTCACACCAAAGTATGTAACCCCCAAACTATTTCTCTCCCCACTAGCAAATGTTGTAACTCCAAACTCTTCCCCTCCCCACTACGCTATCCATAACCCCCCTCTCTTCACATTTCTCATTTAAATAACCTTAAGAAAACTTCTTCCTAACTCCCTTTCTCATATTTTCTCTTCATAAATTATCTCCAAATTCCTCTCTATCTCCCTTCACACATCCATCTATCCAACCCTACCCAGGCTGAATCTGAATTCAGTAATACCACCACCAATCAGGCCCTATCTCCATCCACAGTAAGTATCTTTCTCTCATATTTTTTATGCTTCTTCCTCTCCCTGTTCTAATCAATTTCTCTTCACAAAACTTCCATCAAAGCTCACTCTAAGTTCCTTAAAATAGCTCTCCATCAGAGGTGTCCAGGCTGAATCCGAATTTAGTGTATCCTCTTCTCAGACCACTCCACTACCTCCATAGCCTCCAAACCCCCACTACAGTACCCAAATATTCTTCCCTACCTCTCCTTAACAAGTTTTCTTTACAACTCAGTACCTAAATCATCCCACAACTCCCTCAAACACCCCCTACAAACCGAAGACACCCTGCTGAACCCGCCAGCAATAGCAGCACTTCAATACCTTGTTGCCACTACTTTTAACACTAAAACCCCTTCAAAAGTCATCCTATCATCATCCTATACCTATTTTCTAATCTCTCTAAGCCCCACAACACTTGGAGAAATATTTTGAAGTCCCGGACAACAGCTACGAGCCGAAGTATCCAAATCTGGACATATTTGTGCAAGCAGTGCCTAGTCCCCTTTTGCCTTCCCATTTTACTTTGATAAGAGCTCAAACTCCACCTACTCAACCCTATCTACATGTACTTCACATACCTTTTTAATTTCACCAACTCTCTATTCATATTTTTCATGATATTACACCAAGAACACTTACTACTTCTCATGGCTAGACTTGAATGTTATTTATGCACTTGTTGTCCTATTCACTTTACCATGATCTAAAATCCAAGAAACCACTTACAAAACATAATTTTTACTCCAATTTTCACTAAATTTTAGAATATATAAGTTTTGTTTAGGGTGTTATATATAAATAAATGCATGGTTGAGACATGATTAAATATTGTGCAACTAGTAGTGCACTTTGCCTAGGCTTTGTGCTTGCTAGTTTTATTGTTTATAAATAATATGTTAGAATATAGAAGATGCCATGATAGGTTGTGCACTAGTTTTAGTAGTGTTTGCACATATATTTTATGACAAATGCAAGTTAGGAATGAGGTATAAGCCATGATCTTATTATAAATTCAGATTTGACTTGTCATTGTATACTTGATATTTTGTAGTACAAAGAGAGTTGTATATAGTTGGATAATTGAATATTCTTGAGGAATAGAGTATGTGATTATTTGTGATGACCCTAACTTTAACTATTGTTAATGCTCATGTGTTTATATTTTAATAGACAAAACAAACCCTAAGTTAGCTGACATAGTATGACACTTAGTGAATAACAAGGTTAATGATATATTGTATATGGAAATCTAGTGTGAGGACACCTAGTACCTACATGAACCTTCTTTATTACTATGTTTATGTTATATGAGAAGTTGTACATTTAGAGGACTTGATGATGTTATGTGAGTAGTAGGCTTGGTGTTTACACACTTTTTTGGTACTTGACTAGTGAACCTTAGCCAACCTACTTTGTTAGAACCCCTAATTAATTTAGACTCTAAACAACTGATGGCATTGTGTAAGTTATACCGTTGATTAATTTAGACCTTAATTGTCTAATGATTAATGACGTAGAGTAGTTGTACTCTTGTGCATGCTTAGTGAACCATGTCATAGTGACTGATGTGATATTACTATATATATAGATTCTTGGAATTGTTCAAACTTGGATGCTGGAACAAGTTCTTTCCATTGCAGCTTGGAGTTCTAGGCAAGATACCTTTCCACCTTATTTTATTATTCAAATTACATTGTTTGCATTATATGATTCTGCTCTAGATAATATAGTATAAGTATGAGCGTCTGAGTATGATTCGGTTGCAATCGACAAATGCGTCGATCCGTAGATAATGCATAAACCTAGACATAGTGATATTACCAAACTTTTGGGAGGTATTCTAAAATTTCCCCAGGGCCCTGACACGTCTTACTTACGAAACAATCATGATTGGTGCGTGTTATCGTATCCGACTGGCTATCGGTATGTTCGACACGTATGTCAGTACCGTACATAGTTTTGGTATTAGAATAATTGACTAGCATGGTAGTTACGCGATTTTCATGTTTTCTATACGACTTGGACATATGCATTGGGCGGAGAGGACAACTAGTAGGCGTATGAGACACACAACATCGATGGCTGTAGTGTTTATGGATCTACATAGATTGATGACTACCCTTTAGCATATGTCACTTCTGACGGGAAGTTAGTCTTGTTTATATATATATATATATATAGCCTACCAGCGTTCGTCGGAGCGTTGGTATGTATTTAGCAGAAGTTGCGTTCGACGGGACGTTATGACAGTTATCTATGCCTACGCCTACCGATACGTACCAAAGTTATCCTCATATTGAATTCACATAGATGGTTAGGTTACCCTATTTATTTTGCACAGTATTTATATTTCAGCATGTACCATTTGTATCTTGTTACGTCCCACTGAGGACCTGGTCCCCTGCCAAGTTAGCTGAGTTGGACACAAAGATCTTTTGCTGGATGGTTGATGAGTGCTCATTTTCTTATAAGTATTATCCTTTCGTATATATGTATATGCTTTGTCCTGTTATTTGTATTTGCTTAGTTTTTGTAGACTCATGCTATTTACTTCGAGTCTATTCTAAAAGTATGATTATTAGGCTGCAGACTAGTAGTCATATTTACCTTTCTTTTTATTCCTGTCATATGGATTGAGAGATAGATAGATGATAGATATAGATATTAGCTTGATCACTTGACCAGGGATATTATAAGTGCACTTTATTGAGTCTATTAAATTGGAAAGTCTTACGGAGTCGTACCAGTTGGCCATTGCCATGTGTCTAGTCCCGCATATTTTGGGACTAGAGCGGGATATAATCTCCTTAATTAACTAAAGGGAATAAGTCTAATGGGCCTAGTCCAATGTTGGGCTCAATATGTCACTACAAGTTCTAATTAGGTCCACTATGACAAGTCCAAATAAATAGGCTAGCCCGCTACTACAAATAAATAACACAACACATAATAAATAATTAGTAATCCAATATATACAAATATTTAATAAGTAAATATAAAATATGCTAATTGACAAAAAATACTCTTATCTAGAAATATGGTAGTGACAAGTTTACCCTCCTTAGAACATTTTGTCCTCGAAATTTAAGGAAAGAACTAGCACTACAATAAGCAATCCCAGCAAGCAAGAAAGAACGATACCTTACGACTTAAAGATATAAGGGCATCGCTTGCGCATCTCGGCTTCCCTCTCCCAGGTAGGCTCTTCCGGAGAGTGATGCCTCCACGCGACACGTACTAAGGGAATCGTCTGATTTCGCAGCACCTTCTCCCTGCGATCCAGAATCTCCACTGCCTGCTTTGGGTAACTAAGAGATGGACCCTACCTTGATCTCCGAGTGATCCAATACTTGATTAGGATCTTCCATGTACCATCTCAGTTATGACACATGGAACACATCATGCACTTTCTCCACTTCTGGCGACAAGTCTAGTCTGTAGGCCACTGCACCGACTCTCGCAAGAACACCGAAGGGTCCGATGTACCATAGACTAAGCTTTCCGCCTCCACCAAAGTGAATCGTTTCCCGTATCGAAGAAACCCGCAAGAATATTAGATTGCCAATCTAGACTAAAATACAGCCTTAACACTCAATCTTAAACAAAGCAATCACAAGCAATATAAACAAAATTTATACCTCAAACTCCAAAGGTCTCTGGTGGCTATCGGCCAATGTCGTTGTCTGTTTTGTGCCACCCGAAGTCTATGTCTAATGAGCTTCACTTTCTCGGTTACATCCACAATCATCTCTGGTCCCAACAAGGCTCTTTCACCAATATCATCCTAAGATAGAGGAGTGCGACATCTTAGTCCATATAAAGCCTCAAATGGTGACAACTTAATGTTGGCCTGGTAATTATTGTTGTAAGCAAACTCTACCAGATGAAGATGATCCTCCCAAGAATCTCTGAAATCCAAAATGCAAGTACGAAGCATATCCTCAAGAGTCTGAATAGTCCTCTCCGACAGTCCGTCTGTCTGGAGGTGATATGCGGTACTAAACTTGAGCTGGGTTCCCAAGTTAGCCTGCAAACTTCTTCAGAAGTAGGATATAAAGCGACCATCACGATCTGAGACGATGTTCACAGGAACTCCATGCAATCTGACAATCTTTCGCACATACATCTCCGCTAGCTTCTCCGTAGACGTACCAATTTGAATGGAAAGAAGTGAGCCAATTTGGTCAACCTGTCTACGATGACCCAAATTGTGTCTTTCCCTCATAAAGAATGCGGAAGTCCAAAGAAAATCATAGTAACATGCACCCACTTCCACTCTGGAATAGATAAAGGCTAAAGTAAACCTCCTGGCCTCTGCCTCTCTTCTTTTATTTGCAGACACACTAAACATCTGGATATGAAGCGCACCACCTCCATCTTCATACCATACCACCATACAAGCTCCCTTAGATCTTTATACATCTTATTGGCACCTGGATGTTTGGAGTACTAGGATCGATGCGCCTCCTGAAGAATCTCCTCGCATGACATCCCACTTTTGCTGGATGGTTGATGAGTTCTCATTTTCTTACAGGTATTATCCTTTCATGTATATGTATATGCTTCATCCTGTTATTTGTATCTGCTTAGTTTTTGTAGACTCATGCTATTTACTTCGAGTCTATTCAAAAAGTATCATTATTAGGCTGCAGACTAGTAGTCATATTTACCTTTTTTTTATTCCTGACATATGGATTAAGAGATAGATAGTTGATAGATATAGATAATTAGCTTGATCACTTGACCATGGACATTATTAGTGCACTTTGTTGTGTCTATTAAATTAGAAAGTCCTTCGGAGTTGTACCGGTTGGCCATTGCCACGTGTCTAGTCCCGCATGTTTTGGGACTAGGGCATGATATAATCTCCTTAATCAACTAAAGAAAATAAGTCTAATGGGCCTAGTCCAATGTTGGGCTCAATATGTCATGATAAGTTCTAATTAAGTCCACTATGACAAGTCCAAATAAATAGGCTAGCCGGCTACTACAAATAAATAACATAACACATAATAAATAATTAGTTGCCCAATATATATAAATATTTAATAACTAAATATAAAATATGCTAATTGACAAAAATACCCTTATTTAGAAATATGGTAGTGACAAGTCTACCCTCCTTAAAAAAATTTATTCTCAAAATTTAAGGAAAGAACTAGCACTACAATAAGCAATCCCAGCAAGCAAGAGAGAACGATACCTCACTACTTAAAGAGATAAGGGTGTCGCTCGCACATCTCGGCTTCCCTCTCCCAGGTAGGCTTTTCCGTAGAGTGATGCCTCCACGCGACGTATACCAAAGGAATCGTCTAGTTTCGCAGCACCTTCTCCCTGCGATCCAGAATCTCCACTGGCTGCTCTGGGTAGTTGAGAGTCGGACCCTACCACTATCTTCGAGTGATCCAATACGTGACTAGGATCTTCCAAGTACCGTCTCAGTTGTGACACAAGGAACACATCATGCACTTTCTCCAGTACAGGTGGCAAGTCTAGTCTGTAGGCCACTGCACCAACCATCGGAAGAACACCGAAGGGTCCAATGTACCATAGACTAAGATTCTCGCCTCCACCAAAGTGAATCGTGCCCCGTATCGAAGAAACCCGCAAGAACACCAGATCGTCAATCTAGAATAAAACACAGCCTTATCACTCAATCTTAAACAAAGCAATCACAAGCAATACAAACAAAATTTATACCTAAAACTCCAAAGGTCTCCGGTAGCTATCGGCCAATGCCGCTGTCTGTCCTGCGCCACCCGAAGTCTATATCTAATGAGCTTCACTTTCTCGGTTACATCCACAATCATCTCTGGTCCCAACAAGGTTTTTTTTACCAATATCATCCTAAGATAGAGGAGTGCGACATCTTAGTACATATAAAGCCTCGAATGGTGATATCTCAATATTGGCCTGGTAATTATTATTGTAAGCAAACTCTACCAGGTGAAGATGATCCTCCCAAGAACCTCTGAAATCAAAAATATAAGTGCGAAGCATATCCTCGAGAGTCTGAATATTCCTCTCCAACAGCCTGTCTGTCTGGAGGTGATATGCAGTACTAAACTTGAGCTGGGTTTCCAAGTTAGCCTGCAAAGTCCTCCAGAAGTGGGATATGAAGTAAATATCCTGATCTGAGACGATGTTCACAAGAACTCCATCCAATCTAATAATTTTTTGCACATACATCTCCGCTAGCTTCTCCGTAGACGTACCCACTTTGAATGGGAAGAAGTGAGCCAATTTGGTCAACCTGTCTATGATGACCCAAATTGTGTCTTTCCCTCATAGAGAATGTGAAAGTCCAAAGAAAATCATAGTAACATGCTCCCACTTCCACTCTGGAATAGGTAAAGGCTGAAGTAAACCTCCTGGCCTCTGCCTCTCTTCCTTTATCTGCAGACATACTAAACATCTGGATATGAAGCGTGCCACCTCTCTCTTCATACCATACCACCATACGCACTCCCTCAGATCTCTATACATCTTATTGGCACCTGGATGTATGGAGTACTGCGATCGATGCGTCTCATGAAGAATCTTCTCGCATAACGTACCACTTTCGCTAGATGGTTGATGAGTGCTCATTTTTTTACAGGTATTATCCTTTCGTGTATATATATATGCTTCATCCTGTTATTTGTATCTTCTTAGTTTATGTAGACTCATGCTATTTACTTCGAGTCTATTCAAAAAGTATGAGGCTGCAGACTAGTAGTCATATTTACCTTTCTTTTTATTCCTGTCATATGGATAGAGAGATAGATAGTTGATAGATATAGATAATTAGCTTGATCACTTGACCATGGATATTATAAGTGCACTTTGTTGAGTCTATTAAATTGGAAAATCCTACGGAGTGGTACCAGTTGGCCATTGCCACGTGTCTAGCCCCGCATGTTTTGGGACTGGGACGTGATATAATCTCCTCAATTAACTAAAGGGAATAAGTCTAATGGGCCTAGTCTAATATTGGGCTCAATATGTTATGACAAGTTCTAATTAGGTCCACTATGACAAGTCCAAATAAATAGGCTAGCCCGCAACTACAACTAAATAACACAACACATAATAAATAATTACTACCCCAATATATATAAATATTTTATAACTAATATAAAATATGCTAATTGACCAAAAATACCCTTATCTAGAAATGTGGTAGTGACAAGTCTACCCTCCTTAAAATTTTATCGTCAAAATTTAAGGAAAGAACTAGCACTACAACAAGCAATTCCAGCAAGCAAGAAAGAACGATACCTTACGACTTAAAGAGATAAGGGTATCGCTCGCGCATCTCGGCTTCCCTCTCCCAGGTAGGCTCTCCAGGAGAGTGATGCCTCCATGCGTACCAAGGGAATCGTTTGGTTTCGCAGCACCTTCTCCCTGCGATCCAGAATCTCCACTGGCTGCTCTGGGTAGCTGAGAGTCGGACCCTACCTCGATCTCCAAGTGATCCAATACGTGACTAGGATCTTTCATGTACCGTCTCAGTTGTGACACAAGGAACACATCATGCACTTTCTCCAGTGCAGGCGGCAAGTCTAGTCTGTAGGCTACTACACCGACCCTTGTAAGAATACCGAAGGGTCCAATGTACCATAGACTAAGCTTCCTGCCTCCACCAAAGTGAATCATGCTCCGTATCGAAGAAATCCGCAAGAACACCAGATCGCCAATCTAGAATAAAACACAGCCTTAATACTCAATCTTAAACAAAGCAATCACAAGCAATACAAACAAAATTTATACCTCAAACTCCAAAGGTCTCCGGTGGCTATCAGCCAATGCCGCTGTCTGTCCTGCGCCACCCGAAGTCTATGTCTAATGAGCTTCACTTTCTCGGTTACATCCACAATCATCTCTGGTCCCAATAAGGCTCTTTCACCAATATAATCCTAAGATAGAGGAGTGTGACTTCTTAGTCCATATAAAGCCTCGAATAGTGACATCTCAATGTTGGCCTGGTAATTATTTTTGTAAGCAAACTCTACCAGGTAAAGATGATCCTCCCAAGTACCTCTAAAATCCTAAATACAAGTGCGAAGTATATCCTCGAGAGTCTGAATAGTCCTCTCCGAGAGCCCGTATGTCTAGAGGTGATATGCGGTACTAAACTTGAGATGGGTTTCCAAGCTATCCTGCAAACTCCTCCAGAAGTGGGATATGAAGCAACTATCCCGATCTGAGACGATATTCACAGAAACTCCATGCAATCTGAAATTTTTTGCACATACATCTCCGCTAGCTTCTCTGTCACTACCACGTTCCGAAAACAGGGGTATTTTTAACTTTTTATGATTTTTGATATTATGGTAGTTACAATTAAGTAATTGCGTGATAGGTATATTAATTTAAATAAATATGTGAGATATATAATTAAATATATAATTATATACAGTGTTCATTTATTTTTAAGCTAGTAGACTTGACCTAGAAGCCCAGTAGATGACCACCTGTCCGAATTGTGGAATTCTGTATTTAATTGTTTTATCTAGAATTTATTTATTAGAGATTTTAATTAATTACCGTATTTTAATTAACTATTGCGTATTGCCTTTGCTTCGATATTTGGAGCGCTACCTGACTTTTACCTTCCAACAAATTTCACAATCTTGCCCTAGACATGCCCGCCTTCCATTCTGCTATTTTTGCAACTCATAATTATGCTCTCTGTGCATTATTTCTAGCCGCACAAAAATCGTCGCGGACGTTATTTAATAAATTCCTATTTTGTATCGTTGTGCGTTCCAATCAAAATTGGAGGCAATCTTGACATATTTTTCGTGCGGCCCAAATTAGGGTAATATTCTGTTCTGAGTCTTCTTCATTATTGGTATTGATGACCTGACCTGATTTTGGCCCCATATACTCCTAATTAATTTTAGAACACAACTTGCATTTATTTCTAATTAAATTGAGGATACTATTTTAACCGATTCTAAAAATCCCAATTTAATTACAGTGCCCTGCTATTTGAGCCCATACCAAACATACAGCGCCCCCTGACCCTATAAAACACCGGACACCAAATCGCCCGCCAAATTTTCGTCATTTCATGCGTCTGTACAAATACCCAAATTTAAGGGGGGCTAATTTGCAATTTTGCATTTTTGGTGTCAACACCCATTTGTTTAAACCAATGAGAAATCCCTAATATTTTAACTAAACCTCACCCTCATTCCTACATGAATTATTTTTTCCTTATGACAAATCTGGACCACTCATTCTTTGGGCCAATCCTAACCCTTGATTTCACACACACCCTCCCCTATTTAATGTCATGTCACATCAAACCCTAATCCCCAAAACAAGCCTCCACCTCTCTCTCTCTCCTCTATCCTCACTCCAACGTAGGAGCTTCTCCTTTCTTCTTCTCCTTCTTCCTTTCTTCTTCTCTTTCCTTTCTTCTTCTTCTTCTTCTTCTTCTTCTCCTTCTTCTTTTTATTTTTAAATTCAAAAGAAGAAGGGGGAACACTTTTCACCCCCCACATACAGCACCCGGCGGCCCTCTGCACCCTGACTTCCTGTTCACCCGGCGGCCCCTCTGTACTCCGGCGGCCCGCTGGCAGCCACCCCGACCTGCTCAGTCCTCCGACGGCTAACCAACCATCCCGAGCCCCCAGTCAGCCACCCCGGCCTGTCCCCAAGCACCGACCCCCGCTGGCCTGCTCCTCCCCTCGCCACCCGCAAGTTCTTCTCCTCCCTCTGCCGTTCAACTCCGGCGACTGAGCCACTCCCTCCGCCCTTCCTCCCTCCGCCGGACAGCTCCCCCACTCCGGCTACATCTACCACCACCACCACCTCCATCACTTATCACCATCCACCACCACTACTCCTCTCCCTCCTAGCTCTCTCCGGCGGCATCCGGCCGTACTCCGGCCAGCAAGCCAGCCCCCCACTGTGAGCCTATCCCTCCTCCTTCCTCATATGTATATATATATATATATATATATATATATATATATATATATATACGTATATACGTTTATGTATATATTAATATATGTATATGTATTTGTATATATTAATTAATGTATAATATAGTGTATGTTTAATATATAATGTATGTATTTGATAAATTAGTATATACGTATTTAAATGATATATGTTGAATATTGTATTGTATTTTCATATAGAATATGTGTATTAAATACTTATTTTGATAGATATATATCTATATATGTATTAGTATTAAATGATATATTTTAGTACGTATTTTAGTACGTATACTTTGTATATGTATAGGTTGATATTTTGGTATATATATATGTGTAGCATATATATATAATTGTATTTAGTGTATATATATGTACTTTTATCCGTATATAGTATAGGTATATTTATTGGTGTATGTATAAATATAATACATGTATATTTTCACTAGTATATATATATATAAATATAATTATGTATATATATATTCAAAATGTATATATTCTTAAATACTGGTAGTATATATATAATATGTGTTATGTATATTTATGTATCTATCTACTAGGTGACCCTAGGTGACCAGTATCATACCTAGAGTAGTCCCAAATTCAGTGTTTATAGACTGTGTGTTAGGGTAGCACCTGATACAAGTGATATTGTGATATGTTTATAGGACTGTTGCTTCGTTCAGGGGATATTCTGGAACAGGACATCAATAATTACCAGCTAAGGACCCAAGGCAAGTACATTCTCTGATAATTTCCAATTCCTTGATAATTTCTATAAGTTCAATAATCTAGAAATGTTACATCTGAATCCTTGACACTGTGCTATACGGACTAGTATAGCTTGGATCTGCAGTCATGAGATATTACATTGATTATCGTATTGACATTCTATACGACATGTATATTAGACATCGTACATGATAGATTGGACTTGCTCGTGTATCGTGACGTGTCATGGTTGGATCCACAGTACTAGTTGGGGGTGGGGAAGTAGTTAGTAAGAAATGTGATCATACCCTTTATACAGTATAGAACAATGTAAGTGTTAATCATGCTCTTCACATATGATTAGCCAGGCCCTATAGCTATTGTACATGTTCCCAAGCCGATCACATTTCGAAACTACTATTTCAAACACTTAGAATTAGATTACAGTTCCTATTTTAAATCATATACTACATCACCCGTATATGATACTGTACCTTGTTCTTTTCATTTTCATACATGCACTGACTGTATCATATTGCCTATTGCCTGTCTCTTTACATTGCCTGTCTCTTTATTTTACCATTACATTATTTACTGTCTTCTCTCAGTATCTAGCATCATCTGTTTATTGCTTTATAGTCCTTATCAATTAAATGGAACTGTTATTTGAGATTTTTACTTTGCTCCTTCCTGACTGGAAATATTTTTTCCAGACTATGCCTTAGAGGATCGGTATCCAACACTTTATGGACCATATGGTGAGTAGCTGCAACTTGGGCTTGATAGTTTAGTTGTGATTCCGGGAGGTCTAACCGGAATCACTAATCTTCTAGTTAGTTCTTTTAGCAGACTATTTGGTACCGGATTTGTCTCCGGCATTTTTGATGAGACTTAGATATTTGTTGAGTTAGATTATTACTTTTTGACTTGTGTTGTATTTAATTTTGTTCGATATCTTATCGTGCTGTAGTCCTGTGATTGAGTATGTGTTCATTTTATTTGTGTCATCCGTGCCTCCTTATGGAGATTGGATGCTTGTGTGAGATTGGCTAGATAGTATCAAGACCTTGACAGCGTTCTACCGCCGATGCTGCGGCGTAGGCTGGACGTACCCGCGTACTCGTGCCCTAATTTCGGGTGCGGGTCGTAACACGTTTTTAGTGGTGGCCCATGCAGGTCAGACTTCGCAAGTTGTGCGATGTTGTGGTAGTGTGGCATCTTTGTTACACTACTGCGTACCTGCGATAGGATCTCGGACATAGGATACTAGGACGAGAGCGAATACTCAATCATAATTCCTTGAGAGATTCCTGGGATGACCCCTGAGAATCTTGTTATAATTTTCATTTTAAAATTATTCCCTTGTTCCGTCCATTCTCACTTGTTGATTGTTGATCAGGTATTAAATTAGGATTTTGGTTTCATTGTAGGGTTGATTTCATATCAAAATGAATTTGTAGACTGATTTATGGTATTATATGATGACACACGTCGATGAGGACAGCGAGGAAGATTAACACTAGGGCTATTGGACTACTAGATATGGATTTAAATTATAATTTGAAGATTGAAATATTGTTATTAAAACTTTGAGGATTCAGATTCAATTTAATGAACATAGACAAAACTGTAAGGATCTTTTAAGGTGGTTAAGTTTTTATTTCAGTATTTGAATAATTAACCTTGAGGAAAGTGTATGCATTTTACTTTAAAATTTATTCGAGGAGTTATTTTGAGGAATTTTATTTGAGGATAAGATTTTATAGTGGAAGAGATATATAAGTAGATGAGATGCATGTGTAAGGATCTGTTGGCTTGAGCATAATTGAGATCTCACTGCCAACTGACTTGGGCGTCCATCTAGGGTTGTATTAGAAAGAGCAGTACTTAGTATGGTGTGTTGCATTTGATATGCACTTGAGTGATAAGGATAACTAGTATCATCGATTGTAGTAGGTAAGGAAGCCAGCAGTGAGTATGTTTCAAGTAGAACTGTGATACCTAGGGGATAGAGGTATCAAACCTTGGATGCATCTTCGATATGTGCAATCACAACTAGGATTTTTCTTTCAATCTTTTATCTTGAATGTTGCTTCTCTAGAACTTTACTGTCCTTCCTTGATGATATCGCATTTTGCCTTAATTGATTCTTTGGGATCTGTCTTCAGGATGTCGCCGCAGACACGGTCTATGAGAGCGGGAATATCAGCTTTAGAGGGGTCTGCCACCTCTCCACCTGAGGGACAGACAGCCGTAGTTCCTCCTACATCTCCGATGCATATAGGAGTTTCTGCACTTTTCGGGGATCCTCCTCCCCCACCTGTTCAGAGGATTACCGCAGCTGTGACGGACAACCTTCCTCCTCCATCGACTCTGATTCTCGGAGGTTTGCCCATTGACGGGACGCAGATGTTTACCTTGATCCAGGGCATGGTAGATGCCCAGAGAGTGACGGCAGACGCTCAGCGAGTTCAAGCTGAGGCTCAGAGGGTGCAAGCAGAAGCGCACCAGGCACAAACCGAGCTGATGAGAGAAAACATGGAGAATGCTCATCAGGTGACTCTTCAAGCTTTGGAGAGAGTAGCACAGTACCAGCAGTTTCCTGGCCAGCAGCAACAGAGATTAGGCACTATAGTGGACTTCAAAAGGATGATGCCTCGAGAGTTCAAAGGCACCGAAGGGATACTCTACGCTGATGACTGGCTAGAGGATATAGAGAGGAGCCTGCGATTGACCCAGATTCCGGAGAACTTGCAGATAGAAGCCGCTGGCAGTCAGATGTTCGATATCGCACTCACGTGGTATCGCACGGAGCCGAGAATTACTGCGCAAGGACTTACTTGGAAGACCTTCAAGGACCTCTTCAAGGAGAAGTTTTTTCCCGACGTGGCATTGGGAGCCTTGGAAGGTCAGTTTCATGACTTAGTTCAAGGAAACATGTCGGTCGACGAGTACGCTATAGAATTCTGTAGATTGAGCCGTTTTGCATCGTCTATGATTCGGGACCCAGGAGATCGAGCCCGGAAATTTAGAAAGGGGCTGACGAGAGAGATTAGGTCACGCACTTCTGGTTGTCGTACCGCTACCTTTGAGGCTATCTTGATGGATGCTCAGATTACAGAAGAGGATCTGGATCTCAGGCCTAAGAGGAGTCACAATACTTTTGGAGATATGAATGGTAGCACAGGACCAGCCAAGCATCCCCGTATTCAGCACCAACAGCAGTACCAGGCACCAGTTCATATTTAGCAACATCCATGGGCGTACCAGTATCAACAATAGTACCAGGCACCAGTTCGCGTTCAGCCGGATCAGCAACAGCCTCCAAGAGAGACACGGCAGACTTGTCATTTCTGTAAGAAGCCAGGTCACCTTTGGGAGAGCTGTAGAACGAGACTAGGACTTTGTTTGTACTGCGGCGCTGCGGGACATCGAGTAAGGGATTATCTTCTAGCCCCTCATCTTCCCGGCCAGCGCCCAGCTTCAGATTATAGAGATCCAGTTAGGCTACCTGTGGAACCGTATATTGCTCAGCACCCGCGAAGGAAACCACCCCAGCAGGGTGAGGCATTTGCGATGACGGTCGAGGAGACTAATACTGCAGGTAATGTGTTAGTAGGTTCTGTTCTCTCTTTCTTTTCCTAACTATTTGATTGATTGACTGATACCTTAGTACCGTAGCTTGCATGCATGATTTTCTTGTTATAATGTAGTTAGTAGTACACCCTGATGCAGAGACTGCAATACCATGACAAAATATACCATGACCGTACATATTCCCCTTGGGTTGCATGTTGTATGATTATAGGAAAGATTTTTTGACCAGGATTATTGGGGTTTGACCATGACGAAGATTCATGAAGGGGTTATGACTTGACAGGAGAGACAAGATAATTAAAATTCGAGGATAAACATCGATTTAAATAAAGGGCCAAAAATTTAACATGGCAGAATTTATGATTTATTAATTCCAGGAAGATTATGACATGATTAAATTGGTTATAAAAATTTGGAAATTTTGGGAGATTATCAATATATTTATTTGATTGCAAGTTATGAATTTTAGAATTTTATATTTGGATGTTGCAATTAGAGAATCCATAAGTATCGCATTGTTGAGTATTTTGAGGAAGAGGAAATCGAGAAATAAAATTTTGATGGATTAATGTTTAAATTCAAACTTTTTGGGACGAGATTACATTTTTATATATGTGCATTGATTAAAATCAAATTTGAGGAGTGGATATTAAATTCTGAGTATTGAATTATTAACTAAAAATTTCGGGGAAATTTTTGACAAAAATAGATTTTGATTTATTTCGAGGATTTTTCAGGAATGCAATAATTTTAGAATTTTTGGGAATTGTAAAAAAAAACATTATGGATTATTACCTGATTTCGTGGTTGATGAATTTAAACTTTGAGGAAAAATAATAATGTGTATGAATAAACACTACTATGAGAATTTTAAATTTCGAGGACGAAATTCTTTTAAGGAGGGTAGACTTGTCACTACCACGTTCCGAAAACAGGGATATTTTTGACTTTTTATGATATTTAATATTATGGTAGTTACAATTAAGTAATTGCGTGATAGGTATATTAATTTAAATAAATATGTGAGATGTGTAATTAAATATATAATTATATACAGTGTTCATTTATTTTTAAGCTAGTAGACTTGACCTAGAAGCCCAGTAGATGACCACCTGTCCGAATTGTGGAATTCTGTATTTAATTGTTTTATTTAGAATTTATTTATTGGAGATTTTAATTAATTACCGTATTTTAATTAACTATTGCGTATTGCCTTTGCTTCGATATTTGGAGCGCTACCTGACTTTTACCTTCCAACAAATTTCACAATCTTGCCCTAGACATGCCCGCCTTCCATTCTGCTATTTTTGCAACTCATAATTATGCTCTCTGTGCATTATTTCTAGCCGCACAAAAATCGCCGCGAACGTTATTTAATAAATTCCTATTTTGTATCGTTGTGCGTTCCAATCGAAATTGGAGGCAATCTTGACCTATTTTTCGTGCGGCCTAAATTAGGGTAATATTCTGTTCTGAGTCTTCTTCATTATTGGTATTAATGACCTGATCTAATTTTGACCCCATGTACTCCTAATTAATTTTAGAACACAACTTGCATTTATTTCTAATTAAATTGAGGATACTATTTTAACCGATTCTAAAAATCCCAATTTAATTCTAGTGCCCTGCTATTTGAGCCCATACCAAACATACAGCGCCCCCTGACCCTACAAAACACTGTACACCGAATCGCCCGCCAAATTTTCGTCATTTCATGCGTCTGTACAAATACCCAAATTTAAGGGGGCTAATTTGCAAATTTGTATTTTTGGTGTCAACACCCATTTGTTTAAACCAATGAGGAATCCCTAATATTTTAACTAAACCTCACCCTCATTCCTACATAAATTATTTTTCCCTCATGATAAATCTGGACCACTCATTCTATGGGCCAATCCTAACCCTTGATTTCACACACACCCTCCCCTATTTAATGTCATGTCACATCAAACCCTAATCCCCAAAACAAGCCTCCACCTCTCTCTCTCTCCTCCATCCTCACTCCAACGTAGGCGCTTCTCCTTTCTTCTTCTCCTTCTACCTTTCTTCTTCACTTTCCTTTCTTCTTCTTCTTCTACTCCTTCTTCTTTTTATTTTTAAATTCAAAAGAAGAAGGGGGAACACTGTTCACCCCCCACATACAGCACCCGGCGACCCTCTGCACCCCGACTTCCTGTTCACCCGGTGGCCCCCTCTGTACTCCGGCGGCCCGCTGGAAGCCACCCCGACCTGCTCAGCCCTCCGGCGGCTAACCATCCATCCCGAGCCCCCAGTCAGCCACCCCGGCCTGTCCCCGAGCACCGACCCCCGCTGGCCTGCTCCTCCCCTCGCCACCCGCAAGTTCTTCTCCTCCCTCTGTCGTTCAACTCCGGCGACTGAGCCACTCCCTCCGCCCTTCCTCCCTCCGCCGGACAGCTCCCCCACTCCGGCTACATCTACCACCACCACCACCTCCATCACTTATCACCATCCACCACCACTACTCCTCTCCCTCCTAGCTCTCTCCGGCGGCCTCCGGCCGTACTCCGGCCAGCAAGCCAGCCCCCCACTGTGAGCCTCTCCCTCCTCCTTCCTCATATGTATATATATATATATATATATATATATATATATATATATATATATACGTATATACGTTTATGTATATATTAATATATGTATATGTATTTGTATATAGTAATTAATGTATAATATAGTGTATGTTTAATATATAATGTATGTATTTGATAAATTAGTATATACGTATTTAAATGATATATGTTGAATATTGTATTGTATTTTCATATAGAATATGTGTATTAAATACGTATTTTGATAGATATATATCTATATATGTATTAGTATTAAATGATATATTTTAGTACGTATTTTAGTACGTATACTTTGTATATGTATAGGTTGATATTTTGGTATATATATATGTGTAGCATATATATATAATTGTATTTAGTGTATATATATGTACTTTTATGTGTATATAGTATAGGTATATTTATTGGTGTATGTATAAATATAATACATGTATATTTTCACTAGTATATATATATATATAAATATAATTATGTATATATATATTCAAAATGTATATATTCTTAAATACTGGTAGTATATATATAATATGTGTTATGTATATTTATATATCTATCTACTAGGTGACCCTAGGTGACCAGTATCATACCTAGAGTAGTCCCAAATTCAGTGTTTATAGACTGTGTGTTAGGTTAGCACCTGATACAAGTGATATTGTGATATGTTTATAGGACTGTTGCTTCGTCCAGGGGATATTCTGGAACAGGACATCAATAATTACCAGCTAAGGACCCAAGGCAAGTACATTCTCTGATAATTTCCAATTCCTTGATAATTTCTATAAGTTCAATAATCTAGAAATGTTACATCTGAATCCTTGACACTGTGCTACACGGACTAGTATAGCTTGGATCTGCAGTCATGAGATATTACATTGATTATCGTATTGATATTCTATACGACATGTATATTAGACATCGTACATGATAGATTAGACTTGCTCGTGTATCGTGACGTGTCATGGTTGGATCCACAATACTAGTTGGGGGCTGGAAAGTAGTTAGTAAGAAATGTGATCATACCCTTTATACAGTATAGAACAATGTAAGTGTTAATCATGCTCTTCACATATGATTAGCCAGGCCCTATAGCTATCGTACATGTTCCCAAGCCGATCATATTTCGAAACTACTATTTCAAACACTTAGAATTAGATTACAATTTCTATTTTAAATTATATTCTACATCACCCGTATATGATACTGTACCTTGTTCTTTTCATTTTCATACATGCACTGACTGTATTATATTGCCTATTGCCTGTCTCTTTACATTGCTTGTCTCTTTATTTTACTATTGCATTATTCACTGTCTTCTCTCAGTATCTAGCATCATCTGTTTATTGCTTTATAGTCCTTATCAATTAAATGGAACTGTTATTTGAGATTTGTACTTTGCTTCTTCCTGACTGGAAACATTTTTTCCAGACTATGCCTTAGAGGATCGGTATCCAACACTTTATGGACCATATGGTGAGTAGCTGCAACTTGGGCTTGATAGTTTAGTTGTGATTCCGGGAGGTCTAACCGGAATCACTAATCTTCTAGTTAGTTCTTTTAGTAGACTATTTGGTACCGGATTTGTCTCCGGCATTTTTGATGAGACTTGGATATTTGTTGAGTTAGATTATTACTTTTTAACTTGTGTTGTATTTAATTTTGTTCGATATCTTATCGTGCTGTAGTCCTGTGATTGAGTATGTGTTCATTATATTTGTGTCATTCGTGCCTCCTTATGGAGATTGGATGCTTGTGTGAGATTGGCTAGATAGTATCAAGACCTTGACAGCGTTCTACCGCCGATGCTGCGACGTAGGCTGGACGTACCCGCGTACTCGGGCCCCAATTTCGGGTGCGGGTCGTGACATTCTCCATAGACGTACCCACTTTGAATGAAAAAAAGTGAGCCTATTTGGTCAACCTGTCTACGATGACCCAAATTGTGTCTTTCCCTCTTAAAGAATACGGAAGTCGAAAGAAAATCATAGTAACATGCTCCTACTTCCACTCTGGAATAGGTAAAGGCTGAAGTAAACCTCCTGGCCTCTGCCTCTCTTCCTTTATTTGCAGACACACTAAACATCTGGATATGAAGCATGCCACTTCTCTCTTTATACCATACCACCATACATGCTCCCTCAGATCTTTATACATCTTATTGGCACCTGGATGTATGGAGTACTGTGATTGATGCGCCTCCTGAAGAATCTCCTCGCATAACGTCCCATTTTTGTTGGATGGTTAATGAGTTCTCATTTTCTTACAGGTATTATCCTTTCGTGTATATGTATATGCTTCGTTATATTATTTGTATCTGCTTAGTTTTTGTAGACTCATGCTATTTACTTCGAGTCTATTCAAAAAGTATGATTATTAGGCTGCAGACTAGTAGTCATATTTACCTTTTTTTTATTCCTGTCATATGGATTAAGAGAGAGATAGTTGATAGATATAGATAATTAGCTTGATCACTTGACTATGGACATTATAAGTGTACTTTGTTGAGTCTATTAAAATGGAAAGTCCTACGAATTCTTACCAGTTGGCCATTACGAAGTGTCTAGTCCCGCATGTTTTGGGACTGGGGCGTGATATAATCTCCTTAATTAACTAAAGGGAATAAGTCTAATGGGTCTAGTCCAATGTTGGGCTCAACATGTCATGACAAGTTCTAATTAGGTCTACTATGAAAAGTCCAAATAAATAGGCTAGCCCGCTACTACAAATAAATAACACAACACATAATAAATAATTAGTACCCAATATATATAAATATTTAATAACTAAATATAAATTATGCTAATTGACAAAAAATACCCTTATCTAGAAATACGGTAGTGACAAGTCTACCCTCCTTAGAAAATTTTGTCCTCGAAATTTAAGGAAAGAACTAGCACTACAACAATCAATCCCAACAAGCAAGAAAGAATGATACCTCATGACTTAAAGAGATAAGGGTATCGCTCGCGCATCTCGGCTTCCCTCTCCTAGGTAGGCTCTTCCGGAGAGTGATGCCTCTACACGACACATACCAAGGGAATCGTTTGGTTTCACAGCACCTTCTCCCAGCGATCCAGAATCTCCACTGGCTGCTATGGGTAGCTGAGAGTCGAAACCTACCTCGATCTTCGAGTGATCCAATACGTGACTAGGATCTTCCACGTACCGTCTCAGTTGTGACACATGGAACACATCATGCACTTTCTCTAGTGTAGGCGGCAAATCTAGTCTGTAGGCCACTGCACCGACCCTCGCAAGAACACCGAAGGGTCCGATGTACCATAGACTAAGGTTCCCACCTCCACTAAAGTGAATCGTACCCCGTATCGAAAAAATCCATAAGAATACCAGATCGCTAATCTAGAATAAAACACAGCCTTAATATTCAATCTTAAACAAAGCAATCACAAGCAATACAAACAAAATTTATACCTCAAACTCCAAAGGTCTCCTGTGGCTATCGGCCAATGCCGCTGTCTGTCCTGCGTCACCCGAAGTCTATGTCTAATGAGCTTCACTTTCTCTGTTACATCCACAATCATCTCTGGTCCCAACAAGGCTCTTTCACCAATATCATCCTAAGATAGAGGAGTGCGACATCTTAGTCCATATAAAGCCTCGAATGGTGATATCTCAATATTGGCCAGGTAATTATTATTGTAAGCAAACTCTACCAGGTGAAGATGATCCTTCCAAGAACCTCTGAAATCCAAAATGCAAGTACGAAGCATATCTTCGAGAGTCTGAATAGTCCTCTCCGACAGCCCGTTTGTTTGGAGGTGATATGAGGTACTAAATTTGAGATGGGTTCCCAAGTTAGCCTACAAACTCCTCCAAAAGTGTGATATGAAGCGACTATCCCGATCTGAGACGATATTCACAGGAACTCCATGCAATCTGATACACTTTCGCACATACATCTTCGCTAGCTTCTCCGTAGATGTACCCACTTTGAATAGGAAGAAGTGAGCCAATTTGGTCAACCTGTCTACTGTTTGGATAAATAAAATGAAGGGAAAGGTTTATACGAAACCTTTCTTTTTGTTTACAAACAAAAAAATAGTACAATTAATCCTATACGAGGATATTAAGTACAATCAAATAATTCTGGGGAAGTATTGCTATAGAAGTCTGATCTACGGTCGATCACTTTGTTCCTTGGACTACACGATGATGAAGAAGTGCTGTAGAAGAATAAGAAGCTTCAAAAGTTGCAAGTAGGATCGAATTCTCGTTGCCAAAGTTGTCAGCAAAAACTCTCTCTCTGTGCCCTTTTTTCTGATTTCTCTCTGATCTCTGATCGTCCCTTGTGCCTGTGCCTGTTGCCCATATGATCCCTGTATTTGATCGTTGTGTTTGATCTCCTTTTTCCTATCACCAGGGGTCTCTATTTATAAAGATCGATCAAATAACTGCCAGGTTGGCGTAAAAGGCCAAACTGTGAAGAAAGTTGCATTTTTTACGCGGCGGTTATAGTAACTGCTACCCACGTTCAAATAATCTCCTGAATCTGCATATGACACATGTCCCATTATAAGGTAACGTATATAACTACTTCTCGAAGATCATGACATGCAAGCCACATAGGTAACTACCCCTGCGTAAAGATGGTTGGCGTAAAAGCCAAATAACTGTCTTGTTAGCGTAAAAGACCAAACTGTGAAGAATAAGACTTCTTTTACGCTGCAGTTATGATAACTGCTACCCACGTTCCCATAGTCTTCTGAATCTGTGTATGACACGTATCCCTTTATAAGGTAACGCGTATAATCGCTTCTGGAAGATCATGGCATGCAAGCCACGTAGGCAACTACCCTCTACGTAAAATGATTGGCGTAAAAGCCAAATAACTATCTTGTTGGCGTAAAAGGACAAACTCTGCGTAAAACTTGATAATTCATGAATAATAGATAACCAGCATAAAATAGCCAATTATCCTTCATGACTGAGATCTTGAGCGTATTCTGGGCTAAATATCCTTATCACGTACCTTTACAAATATAGCCGAGTTGGCGTATTTCGAGGAGATAGCCTACGGCGTACTCCTATAGTTAAAAATAGCCTAGTTGGTGTAAAAATTCAAGGATGGTGATATGAGCGTAAAATAGCCAATTATCCATCACGACTGAGGTCTTGTGCGTATTCTGGGCTAAATAGCCTTATCACGTATCTTTGCAATTATAGCCGAGTTGGCGTATTTCGAGGAGATAGCATACGGCGTACTCCTATAGTTGAAAATATCCTGGTTGGCGTAAAATGCAAGGATGGTGATGTGAGCATATTAGTCACAGTTTTAGCTTTCCTAGTCATGACAAAATTTTAAAAATAGAACCAAATCTCGTGCATTAAATGCAGAGATATGCCTCCATCTCGTGCATTAAATGCAGAGATATGAATCGAGCTCTGTGCAGGAAACAGATTTTGACGTGACGTCTGATTTTGTCTTATCTTAAGCGTAAAAACTTATTTCTGTCAATGTAGAATAGGTAGCGTATTCAGAAGACTCCAGTCTTGAGCGTAAAAACTTATTTTTCTCAATGTAGAATAGGCAGCGTATTCTTTGAATGCGTAAAAATGACTTGTATCAAGAATATGTCACTAAACGATGACCTGGGCCTCTGTGCAAAATCATTATCACAGCCGTCCTTTCGATCATCGTGCAGTACTTTTGTCAGATGTCAGGTTCACTGATTTGTCTGATAAATTCATCCGAGGAATACGAAGAGTTCCTCGTATAAATTTATGCTACATTAAAAACAACGTAGTTTAAACTTTGCGCAGGAAGGTATAGCAACCTTTTATGCCGAACAGCCTTGAAGCTCTGCTTTACGCGGACAGTTCTGAAGCTCTATTTTATGCCAAATAGCTCTGAAGCTTCTGTTTTATGTGGACTGTTCTGAAGCCATATTTTACGCCACACAACTCTGAAGCCATATTTTACGCCACACAACCTTGAATCTCTGTTATACGCAGACTTCTCTGGAGCCATGTTTTACGCCACACAGTCTTGAGGCTCTGTTTTACGCGGACTTCATGTATGTTGGGTTTTTGATTATATAATACGCGTACAATTTTCCAGCATTTTTCATGCTTCTACAAGACCCCCTTCAAAGTTTTTAAAACTTGGACACATTTTGAAACACTTTGAAAGAAGCATGGAAAAAGTCTTTGATATGGGAATGAATATCCTGCTAGAGGTGATATGTACGGGGTAGTACATTCCATTCTCTTGGAGAATTTTAGTAGACTTATTACCCAAGGCGTACCTAAGACTAGGTACAGATAACAAGTTGAAATGACTGACACTATCAGGGGTTATACGAACGTGATAGTAGAAAGTCGATGGGCAAACTATGACAAAGTTTTGAAAATATCTTATTCAGAGGTAATATGAATATGATAAGTTTTGTGGCTAGTAAAAGGCATCCTGCTGGGAGATTTTTTTTGTGGACCCATTACTTTTTTGCACACGTTAGTGCAAGTAATAGATTTGAGACAAGTCCTGATAGAGGTAATACGGACGCTGTAAAATATGACTCTGTGGGGATAGTGGGGAGACATATTTCTGTTGAGAGGTAATGTGGACTTGAATTATTCGTTTCCATTACGGGCATCCCCCTGGAGGATTTTTGGTGGACCTATTACTTCTTGTGCACAAGAGTGCAAGTAATAAGTTTAAGACAAGCCCTGCCAGAGGTAATATGAATGTGGCAATTTTTTGTGGACCTAACACCACTAGCGTACTTAGAGTTAAGTACGGGTGCTAAGTTGAGATGACAACCGATATCAGAGGTAATATGAACATGATAATCGATAGCTGAACCCGGAAGGTTTGCTCAGAGGTAACTTGGACATGACAAACTCAGCCTAACAGCAGTTCAGAGGTAATATAGACGTGAACTAATGCCTGAAAAATTTATTGAGAAGTGATTTGTTGATTGTGGTCTATCCGAACATGAAGATAGACCCAAGGATCGCCTCGCTGGGAAGATTAATGGGACGATAGCGCAGAGGCAATATGAGCATGGCTAGCGTCTAACGAGTTTTGGTTTGAATATTCACTGAGGGAGTGTGCGAGTAGACCTAAGGATTGCTACGCTGGGGAAATTTTGAGGATCCATCATCCATTGCGTATCCGGGACTCTTGGATACAGATGCTGGCTTTTTATAAGAATTTGTAACGAAGGAGAAAATATTGCACATAGGCCTTGCTGGGGATGAAGATCCAACGGTTGATTTGTACATCTGGTTATGGACTTATTACCCATGGCGTACCTTAAGTACAGATAATAAGTTAAAATGACTAGCACTACAAGAGGTTATGCGAACATGATAGTAGAAAGTCGAAGAGAAGAACTTTACTTATAGGTGATATGGACATAAAAAAGTTCTGAAAATACCTTACTCAGAGGTAATATGGACGTGGTAAGATATGATTCTGTAGGGATAAAGATAATAAGGACAGAGGTAATATGGAAGTGATTATTTTTGTGGTGATAGATTTACTCTGCTGGAGAAAGTGGAGAGACGTAGTTCATAGGTAGTATGGACGTGAACTAATCGATAGTCATACCGAGAGGTTAGGCATGATCCCGATATTTTTTTGTGGAAGGAAAAGAAAACAAACCAGAGGTAATATGGACGTGGTTGTTTGGATTGAGGACATCCTGTTAGAGGACCTTTTGTGGACTTATTACTTTTTGTGCATGTAAGTGCAAGTAATAGATTTAAGATAAGCCCTGGCAGAAGTAATATGGACGTGTCAGTTTTCGTGGAACTAACACCACTGGCATACTTAGAGTTAAGTACGGCTGCTAAGTTGAGATGACAACTGATATCAGAGGTAATATGGACATGATAATCGATAGCCAAAACTCGGAAGGTTTGCTTAGAGGTAATATGGACATGACAAACTCAGCTAGGGAAAAGATGTATTATGACAGCAGTTCAGAGGTAATATGGACGTAAACTAATGTCCGAAGAATTTATTGAGGAAATTGCCAAATTGGAGTAAGATCAATTTGCAGTGTTTATAAATGCAAAGTGATGACTTTGGCGTCGATCAACTCCTGGATTTTCTTTTTTAGTACATAGCATGCCTTTGTGGGATGATGAATATACCGATAAAAGAGACAATATTCTGGGTCATCGACCTTGCCAGCCTTTTCAGGGCATCTAATGTTGGGTAGCCGAAGTTTGTTTTCCTTCATCAATATATTGAAGATTTCAATGATGTCATCCTCATTGAAGGAGAAAGTCCCCTTTGGCTTTCGGGCTTCCGATACCTGAGTCGCACGGTCCTCAGGGAAGATGGTCATAGTTGCATCATCTTCGGACTCGGAGGAAATTCTACCACCAGCTTTGTCGAGGGAGACTACCCCCCAGACATGTCATTGTCTGGTTCTTCTTCCTGTAATGACAAAGAGTAGTTCAACCGGTCAAAAACTGACCATTTTTCTTTATAACTGCAGTAGTTAATTACAACCTTATGACTATTACAACAATATTCTCTAGGGGGTGTAATAGACATATTAGGAGATCCCCTGTCTTTGCATTTCTGGATCAAGAAATCAAGCAAATCAGGAAGATTACCAGAAGAAGAAGAGGGCTTATTCTGCCTTTTTACATCAGTAGAAAGGTGCAGAATAGGGATCATGACCCTTTCTTTGCCATAGGAATACAGCAGTTCACCCATATGAGTGGCATATGATCCATCATCTGTCCAGGAGCGTATCTTCCCATAAAACGAGTCTTCTTTACGCGGACAGACCTATCCTGGCATAATTTGGAGATTTGCTTAGTTTCACGTAAAACAGGGAAAGTCCGCGTAATCTGTAAAGTGGGAACTTTTTTCTCTTGTGGGCGTAAAAGCTTAGAGGTTGAAGGATTCGCCACTTGTTTTCCTTTGATGTGATCAAAGGGTACATCTGTCTCATTATTGACGGGAGATATATTTTTACGCGCAGGGCACTTTTGAAAATTTTGAATTGGTACTGAGGCCTTGACAGAAATTTTGTCTGCCACGTCACAGACGGGAGACAAAGTTTTATGCGCAGAGCGCGTTTGAGACTTCTGGATTGGCACTGAGGCATTGCCAGAAGTCTTGTCTACCACGTTACAAACGGAAGACAAAGTTTTACATGGAAGGCGCGTCTGAGACTTCTGGATTGGCACTGAGGCATTGCCAAAAGCCTTGTCTACCATGTCACAGACGGGAGACAAATTTTTACGCACATGGCGTGTTGGCTGTGTTGTCACAACCTTGTTGATCAGTGAGTGAGAGCTTGCAGGAAGGGTAGAGGACATCTTAGGCATCCACACTTTACGCAGCTTCCTGATGTTCTGGACAGAGGAGAAACGAGAGCTATCCCCTGCATGAAGCATGTCTTCATAGGCATATTGGTCGAACTGGACGACCAAAGTCTTTTTCATCGATCTAATGGATACAGCATCGTGTTGAACAATTGCTTTCTCGTCAGAGGAGAAAGTATTTCCCCAATAGAGTCACCATTTTTGTTTGGATAAACAAAATAAAGGGGAAGGTTTATACGAAAGCTTTCTTTTTGCTTACAAACAAGAAAAGAGTACAATTAATCCTATACGAGGATATTAAGTACAATCAAATAATTCTGGGAAAGTATTGCTATAGAAGTCTGATATGCTATTGATCACTTTGTTTCTTGGACTACACGATGATAAAGAAGTGCTGTAGAAGAAGAAGAAGCTTCAAAAGTTGCAAGTAGGATCGAATTCTCGTTGTCAAAGTTGTCAGCAAAAACTCTCTCTCTGTACTATATTTTCTGATTTCTCTTTGATCTCTAATCGTCCCTTGTGCCTGTGCCTGTTGCCCGTATGATCCTTATATTTGATGGCTGTGTTTGATCTCTTTTTCCCTGTAACCAGGGGTCTCTATTTATAGAGATTGATCAAATAACTGCCAGGTTGGCGTAAAAGGCCAAACTGTGAAGAAAGTTGCATCTTTTATGCGGCGGTTATAGTAACTGCTACCCATGTTCAAAAAATCTCCTGAATCTGCATATGACACGTGTCCTATTATAAGGTAACACATATAAATGCTTCTCGAAGATCATGGCATGCAAGCCACGTATGCAACTACCCCTGCGTAAAGATGGTTGGCGTAAAAGCCAAATAACTATCTTGTTGGCGTAAAAGACCAAACTGTGAAGAAGAAGACTTCTTTTATGCTACGGTTATGATAACTGCTACCCACGTTCCCATAGTCTTCTGAATCTACATATGACACGTATCCCTTTATAAGGAATTCGTATAACCGCTTCTCGAAGATCATGGCATACAAGCCACGTAGGCAACTGTCCTCTGCATAAAATGATTGGCGTAAAGGCCAAATAACTGTCTTGTTGGCGTAAAAGGACAAACTCTGCGTAAAACTTGATGATTCATGAATAATAGATAACCAGCGTAAAATAGCCAATTATCGTTCACGACTGAGATCTTGAGCGTATTCTGTAAAACCCCGATTTAAAAAAAAATAATAATAATAATAATAATAATTTATTTATTATTTCTATTAATTATAATTTAATTATGGTAATTATATGCTAAATAGGAGAAATAGATTTTTATTAATTTTTATTTTAGGTGTTCGGTCACTTAGAGGACTTATGGGACCATCAGAAATTTTTCGGAATTTATTCCATGTAGGGGACCCCTTGAGCAGTTGCTAGCCTAACGATGTGCATTACCCTAATCTATAAAATTTCTTATGAGTATATATATATAATATATATGTATATACAAAAATATATATATGTATATATATACTTAGAAAGAAAAAGAGAAGAAAGTAAAAGAAATATTATTAAAGTATTAAATAAGGTTTACTAATAATAATACTATAATAATAATAACAATAATTCCTTAGCAACTTGCACTTTAGTATCCGCCAACAGCAACTTTTGCTTGCTAGGCCGCCCCCTTTAATAACTTGCTGATCCCAAACAGGACCCGCCCCCTTCTACTTTAGCAAATGCTAACCATCCCGACCCCCTTTATGCGGCCGCTCCATCCCTCTCTCTCTCCCTATAATATATATATATTAGTTCACAAAAACCCTAACCTAAATCTCCAGACCTCCTCTTCCCATCTAGAGCCGTCACCGCAGCCAGAGAAGCCCCGCCAAGCCATCCAACCATTCCGTCGACTTCGACCTCGCGTCTGCAGATTCCCACTCGAGGCACCTTCGCTCCGGCGTAATTTTCCGTCGACTCGCTCGACCAAACGCTGTTCCGTCTTCATAGGTATGATCACCCCTTAACCCTCTCCATTATTTGTTTTATAGCCAACCTCGGAAAACGTATGCCCCTAGGTGAAAAACAGCGCCCAATTTGGGCAAGCAGACAGAATTCTGGAATCGCAGAATTCCAGAATGATCACCCATATTGTCGAGTTCGTATCTCCCACCACAGAGATCCGAATTCGGTGATTCTTTTTGATACCTGTAGAATAACTGACCTAGTTTATTTTCTGTAAAATAACCCTATGATATTAGTTGCTGTGGACATAATTATACTCGTCACAAAACTGCGCGCACCCACTTTTTCTAGAATTCCAAAAGTTGGAAAACGGAGCGCGCCCAGCCAAACGGGACCCCCCCGCCGTGTGCCAAGTGTACCGAATAGTGCACGCAGCGTAACCGGACACGTGAAAATTTGTGGAGACTGATTCGGACGCGTGTGAGCGCCGGAATCAGACCGTATCTGCGGACACACACCGTGTCACAAATTTTGTGGAACTCGCACGTATTTTGTGCACGCTTGTCAGATTACGACGAAACTTGTGCCACTGGACTCGTGGTAATGCGCTGGTCCTGTGACCCAATTTTCACACAATTCTGAGACGGTTGACCAAATCGCCAATTGTCGGGCCCCACAGTTGACTTTTTGGACAAAATTGTGTTCGGCCCATCGGAATCCATATTTGGACATACCGTTGGGTTCGTATTGACATTTAGAGTTGTTTGACCTATAGTTTGTCCCATTTAGAGACTGTTACCCTTGGCACACCTTTTGGTGCAAAGTGGGCCACATGTGGACCCCACTTTTACCCAAAATTACCGTTTTGCCCCTATGTCCAAATTGGACGAAAGGGAAGTGCTTTCTAGCTATTTTGCTCATTTCGGAAACGTTGGTGATGTTTATTTCAGCATCCGGAGACATTGTTCTGCGGCCATAGCTTTTGGTCCTGTGCGTTTGACTTTTGGACAGTACACCTTGCAGCTTTTTTACCAGGCAAGATACCTTGCCAAATTATTTACAGTACTTTGCATGCTATTTATATTTTTGTTCATTTATTTCATTTCTGTATAGTTCTTGCATGTGGAGTTTTTCTCCAGTCATTACTATGTATTAGATATGTTGACACACACATGGCACCTAGTATCATAGAGGACAATCATTAGGCGTATGGGCTTTTAACCACTCTGATAAACCATAGTATATAGCTCGCACTACGGGCGTGTGTCGCGCTGGTCGCTACCCTCGCGGTATATCGATTTCTGGAGTCTCGCTGGTCGCTACCCCCGCGGTATGTCGATTTCTGATGTCCATTGACGTGTGTGTGAGTTGTGAGGTAGATCGAGTAGCCTACCCTTGCCCATACGTCAAAAAGTTGTCCTCATTTGCATTCATATAGATTGTCTGGTACAGCGTACTTATTTATTTTCAAATTATTTGCATGTTTACTGTATTCAAGTTGGCTCGTATTTTCTGTATCTTGTTACGTCCCTCTGAGGACCTGGTCCTCTGCCAGGTATATCTGCTCTTGAGTATTTGCAGGAGTACGGGCCTGGACCTGACGCATTCCTTTCTGTAGAGGAGGTCTTACCTTCTGAGCATCGTTGATTATCTAGCGATGGATTCTTTTAGCTGATACACTTCTGTCTTTATATTATTTTATATTGGAGATTTTATACTCCTCTCTCATTTTAGTTTTGGTTATAGTCTTTGGTAGTGGATTTGTCTCCACCCGACTATTATTTTGGATATTTTATGTCACTACCACTTTTCCAGGCAAGGGTATTTTTGTAATTTCACCCTTTTTAAATAATTATGAATTTAATTATTCTGCTAAGTTTTATAAAGTAATTATATATAGTTAATAATATTTAGTTTTAGGTCTAACCCTAGAAATCCATTAGGACAACCCTAATGAGTAAACCCTAGTTAGAAAACCCTATTCTAGCAAAACCCTAGAATTCTAATTTTGGATGAACCCTCAAAACCCTAGAATGACTTAACCTGAGTCTATTAGGTTCTACATGAGAGGAAGGGGGTTTAACCTAAAAAGACTAGGCATGGAAACCCTAAAACTAGGTTTAACATAAATAGGAAGTTTTTCTCAAAGCCATCCTTCATGTAGAGAAAAGGAAACCCTAGCCTCCAGAGAGAGGACCATCTCCCCACTCCAAAAAAATTCGAAACCCTAACCCTAGGTTCCATTTTCTCCATCCCCAAAGCAAGAGAAGCAAAGAACGTAGGTCAGGGAGCCTTGGAGAAGAAGAGCCTCGTTGAAGAAACCTTCCCCTGTAGGTAAAACCCTAGTTCTACTCATTTAAATTCTGTGTACAGATGATAATGGCCATTAGGAACCCCCAAATCTATGTGTAATTCGATTCTAGGGCTTTGGATTAGGTTTTGGTGACCCACATGGGGTTTTCCCCAATTATTAAGAACCCTAACCCTAGATTTTGGTATGTGGACTGATTTCATCTCCTCTGTGTAAGTTGAACCCGAATTTGTAGGGTTTTTGGATTAGGAATTCATGGGTTGTATGTATATTGGTTTCTTGTACTGCATGTGTTCGATGGAATGTTCATTTAGGGTTCATCCATCTAAGGTAGTGGATGTATGCATATCTTGGTTTATAGAATATATATATATATTACCATTGCCTGTGTTCTAGTTAATTGTTGGTTTTCATATGTTTAAAAGTGAGTTCTGTACAATCGGGTATGAGTATTTGGGGGAAAACTGTGTTGATTCACTGTACATAGTCGGGTTTTGGGGGATATACATGTGCCTGTACAGTCGGGTTTCCCTTGGGTATTCAATGGGCAGGAGGTAGTGTGTGAGTGTTCAATAACTGTGTATATGTATATGTGTGTTCAGTGTGCAGAAATGTGTTGCTGTGTAGGTGTGTCCAGACTTGTGCAAACTGTGTCTGCGTGAGGTGCTCAGTTTTTAACTGGGTATTGAGTTGGTCAGTGAGTTGTGTGTGTCAGTTGGTGAGGTAGAACCTGTGCAGTTTCAGTGTGGAGTGTGGTATCAGAGAATAGGGGTTTTGTGTATTAGGTTGCCTGTGTTCTCAGTTTAGATACATACCTGTGTGTGTGTATCCTAGTTAATTCCAGATTCCTAAACCTATGTGTCTTGGTGTGTGAGACTGTGTGTGGAGTATCAGAACAGTGAGCAGAATTCATTATGTGCAGTAGGTGTCAGTGAGATGGTAGGGAGGGGTTTGTTTTCTGTGCTGTGTGCACATGTGTGTGTGTGTGTGTGTGTATGAGGGACCAGTGAGGGATTATGTACTGTGTGAGTTCACAGTGTAGGAATTAGATTATAGGTCTGTGTGTGAATAGAGTTGTCCCAGGTTCAATAGTGTGTGAGTGTTATGTGTATCACAGTGTGCTGAGTGAATTGGGGGTAGTGAATAAAGTATCAGTTAACTGATACTGGGTATCAGTGAGCCAGTGAGTTAGGTTTATGTTAGATGTCTGTGTGTGCAAGTGTCTATTGTGAATACTTAGTGTCAGTATGTGTCTAACTCTGGGTAGATGTGTAGCTGTTGGACTATGCAATGCAGTTAAGTGTGTATTGTGTTATAAATTTCTGCAGTGTATTATTGTGGCTGTGTGTGTTTTGTATTGTGTGTTTACCTGTGTCCATGTGCTAGTGTTCAGTGAGCAGTGAGCAAACAGTGCAGGACCTGTGTGTGTGTAGGTAATTAAGAGGCAGAAGTTTGTGTGTCAGTATATGTGTATCAGCAGTAAGGAGGGGGTTTGGGCCAGGTATGCTGTGTGCAGAAATTTGTATCTGTGTGTGTGTCCCTTTTTGAGAGTGAATTATCTAGGTTAAATGTGGACATGTGCAGTGGGTTAGTATCAGTAGGATATGTGTGTATCAGTGCCATACCTGTCTATGTGTGACTGTGTATTTCCTGTCCAGTGTGTGGGCATTGGGGTTTCAGTATTAGTGTTAGGAAAAAATGCATCAGTTGGCAGTGTGAGTGAGTTGGTAATTTAGTGTAGATGTTGATATGGGGTACTGTGGGTTAATGGTATTAAGTATAAGAGTAAGGTATAAGTTAAGTCACTAAATAAACACTATCCTATAGATAAATTGGGCAAGTATATTTATAAGTCATATATATATATTATTACGACTCACTATATAGTCTATATAGCTATATGATACCTAGTATCTAGATACTCATGAGATGGACCTAGAAACCTAGTCACAACCTAGTTTTAACTAGTATTAGTTTAAAATAGCTAGTATGAACCTAGATTTGACTTAGTTGGACCTAGTATTGACCAGAAAACCTTAGACATGGCCTGGAAACCTCGTTTTTAAATTGTTAAGCATGTTATTCTTTTAATTCATTAATTAACATTGAATTTCCATAAATAGGTCTTTGTGATTCCGATTTGGACCTCGATCCTCACATTTTGCTCAGGACCACAGGCGAGTACATTCTCTGACAGTTTTCATGGTTGATTATTTCTATAAATTGTAGTATATTTCATACTTGGTTCCGACACTATGGATACACGGGTTAGCACCCTAGATCCCCATCACGAGGAGTCGTGGTTGGAATCCATCGTGCTAGCTGGGGGATGGGGAACTATTAGTAGATTATGTGATCATATCCAAACATTTATATGCACCATAGCTCACCCCACTTCTCACGTCGGGTGCGGCCTGACCACTTATATGCTCCATAGCTGTTATATATGATTAGCCTGACCATTATATGCACCATAGCTAACCATGCGGTTAGCCTGACCTAAAAGAATCATAGCTAATCATATATAACCAGCCTGATCCAGTCCCAAGCCGATCACATAATAAACTGATATTTCAATCACTTAGCTAGATGTTTTATCTTTATTCAGATTTTACTTGTTCTAGCATTACTACTTATTGCTCATTGCTAGATGCTTTATTGTCTAATTCATTTCTCCAGTACTTCACATGTTCAGCTTTTATTTCCATCTTGTATCTCTTACACTGTTTATAGATTTTGTCAATTTAATGAAACTGCTGTTAGTGCTTGTGCTTCGCTCCAATCCTGACTGGATAACAACATTTTCAGAGAACCTGGAGGACTTTTGCCCTACTCATTACGGTCCAGGAATAGAGGAGGATTTCACCCCAGAAATCCCAGAGGAGGTGCCTATCCTAGAGGAGAACATGCCTGCCCATGCTTAGATTATTTTTGCATTTATTGCTTTAGACTGAGACTGAGACTGAGATGTATTTATTTTATTTGTGACTTTGTGAGGTCATTTAGACCCAGGTTTTGAGTTGAACTTCTTGTGGTTGGTTTTAATAGAACTCTTTTCAATTCTCATCGTGCCATTATGTTTATAGTTGTGATTGAGTATATTATAGAACTGTGGTTATGTATCATTGTCCTCCGTACGGAGTTGAGACTATTGACAGGATGTACTATATTTGTGACCTAGACAGCGTTCTACCGCCGATGCTGCGGCGTAGGCTGGACGTACCCACGACTCATGCCCAAATTCCGGGTGCGGGTCGTGACACATTTTTAGTGGTGGCCCATGCAGGTCGAGTCATAGTCTTAGACTGTTTTAGGAAATAGGAATTAGGCCAAGGATATGCTCAATCACAATTAGGGAATTCTGATTCTTATGATACTATTCTTAATGATTAATTCCTTTAGAAATTTTTCTGTCCTTCCTTGATATCATATCTATTGCCTTAATTGAATCTTTCGGTCTGTCTTCAGGATGCCGCCAAGAAGATCACAGAGACTCGGAGCAGCAGATACAGAGAGGTCTGCCACCTCTCGCGCTGCCGGACAGACATCAGCAGCACCTCCTACATCTCCAGGACAGGTGGGAGTGTCTGCAGCATTCGGGGGTCCTCCACCACCAGTTCAGAGGGTCCCCACAGCTACGACGGCACCACCACCTCCACCACCACCAGCTCAGCACCCAGGAGGTGTGCCCGTCGATGGGGCACAGATGTTCGCTTTGATACAGGGCATGGTCGATGCCCAGAGGACGTCGGCAGAGGCCCAGAGAGTGCAGGCTGAGGCACATCAGGCCCAGACAGAGATGATGAGGGTGAACATGGAGAATGCTCACCAAGTGGCTCTCCAGGCTGTGGAGAGAGTCACTCAGCAGCAGCAACATCCTGGTCAGCAACAACAGAGGCCGGGCACCATTGTGGACTTCAAGAGGATGATGCCTCGGGAGTTCAAGGGGACAGAAGGGATACTCTACGTCGATGATTGGCTAGAGGACATCGAGAGGAACTTGCGTTTGGCGCAGATTCCAGAGGCGCTCCAGATCGAGGCCGCTGGCAGCCAGATGTTCGACATTGCCTTGACGTGGTTTCGCACGGAGCCGAGACTCTTGCGCGGGGGACTCACTTGGGAGGCTTTCAAGGAGCTCTTCAAAGAAAAGTTCTTTCCTGATGTCGCCCTGGGAGCTTTGGAGAGTCAGTTCCATGACTTAGCCCAGGGGAGCTCGTCCGTCGACGAGTATGCCGCGGAGTTTAGCCGTCTGAGCCGCTTCGCGCCGTCGATGATTAGAGATCCGGGGGACAGGGCCCGGAAATTCAGAAAGGGGCTGACAAGAGAGATCAAGTCTCGCACGTCGGGACGTCGCACAGCTACCTATGAGGGCATATTGATGGATGCCCAAGTAGCCGAGGATGACTTGGACCTCAGACCCAAGAGGGGACGCGATGTTTCCGGAGGGGCAAACAGTAGTGCGGGAACAGGCAAGCGTCCACACTTTCAGCAGCAGCAGAGACACTTTCAGCAACAGCACCAGGCACCAGCTCGAGGGCAGGTTCAGCAACAGCAGCAGAGGCAGACTCAGCCCGCCATCCAGTGTGCGTACTGCGGGAAGATGGGACATACTAGAGATATCTGCAGGCATAGATTGGGCTCATGTTTGTCCTGCGGATCGACGACACATCAGCTGAGGGATTGCCCTACCATTCGGACTCGTCCAGGTCAGGGTGGAGCAGCCGCCCAGAGAGGACCAGGCAGGGTACCTACCGTACCAGGAGGCCAACAACAGAGGGGGACCACTTCCACCGCAAAATCAGAAGTTCGCCCAGCATCAGCAGCAGAGAGGTGCACCCCAGGGGCGAGCATACGCCATGGCAGTCGAGGAGATCGAGCCAGCAGGAGACTTGATCACAGGTTCGGTTCTTCTCGATTGTATTCCTGCATTTACCTTATTCGACTCTGGCGCTTCCTATAGTTTTGTGTCTGTATCATATGCACTTCGACATCATTTAGACACAGAACCATTAGCTAGGACTTGCAAGATCATGACTGGCGGAGGTATTATCCTAGTCCGTGATTACTGCAAGGACAGGAGAGTATCAGTAGGAGGCCGAGACTTGAGCGTGAGCTTACTTGTCATGCCACTTCCGGGGTACGATATTGTACTCGGAATGGACTGGTTGAGCAGGCATCATGCTACTATAGATTGTTATAGAGGCAGAGTATTGTTCAGACCACCAGGAGAGCCAGAGTTTGAGGTCGTCAGAGCAGCAGCGGAACAGAGCAGGGGCACATTTTGCGGAGCCAGGGCGGAAGAAGAGGAGTTGCCACATCCTCTGATAGCGGAGTTCCTGGATGTATTTCCAGAAGAGTTGCCAGGCTTGCCGCCAGACAGAGATGTTGAATTCTCTATAGACTTGGTTCCAGGAGCGGAGCCTATTTCACAATATGTCTATAGAGTTAACAACAGCGAGCTGGCAGAACTGAAGAAGCAAGTCGAGGAGCTGCAGGACAAAGGCTTCATCAAATTCAGTTCATCACCATGGGGAGCTCCGGTATTGTTCGTACCGAAGAAGGACGGCACGGTGCGCATGTGCATTGATTATAGAGCTTTGAACAATATCACTATCAAGAATAAGTACCCGTTGCCGAGGATAGATGATCTTTTCGACCAGTTGAGCGGGGCGAGGGTGTTTTCAAAGATTGATTTGAGGTCAGGTTATCACCAGGTGAAGGTGAAGAAAGAAGACACGCCGAAGACATCTTTTCGGACCAGATACGGCCAGTTTGAGTTCATGGTGATGCCATTTGGTTTAACCAATGCGCCGGCAGTATTCATGAACTTGATGAACAAGGTGTTCCACCAGTACCTTGATAAGTTCGTAGTGGTGTTCATCGACGATATTCTTGTGTACTCTAAGATACCGGAGGAGCACGAAGAGCACCTGAGATTGGTCTTAGAGACTCTCAGGAGGGAGAAGCTATACGGGAAACTCTCTAAGTGTGAATTCTTCCTTGACAAGGTCGAATTTCTTGGGCATGTGGTATCGGGTGATGGAATCTCGGTTAACCCACAGAAGATCGAGGCAGTAGAGTCGTGGGCTACCCCCAGTTCGGTAGCTGAGATCAGGAGTTTTCTCGGGCTAGCAGGATACTACAGGAGGTTTGTACAAGACTTCTCCAAGATTGCAGCGCCGATGACCAGACTGACTAGGAAGGACGTGGATTTTGTTTGGACAGAGGAGTGCCAGGCTGCATTTGATGAGCTGAAGAAGAGGTTGACGACAGCTCCAATTTTGACGTTGCCATCAGGGACAGGTGGTTTTACCATCTACAGTGATGCTTCAGGGAAGGGTCTGGGATGTGTTCTTCAACAGCACGGGAAGGTAATTGCCTATGCTTCCAGGCAGTTACGCCCTCATGAAAAGAACTACCCCACCCACGATTTGGAGTTAGCAGCAGTTATCTTCGCTCTAAAGCTGTGGAAACATTACCTGTACGGAGAGCGTGTGGAAATCTTCACAGACCACAAGAGCTTGAAGTACGTATTCACACAGAAGGAGCTGAACATGAGACAGAGGAGGTGGTTGGAGTTGATAAAGGACTTCGACATCTCATTGCAGTACCATCCAGGGAAGGCTAACATAGTCGCCGATGCCTTGAGCAGGTATCCGATGGCTATGTACTTGACGACAGATAGACATTTATTGGCTGATTTGGAGAGCTTGGAGATTGAAGTGTTAGTTCCCGGTGCTGAGATTCAGATGTGGGGATTACAGATACAGTCCGAACTGATGGACAGGATCAGAGCTGCGCAGTACGATGATGAGACTCTGAGGAGTATCAGAGCACAGGTTCAGATGGGATTGTCGGACGACTTCACTATCGCAGATGATGGTTCTCTACGGCACGGCACGAGGATATGTGTGCCTAGCGGGGAGCTGCGCGAGGAGGTTTTACAGGAGGCACACCGCTCTCAGTACTCGATGCATCCCGATGCCAACAAGATGTATCGAGACTTGAGGGAGCACGTATGGTGGTATGGAATGAAGCGAGAGGTAGCACGCTTCGTATCTCGGTGTCTAGTGTGCCAGCAGGTAAAGGCAGACCGGCAGAGGCCAGGAGGTTTGCTTCAACCTTTACCGATTCCAGAATGGAAATGGGAGCACGTGACCATGGATTTCGTTTCAGGGCTTCCACGTTCTCCAGGAGGGAAGGACGCGATTTGGGTCATCGTGGACAGGTTGACCAAATCAGCCCATTTCTTACCTTTTAAAGTGGGCACGTCGACAGAGAGGCTAGCAGAGATGTACGTGCGACAGATTGTTAGACTTCATGGAGTTCCTGTGAGCATCGTCTCAGATCGGGATAGTCGTTTCACTTCCCACTTCTGGAGGAGTCTGCAGGCTAGCTTGGGCACCCAGCTCAAGTTCAGTACCGCATATCACCCCCAGACAGACGGGCAGTCTGAGAGGACTATTCAGACTCTCGAGGATATGCTACGCACTTGCGTTCTGGATCTCGGAGGTTCTTGGGAGGATCATCTGCACCTGGTAGAGTTTGCTTACAACAACAGCTACCAGGCCAGCATCGAGATGTCACCGTTTGAGGCTCTTTATGGACGGAGGTGTCGTACACCGCTATCGTGGGACGACGTTGGAGAGAGAGCCTTGCTAGGACCAGAAATGGTCGTGGATGCAGCAGAAAAGGTGAAACTCATCAGAGACAGACTGCGAGTGGCGCAGGACAGACAGCGGCATTGGGCCGACAGCCACCGTAGACCCCTTGAGTTTCAGGTATAGATTGTTGTTTTCTGGTTGTGTTTGTTGGTTGTTTAGACTGCGTGTTGAGACTGTTTTTGTGTTAGGTTGGCGATCTAGTATTCCTACGGATTTCTTCGACGCGTGGAACGATTCGTTTTGGCAGAGGCGGGAAGCTTAGCCCACGCTACATCGGACCCTTCGGTATTCTGACGAGGGTAGGTGCAGTGGCATATAGACTGGACTTGCCGCCTGTATTGGAGGGAGTGCATAATGTGTTTCACGTGTCGCAGCTGAGACGGTACGTGGCCGACCCTAGTCACGTACTTGACCACTCGGAGATTGAGGTTGGTCCGACGCTCAGCTACCCTGAGCAGCCCGTAGAGATCTTGGACCGCAGAGAGAAGGTATTGCGGAACCAAACTATTCCTTTGGTTCGCGTAGCATGGAGACATCACTCTCCAGGGGAGTCGACCTGGGAGAGAGAAGACGAAATGCGCGAGCAATACCCTTATCTCTTCTAGACTTGAGGTATATTCCTTTCTGATTTCATTCTTGTTGTAGTTCAGTCCAATTTCGAGGACGAAATTTCTTTTAGGAGGGTAGACTTGTCACTACCACTTTTCCAGGCAAGGGTATTTTTGTAATTTCACCCTTTTTAAATAATTATGAATTTAATTATTCTGCTAAGTTTTATAAAGTAATTATATATAGTTAATAATATTTAGTTTTAGGTCTAACCCTAGAAATCCATTAGGACAACCCTAATGAGTAAACCCTAGTTAGAAAACCCTATTCTAGCAAAACCCTAGAATTCTAATTTTGGATGAACCCTCAAAACCCTAGAATGACTTAACCTGAGTCTATTAGGTTCTACATGAGAGGAAGGGGGTTTAACCTAAAAAGACTAGGCATGGAAACCCTAAAACTAGGTTTAACATAAATAGGAAGTTTTTCTCAAAGCCATCCTTCATGTAGAGAAAAGGAAACCCTAGCCTCCAGAGAGAGGACCATCTCCCCACTCCAAAAAAATTTGAAACCCTAACCCTAGGTTCCATTTTCTCCATCCCCAAAGCAAGAGAAGCAAAGAACGTGGGTCAGGGAGCCTTGGAGAAGAAGAGCCTCGTTGAAGAAACCTTCCCCTGCAGGTAAAACCCTAGTTCTACTCATTTAAATTCTGTGTACAGATGATAATGGCCATTAGGAACCCCCAAATCTATGTGTAATTCGATTCTAGGGCTTTGGATTAGGTTTTGGTGACCCACATGGGGTTTCCCCAATTATTAAGAACCCTAACCCTAGATTTTGGTATGTGGACTGATTTCATCTCCTCTGTGTAAGTTGAACCCGAATTTGTAGGGTTTTTGGATTAGGAATTCATGGGTTGTATGTATATTGGTTTCTTGCACTGCATGTGTTCGATGGAATGTTCATTTAGGGTTCATCCATCTAAGGTAGTGGATGTATGCATATCTTGGTTTATAGAATATATATATATATATTACCATTGCCTGTGTTCTAGTTAATTGTTGGTTTTCATATGTTTAAAAGTGAGTTCTGTACAATCGGGTATGAGTATTTGGGGGAAAACTGTGTTGATTCACTGTACATAGTCGGGTTTTGGGGGATATACATGTGCCTGTACAGTCGGGTTTCCCTTGGGTATTCAATGGGCAGGAGGTAGTGTGTGAGTGTTCAATAACTGTGTATATGTATATGTGTGTTCAGTGTGCAGAAATGTGTTGCTGTGTAGGTGTGTCCAGACTTGTGCAAACTGTGTCTGCGTGAGGTGCTCAGTTTTTAACTGGGTATTGAGTTGGTCAGTGAGTTGTGTGTGTCAGTTGGTGAGGTAGAACCTGTGCAGTTTCAGTGTGGAGTGTGGTATCAGGGAATAGGGGTTTTGTGTATTAGGTTGCCTGTGTTCTCAGTTTAGATACATACCTGTGTGTGTGTATCCTAGTTAATTCCAGATTCCTAAACCTATGTGTCTTGGTGTGTGAGACTGTGTGTGGAGTATCAGAACAGTGAGCAGAATTCATTATGTGCAGTAGGTGTCAGTGAGATGGTAGGGAGGGGTTTGTTTTCTGTGCTGTGTGCACATGTGTGTGTGTGTGTGTGTGTATGAGGGACCAGTGAGGGATTATGTACTGTGTGAGTTCACAGTGTAGGAATTAGATTATAGGTCTGTGTACGAATAGAGTTGTCCCAGGTTTAATAGTGTGTGAGTGTTATGTGTATCACAGTGTGCTGAGTGAATTGGGGGTAGTGAATAAAGTATCAGTTAACTGATACTGGGTATCAGTGAGCCAGTGAGTTAGGTTTATGTTAGATGTCTGTGTGTGCAAGTGTCTATTGTGAATACTTAGTGTCAGTATGTGTCTAACTCTGGGTAGATGTGTAGCTGTTGGACTATGCAATGCAGTTAAGTGTGTATTGTGTTATAAATTTCTGCAGTGTATTATTGTCGCTGTGTGTGTTTTGTATTGTGTGTTTACCTGTGTCCATGTGCTAGTGTTCAGTGAGCAGTGAGCAAACAGTGCAGGACCTGTGTGTGTGTAGGTAATTAAGAGGCAGAAGTTTGTGTGTCAGTATATGTGTATCAGCAGTAAGGAGGGGGTTTGGGCCAGGTATGCTGTGTGCAGAAATTTGTATCTGTGTGTGTGTCCCTTTTTGAGAGTGAATTATCTAGGTTAAATGTGGACATGTGCAGTGGGTTAGTATCAGTAGGATATGTGTGTATCAGTGCCATACCTGTCTATGTGTGACTGTGTATTTCCTGTCCAGTGTGTGGGCATTGGGGTTTCAGTATTAGTGTTAGGAAAAAATGCATCAGTTGGCAGTGTGAGTGAGTTGGTAATTTAGTGTAGATGTTGATATGGGGTACTGTGGGTTAATGGTATTAAGTATAAGAGTAAGGTATAAGTTAAGTCACTAAATAAACACTATCCTATAGATAAATTGGGCAAGTATATTTATAAGTCATATATATATATTATTACGACTCACTATATAGTCTATATAGCTATATGATACCTAGTATCTAGATACTCATGAGATGGACCTAGAAACCTAGTCACAACCTAGTTTTAACTAGTATTAGTTTAAAATAGCTAGTATGAACCTAGATTTGACTTAGTTGGACCTAGTATTGACCAGAAAACCTTAGACATGGCCTGGAAACCTCGTTTTTAAATTGCTAAGCATGTTATTCTTTTAATTCATTAATTAACATTGAATTTCCATAAATAGGTCTTTGTGATTCCGATTTGGACCTCGATCCTCATATTTTGCTCAGGACCACAGGCGAGTACATTCTCTGACAGTTTTCATGGTTGATTATTTCTATAAATTGTAGTGTATTTCATACTTGGTTCCGACACTATGGATACACAGGTTAGCACCCTAGATCCCCATCACGAGGAGTCGTGGTTGGAATCCATCGTGCTAGCTGGGGGATGGGGAACTATTAGTAGATTATGTGATCATATCCAAACATTTATATGCACCATAGCTCACCCCACTTCTCACGTCGGGTGCGGCCTGACCACTTATATGCTCCATAGCTGTTATATATGATTAGCCTGACCATTATATGCACCATAGCTAACCATGCGGTTAGCCTGACCTAAAAGAATCATAGCTAATCATATATAACCAGCCTGATCCAGTCCCAAGCCGATCACATAATAAACTGATATTTCAATCACTTAGCTAGATGTTTTATCTTTATTCAGATTTTACTTGTTCTAGCATTACTACTTATTGCTCATTGCTAGATGCTTTATTGTCTAATTCATTTCTCCAGTACTTCACATGTTCAGCTTTTATTTTCATCTTGTATCTCTTACACTGTTTATAGATTTTGTCAATTTAATGAAACTGCTGTTAGTGCTTGTGCTTCGCTCCAATCCTGACTGGATAACAACATTTTTAGAGAACCTGGAGGACTTTTGCCCTACTCATTACGGTCCAGGAATAGAGGAGGATTTCACCCCAGAAATCCCAGAGGAGGTGCCTATCCTAGAGGAGAACATGCCTGCCCATGCTTAGATTATTTTTGCATTTATTGCTTTAGACTGAGACTGAGACTGAGATGTATTTATTTTATTTGTGACTTTGTGAGGTCATTTAGACCCAGGTTTTGAGTTGAACTTCTTGTGGTTGGTTTTAATAGAACTCTTTTCAATTCTCATCGTGCCATTATGTTTATAGTTGTGATTGAGTATATTATAGAACTGTGGTTATGTATCATTGTCCTCCGTACGGAGTTGAGACTATTGACAGGATGTACTATATTTGTGACCTAGACAGCGTTCTACCGCCGATGCTGCGGCGTAGGCTGGACGTACCCACGACTCATGCCCAAATTCTGGGTGCGGGTCGTGACATTTCAGACTCCTTATTCTAGTTTAGTATTTCTTTTCTATGACTTGTTGTGTGGATGAGATTAGCATATCTGTGACTTGTGACATTATATATACCACATGTGAGTTTATATTCATATTACAGCGTACGTATGGGTTATGGTTTCCATATATTGGAGTTGCCATATCCATGCGGCTGGCATGCTTACGTGTTCCTAGTCCTACGTATTTGGGACTGGGGCGTGACATATTCTGGGCTAAATAGCCTTATCAAGTACCTTTGCAAATATAGCCGAGTTGGCGTATTTTGATAAGATAGCCTACGGCGTACTCCTATAGTTGAAAATAGCCTGGTTGACGTAAAAATACAAGGATGGTGATGTGAGCGTAAAATAGCCAATTATCCATCACGATTGAGGTCTTGAGCGTATTCTGGGCTAAATAGCCTTATCACGTACCTTTGCAATTATAGCCGAGCTGGCGTATTTCGAGGAGATATCATACGGCGTACTCATATAGTTGAAAATAGCCTGGTTGGCACAAAATGCAAGGATGGTGATGTGAGCGTATTAGTCACAGTTTTAGCTTTCCTAGTCATGACAAAATTTAAAAATAGAACCAAATCTCGTGCATTAAATGCAGATATATGCCTCTATCTCGTGCATTAAATGCAGAGATATGCCTCGAGCTCTGTGCAGGAAACAGCTTTTGATGTGGCGTCAGATTTTGTCTTATCTTGAGCGTAAAAACTTATTTCTGTCAATGTAGAATAGGTAGCGTATTCAGAAGACTCCAGTCTTGATCGTAAAAACTTATTTCTGGCAATGTAGAATAGGCAGCGTATTCTTTGAATGTGTAAAAATAACTTGTATCAAGAATAAGTCAATAAACGATGACCTGGGCCTCTGTGCAAAATTATCATCACAGCGGTCCTCTCGATCATCGTGCAGTACTTTTATTAGATGTTAGATTCACTGATTTGTCTGACAAATTCATCCGAGGAATACGAAGAGTTCCTCGTATAACTTTACGCTGCATTAAAAACAACGTAGTTTAAACTTTACGCAGGGAGGTATAGCAATCTTTTACGCCGAACAGCCTTGAAGCTCTGCTTTACGCGGATAGTTCTAAAGCTCTATTTTACGCCAAACAGCTTTGAAGCTTCTGTTTTACGCGGACAATTCTGAAGCCATATTTTATGCCATACAGTCTTGAAGCTCTGTTTTACGCGGACTGTCCTGAAGCCATATTTTATGCCACATAACTCTGAAGTCATATTTTATGCCACACAGCCTTGAAGCTCCGTTTTACGCGGACTTCTTTGGAGACATATTTTACGCTACACAGTCTTGAGGCTCTATTTTACGCGGACTTCATGTATGTTGGGGATTTTGACTGTATAATACGCGTACAATTCCCCAATATTTTTTATGCTTCTACATCTATGATAACCTAAATTGTGTCTTTTTCTTATAGAGACTGCGGAAGTCCAAAGAAAATCATAGTAACATGCTCCCACTTCCACTCTGGAATAGGTAAAGGCTGAAGTAAACCTCCTGGCCTCAGCCTCTCTTCCTTTATCTGCAGACACACTAAACATCTGGATATGAAGCACGCTAACTCTCTCTTCATACTATACCACCATACACGCTCCCTCAGATCTTTATATATCTTATTGGCACCTGGATGTATGGAGTACTGTGATCGATGTGCCTCCTGAAGAATCTCCTCGCATAATGTCCCACTTGTCATATACAACCTGGTACAGTACCGCAATGATCCATCCTCAGATAATTCCATCTGAACCTGTTCTCTGATACTCCTCTGAGACTCATCATCATACTGCGTAGCTCTGATCTTGTCCATCATCTCTGACTGTATTTGCAATTCTCACATCTGTATCTCGATACCAGGTACCAGCACCTCAGTACCCAAGCTCTCAAGATCGGCCAATAAATGTATGTCCGTAGTCAAGTACATAGCCACTGGATTCCTGTTCAAGGCATCAACGACTATGTTGGCCTTCCCTGGATGGTACTGTAATGATATGCCAAAGTCCTTCATCAGCTCCAACCACCGCCGCTGTCTCATGTTTAGCTATTTCTGTGTAAACACATACTTCAAGCTCTTATGGTCTGTAAAGATCGCCATATGCTCTCCGTACAGATAATGCTACCACAGATTTAGATCAAAGATGAAATCTGCCAACTCAAAATTGTGGGTAGGGTAATTCTTCTCACGAGGACGTAATTGCCTAGAAGCATAGGCAATCACCTTTCCGTTCTACTGTAAGACAAAACCCAAACCCTTCCCTGAAGTATCTATATAGATAGTGAATCCACCTAATCCTGATGACAACATCAATACTAGATCTATCGTTAATCTCTTCTTCAGCTCATCTTAAGCAGCTTGACACTCCTCTATCCAGACAAAATCCATATCCTTTTTGGTCAGTCACTTCATTGACTCTGCCATCCTGGAAAAGTCTTGTATAAACCTTCGGTAATAACCTTCTAGCAATAGAAAACTCCTGATCTCTGTCACTGAACTTGGAGTAACCCATGACTCCACTTCCAAGATCTTCTTTGGGTCCACTGATATCTCGTCACCTTTAATCACATGACCAAGGAATTCAACCTTGTCAAGGAAGAACTCACACTTCAAAAGCTTGCCATAAAGCTTCTCCTTTCTAAGAGTCTCCAAAACTATCCTCAGGTGCTCCTCGTGGTCCTCTGGGGTCTTCGAATACACCAGAATGTCATCAATAAACACCACCATGAAATTATCAAGATACTGGCAGAAGACCTTGTTCATCGGATTCATGTATATCGTCGGGGCATTGGTAAACCCAAACGGCATCACCAAGAACTCAAACTGGCCATATCGAGTATGAAAAGCTATATTCGAATGTCCTCATTCTTTACTTTCACCTGGTGGTAACCCGACCTCAAGTCTATCTTCGAAAATACCTTCGCTCCGCTCAACTGGTCAAAGAGATCATCAATCCTCGACAACGAGTATTTGTTCTTGATAGTGAGGTTATTTAGATCCTTGTAGTCGATATACTTGCGTACCAACCCATCCTTCTTTGGTACAAACAATACCGGAGCACCATATGGTGATGAACCGGATCTAATGGAGCCTTTGTCCTATAACTCATCTACTTGCTTTTTTAACTCTGCCAGTTCATTGTTGTTAACTCTATAGACGTGCTGAGATATCGTCTCTATGCATGGCACAAAGTCTATAGAGAACAACATCTCGACCTAGCAGCAAATCCGACAGCTCTTCCAAAAAATATCCATATACTCTGTTATCAACAGATGTGGCAACTCCTTCTTTTCCACCATGGCTCCACAGATGACATCCTTGCTCTACTCCGCTGCTCCTCTGGCAATCTTAAACTCTGGTTCTCCTAGCGGTCTAAATAAAACTCTGTCTCTACGATAATCTATACTAGTATGGTGCCTACTCAACCAATCCATCCCGAGTACAATATCGTAACTCGGAAGTGGCATTACGAGTATCACACACTCAACTCTCGGCCTCCCAGTATAACTCTCCGATGCTTACAAACATCACTAACCAGGATAATGCCACCCCTAGTCGTGATCTTGCAAGTCCTTGCCAAATGTTTAGCCTCTAAACGATGCTTAATATCAAAAGATACAGATACAAAACTATGGGAAGAACCAGAATCAAATAAAGCACAAGCTGGAATAGAATCAAGAATAATTGAACCTGATATCACATCTCGAACCGGCTCCTCCTTCTCAACTATCGTAATGAAAGCTCGCCCTCGCTGTGCCCCTCTCTGCTGGTGCTGGTGCTGGACGAACCACTGTTGCTGGGTCGGTAAAGGAGGTCCCCTCTGCTGTCCTGCAGGTGGCCTCACTGGTGCTCTCTGCATCAGTGCTGCTCCCTAACCTGCTCGAACTGGAGCTACTAAACACTCCCTCAACTTGTGGCCTGGCTTTCCACAATAAAGGCACACACCAAGACACTTCCTGCAAACCTCCTGTATATGCCCAATCTTTCCACAGTGAGTATACTACGAGGATTGCTGTGATGGTCTCGGGGCCTGGTATGCCTGCTGTACTGGTGCTCGGAATGGTACATAAAACTGTTGTCTCTGCGGCTGAAAGTTCCTTCCCTGCTGAAAGTGGGGTCGCTTGGCTGGACCCACACTACTGCTAGCTCCCCCTGATGTGTCTCTGATCCTCTTGGACTTGAGCTCCAAGTCATCCTCAGCCCTTTGTGCATCCATCAGATCTTCTCGACTATCGCTGCGCGGTGTCCCCTAGTGAGGGATTTGACCTCCCTGATCAAACCCTTGCAAAACTTTCTTGCCTTTCCTATGGGATTCTGTCCCTTTACAAATCTGCCCAATCTGTAGAACTCTGCGGCATACTCGTCCACTGTCATGCTCCCCTGGACGAGGTCCTGGAACTGGCTTCTAGGGCACTCATAGCCACGTCCGTAAATAACTTCTCCTTGAAAAGCTTAAAATCTCCCAAGTCAATCCTGGCACCATGATCCTCGGGTTTGTACGAAACCAGGTAAGGATAATATCAAATATCTGGCTACCCACTGCCTCCACCTGTAGACTCTCCAGAATCTGTGCTAGTCGTAGGTTACTCTCTATATCCTCAATCCAATCATCTGCATACAAGATCCCCTCTATTCCTTTGAACTCCTTGGGCCCCATCATCTTGAATTTAATAATGGTACCCGGACTCAGCTATTGCGGGGCAAAATAAAGCGGTACCACTTATGGCTGAACTAGGGCAACCCTCTCTACTGCGGCAAGTGCTAGCTAATGGGCATTTTCTATCCCCTGTCTAATCACGTCTGACTGGCGATGCTGAGCCTCCACCTGGGCCTTCTGGGCCTCCATCATCTCCCGAAAACATCTGTGCGACGTCGAATGGTTCTGGGGGTGGTGGAAGCTCCTCAGAAACTGCGGGTACCATCCTATGAACTGGAGGTGGAGCACCCCCAAAAGCTGCTGCTGAAGCCCCTACCTAGATTGGTGAGGCAACCCTCTGAGCTGGAGAAGGTAGAGTAGTAGTTGTTGTCTGTCTCTAAGGTGACGAAGTAACTGATCTCGCTGAAACTGCTCCAGAGCGCTATTATCTGGTCTTCTGCGGCATCTTGAAGACAGATTCAAAACAAATGAATCAATATTGTGTAAGATACAATAACATCAAGGAATGGCAGTAATATTTTAAAGAAAGCAATTATTCAGAATGATAAAGATAACAAATTTAATAGATTAAAAATGTTCCTAGTTGTGATTGAGTATCATCTCATCCTACATCCTATAACCTATAGCAGGCTTGTTATAATACTCCAAGTCTGAGCACTACTACTTAGACCTGCATGGGCCACCACAAAAATGTGTCATGACCCGCACCCGTGTAGGGGCACGAGTACGTAGGTACGTCCAGCCTACGCCACAGCATCGATGGTAGAACGTTGTCTAGGTCAACAATACTATCTAAACATCCCACACAATATATATAATATACATGTTAAGATATCTTAACTCACAAACAGAGGACAATATGATAATATGATAATGGTAATCAATACTCCATCAAAATATAAACTAGAGGAAGATATGACACGATATAGAATAGAAGGAATAAAATACTAAGTCACAATACATCACAAGTCCAAGGCCAATAGCCTAATCTCAACACAAGGTCTCAAATATAATACATGCCATAATATCTAAAATGGGACAAATACAATATTATAAATGAACTAATTAAGTTTCTTCGACTGTGATACTGTCTCAATAGGCTCTACGGGTGCTATTTCAACTGGCTCGCCTTCCTGTGGCCCGTAGTGCGTAGGACACCAGTCCTCTAATGAATCATCTGAAAAAAATATTCAGTCAGGATTGGAGCGAAGTACAACCCAATAGCAGTTCCAATAATTGACAGAAACTATGAAACAGTAATAGCAATAAAAATAAATAATGAAAGTAACTAAACTAGTAAATATCATAAGAAGTAGTATTATAGTAGATAATGGAAATAAACTGAGAAAAATATGGTGAGGAACATCAATGTAATGAACTAGAATAAAAAAAATAAAATAGTAAATAAGTTTCTTAAAATATTAGTAAGATAATATGATCGGCTTGGGCCTAACACGGGCTATATAAAATGGGAGCTAGCGTGATCATACTTAAGTTGCATGATCTGCTAACTATCATGGGCTACACTAAATCACGGTTTATAAGGTATGATCACATATCCACTAATACTTTCCCAACTCCCGACTAGTACACGGATCCAAATCATGACACGTTATAACACGTATATCATGATGGATGGTCTATAATATCATGCACTATGATCACGGTCTAAATAATCACGAAGATATCATAGTAATCACTGAGTAATCACGAAGAGCGACATGGCGATTACTGAGTAATCACAACAATAACATCTTATGACAAAGATTCACGTATACCAATCCGTGTAACCATCGTGTCAGGAATCAAATATCTCAATACTAAATACATATACATAGAGACTATCAAATAAGAAAACTATCAGAGAATGTACTCGCCTTTGGTCGTAAGCAAAAGATATAACTCGATGTCCGAGTTGGTGTCACACAAACATATATATAAAATATCATGTCATTTGGGTGTAATAAAGTGGTAAATAAGTTAAAATGCACTAAATATGATTTTCTAGGCATTTCTAGGTTATACTAGTCAAACTAGGTGTTAGTAAGTTATCTCTAAGTTTCTAGGCTGTTCTAGTAGGTTACTAGCTCTATACACTATATAGTATACAATAATACCTTCTATATAGATTGATACTCTAACCTATGGGTAATTACCTTGAGTCTAATATATACCTTGGCTCAAGGTATCATGATACCTTACATGTATCATAACATCTACCTAATATTCCTAGATAACTTAGTGTCTAGGTACCCACCTATATACTGACTTATACTATCTCAACCCTTGACACAAACCCAATATCACTATCCTTCAATATCATGGTATCCTAGAGGTGAGATACCCTGATACTAGGTATTACTACACCACTTACACTAGGCACTTGCTAGCATATTCTCACAAATACACTCATACCAAATTATGCTAACACCTACCTGTCCTTACTTGGACCTATACACATACTCACACTCACTCACTTATCCAGTATAAAACACAACATTCACTACATTACTAATCTCAAATTTCTTCTGATACCACTTGGTATCAGTTACCTGCCCATCAACTCCTACTCATTTAGTTGTTGCAGTCCACTGGCACAGTTCATGCACCCCACACAGGTACACGAGTGTAGGTGCAACACTCTTTCATATGCACCTCCTGCAGGGCACATCACAGTGATACCCAAAACCCCTAACTCTTAATGCTGTGCACCTACTGCCACTGTATCAGACCAAAGTTCTCTTTAGCCCCCAACTGTTCAGTCCTTAGTAACTCGAGCTCCATAGCTCTGCTGCTCCTATTCATACATGGGACACCCTACAGTCCAGGTTCCAACTCAACCTAATTTTTTATTGCAGTACACCACCCTTTCACTGATCTCAGGCACCGTCACACATAGCTCGATCATCACAACTACAAAGACACATGAACACTCCTCACTTCTCCCTCTTACACAATACAACACAACACACGATATATATATATATATATTATTAGCTATTTTCTCATACACCTATAGTCATCGTTAGGGTACTCATGATACGCACCCAACGAATTATCAATACTCCAAATACTCAATAATTACTATTCATATATATGAAAATCATCATAATACAACTAAAGTAACTTGCTACAAAGGAATTTAGAGAGAAATTACACAAATCACCCAAAATGAATCTTGTATCGTAGCGTATCATAAAATACTATGATACGCTCTACTTGTGTCCATTTGTGGACACGTATCTTATCCCATATTATCAATCTAAGTCTTATTAGGCCTAATTGGTCTCATGACACACACTTGATGCATCAATCTCGAAATTTCCCCAAAATGAGCACAAATCTCCATGTATAAATCATAATAGGGGTCCTATGAACCTAGTTCTTGTTCCTATGGATAGACCTAAGCTAATCACGATTTTCTAATGTTCAAATGCATGAATTAGAGTCTAAATTATTGGAAAAATCAAAATTTACCTATTGGGAGATGGATTCCTAATGAATAGCTCAAATAGACATAATTAGGACACAAGTTCCTTGTCAATTCCTCCTTATCCAAGTGCTCCTTGTAATCCAAGCTCCAATGCTCCTTAGATGATATAATTAGAAGGGAATAAGAGTGAATTAGGACAAATTTGGTGGAGGGATGAGTCAATTTGGGGAAGAACGTGTAACCTCCGATTTTCAAATTTCCGAAATAATTAGATTTTTAATTATTATATCAAGATTATAGCATATTTTCTCCTTGAAATTGTAGTATTAGATTTTTGAGCAATGTTTGATTTTGTAGGTGATTTGAAATCTTTTATAAAATTCATTTTTCCTAAATGTCGATTTTATTATAAAATAAATAGATAAATAATATGTATATAGCTTCGAATATTTATTGGTTTGAAATTATGAAATTATTTGTTTGATAAAATTAATTAAAGGACTAGTTGTTTCTTCAAAATAATTTTATAATTAATGGAATAGTAAATAAATAAATTACATAGCTTTCCTAAAATATTTTCTGAAATTATAATCTTTTCTTTTTAAATTTCACAAGTTGCCATTTCCTATTAACTAGCCAGCACACCCTCATTCTCACATGAACTCGTTATAATCTGGGCCATTCATTATTGGGCCAACCCTCACCGTTATCCTACAACTCTCTCCCTATTTAAAGTCTCTCATCACCATTCCCAAGAAACCCTAACTAGCCCTCACAAATCCCCACAAGCCAACAACCATCACCATTTTGTGTGCTCGTGTCCGTGTGTCCAGCATTACCGTGTCAGCCGTGTTGGCCTCGGGTCCGACCCCGGGTGTCCTATCGTATCCATTCATTTTTTTGTGTCCAGTTATTACAATATTACAGATTTTCGTGTCCGACACCATCTGGACACAACCTCCACCACAGTACATCCTCCCTGTGTCCAACACCCGGACACATCCACCACTGTACACAACATCGTCCCTGTGTCCAAACCCGGACACGTCCACAGTACACCGAATTCATCGTGTCCAGCCTCGGACACGACCCCGACACACAGAACCCAAAACCCTAACCTAGGTTTCGACCACCGACTCCAGAAAATCCGCCGCCGAGTTCGATTGCCGCCGGCGACTGGGTTCTCCTCCTCGGCGTCGACCGCTGCCTCGAACCAGATCCGTCGAGCCGCCGTCGCAGACCCGTCGGGCTTCGCCGCCGCCTCCTCGAGCCGAGCACCCGACCACCGCCGCTCTCGAGTTTCCGCTGCCGCCTCTTCGAACCAAGCGCCGCCGCCTCGAGCAGATCCCGCCTCGAAGTCGTTGACCGCCGACGCCCCACCGCGTGACCCGGCGGAACCCCCACCGCGTCGACGACGAGAACCCGCCGTGAGTCCCTCTTTTCTTTTCCCCCTTTCTTCGATTCAGACTGAACTTTTGGAATTTAATTAGTTTAGTTAAATATTTAATTAGTTTAGTTAAATATTAGATTAGTTAGTTAATTATTAGATCAGTTAATTAATTTTATAATTTGTTAGTTAATATATATTAGTTAGTAATTAAATGTAATTAGTTTAGTTTAATAATAAATAGTTTAGTTATATGTAAGTAGTTAATTAATGTGTAATTAGTTGGTTAATATTTAATTAGTATATATGTACAGGTATATGTAATTATTTAAAGAGAATTTGTATACATATATGTACACTGGTATTTTCCATAAAAAAATTGTACTTTATAAAATGTACACTATATTATTAGTGTAATTAATGTATATGTTTGTATATAGAATTATTTTATATAATATGTATTAATAAAATGTATACTAGGTATAATTTCAATTAATGTTTTAGTATCTGTATTGTTATTTTAATGATGGTATAATACATATATTTTATATAAGCTTTTAGTATACCCTTAATATATAGTATGAACTTAATTTGGTATGAGTATTAGTATATTTAATAATGATGTTGACAATATATATATGTTATAATTCTATTATGAGTATACAGTTATACATATTTTGTATATAATTTTTGGTATAAATATATATATGTAGATTATATTTTCGTATTGGTATATGTATATGTATATATTTTGTATATACTTAATATATTTCAATATAAAATTGGTATATATGTATATCTGTATTTTCAGTATATGTTGGTAATTGTTAATTGGTATATGTTTAACAAAAACATAATTTGGCATATATAAATAAATATAGCATAATAATATATTTTGGTATAATTATAAATTGGCATAGTATAATATAAATACGTATTGTATCCCTTTTCAATGAACTATGTCTATATAGATATACATTCAAGTATTAATTATTATGCTTATATATACATACAAGTATTATTTATTATGTTTATATATATATACAAGTATTATTTATTTTAAAGTATATATATACTAGTATAAATTAAATTCATGTATTAGCATAGTCATTGTACTTTGGAATTTAGTATATATATAGTAAAATTCTAACTTGGCTTATTTTTATGAATATACCTTGTATAACGTATTTCCTAGTAGCTATTGTAATTAAAACATACGGTATTAATATTACTTAAGGTATGTATAAATACACTTATCTATTTTCGTACCAAATGTATTTGATGTATATGTTAGTACAATGTGTACACTTCTATGTCTCTAATAGACGACCCTAGTTGACTGAGTCCCATGCCTGACATAGCCCCTGAGTTAGTATTTGCTTGTGTGTTTAGTATAGCTTCTGATGCAAATATTGTATTGTTATTATATATTTTTAGGACTGTTGGTTCCTCTAGACGATACTCTGGGACAGGACATTGACATTACCAGCTAAGGACCCAAGGCGAGTACATTCTCTGATTAGTTTCTAATTTATGATATCTCCTATGTTCACTGTATCTAGTGTAAATATCCATGTTCTTGACACGTTGGTTACACGGATTGGTATACACGGATCTCGTCATGAGATGTTATTCCTTATTCATGGTGTAGCTTGTACAAGACTTGTTTCCTTGATATCTTGTGCATGTACAGACACTGATTTCCGGGAAGATTTGCTACCTCCCTAGGGAATCCCGTGCCATAGCGTACCATGATTGGATCTACTATACCAGTCGGGGGATTTGGGGAGTACTTTAGTGTAGATATGTGATCATACCCAACTTTATATGCACCATAGCTCACCCCACATCTCACGTCGGGTGCGGCCTGACCATTTACATGCTCCATAGCTGTTAGGTGTGATTAGCCTGATCTCTACATGCATCATAGCTAACCAACGGTTAGCCTGACTTTATATGAACCATAGCTAATCACATGTAACCAGCCTGATCAAGTTCCCAAGCCGATCACATATTAAAGCTAGTACTCACACACTTAGTCATAGGTTTCTTGCTCATTGACATATTGTTCTTTTCCTGCATTTACTTACAGTATTTCCAGTATTTCTCTCATTGTACATTTCTCGTACCTATATATGCATCTGGTATGTTTCCATCTAGAACTGCTACATAGTTTATGTCATTTATATAGAACTGCTATTTAGAGATGTACTTTGCTCCTTCCTGACTGGAAAACATTTTTCCAGACTGTGACCTTAGTGGACTTGTTTCTGACACTTGGGGATTGGTTGTTACTGATTTCAGGTATGATTATTTTGTCAGTAGACTTGTGTTGTATTCTTTTGTTTCTTCAAATTTTTATCGTGCTGTAGTTGTGATTGAGTATGTTATTCAATTTATAGTGTTATCCGTGTCTCCTTATGGAGTTGGATACTAGTGTGAGATTATTTAGATAGTACTTGACCTAGACAGCGTTCTATCGCCGATGCTGCGGCGTAGGCTGGACGTACCCACGCTCTCGTGCCCCTAAACCGGGTGCGGGTCATGACACATTTTTAGTGGTGGCCCATGCAGGTCAGACTTCGCAAGTTGTGCGATGTCGTAGTAGTGTGGCATCCTTGTTATACTACTGCGTGCCTGCGATAGGATCTAGGACATAGGATACTAGGATGAGAGAGGGTACTCAAGCACAAATTCTTGAGAGATTCCTGGGACGACCCCTTGAGAATCTTATTATAACTTCTAATTTCGAATCCTTCGTTTTGTTTCCATCCGCTCTCGCTTGTTGCTACTGAACTTGATTCTTGTTGAGTAGTTATTAAATTAAATTCTTGGTATCATTGTTGAGTTTGATTCTTGATTGACCAGTTGTTAACTTTAATTCTTGGTATCGTTGTTGAGTTGATTTCAATTGAGATGAATTTTACGGACTAGAATTTATGGTATCATCTGATGACATATATTGATGAGGACAGTGAGAAAGGTAAAGTGTCTACTTTGGTTATGGAACCTAGAGTTTATCGCAGCCATATTAGCTGTCGTGACGAGAACGTAGGAACCTAACTTGGATGTACATACTTTAGTTATGAGATTTAGAGTTTCTTGCAGCCATACCGGTTGGCGTGGCGAAGATTCTAGATGACATAATTATAGAGTTGCATACCTTAGTTACGGAACCTGTCGTTTATCGTGTCTATGCTTACTGGCGTGGCGAGGATTCTGAGTGTCATGATTTCGGATAGACGTGTATGATTATCAGGTTGTATCTTAAATTGGTTCTTAAAATATCATCTCAAGACTTATCTATTTTGTTATTCCAGGACTTTGTTCCATCGCTTCTTTTCTTTACTAGCAGTAAAGATACCTTCTGTCCTCAATCCAATTCCTTTTGAGCTTCTATTCCTTGAGGGTTCCTTGTTAAGTATGATAATTAGTGACTTGTAATTATGTCTGTGTCTTGAGTATTAGTGTTGATTGAGTGTGACTTGTGAGTTTGTAAGTGTTTCTTAGTTGGACATGGGAGCATTAGGCATTGATCTAGAATTAACCCATAGCATAGTACCTTGTAACAATGGTTCTAGGATAAGGTCATTAGAGACTGAGAGTAGAAGGAGAGTATAGAGTATCAGAGTTAGTATCAAAGCCAATTACCCGTCCTGAATAATCATGATTTTGTAATTAAGTGATCTATGTAAACAATTAGGTATCAAGGAATTGTGTTAAGGACTAATGGAGCATAATGTTCAATCTGATGATTGATATCGGGCGTGTTAAAGGTAAAGAAATTTATATGCATGAGGAGTTATAATAAGGTGTCATGAGTAGAGAAATATCGGAATCGGTAATGAAGATGGTGAAGCGTATCACAGATTAGTGTAACAGGCTATGAAAGGTTAAAAGGAAATACCTACACAACTATCGAGAAGAGGGACCATATACATGCCCATGAGAGTAAAGAAACATGAGTGTTATAGTAGATACATGTAATCATGAGTTATAATGAGCTTGATGAGATAATCCATTAATGCAGCTAGTGATATAATACCAAGAGTGCTAATAATTCTATATCGAGGATTAGTCGAGAATAACGTTAATAACAGTAAGCACTCTGTGTGATGATAATTAAATGATATACCAGTTAACATAAATTGAAATCATGAAAGAAAATACAAGTGATGATAACTTTGATCATTGGAGGTAATAGTACAAGTGATTCAGGCAGTACAATTTTAGTGCAAAGTTATAGACACTAGATGCATTGAGTGCACCTTGAGTATCAGAGACCGTGAGCACTGATATGTACCTTTGTGGAGTTATAAATCAAAAGGGGAAAATAAAATGTTTAATTTAGAATAATTGAGGAGTTGAGATTATGTCATTAAATTTTTGAGGATTTCAAATATGAATTCAATAAACATGGTTAAGGCTACAAAGATTTTAGGAGTGATTAAATTTTATTTTCGATATTGAGTATCTGATTTTGAGGAAGTATATACAATTTATTTTAAGTTGATCGAGAAGTTAAACCTTGACGATTATTTTGAGGATTAATTTTATGGTAGATGAGAGATATGAATATTAATATATGAGTAGATGATATACATGTGTAAGGGTCTGATAACTTGAGCAGGATTGAGATGGCACCGCAGACTGACTTGGGTGTCCATCTAGAGTTGTATTAGAAAGGGTTTAGCACTTAGTATGGTGTTACACTTGGTGTACACTGGAGTGATGAGAACAAATAGTATGGACAATTGTAGTAGGAACGAGAACTGACAGAGAGTGTGGTACTGAAGAGATAGAGGTATCAAACTTAGATGCATTATTGAACCATGGTTATATTATAGGTTCTTGGTATCAGATTTTGGTGTTAATAGACAGGTGTGTGCAAATATTGATATATTCATGGATCTTGTGGATTAATGATTAGTTGATAAGGATATCAGTGTACAGAAATAGGAATTTGTTAGTAAATGTGCTAGAGTTAAGTGTTTGTTAGAGATAGCAGATACCGCAAGTAATATGTTAGCAGGTTCTTTCTTTCCCTCCTAATGTTTCTTTTTCCGCCTTTCGATGGATTGATTTTCCTAGTACTGTAGTTGTATGCATGATTTCTTGTTAGAATAAAACTTGTAGTACACCCTAACAGAGACTGAAATACCATGACAAAAGATACATAACCTATATTTTTAAAATTGCATGGTTGTAGGTAGAGTTTTCTTAAACCATGATCATTGGGATTTTGACCATAGCAAGGATCTATGACAAGGTTATGACTGACAAAAATAGACAAGATGATTAAATTATGGATAAGCATTAATATAAATAAAGAATTAAAGGGTTGTTATAACAGAGGTGATGAATTATTGATTGTACGAAAATCGAGGTTTGATTGAAATTCGAGGATAAGCATTAACTTAAATAGAGAGTTAAGAAATTCACAGGGCAAAATTGAGGATTTATTAATTTTAGGAAGGTCTTGATATGATTAAATTGATTATTAAAAATTTAAGAAAATTTGAGAGATTATCATTTTTTCTATTTGATTGCAAGATAGAGATTTTATAGTTTATATTATGAATGTTGCATTGAAGATTCTGAAAGTATCGCATCGTTGAGTATTTGAGGAAAAAGGGAATCAGGAAAATAAAAATCGTTAATGGAATAGTGTCGAATTCAATTCTCGGGATGAGGATTTAGATTTGAATAAACATCAGTTGAATTGAGTTAGAGGAGTAAGATGATTGATGAGTGTTTAAAATTTAAATTTTGGGATACATATTTTTTGTAAGTTTTATAAATATGCATTGATTGGATTTCAATTGGAGGATTGGATATTAAATCCTTGTTTATTTAGATGCGAACTTAAAATTTTTGGAGGAGATTATGACAAAGGGGATTTGATTTTTTTCAAACTTGAAGATTTTTCAGGAATATGATGTTGTATAATTTTCGAAAGGTTATGAAATAACATTATGAAATTACTTCATGATTATTGGTTTAAAATTTAAATTTTGATAGAAATAATATGATGAGTAAAGGCAATTATTGAGAATCCTAAATTTCGAGGACGAAATTTTTCTAAGGTGGGTAGACTTGTAACCTCCGATTTTCAAATTTCCGAAATAATTAGATTTTTAATTATTATATCAAGATTATAGCATATTTTCTCCTTGAAATAGTAGTATTAGATTTTTGAGCAATGTTTGATTTTGTAGGTGATTTGAAATCTTTTATAAAATTCATTTTTCCTAAATGTCGATTTTATTATAAAATAAATAGATAAATAATATGTATATAGCTTCGAATATTTATTGGTTTGAAATTATGAAATTATTTGTTTGATAAAATTAATTAAAGGACTAGTTGTTTCTTCAAAATAATTTTATAATTAATGGAATAGTAAATAAATAAATTACATAGCTTTCCTAAAATATTTTCTGAAATTATAATCTTTTCTTTTTAAATTTCACAAGTTGCCATTTCCTATTAACTAGCCAGCACACCCTCATTCTCACATGAACTCGTTATAATCTAGGCCATTCATTATTGGGCCAACCCTCACCGTTATCCCACAACTCTCTCCCTATTTAAAGTCTCTCATCACCATTCCCAAGAAACCCTAACTAGCCCTCACAAATCCCCACAAGCCAACAACCATCACCATTTTGTGTGCTCGTATCCGTGTGTCCAGCATTACCGTGTCAGCCGTGTTGGCCTCGGGTCCGACCCCGGGTGTCCTATCGTATCCATTCATTTTTCTGTGTCCAGTTATTACAATATTACAGATTTTCGTGTCCGACACCATCTGGACACAACCTCCACCACAGTACATCCTCCCTGTGTCCAACACCCGGACACATCCACCACTGTACACAACATCGTCCCTGTGTCCAACCCCGGACACGTCCACAGTACACCGAATTCATCGTGTCCAGCCTCGGACACGACCCCGACACACAGAACCCAAAACCCTAACCTAGGTTTCGACCACCGACTCCAGAAGATCCACCGCCGAGTTCGATTGCCGCCGGCGACTGGGTTCTCCTCCTCGGCGTCGACCGCTGCCTCGAACCAGATCCGTCGAGCCGCCGTCGCAGACCCATCGGGCTTCGCCGCCGCCTCCTCGAGCCGAGCACCCGACCACCGCCGCTCTCGAGTTTCCGCTGCCGCCTCCTCGAACCAAGCGCCGCCGCCTCGAGCAGATCCCGCCTCGAAGTCGTTGACCGCCGACGCCCCACCGCGTGACCCGGCAGAACCCCCACCGCGTCGACGACGAGAACCCGCCGTGAGTCCCTCTTTTCTTTTCCCCCTTTCTTCGATTCAGACTGAACTTTTGGAATTTAATTAGTTTAGTTAAATATTTAATTAGTTTAGTTAAATATTAGATTAGTTAGTTAATTATTAGATCAGTTAATTAATTTTATAATTTGTTAGTTAATATATATTAGTTAGTAATTAAATGTAATTAGTTTAGTTTAATAATAAATAGTTTAGTTATATGTAAGTAGTTAATTAATGTGTAATTAGTTGGTTAATATTTAATTAGTATATATGTACAGGTATATGTAATTATTTAAAGAGAATTTGTATACATATATGTACACTAGCATTTTCCATAAAAAAATTGTACTTTATAAAATGTACACTATATTATTAGTGTAATTAATGTATATGTTTGTATATAGAATTATTTCATATAATATGTATTAATAAAATGTATACTAGGTATAATTTCAATTAATGTTTTAGTATCTGTATTGTTATTTTAATGATGGTATAATACATATATTTTATATAAGCTTTTAGTATACCCTTAATATATAGTATGAACTTAATTTGGTATTAGTATTAGTATATTTAATAATGATGTTGACAATATATATATGTTATAATTCTATTATGAGTATACAGTTATACATATTTTGTATATAATTTTTGGTATAAATATATATATGTAGATTATATTTTCGTATTGGTATATGTATATGTATATATTTTGTATATACTTAATATATTTCAATATAAAATTGGTATATATGTATATCTGTATTTTCAGTATATGTTGGTAATTGTTAATTGGTATATGTTTAACAAAAACATAATTTGGCATATATAAATAAATGTAGCATAATAATATATTTTGGTATAATTATAAATTGGCATAGTATAATATAAATACGTATTGTATCCCTTTTCAATGAACTATGTCTATATAGATATACATTCAAGTATTAATTATTATGCTTATATATACATACAAGTATTATTTATTATGTTTATATATATATACAAGTATTATTTATTTTAAAGTATATATATACTAGTATAAATTAAATTCATGTATTAGCATAGTCATTGTACTTTGGAATTTAGTATATATATAGTAAAATTCTAACTTGGCTTATTTTTATGAATATACCTTGTATAACGTATTTCCTAGTAGCTATTGTAATTAAAACATACGGTATTAATATTACTTAAGGTATGTATAAATACACTTATCTATTTTCGTACCAAATGTATTTGATGTATATGTTAGTACAATGTGTACACTTCTATGTCTCTAATAGACGACCCTAGTTGACTGAGTCCCATGCCTGACATAGCCCCTGAGTTAGTATTTGCTTGTGTGTTTAGTATAGCTTCTGATGCAAATATTGTATTGTTATTATATATTTTTAGGACTGTTGGTTCCTCTAGACGATACTCTGGGACAGGACATTGACATTACCAGCTAAGGACCCAAGGCGAGTACATTCTCTGATTAGTTTCTAATTTATGATATCTCCTATGTTCACTGTATCTAGTGTAAATATCCATGTTCTTGACACGTTGGTTACACGGATTGGTATACACGGATCTCGTCATGAGATGTTATTCCTTATTCATGGTGTAGCTTGTACAAGACTTGTTTCCTTGATATCTTGTGCATATACAGACACTGATTTCCGGGGAGATTTGCTACCTCCCTAGGGAATCCCGTGCCATAGCGTACCATGATTGGATCTACTATACCAGTCGGGGGGTTTGGGGAGTACTTTAGTGTAGATATGTGATCATACCCAACTTTATATGCACCATAGCTCACCCCACATCTCACGTCGGGTGCGGCCTGACCATTTACATGCTCCATAGCTGTTACGTGTGATTAGCCTGATCTCTACATGCATCATAGCTAACCAACGGTTAGCCTGACTTTATATGAACCATAGCTAATCACATGTAACCAGCCTGATCAAGTTCCCAAGCCGATCACATATTAAAGCTAGTACTCACACACTTAGTCATAGGTTTCTTGCTCATTGACATATTGTTCTTTTCCTGCATTTACTTACAGTATTTCCAGTATTTCTCTCATTGTACATTTCTCGTACCTATACATGCATCTGGTATGTTTCCATCTAGAACTGCTACATAGTTTATGTCATTTATATAGAACTGCTATTTAGAGATGTACTTTGCTCCTTCCTGACTGGAAAACATTTTTCCAGACTGTGACCTTAGTGGACTTGTTTCTGACACTTGGGGATTGGTTGTTACTGATTTCAGGTATGATTATTTTGTCAGTAGACTTGTGTTGTATACTTTTGTTTCTTCAAATTCTTATCGTGCTGTAGTTGTGATTGAGTATGTTATTCAATTTATAGTGTTATCCGTGTCTCCTTATGGAGTTGGATACTAGTGTGAGATTATTTAGATAGTACTTGACCTAGACAGCGTTCTACCGCCAATGCTGCGGCGTAGGCTGGACGTACCCACGCTCTCGTGCCCCTAAACCGGGTGCGGGTCGTGACAGAACGCAATTGGGAATCTCTAATAAAATAAATTAATGAGAGGAAAGAGAGAGAGAGAGAGAGAGAGAGAGAGAGAGAGAGTGTAAACCCCCTCACCCAAAATTAGGTATACTTGGCATAGATAGAGAAACTAGGTCTAGTTTGAACCCAAATAGAAATAGAACACGGTATTTATTTAATTTTATATTATTTATGACACGTAGCGCACCTTACCGTTGCTTCGATAATTGGAGCACCTCACTAGCCATTGTATATCTACAAATTTCACAACATTGTCCTAGACATGCCCGCCTACCATTCTGACCTTTGTGTAACTTATAATTATGCTCTCTTGTGCTACATTTTAGTCGCACAATATTCGTCGCGGACGTTATTAATTAATTCTAAATAATTCTAACTTTGTACCATGTGCATTCCAATCGAAATTGGAGACACAATCTTGACCCGTTTTGTGCAACCCAAATTTATTAATATTCTGCGCTGTATTCTCTACGTCCCTGACACTTGTATCTCACCTAATTTTAATCCCATGTACTTCTAATTAATTCCATAACATCGTGCGCACTAATTTTAATTAATTTAAATCCAATTTCTGTCTTTGTGCAATTTTTCAATAGTTGGGCCCTTTTATGCAAAAGTGCATTGAGGTGTCCATACCATTGGACAATACACGAAGAAACCCATTTTTCCCTTCACATGATTTTTTTATAATTTTCGAAAAGTATAACTCGCCACATCGGCCCTCATTAAATCCTAACCATTGTATTTAAACCTCGTAATTTATAGCCCTCCCAAACAACCCCATTTGAGTCCAATTCCCAACCCAAGAGAGTGTTGACCTAGGTCAAAAAATTTTAGGTCAAACCTAAACCCCAAATTTCTACATATATAAATAATCCTCTTTTTCCCCACAACCAAAACACAAACCTAAAAATCTCAACCGACCCTCCCCTTCACCCTTACTGTTCATCCCCCTCCTTCATCCGCCTGACGTCCCCGCCGGCCGGAGCGTCCCCCAACCGCCGATCGGGTCCAGACTCCCCCGCCCTCTTCCCTGTCCACCCTTTTCCTTCTTCCTTACAGCAGACAACCACCACCATGTCGACTCCCATCTCCGGCTCACCCGACCCCGGCCTCCTCCGTCGACTGAACGACTTTCCCCGAGCCGCTGTGCTTCACAGGGCTCGACCACCATCCTCCCTCGTCCACCTAGACCACCACCTTCCCCGTTGATCACCGCAGAATCCTTCCCCGACCGCCTGCACAGCTATCCCTCCGGCCTCCCCTCACCGCCAGAGCACACGACCCCACTGAACAACATCATCATCATCCTGGCATCGACCACCAGCACCGCCTCACCTCGTCTCTGGCCTACATGACATCACCACCACCCCAGCCTATTTCGATCAGAACCCGAGCCTCCTCCATAAGTTGACATCTCCTCCGCCGGCCTTGACCTCCATCTCCATATCAAGCCACCCCGTCATCTCCTCCTCCTCCCGCTCTACTCTTCTTCTCCGGCCTGACCTTCCTCAGCCATACACCACACCACCAGCACGACCAGCGAGCCTCCCGCCTGAGTGCCTCCTCATCTTTTTTGTCCTCCTTTCTTCCTACTTCATGTCTTCCCCTCGACTCACCGAAGAAGCTCCCCCTGGACGGACTTCGACAGGAACCCTCCGTTCAGTCATCAACATCAACACCCATCATCATCATCACCACCATCATCGTAGCCATCGTCATCATCATAACCTCCATCATCATCGTCGTTATCATCGTCATCACCATCGCCATCGTCGCCGACATCGTCATCATCCCCATCATCATGATCATCAATATTATCATCATCCCTATCATCCTTATCCATGTAATCATCATTATCTCATCATTGTCATCATCATCGTCTCATCTCCATCATCCCAGCCACCATCTACAACATCCTCCTCACCTCATCACCTAATCACCATAGTCATTATCACCCTTAGCAACCTCAATCATCGTCATAACCCTCGCCATCATCGACATCATAGACCCGTCACTCTTGTCAGACAACCCACAACAGACACCCCTGATTTTCGTGCATGTGCACGTTAACCCCGAGGACCATTGGATCATTCTGCGAGACTTCAAAAGCAGGTTATTGGGACTACATAGTCGCTTGCCATGCAAGTATACCTTGCCTTATTGTACTGTTTAAATTTTGTATTATTAGTTGCATGTTTATATTATATAACTGTGCACGTCCGAGAGAGACTCGGGTGCAGTCAACGAAGGCGTTGACATTAGGACTAGTGTCTGACCTAGTGTCTAGTAGACCCACCTAAAGTTGTGGAGTTATTGGTATGACTCCCCAGGCCTTGACACATTTCTTATACGTGTTGTGAGTCTCATGTAGGGAAAAGACTTGTGTATGTGGTTGGCCACCTGTACGTGTAGGCGTGCGACGGATAGGGAATAACTGCTATTAGCAATGCATGTTAGAAGACTTAGCAGTTATTAGAAGTCGGAGCATAGACTATTATGGTACGAAGGTCCAGTCCTTGTCCTTGTTTGGTTGAAGGTTGGGCTATTGTTCAAACGATAGACTATGAGCCAGAGTTACGACGCCTCGGCGTAGTGGCTGAAGTGTGTTATGGATACAACATGCTTAGATCATTGGGCGAGGAGGACAACTAGTAGGCGTATGGGACACCCACTTCCTTTATTCAGATTCCGCGTTCGACGGAAAGGTATGGACGTTATATTATGCAAATTCTCCGTTCTTCGGAGCGGTATGGACGTTATATTATGCAGATTCCTCGTTCTTCGGAACGGTATGGATATTATACTATGCAGATTCCCCGTTCTTCGGAGCGGTATGGACGTTATTATATTACGGTGCCCTGGTATGGGGACATATATGGCATATACTAGCCAGTTGTCATGATTGGTGAATTACGTCAGCATATGTCTAGCCTACACTTTCCTATACACTCAAGTTGTCCTCAAGTTGTATTTCACTTAGATGGTTAGATCACCCTTGAGTTTTTATAGTATTTACTTTATGGCATGCTTTTATGTATCTTGTTATGTCCCTCTGAGGACCTGGCCCTTTCCAGGTGTATTGTTCTTGAGTATTCTTAGGAGCGCAAATCCGGACTTGCTACGTATATTGCAATGAGGTATTCTCTTCGAGCCGTGATTGTTAGTTGATATTCTTATACTGTATTTATTGTGTTTATCTTATATTCTGGTTCGGTAGTGGATTTGTTTTCATCCGACTACCATCATTAGATACTTTATATTGAGATCTAGTTATAGATATTGGTTATTCATTGATATATGATTTATGTGGATGAGATTTAGTTATGCCCTGTGACATATATGTTTACCACTTGTGAATTGTTATTCATATTACAGCGTATGTGTGTTATGGTTTTCATATATTGGAAGAGCCATATTCATACGGCTGGCATGTTTACGTGTCCTGGTCCTACGTATTTTGGGACTGGGGCGTGACAGAGAGAGAGAGAGGGAACCCCCTCTTGTGGCCGGCCCCCTTTCCCCCCTCTCTAAGCAACATGTAATGTCGAAGATACCCTCCACTAATTACTTATAAGATTTAATTAGGAAGGACTATATTAGAAAGCTTCAAATCTTATAAAAATTAATCTAATCTTCTTAATTAAGTAAAGGGAATGAGTCTAATGGACCTAATCCAATGTTGGGCTTAATGTGTCATAACAAGTTCTAATTAGGTCCAATATGACATGTCCAAATAAATAGGCTAGCCCACTACTGCAAATAAATAGCACAACACATAATAAATAATTAGTAGCATAATATATATAAATATTTAATTACTAAATATAAAGTATGATCATTTATAAAAATACCCTCATCTAGAAATGTGGTAGTGACAGTACCACCGGACCACGAGAAGGTCTGTAAGTTGGGACCTACGAGTCACCAACCGATATGAGAATGAGTAAAATAAGAAGGAACGATAATGCGAGGCTTTACTTACATTTCTTACCGTGCAATTTATGCTTAAGATTCCATTTGCATAGACGTTGCATGGTCATGGACAACTTGTGCAGAAGGTTTGGTAAGTTTTCTCGAACGAGATGCACCGGGGCACCGGGATCGTTAGGCCTAGGAGGAAACATATTGCTTTGGTAGCACCGGATATAAATGAGACATTCATTGGGAATCACAACCTTATGAATATCGCTTCGTACGCCCTTTGAAGTCCTATTTGGCATGTCCCTCGTGGTGCAAAAGTATATCACCAATGACCCTCATATAGTTAGGTTGCATGTTGACAAGAACAATTATGCATGTTTAATCGATCATTCATAGGAATTCTTTATTAATGATTATTGTATCACTAATCCTTGTTTTGTAGGGATACGACGAGTGGGCTGTTGGTAAGAATCGCTACTAAGCGATATGTGATATTTCTACATATTCAGTTATATTGCTCCTCACATATTATGCTTTCATCATGCTGCTGGATACTCTGATCATTGAAATGAACCTAGTCCCTAATAGAAAGATCACTAAATTAATGTGCATGCTTCTCACATAATTACTTAGTATTGGTTTAGACGAGTTGGCTAGTTTCTGCTCATCAGTACGCGATATGTACTAACAAACTTTTGTGGGCATCCCCATGTACTCAGCTATGGGGAGTATCTGGAACTGTTCTGAGGCATCGAAGCATTGTTGGGGGCGCGCGTAAATTCTTTTTCCAAAGTATGTGTCTTCTATTATAAAGGGCATGATGTATGGAACATTATAATTCAGTTGTACCAGTGAGATTGTAAGCCAAGACGAGAAATATTAATGTAATCAAATTGGCCAAGTATCAATTTTATTTGAGAGCTTTGTAAATATTTTGTAAGCTATGTACTTAATTATCATTATCAATAAAGAGAAGCTTTTCATTATATTCATCGTGACTTCAATTTATCTGCTTAATTCTGCTGCTATGTCATTATTTTTGAGAAATACCAAGACTTGTCTATCTTCTTGTCTTGTACAAGTGCAATCTAGGATTATCGACATCACGCCCGCGGCTACGTTCGATTCTTCTGAATCGAGGACATTTTATTACCCGTTGGATCAAAATCTAATGGTCCAGAATGATTGCAGGATTGAGGAAATTATATATATATATTTTCTAACCATAATCCATACAAAAACAAGAGCAAGTTGGTTCTTTACAACTTTTGGGAAAAAGAAAGGAGATTGAAGGCTATTGTGAAGGAGAGATCATTTCGGGTAATTCTTTTTGTCATCTCTTGTTCTTCGGAGTCTGTATTGGATTTTATTCTTTCAAGTAGTTGTGGTGATCCGGTTTGGATCGGTGAGATATTTGTAAGGATTAAGTGTACTTTCTTATCCATTATTGGAGGCTTTTCAGGGTTGGACTCCGATCATCATGTGATTTTTTTCATCTAAGTTTTTCACGTAAAAATTATTTGTCTGAGCTTGCCTTTTGTGTGATTTGGTGGTTTAATTTTCGTGTACTTTTCTTCGATTTTCTCATAACTTCTTGGTTTGGGGGAATGGTTTCTGTATTTCGTTCCCATAACAGAGTAATATCTGAGCCAGGTTCTGCTGATACCAACACAACTAGCACCGGGTCAGGACTGTCCATGTGCTAGATCTCCATATAATTTAGGGGCCAACGATCATTTTCCTTATGGTCATCAACGAAGCATTTTGGAAAATTTGAAACTAAGCCATAGGGGATGGTTTTGATACTAACTCGGTTATGTATTATTGGGTTTGGTTAACATGTGCCCAAAGGCCACATTTGGGTCACGGAATCATGGTCTTGGAACAGAAAAGTCATTCATTTCCTATGTTTGAAGAAAGAGTGAGGAAAGAAAAATAATTCCCAAAGAAAAAGAAAATAGAAGAGAAATGGTTCTCCCTACCCACCAAAGGATTCATTTTCCCTCACTAAGGATTCATTTTTCCTCCCAATTTTTTTGGCAAAAAAAAAAATGATAGGAATAGCGGTTTTCCAAAGGAAAAGAAATAACAAGACATTTATTTCATTTTCTTTTCATTCCGCACCAAATTAGGCCAAATGACACACGTTAAAAACAATTAATAATTTTTTTTAAAAAAAATCGTCATCTTCATCCAATAAATATTAAAAAATAGTAGTTTTTGTTTTGAAAATTATCATCATGATCCAATAAAATAAATTTTAATATAATACCTTAAATAATTAATATATAATTATTTATTTAATCTAAATAATACTTTTCAAAGTAAAAAAATTATTCTATTAATTATCCTAACAACAAGACCCCGTATTATTTGATAGGACACCTACCAAACACGAATGTATCATATTTGGGCCTCAGTAGGAGGCGGTTATGAAAGATGGAGGGCAGTGTCTAACCAACTAGCGACAGATCCTACTACTAAAGCCTCGGACTGCTGATCTTTTCTTACTTTCTTCCTCTTTGAACCTAACCTAACCCTATTTCTTCCTCTTTGAACCTAACCTAACCCTATTTTGTTCCAACAAAGTATCATTATAATTATAATTATCGAGATAATTTAATATCGGTGAGCACGGTGTCGACTTCAGTAGCCCAGCCCCTACCCCTGTCCCCAACACAGCTTTCATAGATGATCGCAAGTGGCCTGCTGAGTGTTCCGACACTGTTCTTGTTCTTATCGCTTGCGACGAAGAATTTAAAGACTTTTTGCTGTAATTTTGTTCTACCTATATGTAGATTAGGACAGCGACTCTCTTATAGAAAAAGCTTTAGGTTTTGTATTTGACTGTTGATTCTTCCGTGCGTGCTAGTCCAAAATTCTAGATGCATGCATGCATGCATGCCCTCTCACAACTATCTTCCAAATTGCCTAAATTAAGTAAGGGGGCGAAGTTGCTAGGAAACAACAGGGACCCCTCCCTCCACGTTGCCCACAACCATTATATATACGAGAGAAGCATATAATTTGCGCCCTTCTTCAATTCAAGGCTACATATGGCTTATTGTAATGGAGCATTTTGGATCAGATATGAGCTCTCCGTTGCCCACCTTCTCTAGAAAATACTGGCAGGAAAAAGGACCCACAGTTCTGACTTCCAATAGGCATTAGTGCACTAAAACTGGAAAACTCCACCCACTGCATGTTCATCGTTACTAGGGCCATATCCAATAAAGATTTATAAAATTGTTTCTAACCTACTTGGACATTATACTAGAAGTTTTTTTTTTTTTTTTTTTTTTTTTTTTTTCTAGTTGGCTGAGTTACTACCTAAAACTGAACACAAAAAAAATGCACTCTTCAATAGTTCTTAATTTTTATCATAATTTACACAAATAAAATAGATAATTTAATAATTTAATTTGAAAGTAGGTCAAATATTAATTTATATCTGAAAGAAAAAAAAATTTATGAGAATTTTTACATGTAAATTTTTTTATAGAAATTATCCGTCCTACATGAACGTCACATATGATTGAAATTTAAATATAAACCACTTTTGGAGAATTTTTTTTAAGAAAGAATTTCTAGCATAGAAGTAGACCCTCATTCGATATGCATAAGGTTATCTCTAATGATAATATTTTCCATCTTTAAAAATTCTCTATAATTAGAATAATTTCTTAAAAATATTTATAATTAGAGATAACCTATTCTTCATTAGAGATGGAAAATATTTCTTAAAAAATTTACATGTAAAAAATTTAAAATATTAAATTCTCTATAATTAGAGATGGAAAATATTTATGAAAATTTTTACATGTAGAAATTTTTATAGAAATAATCTATTCTTCATTAACGTCATATAAGATAAAAATTAGAATATAAATTACTCTTAGAAATTTTTAAATTTTTTTTATTATAAAAATAGAAAAAATATAAATTCTCATTGGAGATGGTGTAATAGCTGGAAGACTTCATGTATAGAGTGATCTTAAGAGAGAGAATACGTACTCAGGTCATTCAAAATATGACAAGTGCATCACATGGTTATTATTTTTATTATTTTACAAACAAAAACTTAATTTTACATTTTAATGGACTTGAGTACCACGTGGCAGAGTTCCATGGTAGACCGTTAGCTAGGTACTTCCGGAATCAGTTTGACTATACAGAAACTTAAAATAGAAAATTTTCTATACAATAACAGGTTATAAAAAAAATTTAACAAATAAGATACAAACTTGAGCAAAATATAGAAAAAGATACGTGTCGCCAATAGTACTGGTGACTTTGCTGTTTATTAATTTTTTTTAGCTCCAAGAAGAATTTATTTTCCTTTTTTTTCTTTTAAATAACAGTCAAACAACCAGAGCTTCTAGCCACCTGGGAGAATTTTTGATTTTTTTTAAACATTTAAACCGCTTGAGCTTTTGGCGACTTGGGAGTAAGGGTGCAACTCGGACGGGTTGAGTACGACTTGAGCTCAATTCGAGTCCAATCCAATAAATCATAAGTTTAGTCCGAGCTTAAATCTGATCCGAACTCGGTTCAACATATGTAGCCCAAGACTAAGCCAGAAAGATCGGATTGGTCTCTGATTGGATCGGATTTATCGAACTCTAATATAATATTTAAATAATTTTAAACAATAATAATATTAAATACATAATTAAATAGTAATAAGGTCTCAAACATTACAAAATAAAAACAAAAATGAGATTTATGATAAGGAGTTGAAGAGTTTTGGTGAAAAAAATTTAGGGTTTAAACTTTTTATTTAGGAAGTAAGAAATCATACACACACACACACAAACAAACACACACACACACACACACACACACACACACACACATATATATATATATATATATATATATATATATATCGGATTTCGGGTTCTTCGGATAATCCAACACATGAATCCGAGTCTAATCCGATTTTTGATCGACTTTAAATATTTTAACCCGAACACAAATATCTTCAATCCTAGTCCAATCCATTAACGAATTTAGTCCACTTCGAGTTGTACCTCTACTTGGGAGCAATGTGACAAAGTCGCCAGAAGCACAGACAACTTAGGTGCTTTAAAAAACCAAACAAAAGGCATTCAAAAGTAGTAAAGAAAACCAGTCAAAAAGAAATTTAATTTCTCAACTGTCACTTGCCAACCCATCAACCATCCTTATTCAGTTCCCCACTCTTTCCTCCATCCCTCTATAATAAGGAGTTTGGGACAGAGAGAGCAGCAGCAGAAGGAAAGAAACGAAGTTCTCCTCTGAGAAGAAACAAGAAGAAGAAGCAAAGAAAAGAATGAATCAAACACAGTGGAAAAGAAGAGTAGGCAAAGTGGTAATTTACAATTTAATTAATTTGTTGTTATATCGTCAATACTTATAGTAATTTGTTAATTTAATTTTCGTTAAATTTAGTTTGTTTATGGCTAGTCAAAATGATGACCTTATACCTTATGGAACCACTATTGACGTTGTTATCCAGCAAGGTGAGTCCCACATATCACGATTGATATATTCTGGAGGTATATTTTACTAACTTTCAATTAATTATATTAGTTAGTTATTAATATATTAATAATACACTAATAACATATATATATATATATATATATATATATATATATATATATATATATATATATATGATTATACTGATGAACAACGTTTGAAGGCGCATGGTGATAGACGATCTAGATGGGAGTTGGCTAGTGTAATATGTCTTGATTCATGCCTTTCATTTTTAATATGTTGACCCGATCCGAATTATACGTCATGATATAGACTTAATATTGAGTCGCATTGAGCATTGGTGTCCCTAACACAACACATTCTAGCTACCCGTTGAAGAAATGACGATTACTTTAGCGGATGTTGCATTATCTATTATAGGTGATCCTATATATTTGGATGGGACGTTAAAGATTATTGAGCTGATTGGGACATACCTTGGTGTGGAGCCGCCGCCGCCGCTCGTAGGAAAAAACAATCGCTTAAGTTCACTAGGCTCCGGTCCAACTTCATGTATATTGATCGCATTGTGCATACAACAGTTTGTGTGGATGACCATCGAGTATTTGTTTTTTTTTTTTGCACTAGTTCATGTCATAAGACTATTTACTTTAGCTAATACAATTAAATAATCTTATTTTTGGATCATGTATTGCACTAATACATACTTACTATTATTTTTTTATGCTTTTTTATTTTCCAATTCTTCAAAAAATAAGATCTCTATGCTCCTTTAGCCATTTCTAGAAGATTTGTATACACCTACACGACATGCATAGGTGTAGCTACATTAGTTTCACAACAAAAATATTGTAAAATAGCGACTGATCTCAGCGACTGATCAAATTTTGTCACTGGTGTAGCGACGAAAAATCGACGAAATAACGACTAATGTACTTATATAAGAAATATATATTAATTTTTGTCACTATTTCATCGCTGTTGTGTCAATTTTTTATCAACGACGAAATAGCGACAAAAGATTCTGTCGCTGCCAAATGTTAAAATTCAATGTTACAGTTTTATTTTCATCCCCCCCCCAAACACTCTCTCTCTCCTCTCTCACCCCTGACCCCCGACCCCTTCTCCTCCTCATCCTCCTCCGACGTCCGACCCCCTCTTCTCCTCATGAAATCCGACCCCCTCTCCTCCTCCTCCTCCTCCTCCTCCGGTGGCAGCTTCCTGACGACGAGCGACGACAGCTTCCTCTGATCCCGTCCCTTGACGAGCGGTGTCACACCCCGATCTCCCGCAGGCAATCGACCGTCCCCGCTAGTAGAGAATTACCGCGCCAGCGCTCCCGCGGGACGATCGCTTGACCCATCTGGGCGTGATTTCTCACGAGCGTAAGCCGCGCCCGTGCAAGGCCGTGATATTAACAGGCGATAAGAGGTCTAAGCCACAGAGTCGCACATATAGTCCGAGTGTAGCAGAATTATAAACGTACAGGCGATTGGTAACAAGTTCACAGAGTCGTCAATAGCGGAAGCATTAAATAACACAAGAATAGAATTAAAATAAGCTCTTTATTGATATTGAACAAGTGTTACAGGCGGCGCTTGGCCGAGATTACAAATCGCTCAAGCCTTTCTCTCTGAAACAGAAAAAGCGTGTAAAGTGGCTACATTTGTGGAATGATACATAGGCGATGTTCCAACATTATGTCTTGTATATGTGCTTCATTTCCGGACGCAACGCTCCAAGGCTCCAGAGTGAACTCAACGCCTTAGCACGCATGAAGGAGGCATCCACACCGAATGAGGTTCTCCCGCACCCTGCAAGAAATCTGGTGGGTTATCAGTACATGAATGCACTAGTGGGGAGGCTTCTCGTCCGCTCGACAAATCCAAACACGTTATATAGGTTCTGTTCACCATCTATTAAGTTATCTTTCTATTCTGGCCTAAGGATCCGTTTTATGGCATTTATGAAGAGCCTAACTCGTGTGGCAGTATGCCGTGCGATATAAGAGTAACACGACGAGACTTACCAACTTACCATTTGTCCTTCCCTGTCCAAGGCAAACCAAGTTAAATCAAGCACAAGCATTTATAATGAAATCCAAGGGCAAATAGCATATTCAAACACAAGTGTCGTAAGCGAGGTTATGTTTCGGGTGCACGATTACACGGATTATCAGGTGTGTTACAGAAGATGTTCAAGTGCTCCATATGTACAAGTGTGTTATACTCATGATCGTTCAGGTATTTCAGATATTCTCGATGCGATGCAATGACTCGCACGCAGATAGCCGCTAAGCGAGGATGACTTATCTATATGAACAATTGTTGCTGGCATAGTCATAAAGGACGAGTCATAGTCTTGAACGAGGATGGAATACAACGAAAGTACAAGGTCTGCTGCAAGTCATCCCGCCCACAACAAGAGACTAAACAATAGTTCCATCCGGATCGGTTCGGCCCCAGTGCCCCAGAGACCGCCCGTGGAACGAGATCCGAAGACCCCCCTTGATTCCAAGTTGTCCATGACACGCAAGTCTTGGTCTTCCAAATTCATAACTTGACAAGACAATACATGATTCTTGATCTGAATGAGCATTGCTCCACGAGCTGTGATTCTTGCTTTACTTGACATGATTCTCGTTCAGTGTTCAACTTGACTTGATGCATTCCCCTGGTGCGGGGACTGCCTTGGTGACCCAACAGTCCCGAATACTTGCAGGTTCATATTACACAAGAAATATTTGATAGTCTTCTGGCTAACTCGATGCATGCACGATACGCGATAGTGTTACTTGTTTGTGGCATAGATTATGTGACAAGTATTGAAATGAGGCAACAAATACAAATTTAACATATAAGCAGGCAAGCATGCATTTATATGAAACATAAACTTTACGTTGGCACGGACTAAGGGTATGGCGAGGAGTGAAACCGTAAAGGGACATACCGAGCGACATGATCTAGAGACGTGCAGTGTAGACAAGTAAGCAGTGCACTACGAAGAGTACACAATGATCTACTCGAGGCATAGCCGGGTCTAGTTGCACAAGGCAAAGGTAGCATGCGATGGTCCATCTAAAAGCAAAGTTTTATTTTTATGTTCTAGGACAAGCAATATAAGTTGGGATTATTCCCTTAGCTAGGTGCGTTGTATTCTTATTAGCATGCATGGGGTGATTCACCTACCGACTAGCATGTATCGTTCATATTTTAAGTGTTCGGGCTAAGCAAAGACAAGTTTATCGTAGCCACCCACCTTAGCGATAATTTGCCTCGGTCGAGCGATACTCCGAGCGAGCCTCTGAAAGCCTAAGCCGGAACTCATGAAGGACAAAGTCAGAAAATTCTTTGCCTCAAACGAGTCTTCTTGCTGAGAAAAGCGGGTCGGATCGTTGTACTTTTGTCGTTTGAATTGGCTGTCTGCTTGAGCGGAATGGGTCGTTACAAGCGGCGGAAGCTTCCCGACGACCCCCTCTTTCCCGATCGTTCCCCTTCTGCCCCCTCTCCTCGACACCCCTGACCCCTACTCTGGTCCCCCTCTCTCAACCCCCTCTCCTTGACCCCTCTCTCCACCCCCTCCTCGAAGGTAAACCCTAAACCTAGTTATCATTTGGTCAATTATTGGATTTGGGATTTCGGGGGTTATACATAATTTTTGCATTTGGAATTTGGGTGCTGGACACGTAAATACAAGATATATTGGACACGAACACTAGAACACGAATACCCACACAAACACTCTACCTCCCAGGTAGAGATCCTCGTAGGTCACCTCCGAGGCCAACTCCTCATTCTACACTTATATTAAACATAAATATGTGATGGGAGGAGTTGTAGAAGAATGAAAAATATTGATCCATGCATCCAACAAATATGCGCCCCAAGATCGATTAAAAGAAATCAGGCCACAGAATGACCATGCGGTCCAGAAAAGTAGTTACTATGCGGCGATAGTAATCAGAGACCATGCACCGCAATGATCAAGCCCCCTGTGCCATAATGATCCAATATCATGAGCCGACCGCTTCATAACTAGTGTCATGTGTGTCATCAGTGCCATGCGCCACTAAGTAACTAGTGTTCCCATGCGTCAGCAAAGCCATGCGCCACTAAGTAGCTAGTATCCGCATGCGTCAGCAGTGCCATGCGTCACTACTCCCTCAAGCATCCCTGCGCCCCAATACTGGCCACATAAAGGCCTGACACAGATTATGTTTGACACAAAATTCTGACAAAAAAGACTCTCTGAAAACCTTGATTCCGCCACGGATAGTTAGCATAAGTGCTCAGGTCACCATCATTATTACTTTTGTCACTATGCAACCTTACATGGTCACGTGTATGTAAGACAATTTTTTTAATGCGTTCCATGTGACTCTGGTCCCATGTGTTCTATACTCTTTGCGTTCCAAGCGTCTGTAAACCCCCTCACCCAAAATAGGTATTTTGTGTATATTTTATATTATTATATTTATTATAGATTATTTTAAATATTGAATTTCTTTAGAGTATTCTCTTAGTTAATTAGAAAATAGATTTCTTAATAGATTTACCTATATAAATATTTATTTAGAATCATTTTTAGGCTATTTTAGATTTTTGAAGATTTTCTAGAATTTAGGGTAATTAAAATATAAATTTCTAGGACTTCCATGATTTACTATGAGACCATACTTGCATATTATTCCTACCAAATATTTATTTTAGGTTAAAATATTTAAATATATATATTTTTAATTTATTTAGAATTTTAAGAAATTTATTTGGATTTTTGAAATTATTTAGGATTTATTTGGATATATATAGTCTTAATATTAGATAGATGCTAATTTAGTGTTAATATATATTAATAAGATTATATATAAATTATTTGTATTATCTTTAATTCTATTTAAGATTATAAATTATTGAGATAAACTCAAACTCTATTTTAAATTAATTCAAATCATGAGTCTACTAGGAAAGCAACTTCATGCATATACTATCCTTATTTAAACCGATCATAATCATATCAATCCTAGTCGTACTCAATTAAGTAGTCTCCACCATTATAAATACCTATTAGACTTATGGAATAAACTCTTCTTTCATATTTTTCTTCCCCAAACTCCTCTCTTTTTCGTCCAAAAAAGTCAAAATTTGTCATAAATTTAGCCTCATTTTCTAGTAGTTATGACGACTTAAAAAGATGATATCTGCTAGCTCCGGACTACAAACGCGCCCCATTTATTTTTGTTAGAACCATATCAGGGTTAGTTTTCTGAATATATAAATTATTTTAATAATTTATGAACCTATTTTTCCAGAAAATTCTAAAAGAGACAGCTGTCCAAAATCAGACGCGTTTTTGTATTTTCGAGATTTTGGGAGATCCCGAATTCGGAATTATGAACCGTTTAAAGTTTCAGAAAGTTGACATGATGAAATTACATAAAATTTATTTCCAGAATTTAACATGTAAGTTTAATTTACTGTAAAATTCGTGCAACATAGAGGTAAATAGAAAACTACCAAAAATTATCATCTGTGCGCCCTTGTGAACATAACTCTTTATCGACTTATGGTTTTATGAAACTGTCGATTTCGGTGTTCATGTAGCATTAAAATCTATATAATTTTACACAAAAATCAAGGATTTAAGTCGGTTGACTTTTTCGTCAACGGATTGCCTCAATTTGCGTGCCACGGATCACAAATCCGTAAAGTTGACTTTCTTTGGACCAAAATTAGGGTTTAATAATAAAATCAGATTATAATAAGATTAAAATACTATTTTAATTTATTTTATTCATAATTAAAATAGATTAAAATGGAGGAACCTATTCACCCACTATTGTAACCTAACTTGTTTAATTTATGTGACGGGTAGATCGGGCGACGCCTTGAGTTGCGACTTCATCCCTTTTCAGACCAGGCAAGATACCTTGCCAAATTCTTACAGTAGTTTACATGCTTATTATATTTTTATATATTTATTGCATGTGTGTTTTCTTTCAGTCATAATTATATACTATATATATGTTGACACACACTTGACACATAGTATCATGGGAGGAGAGGACAATCAGTAGGCGTATGGGCTATAACCACCCTGGTAAACCATAGTAACTAGCACGCACTACGGTAGTTGTGTCACGCTGGTCACTACCCTCGAGATATGTCAATTTCTGGTGTCGTGCTGGTCGCTACCCTTGAGGTATGTCGATTTCTGATGTTCCTGACGTGTGTGTGAGTTGTGAGATTAGATAGAGTAGCCTACCCATGCCCATACGTTGAAAGGTTGTCCTCATTATGCATTTCATATAGATTGTCTAGTACAACGTACTTATATATTTTCTGTCTATTATGCATGTTTTACTATATTCAATTGGCATGCTTCTATGTATCTTGTTACGTCCCTCTGAGGATCTGGTCCCTTTCCAGGTGTAGACGATCATGACTATTTGCAGGAGCACGGGTCAGGACTTGCTACTCCATTCTCTTTCGAGGAGGTCTCTCTTCGAGTCTCATTGTTCATTAGATATACTTATTTTTGTTCCTCTTATATTCTAGTTGGTAGTGGATTTGTCTCCGCCCAACTACTTGTTCTTATCAAGCATTTTATACTTGATTCAGTTATATAGTTGATTGGATATTCATTTCTATTTGATTCTGTAGATGGGATCTAGTTATGCCTGTGACTTATGACATAAAATCTATACCACTTGTGAATTGTTATTCATAATACATCGTACGTATGTGTTATGGTTTCCATATATTGGAGTTGCCATATATATATGGCTGTCATGCTTACGTATTCCTACTCCTGCATATTTTGGGAATGGGGCATGACATATTTTTATGGTGGCCCATACAGGTCGAGAGCATATTGTCTCGGTTACGTTACTGTACCGAGCAAGCCTGCGTATAAGATTAGAATATAGGATCTCATCCACTTATTTAATCACCTTCCTTGATTTTATTTTGCACTCTTATTTGATAGCTTGCATTGCATCTTTCTTGATCCTTTCACAACGTTAATCTTATCTTTTCTTTCGTGCTTGATAGGGGTTAGGAAGGTGACTTGTACTAGGTATATACACTCTATTGTTCAATAACACTATTAATTAAATTCTTGTAAGTTTGGTAGTATACCTCATAACCTAGTATCACATAATCATTTTGACCCATTAATAAAGTGTAATTGAATGACACCAACTATATGCTAGCATAAGACAATAGTGTTTCTCCAGATTATAGAACTAAGAGGCCCATACCCCCATTTGGTCGACTAGAGACTTAGACAAGAAGTTAGTATGGCAACTGTAGATGAACAACACCGGTCTTCTTGGTGAACTTGAATTATTTTGTATCTTCCTTCAACATAATCCAGCGTTCTTATATTTTTTGGACTACCTCCGCTTATGCTGCTATTTTATAGCCTAGTTTTGCAAGCTTATTCTTTTATCGAGCTTGTTCATGACATATGTGTTATTGGGGACGCCTACTAATACATTGTCTAAATCGGAATCAGTGTATTACCGTCTGATCAACCTTAATGCACTTGGTTTGCTCTTCGCATGACTACTTTACGTGGATTGAGATATAGTTGACTTAATCCACAACTGCCATGACAACTCTCTTTTTGAATTTTTAAATCGCCTTGAACCCGTACTTGTATTCTATTACTTCCTCCTTGAATTCTTTATTATTATTTTTTGTCTTCCCCTAATTCGAAAAGACGAAATCTCATGTTTGGTATAAGTTTGATATACGGATAGTACTAGATATACCCCATAGGCCAATCACATTACTTGGTGACTAGCTTTTGTAATTAAGGGCATAAAATATGTGAGATATTTTATGGATCGAATAACACGATTAAATAATTTGAGGAAGTTTTCTTAAATATATAGCCTATGTAATAGATCAGTAAATTCTAAGTTGGGTAGAAGTTGCATTGTCAACTTGAGGTAATTTTTTTTAGATTGTAATCAAGTAAGATTAGATTGAGAGATTTAAGTCATTTTAATTTTAAGAATTTTTAGAAGAATGATTTAGATTATGATGATTTACTTTAAAGATAAGAATGCCTTATAGAATAAAATTTAAAATTTTGATATTGTGGACCAAATATTTATAATTTGAGCACATGATTTAAATTTTGAATATTGGAGATTAAATTAACAATTTAAATTTTGAGGATAAAAATATATATATATATAGAACTCAAAACTTGAACATTGATGGATTGAATTCAAAATTTTACAATTTGATGATTTGAATTAAGAGTTAAAATTTAATTATTGGATCACCTATTTGAAATGTTGATAATAGAAATTGAATTTAAAATTTGAAGAATACAAAATTCTTAAGCTGAAAATAGGAATACAATTTGATTATAGTTGTTTATTATTTAAAATCTAGAAAAAATTATTATAGTTGGAAATCATAATTTAAAATTTGATGTGGGTTATTTAAATCTTTAAGATGTCATATAGATTTGAATTAAATTTGGATGTTGATTATTTAAAAATCTAGAAGAAATTATGATAGGTTAAATTTTTATTTAAACAGTGGTTATTTTAATTTTGAAGAGATTGTGACGGATTTGAATAGATTTTATCATTTAAATTTTTAAGAAGATTGCGGTTGACTTGCCTTATATACGAATATGAACGATTTAACAAATTATTCCTTATTTTTTATTTTGAGGACAAAATTTTTGTAAGTTGGGTAGATTGTAAACCTCCTCACCCAAAATAGGTATTTTATATTATTATATTTATTATAGATTATTTTAAATATTGAATTTTTTTGGAGTATTCTTTTAGTTAATTAGAAAATAAATTTCTTAATATATTTACTTATATAAATATTTATTTAGAATTATTTTTAGGCTATTTTAGATTTTTGAAGATTTTTCTAGAATTTTAGGGTAATTAAAACATAGGAAACATAAATTTTTAGGACTTTCATGATTTACTATGAGACCATACTTGCATATTGTTCCTACAAAATATTTATTTTTGGTTAAAATATTTAATTATATTTTTATGTAATTTATTTAGAATTTTAAGAAATTTATTTGGATTTTTAAAATTATTTAGGATTTATTTGGATATATATAGTTATATATGCTAATTTAGGGTTAATAGATATTAATAAGATTATATATAAATTATTTATATTATCTTTAATTCTATTTAAGATTATAAATTATTGAGATAAGCTCAAACTCTATTTTAAATTAATTCAAATCCTGAGTCTACTAGGAAAGCAACTTCATGCATATCCTATCATTATTTAAACAGATCCTAATCATATCAATCATAGTCGTATTCAATTAAGTAGTCTTCACCATTATAAATACCTATTAGACTTATGGAATAAACTCTTCTTTCATATTTTTCTTCCTCAAACTCCTCTATTTTTGGTCAAAAAATAGTCAAAATTTGTCATAAATTCAACCTCATTTTCTAGTAGTTATGACGACTTAAAAAGACGATATCTCCTAGCTCTGGACTCCAAACGTGCTCCATTTTTTTTTTGTTAGAACCATATCAAGGTTATTTTTCTGAATATATAAATTATTTTAATAATTTATGAACCTATTTTTCCAGAAAATTCTAAAAGTGACAGCTGTCAGAAATCAGACGCATTTCCGTATTTTTGAGATTTTGGGAGATCCCGAATTCAGAATTACGAATCGTTTGAAGTTTCAGAAAGTTGACATGATGAAATGATATAAAATAATATTTCAAAAATTTAACATGTAAGTTTAATTTACTATAAAATTCGTGCAACGTAGAGGTAAATAGAAAACCACCAAAAAATGTCATATGTGCCCCCTTGTGGACATAACTCTTTATCGACTTATAATTTTATGAAATTGTCGATTCTGGTGTTCATGTAGCACTGAAATCTATATAATTCTACATACAAATCAAGGATTTGAGTTGTTTAACTTTTTGGTCAACAGATTACCTCGATTTGCGTGCCACGGATCACAAATCCATAAAGTTGACTTTCTTTCGACCAAAATTAGGGTTTAACAATAAAATCAGATTATAATAAGATTAAAATATTATTTTTGGTTATTTTATTCATAATTAAAGTAGATTAAAATAGAGGAACCTATTCACCCACTATTATAACCTAACTTGTTTAATTTATGTGACGGTTAGATCGGACGACGCCTTGAGTTGCGACTTCATCCCTTTTCAGACCAGGCAAGATACCTTGCCAAATTGTTTACAGTACTTTGCATGCTTATTATATTTTTATATATTCATTGCATGTGTATTTTCTTTCAGTCATAATTATATACTATATATATGTTGACACACACTTGACACATAGTATCATGGGAGGAAAGGACAATCAGTAGGCGTATGGGCTATAACCACTCTGGTAAATCGTAGTAACTAGCACGCACTATGGTAGTTGTGTCGCGCTGGTCGCTACCCTCGAGGTATGTCAATTTCTGGTATCGCGCTGGTCGCTACCCTTGAGGTATGTCGATTTCTGATGTTCCTGACGTGTGTGTGAGTTGTGAGATTAGATAGAGTAGCCTACCCATGCCCATACGTCGAAAGGTTGTCCTTATTATGCATTTCATATAGATTATCTAGTACAGCGTACTTATATATTTTCTGTCTATTATGCATGTTTTACTGTATTCAATTGTCATGCTTCTATGTATCTTGTTACGTTCCTCTAAGGACCTGGTCCATTTTCAGGTGTAGACGATCATGACTATTTGCAGGAGCACGAGTCAGGACTTGCTACTCCATTCTCTTTCGATGAGGTCTCTCTTCGAGTCTCATTATTCATTAGATATACTTATTTTTGTTCCTCTTATATTCTAGTTGGTAGTGGATTTGTCTCCGCCCAACTACTTGTTTTTATCAAGCATTTTATACTTGATTCAGTTATATAGTTGATTGGATATTCATTTCTATTTGATTCTGTGGATGAGATCTAGTTATGCCTGTGACTTATGACATAAAATCTATACCACTTGTGAATTGTTATTCATAATACAGTGTACGTATGTGTTATGGTTTCCATATATTGGAGTTGTCATATACATACGGCTGGCATGCTTACGTATTTCTAGTCCTACGTATTTTGGGACTGGGACATGACAGCGTCTCTTGCCCCATACGTTCCAGACCCCATGTGTTTCATGTATCTTTGGCCCTATGCGTTCCAGGCTCCATGTGTCCTAGACTCCATGCATGCAAAGTGGCAGGGTTCCCTAAGACAAAATCTTTCTGTTGCAACTGAAGTGATTCTCTCCAACTAAATATGGGCCACGTATCAAACTGACCAAGTTACGCAAACAAAAGACGAGAACAACCCAAATCTTCAGCGACAGCAAATCGCAACAACGTCCACATGGCAGCTCGACCTGGACTCAGCTACTTCTTGTTAAGGATATATACGTGGCAGCTTGCCAGTAATATACGCCTACAGTTGCAATCGCATTTCTTGAAGGAGCCCCCTGTGGCCACCAAACAAAAGCACATGTGGCACCTACCATTAGCATGATGACTATAAATAGAAGCAACTTGGACGTTCTAATGGCTAGTTTTTCTTCTTTAGAGACCATGCCCCTCCAAGCGAGCTACGTACGTGCACACAAGCTCAGGAGAGAGAAGAGAGAAGAGAGCATCCTCATTCCCTCATCGGACCATCAACGGAGTAAAAGAGTAGTTGTAGTACTCGATCTCCATCGTCACATTACCCAGATCAAAAATATTGTACTTAGATTTTCTGTCTAGGATTTCTTTGTACACTTTTTGTTTGTTATTAAAAGAAGGTTTCCCAAACTCACTTTTAATGGAAAACAAGGTGGAGGCTCAGCTGGGGATATCCTTCTCCTCTAATGAGAAGGTTGTGACGAAGTCCGATGTGTCGAAGCTAGGTTTGACCAAGAGGATGCTGGTTGTACGCTTTGACCAGCATGCCTTTGAGAAAATTCTCTTTGAGGGCGGCCCCTCTCCAAGGCTGGCAAAGCCTAAGAAGATCCACAACATGGATTGCAAAGGCCATTGTGCCTTAACCAACTATGGAGCATGCACTCCCCATCTCTATCCCTACCGCAGGGGACGCACATCATACGTCCATACGAGCTGACCCTACTAATGCGACAGCCTCTTCTGACAAAGAAAGTGCTCAGCAGTTGAGCTCTGGCAGAAAAAAATACTATGATGCCAGGAGTTAGAGTGCTAAGATACGTTCCATGCAGCCACGTAAAAAGCCGCATAAGGAGGACTATGCGGCACCGGTCAGTAGCCGCAGCCAGATGGCCACATACGGCCAGGACAACAACAAAAGTTGTCTTTGATCGAATCTCACACAGCGCTGACTCCATGCGCCATGTTGAGAAAGGCAAAGATGTAAAATTGGACTCTTCATAATACGTACCGGCCCGTACTAGGACAAAAAAGTCTAGGGCAATGCGAGCTCTCCAAGCTCAAGCAATTGCTTATACGACCGACCTTCAGTAGGCGCCGCTAACTGTAATGCATTCCCCTAACAAAAAGTTATACAAAACTGAACCATGCATCCAGCCTGCAGTGACAATTTGACAGGGTCAGTCTAAAAAATATTCCATCAGCAACTTGGAAAAGTTTTTGTATGAACCCTAGGTTAGGAAGCAAAGCCAACACCTACACACCCATGTGCTCGGTCTACCCGGGTTCATAAGAAGGGTGCAAAGGTGAATCAAACCTCGCTTGACATGCACAATATGATCAATCACAAGCGCACAGAGAAGAAATCAACTATGGCATATGAATTATCCTCCTCAGGACTTCACTGTGCCAACATCATCATCAACTGCTGATATAACAAAGTAGCATTACCCATAAACAAGCAGTCGGTATTCCAGCGGATGCAAACAAAGGCACCTACCCGGCTTTAACTAGGAGAACAGGTGCAAGAACTAGAGGCAGAGGAGCTGCCCTTTGCCTCATGTTATTATGCGCGGAAGGCCCCCTCCCGAGGGGAGGTCAAAAGTCCAGCACCTCCAGTTCGTTGCTCTCGGCCAACGAGTCAAGAAGACGGATCCAAGGAGGACCGGCAGCGGAACCCGCGGAAGGTGTTTTCCTCGGCACCTGCTCAAAGAAGAAGCTATCAGCCACTGGGAGTAGTTCTTCCTTAGGACCCCAGGTGGCTACACAAGCTGGGGTTGTAATCCCTCGGACCTCTATGAAAATCTGGCGTTCCGAGAAGACGATAATTCCCAAGGAACAGATGCTGAGATCCCTGGGGGTAGCCACCCTCGTCAAGAAGATGCAGCTTCCTACGCCAGGGGTAGTGTTCCCTCCGAGTCTGAAGAGGATGCGATACTACCAACTTTCCCGGATAACTATTCACGGTAAGAGTCTGAGGCGAAAAGTGCGACATCCACCGTCTCATCCATTTTTTTCTATGTGAGAACAACATACATAGCAGGGGACGACCACGAGGGCCCCAACGATTGACAGTGCCTCAAAATCCTCGATGCCATGATGCAAACCATGAGCGCGTCAATGCTGGCCTTAACCCAGACAATGCTGAAGATCAAGACAAATATAGCCTCACAACTAGCAAGGACCTCCGGTTAAGCAAGCCTGGACCCTGGGACCAACGGATATTCAGATGCAACCGCTCCACCCGCTAACTGCAATCATCCCCTGCCCGGATCATCTGTTCCTTCCGTACTCGATGAAGCCCGAAAGCAATGCGGGAGGTACGAGAACTCCGAGCCCACCTAGACTCAATGGGCAATCGGGACTCACTGTACTAGCTCAGAATCTGATATCTGTATCCCCTCGAGTTAAGAGATGTACCATACTCGCCAAAGTACAAGCCCTTTAACTTGACTCCATTTGATGGAAAAATATCTTCCCGTTAATTCATGAGTTACTTTGATACGGCAACGAGACATCTGCCTCGCAACTATGCCCTTTTAGCTAAGCTCTTTGTCGGGGCGTTGTCTGGAATAGCTTTTGATTTGTTCTGCAGCCTCCAAGATAACTGTATTTTGTCGTTTGACGACTTCAAAGGTCTTTTTCTTGTTCGGTTCTACGACGGGGAAATGAAATAATGATTTCCTTTTTAATTGACATCACGCAAAGGGAGAAAGAGTTTGTACGGGAATACATCGAGAGGTACAGGAAAGCGGCACTAAAGTTACCCCGGCTGTAGCCCTAAGTCCACGCTGATGGACACCAGTCAAAAAAATCTCCTTCCCACGGTCAGAATCTGGATGTGCGACTCTCAGATCTCCGTCACTAATGATAGGGGAAAACGTCCTTACAAAAGCAACAACAACAACAGTCATAACACCCCAGATGGCAGGGGGAAGCATGATCTTGTCGCCAATATAACCAAGAAGCCCGAGCAAAATCCCGCAGAGGCTCCAAAATCGAAGGAAACTTACTCCTTTGAAGATGATGATATCATGGCAATCTTCGACATGATAATAAAAGAAAAAAAACTTCGCTCCCCGATGTCAAACTCCCTATTGAGGCAGTCCAGGTGAATAATCTGAAGTACTGCCACTACCATCGATACGTCCACCATGCGGCGCAGGATTGCTACATACTGAAGCGGTACATCCAGCGTCTGCTCGACACCAAGGCCCTCACCTTGGATTTTGATGAAAAAATATTTAACGCTAACATGATAGCTCTCCAGTTCGGTAACTCCCCGACAATGGAAGCCCAAGACGGAGTAATCCAGATCCCCTGGGCAACAATGGAGGTTGTCAATCTTTCACCAGCTTGTGACCAAACAGCCGGGATAATACCTCTCACCACATCACGTGGGAAGGTCATGTGGGTCCATCCAGATCTTGCTCCAAACATGATGCAGCAGACAACACCTTTCGCCACCAAATCCAAGGGCAAGAAGTCCAAATTCTGCTACACGATTTCTATTCCTTCCAAAGAAGTTATAGCAGGAACAACAAGGTCAGGGCCGGGAGTACCAACGAGAGTACGACATCCCTGACGATGGTGTACTCCCAATCGCCATATCTGATCTGGATCCATCCTAGCCTCCAGCAGCGGACAAGTCCAAGCAGAAAGAAACTTGCTTCGACAAACTGCTACGTAAAGCTACCGCTCAGGGGCTGGAGAAGCTCTACAACTTTAACATCTTGGCATAACTGGCCAATACCCAGCAAATTTGTCACTATTCGAGCTTCAACGACTCTCCAAAGACACTCGGGTTGCTCTGATTGAGGCATTACAGAATACCGATACCTACCTGGCGCAGGTGAAGCTGCCAGCTGAGGATCCTGCCATATGCCCCCACTGCAATAATATGATGGAGGCGATACCCAATGTCATATTCTTTCAACAAGATATGTTGCTAAAGAATAATTGGCACAATCGTCCTCTTTATTACATATGGTACATCAGCGCCATCAAGGTGGACCGGATACACATCGACCCTGGCTCGTCAATCAGCATCATCCCGCAGAGTCCGCTTCAGACCCTGGGCATCTCGATGCATCGTCTGGAAGCAACTTATACTTCCATCAGTGGCTTCAACGCAGGAAGGAGCTACCCTCTGGGTAAGATTCGCTTAAAATATCAGATCGACGATTTGAAAACAGAGGTCACCTGCTACGTCATAGGCGTAGACGTATCCTACAACGTCCTTTTGGGACGTCCGTGGATACACCAGTACATAATCGTACCATCAACCTTGCACCAGTGTTTGAAGTACGTAGACGATCATGGCATTGTTAAGACATAATTTGCCGACGTGGATCCATTCAAAGGGGTTGAGGCCTATTACTTTGACTCGATCCTCTACAAGCAAGTCCACCAAGATGAAGGTGACAATGATGCCGACAATGAGGCAGAGACTAGGACAATATCGGATGAGCCCTTGAGTGTACATCTTAAATCATGCTCTCCCGATACAACCCCTCCCCTCATAGTGAAACTACACAAGAAATTACCTGAACCTCTGGTCGTTCGCCTTGATAAACCAAGTCAACCGTTGAAGGAAGATTCGGCACCCACTACGACTTTCTAACCTCTAGTGGTAAAGCTGCACATGAGACCTCCGTCGCTCGCACTAGAGGCAGATCTCGGGAAGGACGAACTAGATAAGTACGTAGATTCTCATGCTAATGTCCCTTCTCTTAATGATGTAATTCCTGAGGATAAGATACCTTATTTTATGAATAAAGGACTATCTTTGAACTAATCGGTTGTTGCACATCTCAGCATATTATATTTCAGGAAGCATGGTCTAGGATTGTACCTGCATACACAGGTGACTACAACCTATGCAGTGAACCAAATTCTTTCCAGTCAAAACTCATGCTTCATAGTTCCATCAAGAAAGAGGGAGACAAACTCATCATCTTCGGCATTGTAAAAAGTCTCCAATCCTCCGTCCTAGAGGAACCGGAGCTAGAACTCGATATTAGTAAAATGCTATTTCACCGATACAACTCTCAAACTAAACACCTTATCCAGAAGATTAGGTACGACTTAAAAGCCGTTGGGAGCTTAAACTATGACAAAGGCCGACAGCTGCCTCTGCGTCTATAGGCTCTTGTAGGCAAGTCTGAGGATTACTACCATAAGACCAAGCATGGCTTAGGGTACGTCACGCCTCCCACGACCCCCGAAGGATCGGAAGAAGAAGATGAGTTATACTCTTACTCTTCATAATCTTTCTCTTGGGACTTCGATGTCTGTATCGGGAAGATGCTGAAACAAACCTTATTTGCCAACATGGTGCAGCTGACCCTGAGGAAGACGACGATGATCCACATAAACTCTTGGAAGTAGAACCGTGATACCAACACCTAGATGCACAATGGGAGATGCGGTTCGAACAACAAGAACCTTCCACTACGGACGAAGTCGTACAAATTGATCTGGGTAATGAATCCTCCCCTAAACCTATCTTTATCAAAAAAAGTCTGTTCGATGAGGATCGAGAATCCCTGTTACTGTTATGCCCTGATCTTTCGCAGGATTGGCCATTCCTGCTAGGCGCGAATCATCGCGCCAGTGCTCCCGCGGGATGATCATGCCCATCAGGACATGATGCCGCACGAGCACAAGCTTCACCCGTGAAAGGCCATGAATTCAAACATGCATAGAAATAGCTAAGCCACAGAGTGGCACAGATAGTCCGTATGTAGCGGAATAAGAAACGAACAGGCGATTGGTAACAAGTTCATAGAGTCGTCATAGCGGAAGCATTGAATAACACAAGTATGGAAATAAAATAAGCCCTTTTATTGATATTGAATCAGTATTTTAAGCGGCGCTAGGCCGAGATTACAAGTCGCTCAAGCCCTCTCTCCCGAAACAATAAAAGCATGCCAAGTGGCTACAAGTGGAATGATACATAGGCGATGTTCTACCATTATATCATGTATTTACGGTTCAGCTCCGGACGCAATGCTCCAAGGCTCTAGAGCTAACTCCACGCCTTAGCACACACGAAGGGGTTTTCATACCGAACGAGGTTCTCCTGCACCCGACAAGTAATCTGGTGGGTTATTAGTACATGAATGCACTGGTGGGGAGGCTTCTCGCTTGATAAATCCAAACACGTTATAAAGATTTCGTGCACCATCTATTAAGTTATATTTCTAGTCTAGCCTTAGGATTAGTTTCATGGCATAAAGAAAAGACTAACTTATCTGGCAGTACACCGTGCGATATAAGAAAAATACGGCAAAACTTATCAACTTAACATCCGTCCTTCCCTTTCTAAATATAAAACCAAGTTAAACAAAGCACGAATATATATAATAAGATCCAGGAAAGCGCATAAGCAAACACAAGTGAAACAAGCATATTATTGACCAAGGTGCAACGAATTACTTAGTACTCATGGATATTATACTCAGGTTCAGGCATGTAATTAGGTTGAATCAAGTGCTTCATACTCGAATTCGGGTTTAGGTGTGTTACAGATTAATTATTTCAATGCAATGAAGTCGCACACGGATTGCCGCAACTGAGCCTGACTTAATCTATACGAATATGAGGTCACTGGCATAGCCATAAAGGACGAGTTATAATCTCTAGGTGGTTAGATGCACGAGGTACAAGAATCACTACACGCCACCTTCGTCCGGGACGAGAATGGGGTACAACGTCAGGGTCAAGGGCGAACCACTCAACGCAAGAAATATGGAGCATTATACTCCATCCATCCACTCACATGCGACTACCATGACAGGGGTAGGCATGAACCAAGTGTAGGATGCTCTACCAAGGCCCTAAATTTAGATATTGTGCCCTCCCAAACAGGAATATAGGCATCCAAGCACCATTTTGGTTGCATAATATCTTTGATTCCCCCGGGCCGACACGATCCCAGTGCCCCGTTGATCGTCCGAGGAATCCATGAAATACAAAAAATACCTCGTGCATGAGTTATCCGTTACCATGCAATTCTCTTTCTTGTTCTTATTTTTGTTCACTTCTTGATCTTAAATGACGATGGTGGTAGCGCAGCTCGAACCCGCTACGAGCCAACCCGAACGGTGATGGTGGTAACGCGGTACGAGCCTGCTTTGAGTCGCCCCGAACGATGATGGTGGTAGCACGGCATGATCCCACTACAAGCCACCCCGGGTGATTCTTGTTCTTGTTACTCGATACCTCCAATCTTTTATTATAAAGTTCTAGGTACAGGAAACTGCCTTGGCGACCTTATGGTCAAAAATCCTTTCCATGTTTCATTACTTGGCTCAGAAACGACTATTTGATAGTCTTTCTGCCACAAGTGAGTAAACCATAATTGCACGAAGTGCATCGATTCGTAGCATGAATCTATGTGACAAGCATTAAAATGAGATGAGCGAGAACTAGTTAGCAAGTAAGGGAAGCAAGCATTGAAACAGTAAACCATAAGTCTTTACATAGCGCTGGTCTAAAGGGTTGGTGCGAGTAGTAAAACCGTACAGGGGCATATCGGGCAACATAATCTATGAGACGAGCAATGTAAACATGTGAAGCAGTGGCTACGAGCGCATGTCCTTCATGGACGGATTCTCAGGATACAATCAAATTAAAATATTTCTTGAGGAGGAGAAGCACACATCGTTTCGAACGCCGATAGGAGTGTACTGCTACACAGTCATGCCCTTCGGTCTGAAGAACGCAAGTTCTACATACCCGCGAGCTACGGACACTATCTTCCATGAGCATCTATGCAAGACAGTGGAGTGTTACGTTGATGATATCCCTGTCAAGAGTCGCTCTAAAGATGATCATCTCCGAGACTTGAATACTATGTTCGACCTCATGCGTGCGCACTGGCTTAAGATGAATCCTCCCAAATCCTTCTTAGGAGTCTTCAGTGGAAAATTTGTGGGTTTTGTCATAACTTTGAAGGATATCTACATAGGCCCTGAAAGACTAAAGCAATCCTTGAAATACACCCGTCGAAGAACCTCCGAGAACTTTGTGGCCTTCAAGGAAGACTGGCATACATCAGGTGGTTCATATCAAGCCTCTCTGGACGTTGTCAGCCGTTCACTTAGCTCATGAAGAAGGGATTCTCCTTTGTCTGGAACAAAGAATACTAGCGAGCCATCGACGACATCAAGGAGTATCTTATGAACCCCCCAGTATTGGTGTCCCCCATTGTGGGAAGACCCTTCTTGCTATACGTGCGGGAAATGGATCACTACCTTGGAGCTCTACTAGCCCAGAAAAATGATGCAGGTCATGAATATGCCATCTACTATCTCAGCAGAATGATAGCCGACGCAAAGCACATGTACAACCCCGTTGAGAATGAGTGCCTCTCTCTGGTCTTCGCCATTCAGAAGACCCAACATTATATGGCAGGACAAACCATCCATGTGATCTCGCGAGTTAATTATCTCAGGGTCCTTATGACTAAACCCAAAGCGCTCAACTCCTTCCTAGCCACATGGGCAATACTGTTGTCGCCGTATGACATAGTTTTTATCCCACAAAAGGCGGTCAAAGGCCATATATTGACAGATTTCCTGGTAGCCCACCCTGTACCAGAAACTTTAAAGCTCTACAAGAAGATCCCAGACGAATTAGCAGACTCAAACATGACCACAAGTGCAGAAGTCGTTTGGCGAATGTTCTTCGACGGTGCTTCAAGAATGGGGCCCACAAGCAATATTGTCGCTGGCGTTGGGATAATACTTATTTCCCCACATGATCTGGTTATAAACTAAGCTTACTCCCTCACAGAGCCAAGCTCCAATAATATGGCAGAGTACAACGCCCTCGTCATTGGGCTCCAGCTCGCTAAACAAGTGAGAGTAGACTACCTGGAAGCCTACGACGATTCCAAGCTGATAGTCAGTCAGGTCCGGGGCAAAAATGAGGTCTGGCACGAGGACTTAATTCCCTACGACCATGCCGCACTTGGAATAATCTCCACCTTCGAGGGATTCTTAATAGAGCATATCCCTCGGCTGCAAAATATTGAGGCTGGCGCCTTGGCTAGCCTCGCTGCCTCCCTAGCAGTCCCGGTCAAAACCCATCATCTAATCACAGTGGTCAGTCAAGAGATGGTCTGCCCAAAAAATAATCTCTGTCTATGCCTGATCTACTCAGTAGAGACAAACATCGACTCCCAAGACTGGAGACTCCCATTCATCGACTACGCGGTCTATGAAATAATTAAAAAAGAAAGATGAGTTAATATATGTTCTAAAGTCATAAATATCATAAACATAAATGGGGTTCCCATTACAGAATTGAAATTCTTCTCGAGAACTAAAAGGAAGCCACTTCCATCAGAAGACATTTCCTCCGGTTCTATTATGATACTGGTACCAAAATATTGTATCGTAGTTCCTACGATGGTCTTCTGTTATGATGCCTATCGAATGTAGAAGCAAAGCAAGCTCTCTATGAGGCTCACGATAAGATTTACGATACCCATCAGCCCAGACCCAAGATACAGGATCGTCTATGGAGAATGTGTTAATATTGGTCGATAGTTGTAGTAGAGGCTGTTGACTATGCGAGAAAGTGCCAAGTGTGCCAAATCTATGCAGACTTTATCCACCAGCCCTCCAAATTCCTACACCCAACGGTAGCAGCTTGGCCGTTTGAAGCATAGGGAATTAATATTATCGGGCCAATTAGTCCACCTTCTTCTAAGGGACATCAATTCATCTTGGCGATCACCGACTACTTCTCCAAATGGGCGAAAGCCGTTCCACTCGCCGAAGTCAAGACCTTAAACGTGATTAGCTTTGTCAAGCAATACGTCATATACCGCTTTGGTTTGCCACGGAGGATCATCCACGATAATGGTCTATAATTTGTAAGTCATACTTTTTACCGATTTTGTGACAAAAACCGAATCCAGAATGTAGCCTCGACCGCCTATAACCCAGCAACAAATGGTCTGGCAGAAGCATTCAATAAGACCATCATAAAGCTACTCAAGGAATTCGTGTCATCCAATAAGCACGACTGGAATGAGATATTGGGTGAATATCTTTGAGCCTACCGCACCACAGTCCGGACACCTACTGGCAGCATGCCATTCTCCTTGGTTTACGTAAGCGAAGCGGTCCTCCTACTCGAGATCCAAATTCTGTCACTCCGAGTGGCTCTGTCCAACTGATTGACCATTGATGACAATCACCGCCGACAGCTACAAAAGTTAGAAGTGCTTGACGAGAAGTGTCTCTTAGATCAACAACGCATTGAGCTGTACCAATCACGCCTCTCAGGAGCCTTCAATAAATAAGTCAAGAAAAAGACTTACTAAGTAAGTGACCTCGTCTTGACAAAAAGAAGACCGATGGTTATGACCCACAAATAGGCTGGTAAATTCCAACCTAAATGGGAGGGTCCGTTCAATGTGGAGTCTGTGTTCTCCAACGGTGCTTACCGTCTCGCAAAATCTAATGGCGCCTTATTCATGATGCCTATCAACGACAAATTTCTCAAAAAGTACTATGTCTAAGTTAGACTTATACTCCCTTCTATCAGCTGGACAACCAAAATGTACAGTGTACGCTCCCCGTTGTTCATCCCCAGGAAGGGTGTAAGCACAATATTCACTTCCCTTGCTACAAAAGTTTAATAAAAGCCATTGTCTGTATTCAGGAATCCTGAATACGCAACATAAAGTGGATCCTCAAAAGCTCTATAGTGGAGTCACCTTCAGGTTTATCCATACTTTCAGGTAGACCACTCATAATCAGTTTCCTTGGAAATTAGTTTACGTCCATATCACTTCTGAACTACTGTCTTAACCGATTATCCAAGCAGGGTTTGCCATGTCCATATTACCTCTGAGCAAACCTCTTTATATAACTATCGATTGTCATGTCCATAATACCCCTGACATCGGTCGTCATCTAAGCTTATCACCCATACTTAACTCTAAGTACGCCAGCGGTATTAAGTCCATAAAATCTGCCACGTCCATATCACCTCTTGCAGGGCATGTCTCAAACTTATTACTTGCACTCCAGTGTGCAAGAAGTAATAGGTCCACCGAAGATCCCCCAGCGGGATATCCTCATCAAGAGCAAACAGTTCACGTCCATACTACCTCTGAACTATGAGCTGCCCATTTTTACTATCCAAAGAAAACAACCATGTCTATATTACCTCTGGCTTGTTTACTTTTTCTTCCACAAAAACAACATGATCGTACCGAACCTCTTGGTGTGACTATCGTTTAGCTCACGTCCACGTTACCTCTGAGATATCGTTCTCACATCCTCCCCAGTAGAGTTTGCCATCTCCTTCTTACCTCTGAGCAAACATCTCTATATGACTATCGATTGTCACGTCCATAATACCTCTTATATCGATCGTTACCTAAACTTATCACCCATACTTAACTCTAAGTACGCTAGCGGTGTTAAGTCCACAAAACCGTTCACGTTCATATCACCTCTGATAGGGTTTTTTTGCTTCAAACTTATTACTTGCACCCAAGTGTGCAAAAGTTAATAGGCCCCCCAAAGATCCCCCAGTGAGATATCCCTAATAAACTACAATATTTTTTTACGTCTTTATTACCTCTAGTACAATATCCAAAGTCCACAACATGCAATAAGACAAATAAAAGGAGAAAATTTCGAAAAAAGGAGAGACTTTGTTGATTAATATTCAAGATCATGAGTACATATGATAAAAATTCATTTTTAAGGATTTTTCATTAGTATTCAAGGTCATAAGTACATATGATGGAAACCTATTTTTAAGGGTTTCCATGAAGTCTCACTGACACCAACCTTTTCCATTAGAAGTGCCCCTCTGTGCTGTTGTGGCTACCAACACAAGTAGAGCTAGCAGCAGAGCTCAACGCTTTTTGGATCATCCCTCCACAGTGCACACCTTACTATATGGAAAAGAATCCATATTGATGGATAGCAAGGAAGGAGTATGAGTAGGCGCTCTACAACCATACGGGAAGACCGAAGACAGGAATAAAAATTAATCCAAATCCTATCATCGATGCCGCAGGCCCTCGGCCGGTAGCAAGCCGCATAAAGGGAAAAAATGTAGCTAGTATGCTGCATAAACATGGACTACTCCACGCATGATGCATGATGTTCACCATCGTCTCCTAGATCAGTTCTTGGCGATAAACCGCCGTGTAAGGTTGGAATTTTTTTTGAATGACGGGTTCTATGATATCCTTCCATGCTCCATCATGGGCACCGTAAAAAGGGGTAAATCTGCATAAATATAACACATATCAGTCTCAATGAAGATTGTAAATGTGTACAACGGCCGTATGCCGCTTCCAAGATGCAGCCACACGCAGGAGGGGACATCTCAAGATAGCTAAGTCCACACGCATGAGCAAGAGGAGGTCTCATCCATGTGGCCAAGCTACAGATGGACTGATTCCTCATCCATGTGGCCAAGCTACAGATAGGCTCTGCGCGCATGTTGTAGATGATTGCTAATCCATGCGGAAGAACTTTATGGGCCGGGCCTACGCTTGTTCTAGATGATTTCTTATCCATGTTGTGAGGTAGTTTACTTGTGTCTCTGTGTCCCTGCCATCATGACACACCCCTACCTCCAAAAAGAATGCCAGCATCAGGGGGCCATGGATCGATGTCGCTCTTGACAAACCCCTCTGTGAGATATACAGTAGCCCTCGACATCTTCTTTTGTAAAATAGGGGAAAACCGAGAGAAAAAATATCTCTCTCCTCCCTAGCTTGCCTATTTATAGGCGGCTAGGGTGCATGACAAGATTGAGGCGAGGAATCGGGCAGTTATGAGGATGAACCTGATGCCTCGATTTGTGTGATCCATATTTATCTCCTCAGAAACTGTCGTTGACGCAGATTCCTAAGAAATATTCTCGAAAGATCAAGCCAAATCTTGGCATTTAATGATCTGACAGCCTAGCGAAAGCACCTATGCAGCAACATGGCTATGCGATATGTTACTCAAACGCGGACCAAGGTCCTCTTCTCCATGCTTCTTATTCAAAGTATTCCAAAACTTATCAGTTTAAAAACTTTGAAGGGGGTCTTATAGAAGCATGAAAAATCTAGATTCATACGTCCAACAAACATGCGCCCAAAGATCGACTAAAAGAAATCAGGCCGCATAATGACCATGTGGCCCAGAAAAGCAGCTACTATGCACCGACAGTAATCATAGGCTATGTGCCGCAGTGATCAAGACCCCGGTGCCATAATGATCCAGTGCCATGTGCCGACCTCTTCATAACTGTTGTTCTGGTGTGCCATCAGTGCCATGCGCCACTATGTAACTAGTGTCTATATGTGCCAGCAGTGCCATGATCCACTACTCCCTCAAGCATTCCTGAGCCCTAATTCTAACCACATAAAGGCTTGACACAATGATTATGTCTGACACAGAATCCTGACAAAAGGGACTCTCTGAATGACTCAATTTTGCCATGGACAGTTGGCATCAGTGCTTAGGTCACCGTTATTATTATTTTTGTCACTATGCAGCTGTTCTAGGCCACGTGTATGTAAGACAAAGTTTTTATGCGTTTTATGCGATTCTGGCCCTATGCGTTCTAAACTCTATGTGTTACATGCGTCTCTAGCCCCATGCGTCCCAGACTCCATACGTTTCATGCATCTCTGGACCCATGCGTTCCATGCATCCAAGACTCCATGCGTCTAATATGACAGGATTTTCTGAGACAAAATTTTTCTGTTGTGACTGAAGTAATTCTCTCCAACTAAATGCGGGCCATGTGTCAATCTAACCAAGTCACGCAAACAAAAGACGAGAATCGCCTAGACCTTCAGCAATAGAAAATTGTAACAACGTCAATGTGGCAGTTCAGCACGGACTCAACTACATCCTGTTAAGGATGTTCACGTGACAGCGTGCCCATAACATGTGCCTACAGTTGCAAGCGCATTCTATTGAAGGAGTCCCCTGCTGAACAGAAGCACATGCGGCACCTATAGACCATTAACCTGATGGCTATAAATAGGAGCAACTTGGACGTTCCAATGGCTGATTTTTCTGCTTCAGAGACCATACCCCTCCAGGCGAGCTACGTATGTGCACACAAGCTCAGGAGAGAGAAGAGAGAAGAGAGTATCCTCATTTCCTCTTCGGACCATCAACGGAGTAAAAGAGTCGATGTAGTACTCGATCTACATCGTCATATTATCCAGATAAAAAATATTGTACTTAGATTTTCTGTCTAGGATTTTTTTGTACTCTTCTTATTTGTTATTAAACGAAGGTTTCCCAAACTCACTTTCAATGGCAAACATGAGTGAAGGGATATACTTGTATATTTCTCTGATACCATTCTAAGTTATAATTGACATAGGGTCTACATCATTTTTGGGCTTCGACAAAAGCAGCTTCTTAGGGTTATCGACAATATTAATTAAATTTAACTATGTAAAGATTCTCTCTTTGGAAATAGTATTATTTTATTTTTCGGAATCATAAATAGTAATTTTAAAATAAAAAACTAGTGTTAGTAAATAGTAGTTTTTGTCATGATCCGCACCCGGAATTGGGGTACGAGTACGTGGGTACGTCCAGCCTACGCCGCAGCATCGGCGATAGAACGCTGTCTAGGTCAATGCACTACCTAAACAATCTCGCACGGGTATCCAACTCCAAAAGGAGACACGGATAACACAATATAATATGAACAACATACTCAATAACATAACTACAGTACGATATGATATCGAAGAAATAAAAATAAAATGCAACACAAGTCTAAATAGAAATAATCTAACTCAACAATAATATCCAAGTCTTAACAAAGTATGTCGGAGACAAATTCGGTACCAATAAACTGCTAAAAGAAACTAGCTAGAAAACTAGTGATTCCGGCTAGACCTCCCGGAATCACTACTGAACTACCAGGTCCAAGTCTGCAGCTACTCTCCCTGTGGTCCATAAAATGTCGGACACCGGTCCTCTAAGGCATAGTCTAGAAAATTATTTCCAGTCAGGAAGGAGCAAAGTACATTTCTAATAGCAGTTCTATATCAATGATATAAACTATGTAGCAGTAAATAGATGGAAATATACAAGATGCATGTACATGTACGAGAGATATACAACAAAGAAAATAATATAAATAAATACGGAAAAGAAACAATATGTCAATGAGCAAGAATACTATGACTAAGTGTGTGAGTACTAGCTTTAACATGTGATCGGTTTGGAAACTTGTACAGGAATAATGACCTGGCTAGTCATACGTGCGGTGTATGACCAACACTAACAGGTGAACAAGACTTGTACATGAAGGGTATGATCACATATCTACACAAAAATACTCCCCACCCCCAACTGGTATAATAGATCCAACCATGGTACGCTATAGCACGGGATTCCCTAGGAAGGTAGCAAGTCTCCCCGAAAATCAGTGCCTGTACATGCACAAGATAAACAAGAAAACAAGACTTGTACAAGATACACCATGAACAAGGAATAATATCTCATGATGAGATTCGGGTATACCAATCCGTGTAACCATCGTATCAACAATATGGATATTTATACTAGATACAATGAACATAGGGGATATCATAAATAAGAAACTATCAGAGAATATACTCGCCTTGGGTCCTTAGCTGGTAATACCAATGTCCTGTCCCAGGGTATCGTCTGGATGATCCAACAGTCCTATACACATATAATACAATACAATATTGCATCAGATATTACACTAACACACACGATCAAAACATAATGAACTCAGGGCTACGCTAGGTATTACACTGGTCAACTAGGGTCAAGTGTGCGTCTGATTTCACGGGTGTCGCATTTGTGATTGATGTGCAAGACAGACGGTCAAAATAATACGGGGCTTGCCAGTACGTCAGTGTACATATGGCAGTCTTCTAACAATTACAGGGTTGCAGGTCAATGTAAATACGGGGTATCCGTAATTATACTCGGGTCGCCTAGTACGTCATCAATTAGCATATATCATTAATATAATACATATATATGTGTATACTAATAATTACATACAAAATATGTATAAGTGTATATACATTAATAGAATTATATACTATATATATATGTTTAAAAATATACATACCACATTTTTATATATATATACAACAACCCATATTTATGTATACGAAAGAATACGTATACTATATATATATATATATGTATATATATATATATACCAATTTAATACATATACTATATACATGTATGTATGTATGTATGTATATATGTATATATATATACATATATATTAACGTATAGTTTGCTACATATATATATATATATATATATATATATATATATATATATATATATATATATATATATATATATATATACATACAAATATATATTATTAAATACGTATATACTAATATATAGTTGAATACATACATATACTAATAGTGAAATATATTATATATATGTATATGTATACATATGCGAATCCCACATACACTACATACATACATGCATACATACATATATACATACATACATACATACGTACATACAAACACGCATACGTGTACGCGAGGGGGAGAAACCGTACCTGTTCGCGTGTACGATGACGGAGAAGACGACGATTACGACGACGAAGACACCGACGAAGGTGCTGGTGGTTCTGATGATGATGGGTGGCCAGAGACTGGAGGCTGGAGGTGGCTCGTGAAGGGTGGCCGGTGAGTCCAGGCAGGGGACTCGAGGGGAAGGTGGTCGGCTCGGCGTAGAGGGGATGCAGGGAGGAGGGAGCTCGGCAGAGGGGGAATGGCTTGCCGGAGTCGAGCTCGAACGGAGGTGGAGCGGGGTGGCACTGGTGGAGAGTGGTGGTGTAAGATGGTGGTGTAAGGTGGCTGGCTGTGAACGGCTCGTCGGGAAAGAGAGGTGGCGAGCTCGGGATGGGGGATGAGAGCAGGGTGGTTCAGTCGAGGCTTGGAGGTGCAGAAGGAGGAGCGGGATGGTCCTCGGCAGGGTAATGTTCGTGGTCGGAGGGGAAGAGCACTGGAGGAGATTACGGTGGTGATGCAGGAAGAGTTGGCCGGTTCGAGGAAGGACGGCAGTGGATGGTGGAGCGGGGTCGGGATTGATGGCAGCAGCAGCCGTGGGAAGAGCTCGGCTGGGGTGGTGAACGGAGTAGGGGGGCGGAGCTTCGGGTTGGAAGTCGGGGAGCTCGACTCGTGGAGAAGCGGTTGAGCTCCGGCGGGTCGGCCGGAGCTGGGGGCCGGGGTGGTAGTGGTAGAGTTGGTTGGTTTTTTCCTCTCTTTTTCAAAAGAAGGAGGAGAAGAAGAAGAAGAAGAAGAAGAAGAAGAAGAAGAAGAAAGAAAGAAGAAGAAAAAAGGGAATGCTACGGTTGAGTGAGGGGGAGGAGAGAGAGAGGTAGGGGCTTTCCTAGGTTTGGGGATTAGGGCATGCTTGGGAAGAGTGCATTGAAGGGACATTAAATAGGGGATGGTGAGTGGGAATGTGTGGTGATGATGCTCCCATTTTGAATGGGTGGTCAGGATTTGACATGAGGAAAATTATTCATACAAGGAGAGAGTTGGGTTGACTAGTCAAATATTAGGGTTCTCTATTTGGTTTGAACCAATGGAGTGTTGACACCTAATATAACATTTGCAAATGAGCCCCCTTAAATTTGGGTATTTGCATAGACACATGAAATAATAAAAAATTGGTGGGGAAATTAGTGTTTGGTGTTTTGTAGGGTGAGGGAGTATTGTGTGTTTTGTATGGACTTAATGAGTAGGGTATTTGGATTAAATTGGGTTAAAATGGGATTAGTCAAAGTTAGTATCCCCAATTTAATTAGAAATAAATGTAAGCGGTGTTCTAAAATTAATTAGGAGTACATGGGGCTAAAATTAGATTGGGACACAAATATCATTAGTGAAGAAGACTCAGAACAGAATATTACCCTAATTTGGGTTGTACGAAAATGGGTCGAGATTGTCTCCAATTTCGATTGGAACGCACAACGATACAAAGTCAGATTTTATTTAAAAATTAAATAAACGTCCGCGACGAATATTGTGCCGCTAAAATGAAGCGAAGAGAGCATAATTACGAGTTACAAAAAGGTCAGAATGGAAGGCGGGCACGTCTAGGGCAAGGTTGTAAAATTTGTTGGAAGGCAAAAGCTAGGGTAGCGCTCCAAATATCGAAGCAATGACAAGGCGCAATAATTAAATAAAATTACGGTAATTAATTACAACCTTAAATAATTAAATTCTAAATAATACAAATTAATTCATATCCCTATAATTCGGTCAGGTGTTCATCTAGTGGGCTTCTAGGTCAAGTCTACTAGCTCAAACATTAATGAACACTGTATATATATAATATGTAAATACATATCTCATACAATTATTCAAATTAAATACACGCAATATTAAATATATATAAAAAAGTCAAAAATATACCTATTTTTGGAACGTGGTAGTGACAAGTCTACCCTCCTTAAAAGAATTTCGTCCATAAAATTTAAATCCTCAATAGTAGTATTTACTCGTTATATTATTTTCCATCAAAATTAAAAAATTTTAACCTATATAATCATGAAATAATCCACATTGTCAGTTCACAATTTTTCAAAATTCTGTAATTATCGTATTCCTGAAAATTCTCGAAATAAAAATTAAATTCTATTTTTATCATAATTTTCTCTAAAATTTTAAGTTAATAATTAAATACTCAAAATTTAATATCCAAAAATACTAATCCATAAATCCCATCTAAAAATACTAATCCATAAATCCAATCGATGCATATTTATAAAATCTAAATCCTCATCCCAAAAATATGAATTCAAACTATAATCCATTAATCATCTTACTCATCTAATTTAAGTACAATCGATGCGTATAAAAATTTAAATCCTTATCCCAAAATTTTGACTTCAACACTAATCCGTTAATGATCTTATTCCTCGATTTTTTCACATAATACTCAAATAATGCGATACTTATGGAATCTTCAAATGCATCATTCATAATATAAATTTTTAAATTCATATCTTGCAATCAAATAGATATAATGATAATCTCCCTAATTTTTCTCCAATTTTGATAACAAATTCAATCATATCATAATCTTCCTAAAATTAATAAATTATCAATTCTGCCATGTTAAATTCTTAACTCTTTATTTAAATTAATGTTTATCCTTGAATTTTAATGATAATTTCAATCATATCTCAATCTTCATAAAATTAATGATTCATCAATTCTGCCATATTAAATCCTTAACTCTTTATTTAAATTAATACTTATCCTCAAATTTTAAGCAACTTGTCTCTCCTTGTCAAGTCATAACCTCTTCATAAATCTACTACGGTTAAACCCCCAATAATCACAGTCTAAAAATTTTTACCTATAGTTATTCAATATGCAATCTAAGGGAAACATGTACGGTTATTGTGTCCTTTGTCATGGTATTGTAGTCTTTGTCAGGGTGTACTACTAACTACATTCTAACAAGGAAATCACGAATACAACTATGGTACTAAGAAATCAATCAATCAATCAAATAGAGAGGACAAAAGGAAAGAAAGGAACAGAACCTGCTAACACGTTACCTACAATATCGGTCTCCTTGACTGTCATCATAAATGCCCCACCCTGCTGGGGTGGATCCCTCCACGAGTGCTGAGCAATCTGCAGTTCCACATGTGGCCTAACTGGATCTCTATAATTTGGAACTGCGCGCTGAGCTAGAGGGCAATCCCTTATTCGGTGTCCTATATCACCACAGCGCAAACAAAGTCCTAGCCTCAATCTACAGCTCTCCCAAAGGTGACTTGGCTTCTTACAGAAATGACAAGTCTGTTGATCCTGCTGAACACGAACTGGTGCCTGGTACTACTGTTGATACTGAAACATCCTTGGCAGTTGTTGAATATGGGGATGCTTGGCTGGTCCTGCGCTACCATTTGTATCTCCAGAAATATAGTGACTCCTCTTAGGCCTGAGATCCAGATTCTCTTATGCAATCTGGGTATCCATCAAGATATCCTCAAAAGTAGCGGTACGACGACCAGAAGTTCGCGACCTAATCTCTCTCGTCAGTCCCTTTCTAAACTTCTGGGCTCGATCTCCTGGGTCCCGAATCATAGATGATGCAAAATGGCTCAATCGACAGAATTCTGCAGCGTACTCGTCGACCAACATGTTCCCAAGGTTCCCAAGGCCACGTCGGAAAAGAACTTCTCCTTGAAAAGGTCCTTGAAGGTCTCCCAAGTAAGTCCTTTGTCAGTGAGTTTTGGCTCCGTGCGATACCACGTGAGTGCAATATCGAACATTTGACTGCCAATGGCCTCTATCTGCAAGCTCTCCGGAATCTGGGCCAATCGCAGGCTCCTCTCTATATCCTCTAGCCATTCGTCTGCGTAGAGTATCCCTTCGGTGCCTTTGAACTCTCGAGGCATCATCCTCTTGAAGTCCACTATAGTTCCTGATCTCTGCTGTTGCTACTGGCCAGGAAACTGCTGGGCAACTCTCTCAACTGCCTGGAGAGCCACCTGATGATCATTCTCCATGCTCTCTCTCATCAGCTTAGTTTGTGTCTGGTGCGCTTCTGCTTGCACCCTCTGAGCCTCAGCTTGAACTCGCTGAGCGTCTACCATGCCCTGGATCAAAGTAAACACCTGTGTCCCGTCAATGGGCACACCTCCGAAAATTGGACTCGGTGGAGGTGAAAGGTTGTCCGTCATAGCTACGGCAATCCTCTGAACAGGTGGGGAAGGAGGACCCCCAAAAAGTACAGATACTCCTACATGTACCGGAGATGTAGGAGAAACTACGGATGTCTGTCCGTCAGGTGGAAAGGTGGCAGACACCTCTAAAGATGGTGCTCCCACTATCATAGATCTTGTCTTCGGCGACATCCTGAAGACAGACCCAAAGAATCAATTAAGGCAATAAATACGATATCATCAAGGAAGGACAGTAAAGTTCTAAAGAAGCAACGTTCAGAAGGAAAAAAAGAAAAGAAAAACAAGATAATAGATGGGAAATATTTTTAGTTGTGATTGAGTATTCGCTCTCATCCTAGTATGCTATATCCTAGATCATATCGCAGGCACGCAGTAGTACAACCAAGATGTCACACTACCACGATAACGCTATAATTGTGAAGTTTGACCTGCATGGGCCGCCACTAAAAATGTGTCACGACCCGCACCCGGAATTGGAGCACGAGTACGTGGGTACGTCCAGCCTACGTCGCAGCATCGGCGGAAGAACGCTGTCTAGGTCAATGCACAATCTAAACAATCTCGCTCGGGTATTCAACTCCATAAGGAGACACGGATAACACAATATAATATGAACAACATACTCAATCACATAACTACAGCACGATAAGATATCAAAGAAATAAAAATAAAATGCAACACAAGTCTAAATAGAAATAATCTAACTCAACAATAATATCCAAGTTTCAACAAAGTATGCCGGAGACAAATTCGGTACCAATAAATTGCTAAAAGAAACTAGCTAGATAACTAGTGATTCTGGCTAGACCTTCCGGAATCACTACTGAACTACTAGGTCCAAGTCTGCAGCTACTCTCCCTGCGGTCCAAAAAAATATCGGACACCGGTCCTCTATGGCATAGTCTGAAAAAATATTTCCAGTCAGGAATGAGCAAAGTACATTTCTAATAGCAGTTCTATATCAATGATATAAACTATGTAGCAGTAAATAGATAGAAATATACAAGATGCATGTACATGTACGAGAGATATACAACAAAGAAAATACTGTAAATAAATGCGGGGAAGAAAAAATATGTCAATGAGCAAGAATAATATGACTAAGTGTGTGAGTACTAGCTTTAACATGTGATCGGCTTGGGAACTTGTACAGGAATAATGGCCTGGCGAGTCATACGTGCGGTGTATGACCAACACTAACATGTGAACAAGACTTGTACATGAAGGGTATGATCACATATCTACACTAAAATACTCCCCACCCCCGACTGGTATAGTAGATCCAACCATGGTACGCTATGGCACGGGATTCCCTAGGAAGGTAGCAAGTCTCCCCAAAAATCAGTGTCTGTTCATGCACAAGATAAACAAGAAAATAAGACTTGTACAAGATACACCATGAACAAGGAATAACATCTCATGACGAGATCCGGGTATACTAATCCGTGTAACCATCGTGTCAAGAATATGGATATTTACACTAGATACAATGAACATAGGGGATATCATAAATAAGAAACTATCAGAGAATGTACTCGCCTTTGGTCCTTAGTTGGTAATACCAATGTCCTGTCCCAGGGTATCGTTTGGATGATCCAACAGTCCTATACACATATAATACAATACAATATTTCATCAGATATTACACTAACACACACGATCAAAATATAATGAACTCAGGGCTACGCTAGGTATTACACTGGTCAACTAGGGTCAAGTGTTTGTCTGATTTCATGGGTGTCGCGTCTGGGATTGCTGTGCAAGACAGACGGTCAAAATAATACGGGGCTTGCCAGTACGTCAGTATATATGTGGCAGTCTTCTAACAATTACAGGGTTGCAGGTCAATGTAAATACGGGGTATCCGTAATTACACTCGGGTCGCCTAGTACGTCATCAATTTGCATATATCATTAATATAATACATATGTATGTGTATACCAATAATTACATACAAAATATGTATAAGTGTATATACATTAATAGAATTATATACTATATATATATATATATATATGTTTAAAAATTTACATACCATATTTTTATATATATACAACAATCCATAGTTATGTATACGAAAGAATACGTATACTGAATATACATATATATATATATATATATATATATATATATATATATACTAGTAAAAATATACATATACTATATTTATATATATATACCAATTTAATACATATATATAGTATATGTATTAAATTGGTATATATATATAAATATAGTATATGTATATTTTTACTAGTATATATATATATATATATATATATATATATATATATATATATATATATGTATATATATATATATATACATACATACATACATATTAACGTATATTTTGCTACATATATATATATGTATATATATATATACCAAAATATATGCTAACATATATTATTAAATACGTATATTCTAATATATAGTTGAATTCATACATATACTAATAGAGAAATATATTATATATACGTATATGTATACATATGCGAATCCCACATACACTACATACATGCATGCATACATACATACATACATACACACATACACGCGTAGGTGTACGCGAGGGGTAGAAATCGTACCTGTACGCGTGCACGATGACGGCGAAGACGACGAAGACGCCGACGAAGGTGCTGGTGGTTCTGATGATGATGTGGTGGCCGGAGACTGGAGGCTAGAGGTGGCTCGTAAAGGGTGGCCGGTGAGTCCAGGCGGGGGACTCGAGGGGAAGGTGGTCGGATAGGCGTTGAGGGGATGCAGGAAGGAGGGAGCTCGGCTGAGGGGGAATGGCTCGTCGGAGTCGAGCTCGAATAGAGGTGGAGAGGGGTGGCATTGGTGGAGAGTGGTGGTATAAGGTGGCTGGCGGTGAACGGCTCGTTGGGGAAGAGAGGTGGCAAGCTCGGGATGAGGGAGGAGAGCAGGGTAGTTCAGTCGAGGCTTGGAGGTGCTGGAGGAGGAGCGGGGTGGTCCTCGGCGGGGTGATATTCGTGGCCGGAGGGAAGAGCAATGTAGGAGATCACGGTGGTGATGCGGAAAGAGTTGGCCGGTTCGAGGAGGGACGGTGGTGGATGTTGGAGCGGGGTCGGGATTGATGGCAGCAACAGCAGCCGTGGGAAGTGCTCGGCTGGGGTGGTGAACGGAGTAGGGGGCCGGAGCATCGGGTTGGAAGTCGGGGAGCTCGACTCGTGGAGAAGAGCGTGAGCTCCGGCGGGTCGGCCGGAGCGGGTGCCGGGGTGGTAGTGGTAGAGTTGGTTGGTTTTTTCCCCTCTTTTTCAAAAGAAGGAGGAGGAGAAGAAGAAGAAGAAGAAGAACAAGAACAAGAAAAAAAGGGAATGCTATGGTTGAGTGAGGGGGAGGAGAGAGGGAGGTGGGGGCTTTCCTAGGTTTGGGGATTAGGACATGCTTGGGAAGAGTGCATTGAGGGGACATTAAATTGGAGATGGTGAGTGGGAATGTGTGATGATGATGCTCCCATTTTGAATGGGTGGTCAGAATTTGACATGAGGAAAATCATTCATGCAAGGAGAGGGTTGGGTTGACTAGTCAAATATTAGGGTTCTCTATTTGGTTTGAACCAATGGGGTGTTGACACCTAATACAACATTTAGAAATGAGTCCCCTTAAATTTGGGTATTTGTACAGACACATGAAATAATAAAAAATTTATGGGGGAATTAGTGTTTGGTGTTTTGTAGGGTGAGGGAGTGTTGTGTGTTTTGTATGGGCTTAATGAATAGGGTATTTGGATTAAATTGGGTTAAACTAGGATTAGTCAAAGTTAGTATCCCCAATTTAATTAGAAATAAATGCAAGCGGTGTTCTAAAATTAATTAGGAGTACATGGGACCAAAATTAGGTTGAGACACAAATATCATTAGTGAAGAAGACTCAGAACAGAATATTACCCTAATTTGGGTTGTACGAAAATGGGTCGAGATTGTCTCCAATTTTGATTAGAACGCACAACGATACAAAGTCGATTTTATTTAGAAATTAAATAAACGTCCACGACGAATATTGTGCGGCTAAAATGAAGCACAAGAGAGCATAATTACGAGTTACAAAAAGGTCGGAATGGAAGGCGGGCACGTCTAGGGTAAGGTTGTAAAATTTATTAGAAGGCAAAAGCTAGGGTAGCGCTCCAAATATCGAAGCAATGGCAAGGCGCAACAATTAAATAAAATTACGGTAATTAATTACAACCTCAAATAATAAAATCCTAAATAATACAAATTAATTCATAACCTTATAATTCGGTCAGGTGTTTATCTAGTGGGCTTCTAGGTCAAGTCTACTAGCTCAAACATTAATGAACACTGTATATATATAATATGTAAATACACATCTCATACAATTATTCAAATTAAATACACGCAATATTAAATGTATATAAAAAGTCAAAAATATCCCTATTTTTGGAATGTGGTAGTGACAGTTTTGAAAAGTAATTTCAAAACCAGACATCAGTCTTTGAAAAAGTTATTTTAGAGCCATAGTGTAAGTCAATTAGAATCGTTAAATCACAATACTAAAAGTAATTGTTCTGTTTAAATATTATTGGTTCGGCACAACACCCAAGAAATGATAGAAAATTGACAACCAATTTGGGTTTGTTGATATAAAATATAAAAAAAGATATATGGGTTTCGAACTATTTATGTTGGCTAGTCAAATGGTTCAAGTGTATTATACGAGCTATCTTAGTTGACAACGCAATAAAAAGGATTGATGGACTGTATGCAAAACTAAACCTAGAAACACATATAATGTTGCGGATCTAGCATACCGGGAGGATGAGGTGGTCATGCCTCAACTTAAACATATGAGTTTGGCCGGTGTTGATGGTATGGAGGTTGATGTTACCGTAGAGGATGATAGAGTTAACGAAGAGATTGGCATAGAAGATTAACCTCATATAGAGAAGGATTATGATATGTTGGTATTGAGCGATGAACAAGAATTGGAAGATGAAGGTGATAGTGAAAGTAAAAATGAAAATAAAAATGAAGAAGTAGAAGACGATGATGAAGATGAAGACGATTCAAAAAATGATTCGGAAGACGATGACGATTCGAAAGATGAAGAAGATTAGTACGTACACACATATGCATTAGCTTAGATTATTTATTTATTTAATGACACAATTATTATTTATTTTATCATTGTAGAAGCATAAAAAATACGCTGGGAAGAGCTACGCAGCCTCTTGATACAGAGCAGCGTAAGCAGAGGCCTTCAGAGCCATCAGGCGTACAACAGAGTTTTCTCCGCTAAAATACAGCGTGAAGAATAAAGCTCAAAGGACCATCCGCATAAGTGCAGTACGTCCAGGCCGCTCCAGCGTGAACAGAGTTCTTCATCGCCTCTATGGCGTAAAACTCATCCGCTCTCGAAGCAGCTTTATAGCGTACGAGGAACGCTTCGTCTTCCCCGAAATGAACCTGTCAAGTCACGCAGTGAATCTGACCTCTGACTCCTGACAAAAAGTGCTGTACGACCACCCAGACGACGGCTGGAAACGACGGCAGGCCCCTCGGGACGCGCACCACAGAATGATGGCGGATCTCTGCATTTAATGCAGAGGATTTAGTTAAAAGATCACCGAACCGTCGCTTACTGGAGTCCCCTCCGCATAAACCGCTCTTCTGCGTACAAGGGAATATGCTGCCCTATTTTACACAGGCAAACATGAGCGGTTTTACGATCCGCAGCGGACAAACCGCCTGCCACGTCAAAAGCCGCACTTCGTACGGGATTCGAGGCACGTCTCCACGTCTAATTGCACTGAGTGGTGACAGTTTCTTTCAAGGCACGTCTCTGCGACAGGTGCACAGAAGGGGTGCATGTCATGCCCCAGTCCCAAAATATCGAGGGACTAGACACGTGGCAATGGCCAGCAGCACACACCGATGGACAAACCCAATTTAATGGATCCATTGGGGCATACTTAAGCTGTAATACAATAATAATGGTCTAGATATACTAATCTCATCCACAGAAATGAATACAACAATATCAGAATCATAAAGCAAGATCAATCTCAATATGATATAAACTCGGGAAAATAACCCGATAATGAGTCTGATACATCTGTCAAGATACAAGAATAAAGATAACCACAGCAAATACCGAGTATGGGGAAAGCCTATACCCAGATGATACCCTCGGGGATCAATCGTCTACTGGATCTGGTACTGCTCCAGTGTCTGCTCCTGCTCCATCTTCTGCTAATGCTCCTGTCCCGTGTAACTCGGGGTCGATCTCGTCTGCTAGTCCTGGGGACAAAGTCCGGTATCCAGGTCCTCAGGGGACATAACAAGGTACATAAATCGACATGCCAAAATGCAGTATAATAGTAAATAAAATAAATAGGGTAAATTATATAACCATCTATGTGAAAATGCAATTTGAGAGCATCACTAAACTCAGGCTGAGACCACTACAAGCTCTGTGTCTTGGAGTCGGTAGCAGTGTTTACTATGTATTTTACTATGTGTTTATTATGTGTTTACTATATTTTATATATATATATATAAACTCAGCCTGTAGCCTGTGTGTCTCTCCCCACCCAATGTAATCACACATCTCATGTCCATGATGCACCATGTCCATATCACGCACGATCATATCAAATGCAGCAAGTCATCTAATATCTATGAATATGATGTCTATGTCATAAAACATGTATCCTACACAGAATCACCATGAATATCTCAGGAAGATTCTGTCTCATGAATAGTGTCAAGTATCCTGGGTTATAGTGTACTTGATAGGACAAATACGAGAATAAAGAGGGTCATAAATATCCATGTCTAGATGACAATACACAACTCCGTGTACGGTATTGGCACCCGACTATAATCGGACGCTAAGTACGTCACACGGCCCTAGGTTAAGCATGCACAGCAATATAATAAAGCAAGGAAAATATATAATAATACTGCAGAGTTTGGCAAGGTACACTTGCCTGGGGTCCTGTTGCTGGTATGAATCAGAGTCCAAGTCACAGTCCAAATAGCCTATGTATTACAAATTTATCACGTCAAAAGATAATTTATTTTAATTTATTTAATTCTGGAATAATTACTCTAAAATCCTATTTTAATCTTATTATTCTGATTTTTATGTTAATTCCTAAATTTTGTCCAAAAAAACTGAATTTTATCAACTCGAGACTCATGGCACGCAAATCGAGGCGATCTGTTGACCAAAAAGTCAACCAACACAAACTCGACTTTTATGCATGATTTCCTGTAGATTTCAGCATCAGAAACATACTAGAATTTACGGCTCATCCGAATTCAAATTCGTTTGGGAATTATGGCACATACAAATTTTGTATTGTGCACCGATGGTTAAATTCTAACCTAGAAGTTCTACAGAATTAACAGTATGTAAATACTTCAAATTAAATTCTGAAAAAAATATATGTCGATGATCTCGACATTAGATTTCCGAAACTTTAAACGGTTCGTGATTCTGATTCCGGGTTCTCCCGAAATTGCGAAAACATCGAAACACGTCTATTTTCGGACATGCTGTGCTCTACGAATTTTCCAGAATTTAATACTAATAATTTTGAAAAACAAATTATATAATCAGAAAGCTAACCTCAATATCATTCTAATGCAAGAAACTAGGTCTCATTTGGAGTCCGGAGCTATGCGCAATGGCTTCTGGAAGATGAAGAAACCCTAGATGACAATTCTCCCAAATCTCTCTCTCTCTCTCTAAAATAATGAGATAATTAGGGTTATTATATTATATATATATATATAGATGTACCTGCGGCTGAATGGATATCTATAGGCTGACATATGTCAGAATCTGATTGAATGATTTTATTTATATTATTTATTTTTGATTTGCCTTTATCAAAACATTATTTAAGTCATTTTAAATCTAAATAACTCAAAATAAACATTAAAAATAATCATAAAAATCTGGAAAAATTATAGAAAATATATTTTGAACCAAAAAAAATCTTAGAAAAATATTTGGGATAATTTTATATTCATAGATTTCCTACTATAATTAGGAGAAGCTCTAAAAATTAGTTTTGCCATAAAACTAGAAATAAATACTAACATTATTCCACAAATTCTGAAATAATTCCAGAAAATATATAATAATATTATAAACCTTAGAAAATAACGTGGGTCCATTTTATATTCCTGAGCTTGCACCATAAATTCTACAAGTCCTAAAAATTAGTTATTAGCCTAAATAACTCCCAATAAATACTAAAAATACTCAGAAAATTCCCAAAAACTTCTAGAAAATATATTTTATTATTTAGAACATAAAATAAAAGTTTGGGATATTTTTAATTATATTTAAATCTAAAATAAATTCTTGAAAATTCTAGAAAATTACAGAAAATTATAAAAAATCCAAATTAAAAATTTCTGAAAAATCAGGGGGTTACAATCTACCCAACTTATAAAAATTTCGTCCTCAAAATTAAAATTAAGCCATGGTAGAAGTCAAGGATGGTATAAGATTTGTATTGGTTAAAATGCAAGGCTAGGTTTAACGGAGTGGACGATGTTGCACGTTGCACATTCCGAAAATCATGGAAGAAATTCACATGAGTGAAAATAGGTTTCTTCGTGTGTCATGTCCAATAGTGTGGACACCTAAATACTCTTTTGCATAAAAGTACCCAACAATTGAAACATTGTACTAAGATAAAAATTGGAGGATGGGCATGTCTAGGACAAGGTGTGAAATTTGTAGGAAGGCAGTGACTAGGGAAGTGCTCCAATTATCGAAGCAATGGTAAGGCGCGCCGAGGGATACCATGTTATAAAACTAAATGAAAAATGTCGTGTTCTATTCCTAAGTGGATTCGAGCTAGCCTTAGTCTCACTATCTAAGCCAAGTAGGTCTACTTCTTAGGTGAGGGGGTTTCACAATCCAGCCAACTTAAGACAATGTCGTCCTCAAAATTAAAATAAGGCATAATTTGTTAATCCTTCGTGTACATAAGGCAAGTCAATCGCAATCTCCTTGCGACAATTAAAATCCTAATCATATCCATTGTAATCACTTCTAGGTTAAGATGACCACTGATCCAATCAAATTCAACCTATGGTTATCTCTTCTCGCTTTTTCAAATTATCCATATCCAAATTTAAATTAAATCCATATATCATCTTCAAGATTTAAATACGCATATCAATTTTACCTCACGATCTCCAATTATCATAATCTCCTCTAGAAGTAATTCGAGTCCATTATTATTCCTATTTTCACTTATAAGTTTTTGTATGCTTCAACTTCTTAAATTCCATTCACATCCTTAATATTTCAAATAGGTAGTCCAACCATCAAGTTTTTTATTTTAACTCAAATTATCAACTTGAAAAAAAAATTAAAATGCAGTCCACCATTGTTCAAGTCTAAAATTTCATCTTTTTATCCTCTAAATTTCAAGTTGATGATTTTACCTTCATTGTTTAAATCATGTACTTAAGGTATAAATATTGGGTCCTCAATATCAATTCATTAATCCTCATCATCTTAGTCATTCTTCTAAAATTCTTAAAATTAAAATGGCTTGAACCTCTCCCAATTTAATCTTACTCGATCACAATCTAAAAGAAATTCCTCTCGAGTTGACAATGCACTACTACCCAACTTAGAATTTACCCATCTATCACATAAGGCTATATACCTTAAGAGAATATTCCTTAATATGTTTACTCATGTCATTCAATCCTCGAACTTCAATGCCGATCATATCATATATGATATGTCCTTAATTACGAAGAATAATCCTCAAGTATGTGATCGGCCTATGGGGTATATCTAGTATTCTCTGTGTATCAATTTATACCAAGCACGATGTTTCGTCTTTCCGAAATAAGGGAAGACGGAGACCAATAATAAAGAGTTCAAGGGCAGCGTAATAGAATAGAAGTATTGAGATCAAGGCGTTTAAAGAATTCAATTGGGAATTATCAAAGCAGTTGTGGATTGAAATTCTATTTTGGTAATCCTTTGTTTGCATGCTCGTATTAGTACAGTTATGTAACCGATACGATCTGCTCAGACATATCTAGAGGGTAAGTACAGGCGTCTACTAGTCAACTATATATCTTAATCCACGTAAAGTAGTCGTGTGAAGAGCGAACCAAAATGCACTAAGGTTGATCAGACCATAATACATTGATTCTGAATAGACAATTGTATTAGTGGGGTTGATCAGGCCCCAATAACACATATGTCATGAACAAGCTTGATAAAGAATAAGCTTGCAAAAACTAGGCTATAATATAGCAGCATAAGTCAAGGTAGTACAAAAATTATAAGTACACTAGATGATGATGAAAGGAGATACAAATGAATTCGAGTTCACAAACAGAAACAAAATAAGCAACAATAATAAAAGACTCTACAATCTCTACAGTTATCATACAACTCCTTATCTATGTCGCTAGTCGACCAAATGGGGGCAAGGACCTCTAAATTCTATCGTCTGAATAAATACTGTCGTCTTATGCAAGTCTAAAGTTGTGTCATCCTAAGTCACTTCATCAATAGGGCTAGGTGGTACTATGTTGTGAGGCATACTACCCAACTTATAAGAATTAAACTAATACTGTGACAGTCTTAAGAGGGTCCTGCAAAATAACCTTGCACATCTAAATAAAACAGAACTCTTATTAAGGTCTCCTATGGTATTACGTAAGTAATGGTCATCTTAAGTCTTAATTATAGTGCTCATAGGTCATGTGTCAATAGTGAGAATGGACAGGTTACTAGTCTCAAGGGAAAGGAAAGATAACTTGTATCGAGGTGGGGTACTAATTACGCGGTTCAAAGCTAAGGGGTAATCATTAGGTCACCATCTATAAGATTAACTCAAACTGTCAAGTTCTAATTACCAATCACATAATAAAAAGTTTAGAGTAACAACCAAAATAAATAATAAGAGGCGCACGAAAATCAAGACAGGATGCAAGTCAAGAAATCAATTCGAATCCGATATAGATGTCAAGAACGATTCAAGCAAGTGGATGAGATCCAAAAACTTATCCTATCCTTATTGCAGGCTTGCTCGGTTCCTAAGTTGAAATCGAACAATTTAGTCATCGACCTGCATAGGCCACCACAAAAACCATGTCACGCCCCAGTCCCAAAATATCGAGGGACTAGACACGTGGCAATGGCCAGCAGCACACACCGATGGACAAACCCAATTTAATGGATCCATCGGGGCGTACTTAAGCTGTAATACAATAATAATGGTCTAGATATACTAATCTCATCCACAGAAATAAATACAACAATATCAGAATCATAAAGCAAGATCAATCTCAATATGATATAAACTCGGAAAAATAACCCGATAATGAGTCTGATACATCTGTCAAGATACAAGAATAAAGATAACCACAGCAAATACCGAGTATGGGGAAAGCCTATACCCAGATGATACCCTCGGGGATCAATCATCTACTGGATCTGGTACTGCTCCAGTGTCTGCTCCTGCTCCATCTTCTGCTAATGCTCCTGTCCCGTGTAACTCGGGGTCGATCTCGTCTGCTAGTCCTGGGGACAAAGTCCGGTATCCAGGTCCTCAGGGGACATAACAAGGTACATAAATCGACATGCCAAAATGCAGTGTAATAGTAAATAAAATAAATAGGGTAAACTATATAACCATCTATGTGAAAATGCAATTTGAAAGCATTACTAAACTCAGGCTGAGACCACTACAAGCTCTGTGTCTTGGAGCCGGTAGCAGTGTTTACTATGTATTTTACTTTGTGTTTACTATGTGTTTACTATGTTTTATATATATATATAAACTCAGCCTGTAGCCTGTGTGTCTGTAAACCCCCTGAATTTCCAAATTATTAAATCTTGGATTTTTTCCCAATTTTCTGGAATTTTCTGTGAATCTTCTGTAATTAAAATCAAGGTTTTTGATTAATAAATGATTTTTAAATGGCAATAAATAATATTAAAATATTGTGAAAATATTATTTTTGAGTGTAAAATGGAAAACTGGACTTAGGACAATTTTTCTGGAATTTATCGGACCCCGGACCTATTTTTAAATGCCTAAAAAGTATTTATTTATTTAATTAATTATTTATTAAATTAATTACTGATTTTATTATTATTAATTATTATTATTAATATTTTTATTTACCCAGTCCGGCCCATTAGCCCGCGGCCCACGGACACCGGCCCATTCCCCCGAACCCGGCCCAACTCCCTTGCGGGTCGGGTCGGATCCGCCAGACCCGACCCGAACCCGCTACCGACCCGCCCCTCTCTCTCCCCCACGACTCCCTCTCTCCCCGTGCCCGCCGCGTCCGGCGCCGCGTCCGGCGCCGCTCCGCCCGCAACCGCTCCGCCCGCTCCGCAACCGCCCCGCCCATCCCGGCCACCCCTTCGGCCACGACCCTCCGCCCCCAGCCTATTTAAACCCTCCCCGCCCCCTGCCGTCGATCCCCCTCGACCACCACCGCTCCACCACCGCGCCGCCCGTCCTCCTCCGCGGCCAGCCGCCCACGCCGCCCTCTCCGCCGACGCCACCGGACCTCGCCGCTCCCTCCTTCTCCTCCCCTCCGTCTCCGGCGACGGCAGCTCGACAGCAGCAGCGGCGAGCAGCAGCGAGCAGTCCCCGGCCGCCGGCGAGCCTCCGCCGCCTCCCAGCGCGCCGCCACCGCTGCCCCCGGGCCCTCCGCCGCAGCCCAGCCCCCAACGCCGCCGTCTCCGCCGCGTGGCCGCCGGAGCTCAGCCGATCCCCAAAACCCTAACCCTAAATCCCCTTTTTTCGTGTCGTGTCCGACACGACACGGACACGGCTCGACCCTGTTTTCGGGTCCCCTTCAGGTATGTGTAACTTTCGCCTCGTAGCTCCGTTTTCAATTCTGCAAATTGCGTTGTGAAGCCTGTATGACCTTCTCGGTGTCCGGACAAACTGTTCGGGGCACCGCGTCCTGTGGTGATCGCACACCGCGATCCAAAAACAGGAAAAACCAGACCCTGTTTCACCCCGGAACTGAGTACGCCCCGCCAAACGGGACGACTTGGTCGCGCGCGGTCTTCACAGATACGTGCGCAGCGTCGATACGGACGTGTGAGTTTTCGCGGAAGTTGATTCGGGTGTGCGTGCACACCGGAATCAACGCGTATCCGCGGACATCGCCCCGTATCCGCAATTTCTGCAATTCATCCTAACTTCTTGTACACTCGTCGGATCGAGACGAAACTTGAGCCATCGGACTCGTAGCGATACGCTGGTCCTGTGGGTCAAGTTTGGTTCGATTCTGAGAACGTTGACGAAATCGCGTGTCGTGGGCCCCACAGGCCCCGCTCGACGGGCGATTTTGTGTTCGGCTCATCGGAATCCAAATCTGGAAGTTCCGTTGGGTTCGTATTAGCGTTCCTGACCTGTTGACACTAAGTTTGGTGAATTTGGAGACCGTTGACCTGGACACGTTTTTCGGTGCAAAGCGGGCCCACCGGCGGACCCCGTTTTGACCCGAAACTGCCGTTTTTGCCCTTGTCTCCAAATTGGACCCAAGGACAGGCGTTTCTAGCTATTTGATATCTTCTGAGCATGATGGTAATGTCTATTTCAGCTTTTGGACTCATCTCTGGACTCCCCCCAAGAACCTAACTAATCAGATCCAAACAACAGGCAAGTACCTGCACTTCAAGTTAATCTTTATATTGTGATAATTAAATTCCCTGCTCTACTAGTACCCTTGCTGATTACACGTAGTGTTAGAATACTGTATTTCATGTCTTGAATAATGGAATTCATGTCTTGTTATCGTGTCGGGTGGGAGAATACTGAAAGGCATGTAGTTTACCCTGACTCCTGTCGTGAATAATAGCTGTTGGTACACGACTGTCCATCAGCCGGATCTCGATTTTCCGTGCTTAATAGCCGTCTATGACGGCCGGTTTAACCCTATAAACCCCTGCATGCCAACTAGGTATTCTAAATACACAAGTTCACACACCTAGTTTCTAGTCTTGTTATATTTCCTGCTTATTGTCGTAGTTCATTCCTGTCTCATTTATTTCCTGCTTTTCTCATATTCCTGCTTATAACATTAAACTCTGAAATATTGATGTTTCCTTTATGCAATGTTCTCAATATGATACTCAACTTAATTGTCATAAATATTTAGTTTAATTTTGTTGTGCACTGTGTACTTTGCTCCTTTCCTGACTGGATCCGTTGTTTAGGTGTTGATGAGAACCTTGCCCTACCTATTATGAACCATATGACGTAGCAGGTGACATAGTTGAGAAGCCGGTTCCCACTCAGGAGACCACCTCTGAGGAGTAGTAGCCAGTTAGCTAGTTTTCCCTTTTCAGCTCAGTGCTCGGGTTTGTCCCCGATTTATCTTCTGGCTTTGTATTAATTGTGGATTTGATTATCACAGATTAAATATTATGAAATCCAAGCATTCTTATTCCTGTGATTATCTTTGCTTGTTTATTATTGTGGATGAGATAGATAGTTGTTGATCCCAGAAAATGACCTAGACAGCGTACTACCGCCGACTCTGCGGCGTAGGCTGGACGTGCCCACGCACTCGTGCCCGAATATCCGGGTGCGGGTCGTGACACGTTTTTATGGTGGCCCATGCAGGTCAACGACTAAATTGTTCGGTTTCAACTTAGGGACCGAACAGGCCTGCAATAAGATTGAGGATTTTAGGAAAAGCTCATCCACTTGATTGAATCGTTCTTGATATTCATATCGACTTCGAATCATTTTATTGACTTGCATCCTGCCTTGATTCCTGTGCGCCTTTATCGTTTATTTTTGGATGCAGAGTAAAAGATCTACCAGCAGGCGACGAGGTTCCTACAAGATCACCACGAGATGCTCTACCAGCATAACCGTGGAGAACGCGCAGACTCTTGGAGCAGCTAATGCGCGTAAGTGATTTCTTTTAGCTGCCTTTCTATTATTGTTTAGCTCGCGCCTAGTGGTTCGTGACCCCAGCCCCAACCTAGAAAATTTTAAACTTGCTAATAACCTGCTATGCTTTTATAACTGATAACTGTAGAGTTTGTAGAATCTTCTGTGCTTATTATAGGTTGTTTTGTGAACTTAAATAATTTGTACCCTCTTTTCATCATCATCTAGCGCACTTAATTTTGATGTACTCGACTTATGCTGCTATTCTATAGCCTAGTTTTGCAAGCTTACTCTTTATCGAGCTTGTTCATGACATATGTATTAGTGGGTCGACACACTAATACGATTGTCTATTCAGAATCAGTGTATTACGGTCTGATCAGCCTTAGTACATTTTGATTCGCTCTTCGCACTACTTTACGTGGATTGAGATATATAGTTGACTAGTATACCTGCCCTAGACATGTCTGAGTATAACTGTATAAATACAAGCATGTGAATAGGAATTTCCAAGATAGGATTCAATCCACAATCGCTTGACAATTCCCACCTGGATTCTTTAAACGTCTTGACCCCGATAGTTCTATTCTATCACCCCACCCTTGAACACTGTATTATTGATTCTCGTCTTCCCTTATTTTGGAAAGACGAAATCTCGTGCTTGGTATAAGTTGGTACATAGATAGTACTAGATATGCCACAGAGGCCGATCACATACTTGAGGATTAAACTTTCGTAATCGAGGACATATCATATGTGATATGATCGACGTTTAAGTTTCGAGGACTGAATGACATGAGTAACCATATTAAGGAGTATTTTCTTAAGGCATATAGTCTATTGTGATGTATGGGTAAATTCTAAGTTGGGTAGCAGTGCAATTATCAACTCAAGATAAATTCTTTAAAATTGTGACCGAGAAGATTAGATTGGAAGAGGTTCAAGCCATTCTCATTTTGAAATTTAGAGGAGTGACTAAGATAATTAATGAATTGATATCAATAGTTATATCTCAAGTACATGGTTTAAATCTTGAAATAATGAAAGTAAAATCGTCAATTTAAATTTAGAGGGTATTATGATTCAGACTTGAACATTGGTGGGCTACATTTAAATTATTTTTCAACTTGATGATTTGAGTTAAGGATTAAAATTGGATGGTTGGACCACCTAGTTAGAATATTGAGGGTGTGAATGGAATTTAAAGAGTTGAAGCATACAATTGTGAATAGGAATACTGTCGGACTTGAATCACTTCTAGAGGAATTTATGATAATTAGAGGCAAAGTCAGGTGCAAATCTTGAAAATGCTATATGGACTTAATCTAAAATCTGCCTGTGGATAATTTGAGGAAGTAAGAAGTAATAACCCTAGGTGAATCTTGCTTGGAATAGTAGTCGTCTTAACCTTGAAGTGATTGCAGTGGACATGATCAGGAATTAACCATCGCAAGGAGATTTCGATTGAATTGCCTTATGTACATGAAGGATTATCAGAGTATGGCTTAATTTTAAATTTCGAGGACGAAATTTTTGTAAGTTGGGTAGGTTGTAAACCCCCTGAATTTCCAAATTATTAAATCTTGGATTTTTTCCCAATTTTCTGGAATTTTCTGTGAATCTTCTGTAATTAAAATCAAGGTTTTTGATTAATAAATGATTTTTAAATGGCAATAAATAATATTAAAATATTGTGAAAATATTATTTTTGAGTGTAAAATGGAAAACTGGACTTAGGACAATTTTTCTGGAATTTATCGGACCCCGGACCTATTTTTAAATGCCTAAAAAGTATTTATTTATTTAATTAATTATTTATTAAATTAATTACTGATTTTATTATTATTAATTATTATTATTAATATTTTTATTTACCCAGTCCGGCCCATTAGCCCGCGGCCCACGGACACCGGCCCATTCCCCCGAACCCGGCCCAACTCCCTTGCGGGTCGGGTCGGATCCGCCAGACCCGACCCGAACCCGCTACCGACCCGCCCCTCTCTCTCCCCCACGACTCCCTCTCTCCCCGTGCCCGCCGCGTCCGGCGCCGTGTCCGGCGCCGCTCCGCCCGCAACCGCTCCGCCCGCTCCGCAACCGCCCCGCCCATCCCGGCCACCCCTTCGGCCACGACCCTCCGCCCCCAGCCTATTTAAACCCTCCCCGCCCCCTGCCGTCGATCCCCCTCGACCACCACCGCTCCACCACCGCGCCGCCCGTCCTCCTCCGCGGCCAGCCGCCCACGCCGCCCTCTCCGCCGACGCCACCGGACCTCGCCGCTCCCTCCTTCTCCTCCCCTCCGTCTCCGGCGACGGCAGCTCGACAGCAGCAGCGGCGAGCAGCAGCGAGCAGTCCCCGGCCGCCGGCGAGCCTCCGCCGCCTCCCAGCGCGCCGCCACCGCTGCCCCCGGGCCCTCCGCCGCAGCCCAGCCCCCAACGCCGCCGTCTCCGCCGCGTGGCCGCCGGAGCTCAGCCGATCCCCAAAACCCTAACCCTAAATCCCCTTTTTTCGTGTCGTGTCCGACACGACACGGACACGGCTCGACCCTGTTTTCGGGTCCCCTTCAGGTATGTGTAACTTTCGCCTCGTAGCTCCGTTTTTAATTCTGCAAATTGCGTTGTGAAGCCTGTATGACCCTCTCGGTGTCCGGATAAACTGTTCGGGGCACCGCGTCCTGTGGTGATCGCACACCGCGATCCAAAAACAGGAAAAACCAGACCCTGTTTCACCCCGGAACTGAGTACGCCCCGCCAAACGGGACGACTTGGTCGCGCGCGGTCTTCACAGATACGTGCGCAGCGTCGATACGGACGTGTGAGTTTTCGCGGAAGTTGATTCGGGTGTGCGTGCACACCGGAATCAACGCGTATCCGCGGACATCGCCCCGTATCCGCAATTTCTGCAATTCACCCTAACTTCTTGTACACTCGTCGGATCGAGACGAAACTTGAGCCATCGGACTCGTAGCGATACGCTGGTCCTGTGGGTCAAGTTTGGTTCGATTCTGAGAACGTTGACGAAATCGCGTGTCGTGGGCCCCACAGGCCCCGCTCGACGGGCGATTTTGTGTTCGGCTCATCGGAATCCAAATCTGGAAGTTCCGTTGGGTTCGTATTAGCGTTCCTGACCTGTTGACACTAAGTTTGGTGAATTTGGAGACCGTTGACCTGGACACGTTTTTCGGTGCAAAGCGGGCCCACCGGCGGACCCCGTTTTGACCCGAAACTGCCGTTTTTGCCCTTGTCTCCAAATTGGACCCAAGGACAGGCATTTCTAGCTATTTGATATCTTCTGAGCATGATGGTAATGTCTATTTCAGCTTTTGGACTCATCTCTGGACTCCCCCCAAGAACCTAACTAATCAGATCCAAACAACAGGCAAGTACCTGCACTTCAAGTTAATCTTTATATTGTGATAATTAAATTCCCTGCTCTACTAGTACCCTTGCTGATTACACGTAGTGTTAGAATACTGTATTTCATGTCTTGAATAATGGAATTCATGTCTTGTTATCGTGTCGGGTGGGAGAATACTGAAAGGCATGTAGTTTACCCTGACTCCTGTCGTGAATAATAGCTGTTGGTACACGACTGTCCATCAGCCGGATCTCGATTTTCCGTGCTTAATAGCCGTCTATGACGGCCGGTTTAACCCTATAAACCCCTGCATGCCAACTAGGTATTCTAAATACACAAGTTCACACACCTAGTTTCTAGTCTTGTTATATTTCCTGCTTATTGTCGTAGTTCATTCCTGTCTCATTTATTTCCTGCTTTTCTCATATTCCTGCTTATAACATTAAACTCTGAAATATTGATGTTTCCTTTATGCAATGTTCTCAATATGATACTCAACTTAATTGTCATAAATATTTAGTTTAATTTTGTTGTGCACTGTGTACTTTGCTCCTTTCCTGACTGGATCCGTTGTTTAGGTGTTGATGAGAACCTTGCCCTACCTATTATGAACCATATGACGTAGCAGGTGACACAGTTGAGAAGCCGGTTCCCACTCAGGAGACCACCTCTGAGGAGTAGTAGCCAGTTAGCTAGTTTTCCCTTTTCAGCTCAGTGCTCGGGTTTGTCCCCGATTTATCTTCTGGCTTTGTATTAATTGTGGATTTGATTATCACAGATTAAATATTATGAAATCCAAGCATTCTTATTCCTGTGATTATCTTTGCTTGTTTATTATTGTGGATGAGATAGATAGTTGTTGATCCCAGAAAATGACCTAGACAGCGTACTACCGCCGACTCTGCGGCGTAGGCTGGACGTGCCCACGCACTCGTGCCCGAATATCCGGGTGCGGGTCGTGACAGTGTCTCTCCCCACCCAATGTAATCACACGTCTCATGTCCATGATGCACCATGTCCATGTCACGCACGATCATATCTAATGCAGCAAGTCATCTAATATCTATGAATATGATGTCTATGTCATAAAACATGTATCCTACACAGAATCACCATGAATATCTCTGGAAGATTCTGTCTCATGAATAGTGTCAAATGTCCTGGGTTATAGTGTACTTGATAGGACAAATACGAGAATAAAGAGGGTCACAAATATCCATGTCTAGATGACAATACACAACTCCGCGTACGGTGTTGGCACCCGACTATAATCGGACGCTAAGTACGTCACACGGCCCTAGGTTAAGCATGCACAGCAATATAATAAAGCAAGGAAAATATATAACAATACTACAGAGTTTGGCAATGTACACTTGCCTGGGGTCCTGTTGCTGGTATGAATCAGAGTCCAAGTCACAGTCCAAATAGCCTATGTATTACAAATTTATCACGTCAAAAGATAATTTATTTTAATTTATTTAATTCTGGAATAATTACTCTAAAATCCTATTTTAATCTTATTATTCTGATTTTTATGTTAATTCCTAAATTTTGTCCAAAGAAACTAAATTTTATCAACTCGAGACTCATGGCACGCAAATCGAGGCGATCTGTTGACCAAAAAGTCAACCGACACAAACTCGACTTTCATGCATGATTTCCTGTAGATTTTAGCATCAAAAACATACTAGAATTTACGGCTCATCCGAATTCAAATTCGTTTGGAAATTATGGCACATACAAATTTTGTATTGTGCACCGATGGTTAAATTCTAACCTAGAAGTTCTACAGAATTAACAGTATATAAATACTTCAAATTAAATTCTTAAAAAATATATGTCGATGATCTCGACATTAGATTTCCGAAACTTTAAACGGTTCGTGATTCTGATTCCGGGTTCTCCCGAAATTGCGAAAACATCGAAACACGTCTATTTTCGGACATGCTATGCTCTACGAATTTTCTAGAATTTAATACTAATAGTTTTGTAAAACAAATTATATAATCAGAAAGCTAACCTCAATATCGTTCTAACGCAAGAAACTAGGCCTCGTTTGGAGTCCGGAGCTATGCGCAATGGCTTCTGGAAGATGAAGAAACCCTAAATGACAAATCTCCCAAATCTCTCTCTCTCTCTAAAATAATAAGATAATTAGGGTTATTATATTATATATATATATATATATAGATGTACCTGCGGCTGAATGGATATCTATAGGCTGACATGTGTCAGAATCTGATTGAATGGTTTTATTTATATTATTTATTTTTGATTTGCCTTTATCAAAACATTATTTAAGTCGTTTTAAATCTAAATAACTCAAAATAAACATTAAAAATAATCATAAAAATCTGGAAAAATTACAGAAAATATATTTTGAACCAAAAAAAACATTAGAAAAATATTTGGGATAATTTTATATTCATAGATTTCCTACTATAATTAGGAGAAGCTCTAAAAAATAGTTTTGCCATAAAACTAAAAATAAATACTAACATTATTCCACAAATTCTAAAATAATTTTAGAAAATATATAATAATATTATAAACCTTAGAAAATAACGTGGGTCCATTTTATATTCCTGAGCTTGCACCATAAATTCTACAAGTCCTAAAAATTAGTTATTAGCCTAAATAACTCCCAATAAATACTAAAAATACTCAGAAAATTCCCAAAACTTCTAGAAAATATATTTTATTATTTAGAACATAAAATAAAAGTTTGGGATATTTTTAATTATATTTGAATCTAAAATAAATTTTTGAAAATTCTAGAAAATTATAGAAAATTATGAAAAATCCAAATTAAAAATTTCTGAAAAATCAGGGGGTTACAGTGCAGACCTTCAAAACAGGCCTCCGCATTTAATACATAAGATGATGGCAAATCTCTGCAAGAGATTTGATTATATCTTCAAAAGCCGTAATTCCGGCTAAAGGCGTCCACATCAGCACGGTACGCAGCGGCTTCTACGCCCATTCAGGATCTACGCCCATCCGGCTTCAACGCCCTCTCGGCCTCTATGACCGCTCGGTTTCTACGCCCATCCGGCCTCTAGGACCACTCGGCTTCTACGCCCATCCGGCTTCAACGCCCTCTCGGCCTCTATGAGCGCTCGGTTTCTACGCCCATCTGGCCTCTAGGACCACCTGGCTTCCATGCCAACTCGGCTTCTATGCCTGTTCGGCTTCTATGCCTGCTCGGCTTCTATGCCATGGTGACGGACATTTGGCTTCTACGCCAACCCCTTTTACACAATGGATACCTACCTACGTGGCTTTTACGCCGTGATCTTAGTAGCAATTGTACGCGTTGTGTCCCCTTAGTTGGACCCGCGTCACCCGCTCATTCAAAAGATCATCTATACGTAGGCATTGGTTACTTTAACCGTTGTGTAAAAGGGTGCTGTACTTTCCACTCCTCGGTTGCTACACCAACGGAGTGGTCACTGTCACCAAAGACTCTATAAATAGAGGCCCCTATCAATGGGGAACAGGGGGAGGAGATCAAACAGGGAGGAGATCGAACCGGGAGGAGTAGAGAGAGAGAGAGAGAGAGAGAGCCCGGAGCTCAGGCAAAGAGCGGGGATCGACGACTTCGGCATCGTGTATCCACCCTCTCCTTCGCAGCCTTCGGAGCCGCTACCCGTCTTCCACGGCACTTCTTCAACATCGTGTAGTCCAAGGGCTACAGTGATCGACCGCAGATCAGACACCTATAGCAATTTATACCCAGATTAAATAAATTGTACTCCCACATCCTCGTATAGGATTACATTGTACAAGTTTGTTTGTAAACTAAAGGGCGCGGGGTTCGCACAAACCCCGTCATTGAAATACACTTTCATTCTTTCGTTTAATACCACAAACAAGATGGCCACTCTACTGGGGACATCTTTCTCTTCTGATGAGGAAGCAATTGCTCAACGCGATGCGGTATCTATAGGAACCGTGAAGAAGACACTGGTCGTTCAGTTCGATCAGTCCGCCTACGAAGACATGCTTCGAACCGGGGGTAGCTCTCACTCTCTCTCCGTCCAAGACAACAGGATGCTGCGCAAAGTGTGGGTGCCCAAGACATCCTCTACCATTCCTGTGGACTCTTCGATCTCTCCGATCTCTCCGACCAATAAGGTGGTAGCATCGCTCCCTCCGTGCCCCGCACGTAAAAATCAGTCTCCCGCTACGCGCGGTACAGACAAAACTTCGGGCAAAGCCTCAGCGCTGACCCAGAAGTATCCACTGCACTTTACGCGTAGGAATCAGTCTCCCGCTACGAGCGGTACAGACAAAACTTCGGGCAAAGCCTCAGCGCTAACCCAGAAGTATCCACTGCGCTCTACGCGTAGGAATCAGTCTCCCGCTACGCACGGTACAGACAAAACTTCTGGCAAAGCCTCAGCGCTAACCCAGAAGTATCCACTGCGCTCTACACGCAAAAACTAGTCTCCCGCTACGCGCGGTACAGACCAAACTTCTGATGATGCCTCAGCGCCAAATCGGAAGTACAAATCACGCTCCGTGCGCAAGACAATATCTGACCTCTACGGGGAACCAGATGAGCGCTGTGATCTCCGAAAGTGCAACGACAAGTCTGGGGGTAGTCTCCCTCGACAAAATTGAGCAACATCCAAAGCTGGGGGTAGAATTTCCTCAGAATTTGAAGATGATGCAACGATGACGATCTTCCCAGAAGACCATATAACTCAAGCATTAGGAGCCCGAAGGCCAAAAGGGACTTTCTCCTTCAGTGAAGATGACATCAGTGAAATCTTCAATACGTTGATGAAGGAAAACAAACTTCAGCTACCCAACATCAGATATCCTGAGAGGGCTAGCAAAGACGATGACCCAGTCTCTTTCATCAATACATTCATCATCCTACAAAGGCGTGCTATGTACTAAAAAGGAGAATTCAGGAGTTGATCGATGCCAAGGTCATCACGTTGCATCTATAAACGAGGAGACGATCACTGCAAATTGGTTTCACTTTGATGTGATAATTTGTTTCCTCAAGAAAGTGCCAGATGTATGCCTCTATCCCCGATAGAGTCACAACCCAGGGAGTTTGTCATGTCCATATTACCTCTGATATCGGTTGTCATCTCAACTTAACACCCGTACTTAACTCTAAGTACGCCAGTGGTGTTGAGTCCACAAAAACTGCTACGTCCATATTACCTCTAGCAGGGCTTGTCTCAAACCTATTGCTTGCACTTAGGTACGCAAAAAGTGATGGGTCCACAAAATCAGCCATGTTCATATTACCTCTGAGCTGTAATCCCCAGCTGAGTTTGTTATGTTCATATTACCTCTGAACAAACCATCCTGGTCCGACCATCGATTATCATGTTCATTTTACCTCTGATATCGGTTGTCATCTCAACTTAACACCCGTAGTTAACTCTAAGTTTGCCAGTGGTGTTGAGTCCACAAAAACTTCTACGTCCATATTACCTCTAGCAGGGCTTATCTCAAACCTATTGCTTGCACTTAGGTGCACAAAAAGTGATGGGTCCACAAAATCAGCCATGTTCATATTACCTCTGAGCTGTAATCCCCAGCTGAGTTTGTTATGTTCATATTAACTCTGAACAAACCATCCTGGTCCGACCATCGATTATCATGTTCATATTACCTCTGATATCGGTTGTCATCTCAACTTAACACCCGTACTTAACTCTAAGTACGCCAATGGTGTTGAGTCCACAAAAACTGCTACGTCCATATTACCTCTAGCAGGGCTTGTCTCAAACCTATTGCTTGCACTTAGGTGCGCAAAAAGTGATGGGTCCACAAAATCAGCCATGTTCATATTACCTCTGAGCTGTAATCCCCAGCTGAGTTTGTTATGTTCATATTACCTCTGAACAAACCATCCTGGTCGGACTATCGATTATCATGTTCATATTACCTCTGATATCGGTTGTCATCTCAACTTAACACCCGTACTTAACTCTAAGTACGCCAGTGGTGTTGAGTCCACAAAAACTTCTACGTCCATATTACATCTAGCAGGGCTTGTCTCAAACCTATTGCTTGCACTTAGGTGCACAAAAAGTGATGGGTCCACAAAATCAGCCATGTTCATATTACCTCTGAGCTGTAATCCCCAGCTGAGTTTGTTATGTTCATATTACCTCTGAACAAACCATCCTGGTCCGACCATCGATTATCATGTTTATATTACCTCTGATATCGGTTGTCATCTCAACTTAACACCCGTACTTAACTCTAAGTTCGCCAGTGGTGTTGAGTCCACAAAAACTGCTACGTCCATATTACCTCTAGCAGGGCTTGTCTCAAACCTATTGCTTGCACTTAGGTGCACAAAAAGTGATGGGTCCACAAAATCAGCCATGTTTATATTACCTCTGAGCTGTAATCCCCAGCTGAGTTTGTTATGTTCATATTACCTCTGAACAAACCATCCTGGTCCGACCATGGATTATCATGTTCATATTACCTCTGATATCGGTTGTCATCTCAACTTAACACCCGTACTTAACTCTAAGTACGCCGGTGGTGTTGAGTCCACAAAATCTGCTACGTCCATATTACCTCTAGCAGGGCTTGTCTCAAACCTATTGCTTGCACTTAGGTGCACAAAAAGTGATGGGTCCACAAAATCAGCCATATTCATATTACCTCTGAGCTGTAATCCCCAGCTGAGTTTGTTATGTTCATATTACCTCTGAACAAACTATCCTGGTCCGACCATCGATTATCATGTTCATATTACCTCTGATATCGGTTGTTATCTCAACTTAACACCCGTACTTAACTCTAAGTACGCCAGTGGTGTTGAGTCCACAAAAACTGCTACGTCCATATTACCTCTAACATGGCTTGTCTCAAACCTATTGCTTGCACTTAGGTACGCAAAAAGTGATGGGTCCACAAAATCAGCCATGTTCATATTACCTCTGAGCTGTAATCTCCAGCTGATTTTGCTATGTTCATATTACCTCTGAACAAACCATCCTGGTCCGACCATCGATTATCGTGTTCATATTACCTCTGATATCGGTTGTCATCTCAACTTAACACCCGTACTTAACTCTAAGTATGCCAGTGGTGTTGAGTCCACAAAAACTGCTACGTCCATATTACCTCTAGCAGGGCTTGTCTCAAACCTATTGCTTGCACTTAAGTGCACAAAAAGTGATGGATCCACAAAATCAGCCATGTTCATATTACCTCTGAGCTGTAATCCCCTGCTGAGTTTGTTATGTTCATATTACCTCTGAACAAACCATCCTGGTCGGACTATCGATTATCATGTTCATATTACCTCTGATAGCGATTGTCATCTCAACTTAATACTCGTACTTAACTCTAAGTACGCCAGTGGTGTTGAGTCCACAAAAACTGCTACGTCCATATTACCTCTAGCAGGGCTTGTCTCAAACCTATTGCTTGCACTTAGGTGCGCAAAAAGTGATGGGTCCACAAAATCAGCCATGTTCATATTACCTCTGAGCTGTAATCCCCAGCTGAGTTTGTTATGTTCATATTACCTCTGAACAAACCATCCTGGTCCGACCATCGATTATCATGTTCATATTACCTCTGATATCGGTTGTCATCTCAACTTAACACCCGTACTTAACTCTAAGTACGCCAGTGGTCTTGAGTCCACAAAAACTGCTACGTCCATATTACCTCTAGCAGGGCTTGTCTCAAACCTATTGCTTGCACTTAGGTGCACAAAAAGTGATGGGTCCACAAAATCAGCCATGTTCATATTACCTCTGAGCTGTAATCCCCAGCTGAGTTTGTTATGTTCATATTACCTCTGAACAAACCATCCTGGTCCGACCATCGATTATCATGTTCATATTACCTCTGATATCGGTTGTCATCTCAACTTAACACCCGTACTTAACTCTAAGTACGCCAGTGGTGTTGAGTCCACAAAAACTGCTACGTCCATATTACCTCTAGCAGGGCTTGTCTCAAACCTATTGCTTGCACTTAGGTGCACAAAAAGTGATGGGTCCACAAAATCAACCATGTTCATATTACCTCTGAGCTGTAATCCCCAGCTGAGTTTGTTATGTTCATATTACCTCTGAACAAACTATCCTGGTCCGACCATCGATTATCATGTTCATATTACCTCTGATATCGGTTGTCATCTCAACTTAACACCCGTACTTAACTCTAAGTACGCCAGTGGTGTTGAGTCCACAAAAACTGCTACGTCCATATTACCTCTAGCAGGGCTTGTCTCAAACCTATTGCTTGCACTTAGGTGCGCAAAAAGTGATGGGTCCACAAAATCAGCCATGTTCATATTACCTCTGAGCTGTAATCCCTAGCTGAGTTTGTTATGTTCATATTACCTCTGAACAAACCATCCTGGTCTGACCATCGATTATCATGTTCATATTACCTCTGATATCGTTTGTCATCTCAACTTAACACCCGTACTTAACTCTAAGTACGCCAGTGGTGTTGAGTCCACCAAAACTGCTACGTCCATATTACCTCTAGCAGGGCTTGTCTCAAACCTATTGCTTGCACTTAGGTGTGCAAAAAGTGATGGATCCACAAAATCAGCCATGTTCATATTACCTCTGAGCTGTAATCCCCAGCTGAGTTTGTTATGTTCATATTACCTCTGAATAAACCATCCTGGTCGGACTATCGATTATCATGTTCATATTACCTCTGATAGCGATTGTCATCTCAACTTAACACCCGTACTTAACTCTAAGTACGTCAGTGTTGTTGAGTCCACAAAAACTGCTACGTCTATATTACCTCTAGCAGGGCTTGTCTCAAACCTATTGCTTGCACTTAGGTGCGCAAAAAGTGATGGGTCCACAAAATCAGCCATGTTCATATTACCTCTGAGCTGTAATCCCCAGCTGAGTTTGTTATGTTCATATTACCTCTGAACAAACCATCCTGGTCCGACCATCGATTATCATGTTCATATTACCTCTGATATCGGTTGTCATCTCAACTTAACACCCGTACTTAACTCTAAGTACGCCAGTGGTGTTGAGTCCACAAAAACTGCTACGTCGATATTACCTCTAACAGGGCTTGTCTCAAACCTATTGCTTGCACTTAGGTGCACAAAAAGTGATGGGTCCACAAAATCAGCCTTGTTCATATTACCTCTAAGCTGTAATCCCCAGCTGAGTTTGTTATGTTCATATTACCTCTGAACAAACCATCCTGGCCCGACCATCGATTATCATGTTCATATTACCTCTGATATCGGTTGTCATCTCAACTTAACACCCGTACTTAACTCTAAGTACGCCAGTGGTGTTGAGTCCACAAAAACTGCTACGTCCATATTACCTCTGGCAGGGCTTATCTCAAACCTATTGCTTGCACTTAGGTGCACAAAAAGTGATGGGTCCACAAAATCAGCCATGTTTATATTACCTCTGAGCTGTAATCCCCAGCTGAGTTTGTTATGTTCATATTACCTTTGAACAAACCATCCTGGTCCGACCACGGATTATTATGTTCATATTACCTCTGATATCGGTTGTCATCTCAACTTAACACCCGTACTTAACTCTAAGTACGCCGGTGGTGTTGAGTCCACAAAAACTGCTACGTCCATATTACCTCTAGTAGGGCTTGTCTCAAACCTATTGCTTGCACTTAGGTGCACAAAAAGTGATGGGTCCACAAAATCAGCCATATTCATATTACCTCTGAGCTGTAATCCCCAGCTGAGTTTGTTATGTTCATATTACCTCTGAACAAACTATCCTGGTCCGACCATCGATTATCGTGTTCATATTACCTCTGATATTGGTTGTCATCTCAACTTAACACTCGTACTTAACTCTAAGTACGCCAGTGGTGTTGAGTCCACAAAAACTGCTACGTCCATATTACCTCTAACAGGGCTTGTCTCAAACCTATTGCTTGCACTTAGGTGCACAAAAAGTGATGGGTCCACAAAATCAGCCATGTTCATATTACCTCTGAGCTGTAATCCCCAACTGAGTTTGTTATGTTCATATTATCTCTGAACAAACCATCCTGGTCCGACCATCGATTATCGTGTTCATATTACCTCTGATATCGGTTATCATCTCAATTTAACACCCGTACTTAACTCTAAGTACGCCAGTGGTGTTGAGTCCACAAAAACTGCTACGTCCATATTACCTCTAGCAGGGCTTGTCTCAAACCTTTTGCTTGCACTTAGGTGCGCAAAAAGTGATGGATCCACAAAATCAGCCATGTTCATATTACCTCTGAGCTGTAATCCCCAGCTGAGTTTGTTATGTTCATATTACCTCTGAACAAACCATCCTGGTCGGACTATCGATTATCATGTTCATATTACCTCTGATAGCGATTGTCATCTCAACTTAATACTCGTACTTAACTCTAAGTACGCCAGTGGTGTTGAGTCCACAAAAACTGCTACGTCCATATTACCTCTAGCAGGGCTTGTCTCAAACCTATTGCTTGCACTTAGGTGCGCAAAAAGTGATGGGTCCACAAAATCAGCCATGTTCATATTACCTCTGAGCTGTAATCCCCAGCTGAGTTGTTATGTTCATATTACCTCTGAACAAACCATCCTGGTCCGACCATCGATTATCATGTTCATATTACCTCTGATATCGGTTGTCATCTCAACTTAACACCCGTACTTAACTCTAAGTACGCCAGTGGTGTTGAGTCCACAAAAACTGCTACGTCCATATTACCTCTAGCAGGGCTTGTCTCAAACCTATTGCTTGCACTTAGGTGCACAAAAAGTGATGGGTCCACAAAATCAGCCATGTTCATATTACCTCTGAGCTGTAATCCCCAGCTGAGTTTGTTATGTTCATATTACCTCTGAACAAACCATCCTGGTCCGACCATCGATTATCATGTTCATATTACCTCTGATATCGGTTGTCATCTCAACTTAACACCCGTACTTAACTCTAAGTACGCTAGTGGTGTTGAGTCCACAAAAACTGCTACGTCCATATTACCTCTAGCAGGGCTTGTCTCAAACCTATTGCTTGCACTTAGGTGCACAAAAAGTGATGGGTCCACAAAATCAGCCATGTTCATATTACCTCTGAGCTGTAATCCCCAGCTGAGTTTGTTATGTTCATATTACCTCTGAACAAACTATCCTGGTCCGACCATCGATTATCATGTTCATATTACCTCTGATATCGGTTGTCATCTCAACTTAACACCCGTACTTAACTCTAAGTACGCCAGTGGTGTTGAGTCCACAAAAACTGCTACGTCCATATTACCTCTAGCAGGGCTTGTCTCAAACCTATTGCTTGCACTTAGGTACACAAAAAGTGATGGGTCCACAAAATCAGCCATGTTCATATTACCTCTGAGCTGTAATCCCTAGCTGAGTTTGTTATGTTCATATTACCTCTGAACAAACCATCCTGGTCTGGCCATCGATTATCATATTCATATTACCTCTGATATCGTTTGTCATCTCAACTTAACACCCTTACTTAACTCTAAGTACGCCAGTGGTGTTGAGTCCACAAAAACTGCTACGTCCATATTACCTCTAGCAGGGCTTGTCTCAAACCTATTGCTTGCACTTAGGTGCGCAAAAAGTGATGGATCCACAAAATCAGCCATGTTCATATTACCACTGAGCTGTAATCCCTAGCTGAGTTTGTTATGTTCATATTACCTCTGAACAAACCATCCTGGTCGGACTATCGATTATCATGTTCATATTACCTCTGATAGCGATTGTCATCTCAACTTAACACCCGTACTTAACTCTAAGTACGCCAGTGTTGTTGAGTCCACAAAAACTGCTACGTCTATATTACCTCTAGCAGGGCTTGTCTCAAACCTATTGCTTGCACTTAGGTGCGCAAAAAGTGATGGGTCCACAAAATCAGCCATGTTCATATTACCTCTGAGCTGTAATCCCCAGCTGAGTTTGTTATGTTCATATTACCTCTGAACAAACCATCCTGGTCTGACCATCGATTATCATGTTCATATTACCTCTGATATCGGTTGTCATCTCAACTTAACATCCGTACTTAACTCTAAGTACGCCAGTGGTGTTGAGTCCACAAAAACTGCTACGTCCATATTACATCTAGCAGGGCTTGTCTCAAACCTATTGCTTGCACTTAGGTGCACAAAAAGTGATGGGTCCACAAAATCAGCCTTGTTCATATTACCTCTAAGCTGTAATTCCCAGCTGAGTTTGTTATGTTCATATTACCTCTGAACAAACCATCCTGGTCCGACCATCGACTATCATGTTCATATTACCTCTGATATCGGTTGTCATCTCAACTTAACACCCGTACTTAACTCTAAGTACGCCAGTGGTGTTGAGTCCACAAAAACTGCTACGTCCATATTACCTCTAGCAGGGCTTGTCTCAAACCTATTGCTTGCACTTAGGTGCACAAAAAGTGATAGGTCCACAAAATCAGCCATGTTCATATTACCTCTGAGCTGTAATCCCTAGCTGAGTTGGTTATGTTCATATTACCTCTGAACAAACCATCCTGGTCCAACCATCGATTATCATGTTCATATTACCTCTGATATCGGTTGTCATCTCAACTTAACACTCGTACTTAACTCTAAGTACGCCAGTGGTATTGAGTCCACAAAAACTGCTACGTCCATATTACCTCTAGCAGGGCTTGTCTCAAACCTATTGCTTGCACTTAGGTGCACAAAAAGTGATGGGTCCACAAAATCAGCCATGTTCATATTACCTCTGAGCTGTAATCCCCAGCTGAGTTTGTTATGTTCATATTATCTCTGAACAAACCATCATAGTCCGACCATCGATTATCATGTTCATATTACCTCTGATATCGGTTGTCATCTCAACTTAACACCCGTACTTAACTCTAAGTACGCCAGTGGTGTTGAGTCCACAAAAACTGCTACGTCCATATTACCTCTAACAGGGCTTGTATCAAACCTATTGCTTGCACTTAGGTGCACAAAAAGTGATGGGTCCACAAAATTAGCCATATTCATATTACCTCTGAGCTGTAATCTCCAGCTGAGTTTTTTATGTTCATATTACCTCTGAACAAACCATCCTGGTCCGACCATCGATTATCATGTTCATATTACCTCTGATATCGGTTATCATCTCAACTTAACACCCGTACTTAACTCTAAGTACGCCAGTGGTGTTGATTCCACAAAAACTGCTACGTCCATATTACCTCTAGCAGGGCTTGTCTCAAATCTATTGCTTGTACTTAGGTGCACAAAAAGTGATGGGTCCACAAAATTAGCCATGTTCATATTACCTCTGAGCTGTAATCCCCAGTTGAGTTTGTTATGTTCATATTACCTTTGAACAAACCATCCTGGTCCGACCATCGATTATCATGTTAATATTACCTCTGATATCGGTTGTCATCTCAACTTAACACCCGTACTTAACTCTAAGTACGCCAGTGGTATTGAGTCCACAATACCTATCACGTCCATACTACCTCTGATAGGGTTTATTTTAAAACTTATTATTTGCACTTAATATGCGCAACAAATGATAGGTCCATTAAAAATCCCCCAGTGGGATGTCCTCAACAAATACGGTATCGTACTACGTCAGCCTATCATTCAGAGAAGGCGGACAGTCAGCGAATTCGAAAAGTTTTTCGCGCGAAGAAGTCAGCGGTTCCGACGCTAAGGAGCTTTCTACGCTCGATAGCAACAGATCTACAGTTTTACGCTCGCAAGCTATAAGTCTATGATTTTACGCCCGGATGCCTTTGTGCTCGGTAGCTTTTATGCTCGAGAGGCTACAAACCTACGACTTTATGCTCAGCAGATACCAAATCGATGATCTCACGCTCGGTGGTGCTTAGTTCACGCTCAGAAGCAACAGACCCGCAACTTCACGCTCGGAGAAATTTTCTTTTCAGAAGCTACAAATCTACAGTTCTACGCTAAGGAGCTTTCTACGCTCGACAGCTACGAATCTACGGCTTTACGTTCAATAGCTATCAGTCTATGGTTTTATGCCCGGATGCCTTTGTGCTCAGTAGCTTTTACGCTCGAGAGGCTACAAACCTACGACTTCACGCTCAGGAACTACAAGTCTATGATTTCACGCTCGATGGTGTTTTGTTTATGCTCAGAAGCTGCAGACTAATGATTTCACGCTCCACGACTTCCCGTACATCTGAAGGATACGTCGGCCAGATCATGCGTACATCTGAACGGTCCTCAAAAGCGGTTCATGCTTCATTCAAAGCGTTTCAAATTCCGAGGAATTTAAAAGCTTTGAAGGGGGTCTTGTAGAAGCATGAAAAATATGCTGGGAAGAGCTACGCAGCCTCTTGATACAGAGCAGCGTAAGCAGAGGCCTTCAGAGCCATCAGGCGTACAACAGAGTTTTCTCCGCTAAAATACAGCGTGAAGAATAAAGCTCAAAGGACCATCCGCATAAGTGCAGTACGTCCAGGCCACTCCAGCGTGAACAGAGTTCTTTATCGCCTCTATGGCGTAAAACTCATCCGCTCTCGAAGCAGCGTTATAGCGTACGAGGAACGCTTCATCTTCCCCGAAATGAACCTGTCAAGTCACGCAGTGAATCTGACCTCTGACTCCTGACAAAAAGTGCTGCACGACCACCCAGACGACGGCTGGAAACGACGGCAGGCCCCTCGGGACGCGCACCACAGAATGATGGCGGATCTCTACATTTAATGCAGAGGATTTAGTTAAAAGATCACCGAACCGTCGCTTACTGGAGTTCCCTCCGCATAAACCACTCTTCTGCGTACAAGGGAATATGCTGTCCTATTTTATACAGGCAAACATGAGCGGTTTTACGATCCGCAGCGGACAAACCGCCTGCCACGTCAAAAGCCGCACTTCGTACGGGATTCGAGGCACGTCTCCACGTCTAATTGCACAGAGCGGTGACAGTTTCTCTCAAGGCACGTCTCTGCGACAGGTGCACAGAAGGGGTGCAGACCTTCAAAACACGCCTCCGCATTTAATACATAAGATGATGGCAAATCTCTGCAAGAGATTTGATTATATCTTCAAAAGCCGTAATTCCGGCTAAAGGCGTCCACATCAGCACGGTACGCAGCGGCTTCTAAGCCCATTCAGGATCTACGTCCATCCGGCTTCAACGCCCTCTCGGCCTCTATGACCGCTCGGTTTCTACGCCCATCCGGCCTCTAGGACAACTCGGCTTCTACGCCCATCCGGTTTTAACGCCCTCTCGTCCTCTATGTCCGCTCGGTTTCTACGCCCATCCGGCCTCTAGGACCACCCGACTTCCATGCCAACTCGGCTTCTATGCCTGTTCGGCTTCTATGCCTGCTCGGCTTCTATGCCATGGTGACGGACATTTGGCTTCTACGCCAACCCCTTTTACACAATGGATACCTACCTACGTGGCTTTTACGCCGTGATCTTAGTAGCAATTGTACGCGTTGTGTCCCCTTAGTTGGACTCGCGTCACCCGCTCATTCAAAAGATTATCTATACGTAGGCATTGGTTACTTTAACCGTTGTGTAAAAGGGTGCTGTACTTTCCACTCCTCGGTTGCTACTCCAACGGAGTGGTCACTATCACCAAAGACTCTATAAATAGAGGCCCCTATCAATGGGGAACAGGGGGAGGAGATCGAACAGGGAGGAGATCGAACAGGGAGGAGTAGAGAGAGAGAGAGAGAGAGAGCCCGGAGCTCAGGCAAAGAGCGGGGATCGACGACTTCGGCATCGTGCATCCACCCTCTCCTTCGCAGCCTTCGGAGCCGCTACCCGTCTTCCACGGCACTTCTTCAACATCGTGTAGTCCAAGGGCTACAGTAATCGATCGCAGATCAGACACCTATAGCAATTTATACCCAGATTAAATAAATTGTACTCCCACATCCTCGTATAGGATTACATTATACAAGTTTATTTGTAAACCAAAGGGCGCGGGTTTCGCACAAACCCCGTCATTGAAATACACTTTCATTCTTTCGTTTAATACCACAAACAATCATCATACTAGTATTTATTTGTTTTACCACACCATTTATTACTTTATGATGTCGTGATGTTACTATTTTTATTTGTTTCATAACAACATTTATTATTTACTTTCAGATTTACCTATGACGGGACGAGGACGAGCATGATGACAGGTTTATAGAGGATATTCTTTCCAGCATCCTCAATCCACTACTTTAGCTACTCTAGATGCAGGTTTTATACGACCATCAGAGGACGAGTTCATAGATGCCGAGGATGGTTTATCCCCGCCATATACTCGTTCATCGGTAGGGGAGCTACTCAATCTCCATGGCTTCCCTCAGCTTTTACCCCTGCTACTACTCCTTCGACTACTAGTACACCGGCTACTCCACTAGTTGCTCCTTCTAGAGAAAATCTATATTCAGGCCTCCTGGTGGACCAAAGAGTATATGTCCATCGTCCCGGATTTGCATATCCCCCTTCTTTACCAGAGCAGCCAGCCAATATCGATCGTCCCGAGTTCTGGGCCGATGGAGCGACATAAGTACTTATTTGTCAATTTATACATTTATTTATTTATTTATTTATTTTTATTCTAATTGTATATTTTTTACTTATTTCAGGTTCTTCTCGATTAAGGATGGCACTGATCTGGGGGACATCATGTGGAAGAACTTTTATGGCCCTTATATCAACTTCAGTGACATCCCGATGGATCGACGATTCATTTGGCTGAATATGTTATGGGTATGTAAAAGATTTTTATTTAGAATAATATATAATTTTTTGATTATAATGCTAAAATATATTCTTGTAATTTATAAAAGTTGTACTGGTGGCCGGATCATAGAGATGTTGCAATCCGAAAGTACTACAAGACCGTCGCTAACAAAAAGTTCAGAGATATGATCAATGACCAGAAGGCGCTGGCTGCGCATACGATGGATCAACACAAGGAGTGGCTCAAGGCAGAGTTCTGAGAGAAGATGATGAGAAGATGGAGGCTCTGACCTATAAGGCCAAGTGCTAGAAGGCAAAAGCGGCTCGTGCTAAGGGTGGTCTCCACACGGGTGGATCCATTCCGACCGTCGAGAATTTTCGACGGATGGTCAATATTATAATTTTTTGCTAGATCAATTTTTTTATTTCTTATGTTTCCTTATTAATTAATTACTTAATTTTAACAGTGCAAGGAGGCCGTCAGAGTTGGGGGAGACCCAAAGACCGTTGACTTTTCTACAATCTTCTAGCATACCCATAAAAGAAAGAAGGATGGGAAGCTTATAGATGAGTGGGCAGCCAAAGCATACATAAGTTGTGTTTATAAATTTTTGTCAACTTAATTTAATTAGATTCTTTTTATAATTTAACTATATTTGTTTACCTACCATAAAAATCTAACCTTAACAGTAATATCATTACCTATGAAATCTAAAAACCTTAACTCTAAACCTAACCTACGATATCTAAACTTAACTCTAAACCTAACCTTAGATGTACTCAATAAAAAAATTAATCCTAACCTACGATATCTAAACATATTTACATAAATAAATATAGGAGACGTATGAGACGTTGGAGGAGGGATGAGAGCAGTACGCCGACTGAGAAACGATCGCTAGGTACAAGATGCCGGGAGAGGGAAAGGCGACAACGTATACGGGTCCGGATCATTCGCATCCCATCCCTCGGTTATTTCTAGAGCTCCTCCGACGGCTCCTCCAACTCCATCATATCCCAGCTACGACGTTCCTTCTGGTGCTATGTCTTTCGAGCAGACGGCGTCTATGATAGAGCTACAGAGGATGGTTAGACACCTGGCAGCATCTCGTGATACTACAGCTCATGCTCCTCCGACGGTTCCAACGATGGCTCCTCTAGTTCCTCTAACGGCTCTTTCAGCTCTATCTCCGACTTCTTCTACTGTTCCGCCTGTCATTTCTAAGGATCTACAGCAGATCATTGCTGCGATTATGACGTAGTACATGGCTAGCCGACATCCGTCGTCGCCTCCGCCTCCACCGTCGACTTGATATATTTTTGAATTTTTTATAATATAATACTTTGTGGGATTTATTGATTTTACGTATAACTTTAAATGTCCAAAATCTTTGTTTGAATTGTGATTGCTTTTGTATAATATCTCATGCTACTTTATATCTTATGCATTACATAGTATAAATGTAATCTGTGTTTGAATCTATGATTGTTTTTGTATAATGTAACAGGTATATGCTAAGTAGGAAATTGATTCTATTCTGGGGAAAAAAATTAAGCTTAGCGACGGAATAACGACGGGATATCGACGAAATACTGAAACAATTCTAGGCCAGAGAAGGAACATCGACGATCAGCGATGTCTTAGCGACAAAAATTTTGTCCCTAAATATATCTGGTACAAAAAATATCCTAAAAAAATCAGAATTACTCGCTAAATCCTTCGCTAAGACCGTCGCTGTTAGGACGAATCAGTGACGGAACATCCCTCGGTGATCTTCTAGAAAATTTAATAAATATTGGTTCTAAGTTTTTGGCAAAATTTCATTGTTATTTCTTCACTAAATGTAGCGACGAAAATAGTATGTCACTAATTCGTCGCTGACATTACGTCGCTATTTGCATCGTTAATACGTCGCCATAGCGACGAATTTGCAATAAAATTGTGGTAATTGTGGAAGCGACACTTAAATTACTGACGCCACAATTCTGTCGCTAAATTAAAATAGCGACAAAAATAGACATTTTAGCGACGAAAAATTTCGTCGTTAAAACTCTGTATTTTTGTAGTGTTTACTTATATGACTAAGTGACGAGTTTTGTACATTGTCTGCAAACAACATTTCAAGTAATATATGTGGTTGTGTTATATTGTTATAGGTATGCATATATTTTTGTTTATTAATTGTATCAATTAGTGTCACGTTCGTTCGCAGATTTCGTATTTCTGAATTTTTGGTATTTAAATTTTTTTTAAATGTATTTATATTGTATTCTGTATTTTATTGTGTCATATTTGATGTATTTTCTCTCTCCTCTTTCATTCTCTCATTTCTTTCTTTCTTCCTTCCTTCTTCTTCCATCTTCCCTTCTCCCTCAAACCCTAACCCTAGAACTTAGATCTAGAGAGTAATTTCTTAGATCCTTTGGGAGTAGAAGGCAAGGTTAGCAAGCAACCCAAGGCAACTATACTTTGCTCAAAGTGGAGAAGCCCTAATTTTTGGGATTATTTTTATTATTAGTAAATTAAAAATATTTTTGATAAAAAATATTCATCTTTGTATTCTCTTCATCTTTAGTATTTGGTATTTTTTTATTTTTGTGAATAGTTTTGAGTAGATCTAAGTTTTAAAAATGGTGCTTCTAGGCTTTTTATGAAATTGATCTATTTATTTTAAAGACTTGTAAAAAATAATTCTATCATGTTGTAGAGAATTCAATTTTATGCGATTTTGACTTTTGAAACATTAGATTTCGACTTAAATTGAAGGTTTTATAGTCAAAATAAATTCTGAAACTTTCTTGTTCTTTGGACACAGTACAATAAAATATCTTTTTATGAAAGCTAAAAAAATGCCGTAAATGATATTTTATAACGCTTTTTTGTAAGCCCTTAGACGTTATAAAAACCAGTGTTATAAATATTTTTTAAAACGTTATAAATGTTCTATAACAATTAATTTCCAAAGGGTATAAATAAGACAAATATAACATTTTTTATAAAAATATTATAAATAAGACAAACAGATATAACAATTATTTTCCAAAGGGTTATAAATAATTTTCATATATTTTACACTATTTTCAAAGCGTCATAAATAAGGTAATCTATATACAACGCTTACTTTTCAAACTTATATATATATATATATATATATATATATATATATATATATCACTTTCCAAAGCGTTATAAAAAACAATACTCAATACTGCTCATTTTCAAAACATTCATTTAAAACTAGATACAACATAAATTATTTCAATATAAATATTTAGTAAACACTTAAAACATTTGTAATTACATAATACCACCATCTTAATTATATTTTTCCAATATATATCCAAATACATATATTTACATCTACTAGTATGTAGCACCCTCAAAACTGTTAATAGCTTCCTTTAGTTTCAACAGGCGCAAACTTCAAAACTGTTGAAAGCACCCTAAAAAATTATCAAGCAAAACCTTGGAAAAAAAACATCAAAAAACCATGAGTTATGAATATTTACCTTAAAAAAAGAAAGAAAATCGTAAACTATACAACCTGACATTATATCTATAGACAGCTAATTATCTGACATTTGGCAAGAAGTGACTATAATTTCTAACATCAACCACAACCAGTAAAACAAACGAACAAATTTACACTTGCCTAAAAAATTCACATGAATCCTCACTTCCTGGGAAGTAATAGAGAGACAATATACATTAAAAAGAGCTTGGTCCTAGAAAGAATATCATATCGTGACAAATGACCTTGTAATTTAAACTATTCACTGTTAATTTAAGAAAAATCAAGAAACATTAAAGAATTTAATTTACTTCCCATACATTGTAGACATGGCAGCTCAAGATGATCAATCAAAATTTCCAATTCAGGTAAACTAACTTTACTATAGACAGTTAAATATTAATTTAAAATAATGTATATAAAACACGCATCTTGAAATCAAAACCATTTGTTTCCCAGGCTAAAAATTAGTAAACAACTTGTTGGGAACGAAATGCAGAAACCGTTTCCTAAATCAGAGAGTACCTGTGAGAGAACCGAGCAAAACGCACAAACAAAAAAACACCAAAAATAAATCACAGACACAGAGATTTTTAAATAAAAAATCCAGATGAAAGAAACTACGAGACGATCAGAATCCAACCCTGAAGAACCTACACTAATGGAATAAAGAGAATACACCATCTACAAGCTCCTCATCGATCCAACACGGATCACCACAACTCTTTGGAACAAAAAATAGATTACAACCACGAAAAAAAAAGATAATGAGAAATACCCTAAATTGATCTACTTCTTTGAAACAGCCTCCAATCTTTTTTTCTCATCTTCAAAATTTCAATGGCACTCTTGCCACCTTTTTTTCTCTCTTATTTTTTCTCATATTGTTGTATATTGCATGAGCCTTTATATAAACCCTTGCATGAATTAAGGTTTCCATATAAAAAATCTATATATGGAAGCCAAAAATATTTATGGAAATCTAATTACATTCAATCATATATTTAATGGAAATCAAATCATAAATTAGCTTACCATAAATTAGAAATCTAATTATATGGAAAGTTAATATATGTAAGATCCAATCATAAATATATAATTAAAATCAAAGATAGAAATCTAATATAATATTTATTACCATAAATGTTCCAATACACGACGCTCAATGCACTTTTCGAGCTTTTTCGACACACGGATGGCGCTCGTCGCACTCCGGGATATTCTCTATATAGGTTGGGAACCCCACCCACTCCAACAAATATTTTCCTTCACAACTATGTGGAGGGGGTCGTCATTCCGATGATCCACCTGCAGTACTCAAACTTTTACCTTGGAAGAATATTTGTGAACATGTCTGTTCCATTGTCATCTGTGTGAATCTTCTCAATCACCGCTTCCTTCTTTTCTATTATATCCCATCTCCAATGATACCGGGTCTCAATGTGCTTGGACCGGCTATGAAATATCTAGTTCTTCACAAGGTGAATAACACTCTGACTATCGCAAATAAAAGGATACTGCTCTTACTTTAGCCTAATTTTTTGCAACAGCTTCTTCATCCACATCAACCCCTTGCAAGCCTCTGTCGCCGCAATGTACTCTGCCTCTGTCGTCGACAGGGCAACACACTTCTGCAACCATGACTGCCACGATACTACTCCACCAGTAAACATCATCACATAGCCCGAAGTCGATCGCCTCGTGTCTACATCTCCAGCTATATCAGCGTCGGTATACCCAACCAGCTTCGGCTCGTCACCATCAAAACAAAGTCTCCAATCAGCAGTGCCCTAAAGATATCGTAGAATCAACTTGACCCCACTCCAATGTACCCTTCCAGGATTGGAAGTATATCTGCTAACTGTGACAATTGCGTGAGCGATGTTTGGCCTCGTACACACCATAAAATATATAAGCCCATAGCTGAGGCATATGGAACCCGCTCCATATCTTTTTTCTCATCCTCGGTAGATGGACACTTCTCCTCAATAAACTTTAAGTGAGTCACAAGGGGGTTACTCACTTTCTTTGACCCGTCCATCCCAAAATATTGAAGTACCCAGTGAATGTACTTCTTTTGAGACAAGTGTAGCAGCTTGGACTCTCTCTCTCTCGGCTGATCTTCATCTCAAGAATGCTGTGGCCAAATCCTTCATAGAGAATGTCGTGCCCAGTTGGTGCTTCAACTCCGCTATCCTAGTGGCATTCCGACCCACTAGTAGCATATCATCAACATAGAGCAGTAAAATAATAAAATCATCCTCGGCAAAGTACCTCATAAATATATAGTGGTCCGACGTCGTCCGTGGGTAATCATGCTCCCCCATAAATGACTCGGACTTCCTGTACCACTGCCTTAGAGCCTGCTTCAGACCATACAAGCTCTTCCTCAACTAGCAGACCAAGTGTGACTAGCTCTTCTCATAGAATTTCTCTGGTTGCTCCATGTACAACTCCTCCTCAAGATCACCGTAGAGGAATGACGTCTTCACGTCCATTTGCTCGACCTCTAAGTCAAAACTGGCTGTCAATGCTAGTACCACCCGAATAGACGACTGCTTGACGACTGGCGAAAAGATCTTATCATAATATATGCCTTTTCGCTAACCGTAGCCTTTAACTACCAGCCTCGCTTTGTATCGAGGGCGAGTAGCATCATCTGTCTGGGCTGTCTTACAAGTTTTTTTCTGACAGCAAACACCGTACCCTCTCCATCAATGTCCTGTTTATCCGCTCTGCCACACCATTGAGCTGAGGTATCTTTAGTGGAGTCTTTTGGTGTCGTATCTCTTGCTCTCTACAGTATGCATCAAAGGGATCGATATATTCGTCGCCATTGTCCGACCGAACACATAGAAGCTTCTTGCCCATTTTCTTTTCAACGGAGGCTTGAAACTCCTTGAAAGTAGGTAGCACCTGATCCTTGGCCTTTAAGGCATAGACCCAAACCTTCCTAGAATAATCATCAATAAAAGTTACAAAGTAAGAGGCACCACTAATAGATTTTACCTTTATAGGACCGCAGACATCCGAGTGAATCAACTCGAGCAACGCCGGCTTCCTTGAACTTGGGTGACTTTGGAAAGACACCATATTTTATTTCCCCGCTAAACAGTGCATGCACCTCTTCAATTTTGTAGACTCACTACCAGAAAAAGTCAAATTAGCGACGTAAAGAAACGTCGCTAAATGACCAATAAACGTCGCTAAACGTCGCCAAACGTCGCTATATCGACGTTTTTTAGCGACGTAAATACGTCGCTAGATTAGCGACGTTTAGCGACTCAACGTAGCTAATTAGCGACGTATTGATTTGTCGCTTTATGTCGCAAATTAGCGACGTATGTAGCGACTTTTATAGCGACATTACTATGACCTGGCAATACTGCCATATCAGTAAGTTGCGACATACAACAACGTTTTTAGCGACATTTTTTATGACGTCATTAGTGACGTGTAGTAACGTCGCAACTTAGCGACGTATTTATCGACGTGTATGAACGTCGCTAAAGTCGCTAAAAACGTCGCTAATGATACAATAAAAAAAAATCAATACTGAATTGTTTCCAAACTATTATTTCTTCAGGTTATTAATTCACAATCTGTACAAATAGACCCGGACCAACCCCCCGTTGAATTTACTGGGTTTGCCGACCCCTTGGGTTGAACACTCAACACCGATAAATTAATATATATTTAATATGAATAATATAATAAAATTTGAAGAAAATAAAATATTAAAATTAAAAACCTAATCAGGAGAAAATATCGTCGTAAAGAATACAACAAATATCCATACAACTGAGTCTCATCCTAAATAATACAAATATCCATTAAATATCCATGCAAATATCCATACTACTGCGGATCTGCAGGAGGATGAGCACCGGCGCGCATGAAGGATAAGAACAGATCATACTGCTCCCGTGAAATCGACACCGATGTCGATGAAGAAGGCAGTGACGTCGGTGGAGTCTGTGTCGATGTAGGCGCACCAGGAGGACGTATCCGCTCCAACTCCACGAGTCGCTGGTTGTAAGAATCCATGTTAGATAACAGCCTCGTACTGCTATGAACCATTGAATCCTGCATCATTGTCAGCCTCTCGCCCATGGATAGCTGTGATGCCTGCAGCTCCGTCACGCTGCGCTCTGTCGAGGCTCTAAGATCATTTGTCAAATCCTGGAGCTCCGTGATGCTACGGTCGAGCATATCAAATAGTGAGATGAGGGTTGTATCGTCCGCCTGCGGTTGGGACCGGGGCTACTCCTCCATCCTTTGCAGCAACTCGTCACGGAGAGACGCAATCTGACGGTCAACGGCCTCTGAAACTCTGACCGACGACTGCGAGGGCTGTGGAGAATGCGCACTTATCGGGAAGGCCCTAAATGACTGCATCGTAACCAGGGTGCAATAGGATCCCGTACCGTAGTACGTACCCCTCTGGAGACCACCAGCGGCGGTCACCCACAGCTCGTCCGTCGACGGAGCTGGAGCTGGCTGTGAGAAAGTACCAGCCTCTCCAGCTGTAGGTGCACTAGCAGTCGCCCGCTCACGCAGCCTAAGATACTCGGCCTAAAAAAGTTTGGATACTCGATAATTGCCTTAGTTATATTAAAAATAACATAAAGTAAAGTAATACTTACATAGGTCTGCGAGGCCCTCTCATCAATGAGATTTTCGTCCTTTCGATGGGTGGCCAAGAAGACGGCCACCATGTTTGCATCCTCACCCCTCTGTACTTGTTAAAAATATATTATTTTGTACTAAAATTAAACATTTTTTCCTACTACAATTTTATTGTACTTACATTAAAATAATATATCTTAAATAAAAAACATACCAAACGACAAAAATATTCCGTCATCGGAATCGAGCCAACACACCACTTTGGAGCATTCTGCCTAGCCGCCTTAGCCTTGTACCTCGAATCGTCGAATCTAGCCTTTATCGTAGTCCACTGCTCAGGCATGATCCAACCTTGGATCGGCTTTCCAGCACAATCACGAGCCTTCTGGTCATCCAGAGCATCACGGATAAACTTGGCGGCAACGGCAGGAAACATCCGCTCGATCAACTCGGTCCGGTACGGAGGATTGAAATATGTTTGCTACAATAAATAATTTAGTAAGTGAGCATTACAGATAAGTTATATAATATGCATAAATTAGAGGATTTATATAATATACTTTTACCTTGAAGTGCACAAACCAGAATGCCTTCCTCTCCTCCAGAGCTTCAGAGTAGTTGATCCAAGGGCCACCATAATTGTTCCTCAGAAAGAGGCCTAAGCATCTCTGAACCGACGATGGACGATATCTATACAGAGATAATTATTTTGATTGAAAAAGTTAATATATGATGAATAAAGAAATACACGATATATATGATGCTAAACCATTTAATTGACTTACTTTGTACCGTCAGCCCAAATCTCTATCCTCGTCTCCTCCGGAGGTGGGCATGGAGGATCTAGCTGATGCTGGGACAACGTCGGCACGACCTCCTCCATATGCTCATCTGTCTCCATGGTTCCATCAGTAGGAAGAACGCTGGACGAGTGAGTACTATCAGGCCTGGAACTACTCGTCCCAGGAGTGATGCCACGTAACGTCGTCGCAGTCGGAGATATGACTGATCGATATACTGGAGTACTGGGCGACGAGGATCCGGAACCAACAGTAGGCAGTACCGAAGGAGCACTCTGTCTACCTCGGGACCTGCCGAACCCTCCGCGTCGTCCTATCATACCTGATAACAACATATGATGAATAAAGAAATACACAAATATATATAGTACATTTTATAGTTAAAATATTATGCATATCTGACAGCATTCATAGAATTGTACAAAAAATAATTGGTGGTGTCACAAGTCTAAATTGATAATACATTCTACAGTGCAAAATATAATACATATATTCGTCAAAATAGTACATTCTACAGTCAAAATATAGTACATTCTACAGGCAATTTTTTTTATTTTCAATCATCTTGTTTGCCTTCCTCGTCCTCCTCTTCCTCTTCCTCCTCATCGTCTTTACTTTTATCTACTTCGTCTTCGTCTTCGTCTTCGTCTTCCTCTTCAGATAATTCTAAATCTTCTACATTATTACTCGTGTAATGAGTAACTTTCGTTGAGTCCACATCTACAATATTTGTTACAAGAGGTAGTTCGTCCTCCTGATAAGCTATTTCATCAATGTCAAAGGTATTTTTAGCTTTAGTCTTGCATACTGCACACCAATCCGACCTCGCAGTCCCCCGTCTAGGATAAGTTATGAAGTACACGAGCTGAGCCTGACTTGATAGGACAAATAGTTTGTAGCATTGATATCTACGCTTGTAGTTTATATCCATAAGGCCATGCTTGTCAATTTTCTAACCTTCATCTTGAATCGGATCGAACCATTCACACTTGAATAGCACGATATTAGCAGGTTCTGTGCCATAATTATATGTCAACTCCACAATCTCTCGTAAGATGCCAAAAAAATCATTGCCTGGATCGACGTCTCTGTAGTTCAAAGATTTGATACATAAATAACTGTTTTTTGTGGAATCAAGATCCAGAAAGCTGTCTCTGATAGGAGCCTTTGTTGACTTGAACCTAAACCCATTCACACAGAAACTTGGCCATATTTTAATGACAGTAATTGGTCCCTTGGCTAGAGTTCTAATAGATTCAGTCTCGGGTGTTATTAGACGATCGATATAAATACCAAAGTAGCGATAGTAAGTTATTTGTTTTGCAAGTGCAGAAATAAAAAGAAATTACTAAGCACCTTACATATGTGCTCAACCAAGAAGGAAAATGGCATCTCATTTCTTGTTCTACTTCTTCGTCCGTTATGTAGGGTCTAATCGACCTCAACTCATCATTATATGTGCTGAAAAATAATGAAACAACTGCTGATTAGTAGCATAATAGTATCTTATACTATTACATTGAGATGATATAAACGTGGACGTATTAATTACTTACCCCTCTAGCTTCTCCACTTCATCCTCGTTGCAATTGAGTAATATATACAACTGAGCAGCCCTTAGCTCGTCGTCATTCAAATCTCTCTTCTTCATTTTTCCCGAAGGTTTTCCGGATGCATTGAATACTTTGAGTATTGCATCATTAGATTTCTGATATCCGTCGTCGTTTCTCCGAGCTTTCATTCTATTAGTAGCAACATGAGGTTTGAAATACGTCGAGCAAAAGTTCGTAATCTTCTCGAGAACATAAGCTTCACAAATAAAGCCCTCAACCCATGCCTTATTTTTCACCTTTCTCTTTAGGTGATTCAGATGTCGCTCGAAGGGGTACATCCACCGATAACCGACAGGACCACCAACACGTGCCTCATCGGAAAGATGAATTGGCAAATGCTCCATAGAGTCGAAGAATCTAGGAGGAAACACCTTCTCGAGCTTATATAGTATTACCGCAATATCCTTCTCTTGCTTTTCTAGACGATCGACGAGCAACATAGTAGAACAAAGATCTCTGAAGAATATGCTGAGATTTGTCAATAGATCCCAAACGACCTGCTGTAAGAATTCCCAAAATATAATCGGAATTAACCTTTCCTTGAATACGTGACAATTGTGGCTCTTCATACCTGCCAGTTTGTTCTCCTTGAGGTCGATGCATATTCTCAAGTTCGACACGTACCCGTCTGGAAACTTTAGACCCTGAATCCACCTATAAATCTCCCTTTATCCTTTTCTCCAGTGGGAAAACTGGCTTAGGTTGCTTTAACTTTCCATTCCCCTCATTTATCTAATGCAACGCAGTACGTCTACATATTTTTTCTAAGTCCAACTTGGCCTTCGGATTATCTTTCGTCTTCCCCTTTACCTCTATTACAGTATTAATTATGTTATTAAATACATTCTTCTCGATATGCTTGACATCAAGTTTATGTCTGATCAGATTGGTGCTCCAATATGGCAGATCCCAGAATATACTCCTCTTCGTCCAGTTATGGGTGCGACCAAATCCGTCACACTTGTATCCCTTAGCAGGCTCTTCGATAGCACTTGGTGAATCTTTTACCTCTTCCAATATCATATATCCGGGCCACCTTAGCGGTGGATTGGCCTTCTCCACAACTCCCGCACGAAAAGCATTCTTGTTCCTCCAGTACGGATGATCCTTCGGCAGAAATTGTCGATGACAATCGAAGAAGTACGGTTTGCCTCCGTGTTTTGAACGGAAAGCCTTAGTACGGTCCATGCAATACGAACATGAGAGACGACCATGATTGCTCCATCCCGATAATTTTCCATAGGCCGAAAAGTCGTTGATGGTCCACATAAGTGCTGCCCTCATCTAAAAATTCTACTTTCTAAAAATATCGTACGTGTTGGCACCTACTTCCCACAACTGATTCAACTTATCTATCAAAGACTGTAAATACACATCGATGTTCCTCTTCGGATTGTTTGGACCCAGGATAATAATGGTTAGGAACATATACGGAGTCTTCATGCACATCCAAGGCGGTAGATTATACGGAGTGACGATCACAGGCCAACATGAATATTGGGAGCCCGAAAGTCCGAATAGGGTAAAACCGTCAGAGGAGAGCCCTAATCTGATATTACACGGATCCGAAGCAAAATCTGGATACTCTCGATCAAAGTGCTTCCATGCTTCTCCATCGGATGGATGATCCAATACTCCTTCGATCTGTTTTCGCCTGTGTCAACTCATTTTTTCTGCAGTCTTCTTAACCATAAACAACCTCTGCAACTGCGGCGTCAAAGACAAGTAGTGCATCGAATCGATAGGCTTCCTCGCACCCACAAACTTTCCTCTACTAGTGGTCTTGTAGCGATCAGCACCACAGAATCTGCACGCATATTCATCCTTGTCGTCTTTGTAGTACAACATGCACCCGTTGTGACATGTATCAATTTTCTCGTATCCCATCCAGAGCGATCTCACCATCCTCTTAGATCGATAGAAGTCTTTAGGCAACTTTGCACCCTCGGGCAAGATCTCTATAATCAAATCGATCAGTCAATTATAGCATTCTTGGGATATGTTAAAATCGGACTTGATGCTCAACAATCTTGTAACCACCTCCAACGGTGAATGATCCTCACAACTAGGATATAATAGAGTTCTTGCATTATCCAGCAACTCTGTAAACTTTGCAGCATCGACATTCGATGCCTCCTCAGTTGTATCATAATTGTTCGGATTAAAACTAGGCCCCGCCGCATCAAAAACTATGTTCACCCACCCATCGTCGTAAGCAGCGTGGTCGTGGACATCCATATACTGCTCCATATAAGGCTCCGACTCTGATGCTAGAGACACAAGTTCTCTGTACGCGGTCCACTGATAGTAATTTGGCATGAAGTCCTTCGAGTACAAATGATATGTGACTTCCACTTCTGGATGATATTTCAAGTTGTGACATCTCACACACGAACACTTAATTATCCATGTACTGAGGGAAAGCCTTGGCGAACTGCAGGAATTGCTGTACACCCTCAATGAATTTATCCCGCACACCGTACATGTCATCAGGATGACGGTTGTACATCCACGAACGATGACACAGATAGTAATTCATATCCATTTCTAGATACTTCTGCAAAAATGAAAGTATGTGTCCTATAAATCGTTACATACAATATGATTCTCTGGAGAAAGGTAAGAACTGCTCTAACTTGATACACGATTGAGGCCCTATAGGCTGAGCATAATTTATGTGCAACAGTATGCACAGGTTGTGCAACCTGATATGGGGTAAACAGTGTGCACATGTGTCACGACCCGCATCCAAAATTTGGGCACGAGTACGTGGGTACGTCTAGCCTACGCCGCAACATCGGCGGTAGAACGCTGTCTAGGTCAAGCACTATCTAAACAATCTCGCACGAGTATCCAACTCCATAAGGAGACACGGATAACATAATATAATATGAACAACATACTCAATCACATAACTACTGCATGATAAGATATCAAAGAAATAAAATAAAATACAACACAAGTCTAAATGTAAATAATCTAACTCAACAAATATCCAAGTCTCAACAAGTATGCCGAAGACAAATCCGGTACCAAAATAATCTGCTAAAAGGAACTAACTAGATAACTAGTGATTTCGGCTAGACCTCCCGGAATCACAACTGAACTACCAAGTCCAAGTCTGCAGCTACTCTCCAAGTGGTCCATAAAATGTCGGACACCGGTCCACTAAGACATAGTCTGAAAAAATATTTCCAGTCAAGAAGGAGCAAAGTACATTTCTAATAGCAGTTCTATATTAATGATATAAACTATGTAATGGTAAATAGATAGAAATATACAAGATGCATGTACATGTATGAGAGATATACAATAAAAGAAATACTGAAAATACTGTAAATAAATGTGGAAGGAAACAATATGTCAATGAGCAAGAATACTATGACTAAGTGTGTGAGTACTAGCTTTAACATGTGATCGACTTGAGAACTTGTACAGGAATAATGGCCTGGCTAGTCATACGTGCGGTGTATGACCAACATTAACATGTGAACGAGACTTGTACATGCACAAGATAACAATGAAACAAGACTTGTACAAGCTACACCATGAACAAGGAATAACATCTCATGACGAGATCCGTATACACCAATCCGTGTAACCATCGTGTCGAGAATATGGATATTTACACTAGATACAATGAACATAGGGGGTATCATAAATAAGAAACTATCAGAGAATATACTCGCCTTGGGTCCTCAGCTGGTAATACCAATGTCATATCCCAGAGTATCGTTTGGATGATCCAACAGTCCTATAGATATATCATAACATACAATATTGAATCAGACATTAAACTAACACACAAACATAATACGTTGAACTCAGGGCTACGCTAGGCACAACTCTGGTCAACTAAGATCAAGTGTGCGTCAATTGCACGGGTGTTGCATCTACAAATGCGGTGCAATCAGACAGTCAATTATAAGGGTCTCGCCAGTACGTCAGTGTACATGGCAGTCTGCTAACAGTTTACAGGGTCACAAGGTCATGTGTAGTTACGGGGTATTCGTATTTACACTCGGGTTACCTAGTAGAGATATATATATATAAATATACATTTATACTCAGAATATATATACCAATTAAATACGTACAAAATATATATAAGTGTATATAAATAATTTCATACAAAAATAGGTATAAGTGTATACCAATAATTTTGTACAAAATATGTATAAGTGTATATACACTAATAGAATTATATAACATATATATATATACACCATATTTTGTATATATACAACCAATATTTATACGTATACAAGGAATATACATATATGCTGAATATATATATATATATATATATATATATATATATATATATATATATATATATATATATATATATATACCAAATTAATATATATACCATATACGTATATATGTACATATATATATATATATATATATATATATATATATATATATATATACCAAAATAATACTTATACTATATACAGGTATATTTATACCAATACAACATTATATCATATATATTAATATATATATATATATTGAATACATATATATAAATAGAGAAATACAATATATATGTATATGTATATTCGTATACATGTACGAATCCTACCAATATTTTATACATACTTGCATACATACATACACACATACACACGTATGTGTACGCGAGGGGAGAAATCGTACCTGAGCGCATCTACGACGACGGCAAAGACGTCGACGACGATGACGAGGAGGTGGTTCTGATATTGATGGTGGCCGGAGTAGGGATGACCGGAGCTGGCTCGCCGGGGAAGAAGGACAGGTCAGGGGGATAGCCGGCTCCAGGGAGAAGACGGAGTGCACGAGACCGGTGTTGCCGTGCTATCGAGGGAGCTGGTGGGAGGCCGGTGTCCGCTGCTCGTCGAGGGCGCTGGTGGGAGGCCGGTGTCCGCTGCTCGGAGAAGTGGAGTCGAGGGGACGGCCGGATCGGGGAAGAGGAGCGGTGGCACTGGTGGAGAGTGGTGGTGATGGTTCATGGTGGCTCGGCCGAGGTGCAGGGAGTTGGCCGGGGGTGGTTGTGTAATGGCGGTGGTGAACGGGATGACGGACTGTTGATGGTGGTAGAGGAGATGTACAGCGAGGTTGGCTCGAAACTGGAGGAGACAGGGGGTGGTTCGGCCCGGCTCGATGGAGGAACGACTCGCCGGAGTAGGTGAGTGGCCGGTGGAGGATGCAGGGAGGAGGAGCGGTCGAAGAAGAAGCAGTGGTCGGTGGAGGATGCAGGGAGTTGCCGCCGGGGAAGGAGCTCGAGATGGTAGAGCGGGGTCGAGACTTGGCCGAGGAAAGATGAAGGTGACCGGACTGGGTGGCCGGCTGGAGAAGGGTGGATCGGTGGCCGTGCCTGAGAAGATGGCCGGAGGGTGTTCGTGAACAGTGGGGGTGGTTCCTTATACTTAAAAATAGGTGAAGAAGAGGAAGGAGGAGAAAGAAGAAGGAGAAGAAAAAGAGAAGAAGAAGAAGAGAAAGAAAAAAATGGGAATGCTAAGGTTGAGTGAGGAGGGAGGAGAGAAAGAGGTAGGGGCTTCCCTAGGTTTGGGGATTAGGGCTTGGTTGGGAAGAGAGCCTTGAGGAGACATTAAATAGGATAGATGTGTGTGGGAATGAGTGGAGTTGATGCTCCCATTTTGAATGGGTGTTCAGGATTTGTCATGAGGAATTACTCATGCAAGGGTGAGGGTTGGGTTGACTAGTCAATATTAGGGCTTCTCTATTGGTTTGAACCAATGGGGGTATTGACACCTAATACAATATTTGCAAATAAGCCCCCTTAAATTTGGATATTTGCACAGACACATAAAATAATAAAAAATTGGTGGGCAATTTGGTATTTGGTATTTTGTAGGGTGAGGGGGTGTTGTGTATTTTGTATGGGCTTAAAGAATAGGGTATTTGGATTAAATTGGGATTAAACGGGATTAGTCAAAATGGTATCCCCAATTTAATTAGAAATAAATGCAAGCGGTGCTCTAAAATTAATTAGGAGTACATGGGACCAAAATTAGGTTGGGACACAATTATCATTAATGAAGAAGACTCGGAACAGAATAATACCCTAATTTGTGTTGCACGAAAATGGGTCGAGATTGTCTCCAATTTCGATTGGAACGCACAACGATACAAAGTTAGAATTTATTTAGAAATTAAATAAACGTCCGAGACGAATATTTTACTGCTAAAATAAAGCACAAAAGAGCATAATTACGAGTTACGAAAATATCAGAATGGAAGGCGGGCATGTCTAGGACAAGGTTATGAAATTTGTTGGAAGGCAAAAGCTAGGGTAGCGCTCCAAATATCGAAGCTACGGCAAGGCACAATAATTAAATAAAATTACGGTAATTAATTACTATCTCCAATAATTAAATCCTAAATAATACAATAAAATTCATAACCCTATATTTCGGTCAGGTATTCATCTAGTGGGCTTTTAGGTCCAGTCTACTAGCTCAACATTAAGAACACAATATATAATATATTTATAAATACACATCTCGTGCAATTATTTAAATTAAATACACGCAATACCAAATATATATATAAAAAATCAAAAATACTCCTGTTTTTGGAACGTGGTAGTGACAAGAGGTTTGGGTAGTGCTTATGACCAGTCTTGACGTATTACGAATAATGAGTGAGTGTTGAGGTTATTTAGGGGCAAGATTGAGGTGTTGAGCGAGGGGTGGTAATTTGGGGTAAATGATACTTGATTGTATCAGTGGGTTGAGTAAGGTGAAGATTTAGTTTCTAAATATTGGAGGGTAAGTGCGTGTAGGTAATGTCATAAGCAAGGTGTTAAGTGAAGTATGGACAGTGTGTATGTTGGGGGCTTGAGTTCCTGCACGTGCAGATAGTAGGTGGGGGTAATGGGTAAGGGGTACAGACCTTGAGTATAAGGTATCAAGGTCTAGTACCAAGTTGTTTATGTAGCGTCCTCTAGAGGAGTGACTGATACTGATAATATCAGTAGGTGGCAGGCCTATGTGTTAGAAATTGGCTAAGGGTGACTATTAGATACTAGGATATATAAATACACTAAGGTATTGGGGGAAATTGACATAAGTTAAGGTATTATGTGATAGTAGCTAGATATTAATACCAAGTTAAGAGGTAAAGTTAGGTTAAGGAGTATTACCAAGGTATTGAATTTAGATAAGGTATATGAGTTATATTAAGATACATGGTAATGTTGGGATACAGGTTGAAACATTAGGATACGGGACTAGGTATTTGTTCTAGACTAAGGTATTAGTAGGTAAATATTATAAATATATGTATTAGCAAGGTATTGACCTAGAAACCTAGGTATAACTTAGTTTTGACTAGTATTGACTAGTTTGAAGAGTCATTCCCGTGTCCGTGTGTCCGTATCAGTATTAGGGTTAGTGTCTGCATGTGTTAGTATATTCGCGTGCGTGTGTGTGTGTGTTCGAGTTAGGGTCAGGGTTAGTGTGTGTCATGTCGTGTCGTATCGTATTGTGTCGTGTTAGAGAGAGAGAGAGAGAGAGACAGGGAAAGGAGACAGAGAGAGGAGCTCACCGAGGAGGGGAGCCGGAGGAAGGACGTACGCCGGAGGGAGGAGGGGAGCCGGAGGAAGGAGGAGCTGACGGCGGAGGGGGGATGACGCGGCCGAAGGGAGGTCGCCGGGAGGGATGAGGGGATGCCGGAGGGAGGAGGAGAGCCGGAGGGGGAGGACGCGGCCGAAGGGGGGTCGCCGGGAGGGATGAAGCTAGTCGCCAGAGGGAGGAGGAAAGCCGGAGGAAGGAGGAGTCGGAGGGAGGGGGTTTTAAATTTGGGAGCGGGAGAGATCGAAGGAAATAGGGGGAATCAACCATAAATGGAAGTTATTTAGCGACACAAATAATGACGTCGCTAACTTAGCGATGTCTGTGACATCGCTAATAACGTTGCTAAATGTCTAAAAGAGATACGTCGCTAAGTACGTTGCTAAACGTCACTAAACGAAATATATTAGCGACGTTTAGCGACCTTAATTGAACTTATAGCGACTAATCTTTTAAAAATTAAATTACGGTCGCTAAACGTCGATATATGTCGCCAATTAGAGACGTCTAGCGACATTTTTACTTGGAGTCGTTAATATATTTAATATTAGCGATGTTTTATGTTGATGTTGCTAAAAAATGTCGCTAATCTCGCTTATTCTGGTAGTGACTTTAGTCCTGAAATCACCTTCCTGTTCACCAAGTAGCTTATCTCCTTCTCGTTGATATGGCTGAGCCGTCTGTGCCACAACTCGGTAGACACATCAGTAGTTGCGTTCACCTCCTGCCCCCCTGTGCTCTCCCTTCTATATAGTAGAGTCTGGACCTCTTTTTTCCTCTGGCAATCACCATCGAACCTCTGAAAAGCTTTCACTGATTGTTCCCGAAGAGATTGAAGAAACTCTCGTCATCTAACCTTTCAACCGACACCAGGTTGAAACGGATATGAAGGAAATGACGAACATATTTCAGAATAAGAACTGCACTCATCTTTGTCCTCAAATGCACATCTCCAATGGCAACTGCCTTCGACACATCTCCATTTTCCATCTTCAACACTCCACAGTCGCATGTTATGTAAGTAGCAAATAGTGCCTTATTGTGAGATACGTGCGCTGAAGCATCTGAGTCCATAAGCCAAGAGTTGTCATTGCAGGTGAGGTTCATAACTAACTCATTACCTACAATGATCAGATCGCCTCCATGTGTCGAGGATGCCGCTGTAGTGTTCTTTCCCTGCTTCTCCTCGTCGTCCTTCTTCTCTCTCTTCCAAGCGAAACAGTTCTGCTTGATGTGGCATTTCTTGCCATAATGGTAACACTCTGAGTCTTGTACCGGCCCTTGGACCTTCTCCTGCTTTTGTCTCTGCCACCGCCTGGCCCCTGCTTCTACTCCTTCCGCGGCTCTCTGAAATAAGCGTCTCTGAGTGGGATGTAGATGAAGTGGCATGAGAGCGTCTCCACGTCTCTTCATTCAGTACCCTACTTTTGGCAATGTCTAGACTGACCGTGCCTTCCGGAGCAGAAGCGATCATAGACGCTCGTACGATCTCCCATGAGTCTGACAATGTACACAACATTCATAGTCCCTGAACCTCGTCGTCGAACTTGACTCCCATAGAGGATAGCTGGTCAACCATGCCCTGGAACTCACTCAAATATTCCGTAATGGACATCCCATCTTTGTACCGCAGACCCATCATCATCCGGATAAGGAACAATTTATTTACCCCGATCTTCTTCGTATACAAAGATTCTAGCTTATCCCACAGTGTCCTCGTGTGCTCAATACTGGCAACGTGGTTGTACACGTTCTCGTCAACGAACTTCCCGATGTACCCACACACCTGTATATGCTCGAACTTCCCGTCCTCTTTGGATTTGTCACTGGGCCTCTCGAAAACAAACACTACTAGAATAAGCGGGATTAGCAATGTTTTTAGTGACTCCATGTAAAAACGTCGCTAATTTAGCGACTCCATGTAAAAACGTCGCTATACGTCGCTAATTGGCGACATTTACCGACGTTTAGCGACTTTTATTCAGTTTTTAAAAGATTAGTCGCTATAAGTTCAATTTTGGTCGCTATACGTCGCTAATATATCTAAATTAGCGACGTTTAGCGACGTATATAGTGACGTTTATATTAAAAATATTTAGCAACGTGTTTAGCGACGTCATTAAAGTCGCTAAAGTTTAATTTAGCGACGACTTTTTTTGACGTCGCTAAACGTCGCTAAAATTTGGTTAATTAGGGCTCGATTTTGTTTTTCCCCATCTGTTGAAAATTCAAAACAAAAAAAATTCCCCCCGCCCCCCCCCCCCCGCTCCATCGACCGCCTGCTCCGTCGACCGCCTCTCCACCGCGGCTACTCCGGCATCCCCCTCCTCCTCCTCGAGCTCTAGGTAAACCCTAACTCTCTCTCTCTTTCTCTCTCTCTCTCTCTCACAGAACACATGTGACACTGACACAGACACGACACACACACAGACAGTGACACAGATACGACACACACACAGACAGTGACACAGACACGACACACATACACACACACTGACACAGACACGATAAGGACCTAGGGTTAGGGTTAGGGTTTTTGACATGGGGTTAGGATTAGGTTTTTCGACATGGGATTAGGGTTCGGTTCGAGAGCAAATGGAACTCTGTAGCATAGTATACAGACATCCAAACAAAGTTGAAAAATATCCTGCCGACTCCAAAATACTAGGGAAGGAAGCAGATTGGTAACCTCCAGGAAGAGATTAAGAAGGGGAGAACAAATTACTCAATCTTCAAAAGCTTTCACATACTGATGCTACTCAATCTTCAAAAGCTTCCACATACTGAATTTTGACCAATTTCACTTTGCAATGTCATCTACAAGACTATTACCAAAATCTTGGCTAATCGGATTCGATCCGTCCTCCACAAATTGATATCTCCATTCCAAAATGCCTTTGTCCCTGGAAGGCAAATATGTGACAATGTGATAATAGATTTACCAGGATCCAAATTCCCTCAGGGTTAAGGTATGGACAAGTATCGGGTAGGTGTTCACCGGTCACTTGTTGCATGCCAATACAGCCCTTAACTGATACTGTGGTATCAGGGATTTAATTGGCAAGAGTGATCAGTGCAGTGCAGTTCAATTAGAGTGAAAGTATGTATTATATCAGTTATGAAATGAAAGTATTGCTTATTTTAGACTTTGATAAATGGTCAGTTGTTTTAAATATTGCTTATTTTAGACTTTGATAAATGAAAGTATGTATTATATCAGTTATGATTTTTATAGTACGGTTAAGTTATGAAGTTAGGTGATAAACCACTGTATGTAATGATTTATATGATACATATTGTCAATTTTGCAGAAGTATCTAAAAATGGATATGAATTACTATCTGTGTCATCGTTCGTGGATGTACAACCGCCATCCTGATGACATGTGCGGTTTGCGGGATAAATTCATTGAGGGTGTACAGCAGTTCCTGTAGTTCGCCAAGGCGTTCCCTCAGTACATGGACGGTACCAAAATTAAGTGTCCGTGTGTGAGATGTCGCAACAGGAAATATCATCCAGAAGTAGAAGTTACATATCATTTATACTCGAAGGGCTTCACGCCGAATTACTATCAGTGGACCACGCACGGAGAACTTGTATCTCTAGCATCGGAGTCGGAACCCTATGTGGAGCCGTATATGGATGTCCACGACCACGATGCTTACGACGACGGATTGGTGAACATGGTTCATGATGCGGCGGGGCCTAGTTTCAATCCGGACAATTATGATGTGGCGGAACCTAGTTTCAATCCGGACAATTATGATGCAGCTGAGGAGGCACCGAATGCCGATGCTGTAAAGTTTATGGATTTGCTGGAGAATACAAGGACTCCACTATATCCTGGTTGTGAGGATCATTCATCGTTGGAGGTGGTTACAAGATTATTGAGCATCAAGTCCGATTTTAATATGTCGCAAGAATGCTATAATCGACTGCTCGATTTGATTATAGAGATCTTGCCCGAGGGTGCAAAGTTGCCTAAAGACTTCTATCGATCTAAGAGGATGGTGAGATCGCTTTGGATGGGATACGAGAAAATCGATGCATGTCGCAACGGGTGCATGTTGCACTACAAAGACGACAAGGATGAAGATGCGTGCAGATTCTGTGGTGCTGATCGCTACAAGGCCACTGTTAGAGGAAAGTCTGTTGGTGCAAGGAAGCCTACCGATTCGATGCACTACTTGCCTTTGACGCCGCGGTTGCAGCGGTTGTTTATGGTTAAGGAGACTGCAGAAAACATAAGTTGGCACAGGCGAAAACAGATCGAAGGAGTATTGGATCATCCATCCGATGGAGAAGCATGGAAGCACTTTGATCGAGAGTATCCACATTTTGCCGAGGAAGCGCGTAATGTCAGATTGGGGCTCTCCTCTGACGGTTTTACCCCATTCGGACTTTCGGGCTCCCAGTATTCGTGTTGGCCTATGATCGTCACTCCGTATAATCTACCGCCTTGGAGGAGCATGAAGACTCCGTATATGTTCCTAACCATTATTATCCCTGGTCCGAACAATCCGAAGAGAAATATCGATGTGTATTTACAGCCTTTGATAGATGAGTTGAATCAGCTGTGGGAAGTAGGTGCTAACACGTACGATGTTTCTAGAAAGCAGAATTTTCAGATGAGGGCAGCACTTATGTGGACCATCAACGCCTTTCCGGCCTATGGAATGTTATCGGGATGGAGCACCCATGGTCGTCTCTCATGTTCGTATTGCATGGACCGTACTCAGGATTTTCGTTTGAAACCCGGAGGCAAACCGTGCTTCTTTGATTGTCATCGACAATTTTTGCCGAAGGATCATCCGTACCGGAGGAACCAGAATGCTTTTCGTGCGGGAGTTGTGGAGAAGGCCAATCCACCTCCAAGGTGGCCCGGATACACGATATAGAAAGAGGTAAAAGATTTACCAAGTGCTATCGAAGAGCCTGCTAAGGGGTACAAGTGTGACGGATTTGGTCGCACCCATAACTGGACGAAAAGGAGTATATTCTGGGATCTGCCATATTGGAGCACCAATCTGATCAGACATAACCTTGATGTCATGCATATCGAGAAGAATATGTTTGATAACATAATTAATACTGTAATGGAGGTAAAGGGGAAGACGAAAGATAATCCGAAGGCCAGGTTGGACTTAGAAGAAATATGTAGACGTCCTGTATTGCATTTGATAGAGGAGGGGAATGGAAAGTTAAAGCAACCTAAGTCAGTTTTCTCACTGGAGAAAGAGGATAAAGGTAGACTTTGTAGGTGGATTCAGGGTCTAAAGTTTCCAGACGGGTACGTGTCGAACTTGAGAAGATGCGTCGACCTCAAGGAGAACAAACTGGTGGGTATGAAGAGCCACGATTGTCACGTATTCATGGAGAGGTTAATTCCGATTGCATTTCGGGAATTCTTACCGCAGGTCATTTGGGACACATTGACAGAGCTGAGCATATTCTTCAGAGATCTTTGTTGTACTAAGTTGCTCGTCGATCGTCTAGAAAAGCAAGAAAAGGACATTGCAGTAACACTATGTAAGCTCGAGAAGGTATTTCCTCCTGGATTCTTCGACTCTATGGAGCATTTGCCAATTCATCTTTCCTATGAGGCACGTGTTGGTGGTCCTGTCGGTTATCGGTGGATGTACCCCTTCGAGCGGCATTTGAATCACCTAAAGAGAAAGGTGAAAAATAAGGCACGGGTTGAGGGCTCTATTTGTGAAGCTTATGTTCTCGAGGAGATTACAAACTTTTGCTCGACGTATTTCAAACCGCATGTTGCTACTAATAGGATGAAAGCTCCGAGAAACGACGACGCATATTAAGAATCTAATGATGCAATACTCAAAGTATTCAATGCGTCCAAAAAGCCTTCGGGAAAAATGAAGAAGAGATATTTGAATGACGATGAGCTAAGGGCTGCTCAATTGTATATATTACTCAATTGCGACGAGGATGAAGTGGAGAAGCTAGAGAGGTAAGTAATTAATATGTCCACGTTTACATTATCTCAATGTAATAGTATAAGATACTATTATGCTACTAATCAGCAGTTGCTTCATTGTTTTTCAGCACATATAATGATGAGTTGAGGTCGGTTACATAACAGACGAAAAAGTATAACAAGATATGAGATGCCATTTTCCTTCTTGGTTGAGCGCATATGTAAGATGCTTGGTAATTACTTTTTATTTCTGCACTTGCAAAACAAATAACTTACTATCGCTACTTTGGTATTTAGGTCGATCGTCTAATAACACCCGAGACTGAATCTATTAGAACTCTAGCCAAGGGACCAATTATTGTCGTAAAAATATGGCCAAGTTTATGTGTGAATGGGTTTAGGTTCAAGTCAACAAATGCTCCTATCAGAGACAACTTTCTGGATCTTGATTCCACGAAAAATGGTTGTTTGTGTATCAAATCTTCAAACTACAAAGACGTCAATCCGGGCAATGATTTTTTTTGGCATCTTACGAGAGAATGTGGAGTTGACATATAATTATGGCACAGAACCTGCTAATATCGTGCTATTCAGGTGTGAATGGTTTGATCCGATTCAAGATCAAGGTTAGAAAATTGACAAGCATGGCCTTGTGGATATAAACTACAAGCGTAGATATCAAGGCTACGAACCATTTGTCCTATCAAGTCAGGCTCAGCTCGTGTACTTCACAACTTATCCTAGATAGGGGACAGCGAGGTCGGATTGGTGGGCAGTATGTAAGACTAAAGATAGAAATATCTTTGACATTGACGAAATAGCTTATCAGGAGGACGATCTACCTCTTGTAACAAATATTGTAGATGTGGACTCAACGGAAGTTACTCATTACACGAGTAATAATGTAGAAGTTGTAGAATTATCCGAAGAGGAAGACGAAGTAGATGAAAGTGAAGACAAGGAAGAGGAAGAGGAGGACGAGGAAGGTGAACAAGATAAATTTTCTGAAGATGATTGAAAATAAAATATATTGCATGTAGAATGTAACTATATTTTGACTGTAGAATGTAGATCAAGGTTAGAAAATTGACGAAGTAGAATGTAACTATATTTTGACTGTAAAATATATTCCACTAACGAATATATGTATTATATTTTGACTGTATAATGCTTTGAGATATGCATCACATTTCGACTGTAGAATATACTATATATTTGTGTTTCTCTATATTCATCATATGTTGTTATCAGATATGACAAGACGACGCGGAGAATTCGGCAGGTCCCGAGGTAGACATAGTGCTCCTCCGGTACTGCCTACCGTGGGTTCCGGATCATCGTCGCCCAGTACTCTAGTATATCGATCACTCACATCTCCGACTGTTGGGACGAGTAGTTCCAGGCGTGATAGTACACCCTCGTCCAGCGTTCCTCCTGCTGACAGAACCATGGGGACAGATGAGCATATCGAGGAGGTCGTGCCCATGTTGTCCCAGCATCAGCAAGATCCTCCATGCGCACCTCCGGAGGAGACGAGGACAGAGATTTGTGCCGACGGTACAAAGTAAGTCAATTAGATGGTTTAGTATAATATATATCGTGTATTTCTTTATTCATCGTATATTGACTTTTTCAGTATTCTAAATTATTATCTCTGTATAGATATCGTCCATCGTCGGTTCAGAGACGCCTGGGCCAATTTCTGAGGAACAACTACGGTGGCCCTTGGATCAACTACTCTGAGGCTCCGGAGGAGAGGAAGGCATTTTGATTTACGCACTTCCATGTAAAAGTATATTAAATAAATCCTCTAATTTATGCATATTATATAACTTATCCGTGATGCTCACTTACTAAATTATTTATTGTAGCAAACATATTTTTATCCTCCGCACCGGGCCGAGTTGATCGAGCGGCTCTTTCCGACCGTTGTCGCCAAGCTTATCCGAGATGCTCTGGATGACCAGAAGGCTCGTGATCGTGCTGGAAAACCGATCCAAGGTTGGATCACGTCTGAGCAGTGGACTGCGATGAGGGCTAGATTCGACGATCCGCGCTACAAGGAAAGGTCTGAGAAGGCCAAGACGGCTAGGCGAAATGCTGCCAAGTGGTGTGGTGGCTCGATTTCGATGACGGAACATTTCCGTCGTTTGGTATATTTTTTCTTTTAAATTATATTATTTTAATATAAGTACCATAAAATGGTAGTAGGAAAAAATGTTTAAGTTTAGTACTAAATAATATATTTTTAACAGGTACAGAGGGGTGAGGATGCCAACATGGTGACCGTCTTCTTGGCCACCCATGACAAGGACGAAAATCTCATTGATGAGAGGGCCTCGCAGACCTATGTAAGTATTACTTTACTTTGTGTTAATTTTAATATAACTTAGACAATTATCGAGTTTCCAAACCTTTCTAGGCCGAGTATCTTAGGCTGCGTGAGCGGGCGACTGCTAGTGCATCTACACCTGGAGAGGCTGGTACTTCGTCGCAGCCCGCTCCAGCTCCGTCGATGGACGACCTGTGGGTGACCGCAGCTGGTGGTCTCCAGAGGGGTACGTACTACGGTACGGGCTCATATGGCGCCCTGGTTGCGACGCAGTCATCTAGGACCTCCCCGACAACTACGCATTCCACACAGCCCTCGCAGTCGCAGCCCTTGCAGTCGTCGGCCAGAGTCCAGGAGGCTGTCCAGGAGGCCGTTGACCGTCAGATTGCGTCTCTCCGTGACGAGTTGCTACGAAGGATGGAGGAGCAGCCCCGGTCCCAGCCGCAGGCGGACGATCCGATGCTCATCGCACGATTCGATATGCTCGACCGCAGCATGACGGAGCTCCGAGAATTGATAAATGATATTAGAGCCTCCAATGACCACAACATCATGGAGCTGCAAGCGTCACAGGTATCAATGGGCGAGAGGCTGACGATGATGCAGGATTCAATGGTTCATAGCAATACGAGGCTGTTATCTACCCTGGATTCTTACAACCAGCGACTCGCAGACTTGGAGCGGGCACGACCTCCTGGTGCGCCTACATCGACACAGACTCCACCGACGTCACTGCCTTCTCCATCGACATCGGTGTCGATTCTACGGGACGAGTATGAGGAGTTCTTATCCTTCAAGCGCGCCGGTGGTCAGCCTCCTACAGATCCGCAGTAGTATAGTTAGTTACTAGATATTTATATTTTTATTATTATTTAGGATGCGATTGTATGGATATAAATTTGTCATATTCTTTACGTTTAAGATGAGATTTGCTGGATGCTTTCTTTTCTTCAAATTTTATTATATTATTCATATTTTGGTTTACAACTGATGATTGATACTTGGCCTGTATTTACCCAGTGCACTAGAAATTTTTTCCTTGGAGCTGCTACTGTGTTCTTTATTCAATTATTTATACTACCATCATATACCTGATAATGAACCCAAGGGGGTTGGTAAACCCACAAATGCAATTTTTTTTTTGAAAATTAGCGACGTTTTTAGCGACGTTTAGCGACGTTAACTTAAGTCGCTAAATACGTCGCTAGCAATGCTGTAACAAGTCGCTAAATACGTCGCTAATGACGTCGCTAAAATTGTCGCAGTACGTCGCAAACTGCTGACATGGCAGTATTGCCAGGTCATTAAAGACGTCGGTGTAACGTCGCTATATATGTCGCTAATTAGCGACGTTTAGCGACGTTAATTAACGTCGCTAATTAGTGACGCTGCGTCGCTAAACGTCGCTAATGTTAGCGACACATTAAAGTCGCTAAAAACGTCGGTATAGCGACGTTTAGCGACGTTTTTTGTTTTAGCGACTTGGTTTTTTTCGACTGCTTTAAAACGTCGCTAATTACGTCGCTAAACCAAATTAGCGACGATTTTTGGTTATTTAGCGACGTTTTTAGACGTCGCTAATTTGACTTTTTCTGGTAGTGAAATAATGGTAGATTCAACTTCTAGACAAATAGCAGGTCCTTCATCTTGCTTCTCCATTAATGATAGTTAGTACCGTTCAGGTTTACAATGCGTACCGGCTTCACGTCCATCTCTCCTCCATGGTTTGCCTGTCAACTCCTGAAACCCTTTTAAAATTTCAGAACCTGGCTCTGATACCACACCGTTGGGAACAAAAAGCGAAAACCGTTCCCCAAACCAGATAGTACCTGCGAGAGAACCGGGCAAAACACACAAACAAAAAAACATCAAACACAAATTGCAAACACAGAAATTTTTACGTAAAAAATTCAGATGGAAAAAATCACGGAACGATCGGAGTCCAACCATGAAGAACCTCCACTAATGGAATAAAGAGATTACACCCTCTACAAGCTCCTAACCGATCCAACATGGATCACCGTAACTCTTTGAAACAGAAAATATACTACAACCACGAAGAAAAAAGAAAATGAGAAATACCCCAAATTGATCTCCTTCTCCAAAACGGCCTCCAATCCTTCTTTTCCCTCTCCAAAGTTGCAATGACACTCTTGCCACCTTTTTTTCTCTCTTATTTTTTTCTCATATTGTTGTATATTACATGTGCCTTTATATAAACCCTTACATGAATTCGGGTTTCCATATGAAAATCTATATATGGAAGCCAAAAATATTTATGGAAATCCAATTACATTCAATCATATATTTAATGAAAAATAGTTTACCATAAATTGGAAATCCAATTATATATAAAGTTAATATATGAAAGATCCAATCATAAATATATAATTAAGATGGAACTCCAATATAATATTTGCTTATCATATATGTTCCAATACACGACGTTCGATGCACTTTTCGAACTTTTTTGGCACACGGACGATGCTCGTCGCACTCTGGGATATTCTCCACATAGGTTGGGAACCCCACTCACTCCAACACAACTAAGAAGTGCAAACACCAAAAATCTTTGGTTCCACGTCTATGTTGCATGGACACGTACATGGAACGACAAAGATCTGTCCCACTTAATATATTTTGAAGTTTCTTACAAGTTTTACCACTTGACCATGTGTTGGCTAAGACTGGAAAAAAACTCACATATGATGTAGTGTTCAACACAGTAACGAGTAAGACAGTAATCAGTAAGGAAGGCCAGAATGCCATTCTTCTTTAACATTTAGAATATAATAATAAGGATAATAGCGGTCAAAATAAGAATCTTTCGTCTTTGTATCCTTGATCATAAATTACCATAGACAAAGATCATGAATACGTTTAATTTCTAACAAAAAGTATTATTTTGCTGTTGAGATTTGGTCTATAAGAGTTTATAACCGTCTGGTATTTGCCAGCTGGGTTTTTCTGTTAGGGTTGGGATTACTGTGCTCTTGGTCTTGGTATTTTCCATTTAACTACTGCTAATTATGGTCTATTAATAATAATTCTTATTGTCTGTCAAGCTTAAGTCTTTTAAATGTACAGTAGGAGTTGTAGTAAAATAGTCCAGTAAAGAGGAACAGGACACAAGTTTTGTGGAGGATGAATAACTTGGTGATCTTTATTGAATGAAATGGTAGCTATATATAGTTGAACATTTGATGTAAAAAGATAGACTAAATAATAAATATATCAAAGTTGTTTCAACAAACAACTTATCAATCTAAACCAACTAATAATCTAAACCAACTAAACAATCTAAACAAACTAACAAGATTATCACCAACAATCACTCCCTTAATCTTGTTGCATCAATGCTTCACTTTCTTCTGATCATTAGGAAAGGTTCTCTTCGTCATCCTCATCAGTTCTCCTTTTTAACGACTTCTTCTTCAACTGGTCCTCACGGCCATCCCGGACACGGATTTTCTGAGAAGGCGGAGGTTTGGACAAAGGCGGTGGCTGTCTTGGTGCTGGTCTAACTTCATACATCCTTTCACTCGGTCTCCTCTTCTGTTCAGAGTAAGCATTCTTCTGACTCAAAGAATGAGGCACTGCAGATAGAACCTTCTTTTTTAAAGTGGGGTCATTCATGACCTTTGCAGGTCTATTTGCACCTGTAGTAGTACAAGAAACCTTTTAGGGTAAAGGTTTATGCCCTACAGGCCGGCTGGAGCCATTACCACCAACAACTTTTCTATTCTCAGCTGAAACTGGCGTGGATCTGCTCATAACAACTTCCTTGACTGGGTGTCACGACCCGCACCCGAAAATTCGGGCACGAGTGCGTGGGTACGTCCAGCCTACGCCGCAGAATCGGCGGTAGTACGCTGTCTAGGTCAAATCCAAATTTACTAACTAGCTCATTCACAAATAACATAGGCGAGATAATAATGAGAATTGAAACTTAAGATTGCAACTGAAAATGAATGTGACAACAGATTCAAATATTTTAGTACAGAAATTCAAAATGAAATCGGGGACAAACCCGATTAGTAAGATAAGAATATAAATGAAAGGTAGCTACTACTAGCTACTCTGCAGCAGGGGTCTCCTGGGTGGGGTTCTGGCTCCTCATAGGTATCATCAGTCCCCTCATAGGGACCATAATAAGTAGGGGCAAGATCCTCATCATCGCCTAAATCAACAGATCCAGTCAGGAAAGGAGCAAAGTACACAATGCACAACAAGATTAAACTAAATATTTATGACAATTAAATATTGAATATCAAGTTAAGAAACTGCATAACAGAACATCATTATCTCAGAGTTAAAGCTGTAAGCAGGTATATGAGAAAACAGAAATAAATGAAACAGGAAATGAACTACAACAGCCAGCAAGAAGTATAACATGACCAGAAACTATCTGTGTGAACTTGTGTTTGTTTTTAGAATACATAGTTGGCATGTAGGGGTTTTTAAGGCTAATCCGGCCGTCATAGACGGCTATTAGACAATATAATCGAGATCCGGCTGATGGACAGTCGTGTACCAACAGCTATTAGACAATACAGGGGAAAGGGTAAACTCCATGCCTCCTTAGTATTCTCCCACCCGACACGAAAAAAAATACATGAACTCCACTATTCAAGACATGAAAATCCAGTGTTCTAACACTACGTGTAATCATCGAATGGTGCTAGTAGAGCAGGGAATTAATTATCACAATATACAGAATAAACTTGAAGTGCAGGTACTTGCCTGTTGTTTGGATCTGATTAATTTAGTTCTCGGGAAAAAATTCCAGAGATGAGTCCAAAAGCTGAAATAGACATTACCAACATGCTCAGAAGATGTCAAATAGCTAGAAACGCCTGTCCTTGGGTCCAAATTGGAGACAAGGGCAAAAACGGCAGTTTCGGGTCAAAACGGGGTCCGCCGGTGGGCCCGCTTTGCACCGAAAAACGTGTCCGGGTCAAAGGTCTCCAAATTCACCAAACTTAGTGTCAACAGGTCAGGAACGCTGATACGAACTCAACGGAACTTCCAGATTTGGATTTCGATGAGCCGAACACAAAATCGCCCGTCGAGCGGGACTTGTGGGGCCCACGACACGCGATTTCGTCAACGTTCTCAGAATCGAACCAAACTTGACCCACAGGACCAACGTATCGCTACGAGTCCGATGGCGCAAGTTTCGTCTCGATCCGACGTGTGTGCACGAAGTTAGGGTGAATTGCAGAAAAGGCGGATACGGGGCGATGTCCGCGGATACGCGTTGATTCCGGTGTGCACGCACACCCGAATCAGCTTCCACGAAAACTCACACGTCCGTATCGACGATGGGTACGTATCTGTGAAGACCGCACGCGACCAAGTCGTCCCGTTTGGCGGGGCGCACTCAGTTCCGGGGTGAAACAGGGTCTGGTTTTTCCTGTTTTTGGATCGCGGTGTGCGATCACCACAGGACGCGATGCCCCGAACAGTTTGTCCGGACACCGAGAGGGTCATACAGGCTTCGCGTAAAAATTTACAGAATTGAAAACGGAGATACAGGGTGCAAGATACGAGTACCTGAACCTGCTCTGAAAATCCAGAAAATGCCGTGTCCGTGTCGTGTCCGACACGACACGAAGGAAAGCTAGGGTTAGCCGGAGAGGCGCGCTGGGAGGCCGAGGGGAAGGGCAGCTGCTGCTGCTGGTTGGGCGCTGGCCGGAGGCAGTCGTCGAGGGGAAGCGGCACTGGTGGCTCAAGGCGGCGAGGGGTTCTGCGGTGGCGGGGGTGGAGGCGTGCAGCGGCGGAGCTGCGCCGGCTAGGGTGGCCGGAGGGGAAAGAAAAGGAGGGCCGGCGTTAGGGTGAAGGAGGAGGACGAGGAAGAGGGAGGGGTTAAATAGGAGGAGGAGAGGGGGTGCTCGGCGCTGCGTGGCCGCGGAGGATGCGGGGAGCGGGCCGGAACGGCCGGCGCTGCGCGCGGAGGCCGGAGCGGCGAGAAATCCGGCCGCCTGGGTCGTGGGGAGGGGTGAGGGAGAATGGGTCAGCGGGTCGGGCTGGCGGCGGGTCTGGTTCGGTTGAACCCGACCCGACCCGATAAGGGCGGGCTGGGCCGGAGACTAACGGGCCGGTCCATTGGGCCGGGCCGGCCCAAGGAAAAAGAAAAATAAATAAATAAATATAATAATAATAAATAAATAAATAAATAAATAATTTATTTAAATAGTTTTCAGGCATTTAAAAATATGTCTGAGGCCCAGAAAAATCCAGAAAAATTACCCCAAGTCCAATTTTTTTATTTTACACCCAAAAATATTATTTTCATGATATTTTAATATTATTTACTGCCAATTAAAAATCATTTATTAATTGAAAACCTTGATTTTAATTACAGAAAATTCCCAGAAAATTCCAGAAAATTGTGAAAAATCCTAATTTTAATATTTTTGAAAAATCAGGGGCTGACAATCTACCCAACTTATAAAATTTCGTCCTCGAAATTTAAATTATGGCAGGGTTCTCTCTGTCCAAACTCACTTGATTACAGTCCAGCGGGTTTCTCTCAGGTGGACATTGCGGTCGCTACCCAACTTATAGTTTTACCCATATCCTCTAAGGCTGTACAACTAGTAAAGCTAGGTCTCAACTTAATAAATCAGGGTATTGAATCTTAAGCCTGCAACACAAAACACAGCACCTAGGGTCTTGTCTTAGTCATAAAGGGTTATCATCAATTCGACCGGTCTGAGGGGTATGTCTAGCACTACAAATCAACTTATACCAACCACAGGTTTTTGTCTTTCCGAAATAAGAAAAGACGAGGATCAATAATAAAGAGTTTAAGGGCGAGGTGGTAGAACAGAGGTATAGGGATCAAGGCGTTTTTCAGGAATTCTAATGGGAATTGTCAGGCGGTTAAGGATCGAGATTCTATTCTGGTAATGCTGATACGATATGCTCGGACGTATTTAGGGGGCAAGTAGACTAGTCGACTATATCTCAATCCACATAAAGTAGTCATGCGAAGTGCGAATCAAAATGCACTAAGGTTGATCAGACCGTAGTACACTGATTCTGAGTAGACACTTGTATTAGTGGGGTTGATCAGGCCTTAATAATACAGGTGTCATGAACAAGCCCGACAAAGAGTAAGCTTGCAAAACTAGGCTATAAAATAGCAGCATCAGTCGAGTTCAGCAAAATTAAGTGCGCTGGATGATGATAAAAAGAGGTACAAATTTATTGAAGTCCACAGAATAACACAAAATAAGCACAATAGCAAAAGTCTAAAGAATCTATACAGTTATCAATTTAAAAACATACTAGGTTATTTAGCAAGTTCAAGAATTACTAGGTTGGGGCTGAGGTCACGAACCAATAGGCACGAAAACAATACTAGGAAAAGGTATCTACGAAACACTTACGCGCATTAGCTGCTTCCAGAGTTTGCGCGTTCTCCACGGTCATTACGTAAGCTTGTCCACGTCCTGGAGCAGTGGGGCAGTCCCTCACTTGATGTGCTGCTGAGCCACAAAGTAGACAAACACCTAGCCTCTTTCTGCAAACTTGCCACGTATGGCCTGGTCTATGACAATAGTTACAACGGAGAGCTTGCTGGTTCTGTCCTTGAGCCTGGGGTTGGGGTGCTGGAGCTCGAGGGAGAGGACGCTGAGTTTGTTGCGGGGCCCTCTGCTGTTGTTGCTGTTGTTGTTGTTGAAAAGGGCGTTTGTTGGGTCCTGCATTTCCGGTATCTCTTTCCCGCTTCAGTTTATGCCCCATATCTCTCTCTACGCCTTGTGCCACGCTCAGGATTTCTTCATAGGTACGAGCTCGGCTGGTGGTGACAGCAAGGCGAATATCCGAAGACAGCCCCTTCTTGAATCTACGGGCTCTGTCCTCCGGGGTACGAACCATGTACTCCGCAAAGTGGCTTAACCTGCTAAATTCAGCAGTATATTCATCAACAGATAGGTTACCTTGTTCCAGTCTCTCGAATTGGCTTTCGAGAGCTTCCCGAGCCACTTCGGGGTAGAATTTCTCCTTGAATAGCCTCTTGAAGTCTTCCCAGGTGATGTCGGGAGCAGATAGTTGGGGTTCATCTCTGAACCAGGTTCGAGCAATGTCGAACAGTTGCAGGCTTGCGGACTCCACTTTGAGGTCATCAGGGACCCGGGCAGTCTTCAGGAGTCTCTCGACATTCTCTATCCACTCATCGGCATAGAGAATGCCCTCAGTTCCGTAAAATTCCAGGGGTCTTAGATTCTTGAAGTCTTTGGCACTTCCTGGCCTCTTTTGTGGTGACTCCCGGGTCCGAAGAGCTTCTGAAAGGCTGGTCCGTAGCAGGGCAGTTTGTTCCTTCTGGGATTCCACTAGTCCCTGGAACACTCCAAGTAGCTGTGCCCCATCCAGAGTAACTGCCGGAACAGATGGAGGCGGCGGGAGTGCAAGAGTCTCGGGCACATTCTGCTCAGCTGGTTCTGATGTGCCTCCTATTGTGTTTCTCGTCTGAACCATGCTGAAAGATTAAGGGGTAGGGAGATCAGAATAGAATACTTGGAAATCAAAGGTGATGGAAAATTGAGCAGCAAAGATATCAAGAATTGAAATAAGGACCCTATACTGTGAATGAGCTTTTCCTAGAATCCTCAAATTTTATTCCATACCCTGTCCTAGGGTATTACCCTATTTTAGGAAAGGACCTGCATGGGCCACCACAAAAACGTGTCACGACCCGCACCCGGAAATTCGGGCACGAGTGCGTGGGTACGTCCAGCCTACGCCGCAGAATCGGCGGTAGTACGCTGTCTAGGTCAAATCCAAATTTACTAACTAGCTCATTCACAAATAACATAGGCGAGATAATAATGAGAATTGAAACTTAAGATTGCAACTGAAAATGAATGTGACAACAGATTCAAATGTTTTAGTACAGGAATTCAAAATGAAATCGGGGACAAACCCGATTAGTAAGATAAGAATATAAATGAAAGGTAGCTACTACTAGCTACTCTGCAGCAGGGGTCTCCTGGGTGGGTTCTGGCTCCTCATAGGTATCATCAGTCCCCTCATAGGGACCATAATAAGTAGGGACAAGATCCTCATCATCGCCTAAATCAACAGATCCAGTCAGGAAAGGAGCAAAGTACACAATGCACAACAAGATTAAACTAAATATTTATGACAATTAAATATTGAATATCAAGTTAAAAAACTGCATAACAGAACATCATTATCTCAGAGTTAAAGCTGTAAGCAGGTATATGAGAAAACAGAAATAAATGAAACAGGAAATGAACTACAACAGCCAGCAAGAAGTATAACATGACCAGAAACTATCTGTGTGAACTTGTGTTTGTTTTTAGAATACATAGTTGGCATGTAGGGGTTTTTAAGGCTAATCCGGCCGTCATATACGGCTATTAGACAATATAATCGAGATCCGGCTGATGGACAGTCGTGTAACAACAGCTATTAGACAATACAGGAAAAATGGTAAACTCCATGCCTCCTTAGTATTCTCCCACCCGACACGAAAAACAAGACATGAACTCCACTATTCAAGACATGAAAATCCAGTGTTCTAACACTACGTGTAATCATCCAATGGTGCTAGTAGAGCAGGGAATTAATTATCACAATATACAGAATAAACTTGAAGTGCAGGTACTTGCCTATTGTTTGGATCTGATTAATTTAGTTCTCGGGGAAAAATTCCAGCGATGAGTCCAAAAGCTGAAATAGACATTACCAACATGCTCAGAAGATGTCAAATAGCTAGAAATGCCTGTCCTTGGATCCAAATTGGAGACAAGGGCAAAAACGGCAGTTTCGGGTCAAAACGGGGTCCGCCGGTGGGCCCGCTTTGCACCGAAAAACGTGTCCGGGTCAAAGGTCTCCAAATTCACCAAACTTAATGTTAACAGGTCAGGAACGCTGATACGAACTCAACGGAACTTCCAGATTTGGATTCCGATGAGCCGAACACAAATTCGCCCGTCGAGCGGGGCCTATGGGGCCCACGACACGCGATTTCGTCAACGTTCTCAGAATCGAACCAAACTTGACCCACAGGACCAGCGTATCGCTACGAGTCCGATGGCGCAAGTTTCGTCTTGATCCGACGTGTGTGCACGAAGTTAGGGTGAATTGCAGAAAAGGCGGATACGGGACGATGTCCGCGGATACGCGTTGATTCCGGTGTGCACGCACACCCGAATCAGCTTCCACGAAAACTCACACGTCCGTATCGACGATGCGTACGTATCTGTGAAGACCGCACACGACCAAGTCGTCCCGTTTGGCGGGGCGCACTCAGTTTCGGGGTTAAACAGGGTCTGGCTTTTCCTGTTTTTGGATCACGGTGTGCGATCACCACAGGACGCGATGCCCCGAACAGTTTGTCCGGACACCGAGAGGGTCATATAGGCTTCGCGTAAAAATTTACAGAATTGAAAACGGAGATACAGGGTGCAAGATACGAGTACCTGAACCTGCTCTGAAAATCCAGAAAATGCCGTGTCCGTGTCGTGTCCGACACGAAGGAAAGTTAGGGTTAGGGTTTTCGTCGGAATCCGGTCGTGGACGGCGGGGGATGGCTGGAGAGGCGCGCTGGGAGGCCGAGGGCGGCTCGCCGGGGACGGGGCGGAGGCGCGGCGGAGGCGCGGGCGGCGCAGGACGCTGCTTCCTGCGAGGGGAAGGGCAGCTGCTGCTGCTGGTTGGACACTGGCCGGAGGCAGTCGTCGAGGGGAAGCGGCGCTGGGTGGCTCAAGGCGGCGAGGGGTTCTGCGGTGGCGGGGGTGGAGGCGTGCAGCGGCGGAGCTGCGCCGGCTAGGGTGGCCGGAGGGGAAAGAAAAGGAGGCCGGCGTTAGGGTGAAGGAGGAGGACGAGGAAGAGGGAGGGGTTAAATAGGAGGAGGAGAGGGGGTGCTCGGCGCTGCGTGGCCGCAGAGGATGCGGGGAGCGGGCCGGAACGGCCGGCGCTGCGCGCGGAGGCCGGAGCGGCGAGAAATCCGGCCGCCTGGGTCGTGGGGAGGGGTGAGGGAGAATGGGTCAGCGGGTCGGGCTGGCGGCGGGTCGGGTTCGGTTGAACCCGACCCGACCCGATAAGGGCGGGCTGGGCCGGAGACTAACCGGCCGGTCCATTGTGGACCGGGCCGGCCCGGCCCAAGGAAAAAGAAAAAAAATTAAATAAATATAATAATAAATAAATAAATAAATAATTAATTTATTTAAATAGTTTTCAGGCATTTAAAAATATGTCTGAGGCCCAGAAAAATCCAGAAAAATTACCCCAAGTCCAATTTTTTTATTTTACACCCAAAAATATTATTTTCATGATATTTTAATATTATTTACTGCCAATTAAAAATTATTTATTAATTGAAAATCTTGATTTTAATTACAGAAAATTCCCAAAAAATTCCAGAAAATTGTGAAAAATCCTAATTTTAATATTGTTGAAAAATCAGGGGCTGACACTGGGTCCAGTCTAGTCTTTGATTGAAGATTTTTCGCAAAAGAAGTCTTCATCTGGTCGCCATTGGACACGGGCCTCGCAGGCATATGCTTGCCCATGGGTGGTTTGAGCTTCAATGAATCTTGAGCTGGACGATCATCAGAATTTGGAGCTCGCTTTCGGACTACAGGTTGCTGCTGCCCCTTATCCAAAACAGGAAAATCTGCATCATCCGAGAGCAGGAATGAATAATCCCGCATATCTTTTAGCGCCTGTCTTCTTTTTTACCTCATTGATCACTTTAACTTCTTGTTCATGTTCTGTGACTTCGGAAACAGCTTCAACAGTTTCCCATTTTCTCCCCCATGGCCACCCGCATTAGACTTCGGCGTGGAAAACCCCTCCTCCATCAGCATCGATCCCCCGTGCCGGTACGCCGGCGAGTAAAAGCTCTCCTGCTCCGCCGCATCCAGATCCGGAGCCCGGTGTCGGTACGCCGGCGTGTAGAAGCACTCCTGCTCCCCTACTGCCGCGATGCTCGACCTGGCCTCCTCGAACTCCGATACGACTTTCTCGTACAGCGCCTTCGACTCGGAGACCTGGGCCTCGAGCGCCTTCCTCCGTCCCTCCTCATGGGCCAGGGCCTGGCTGCACATCCCCAGCCGTGCGCGGAGATCCTCCGCAACCCTGGTTTCCGAGTCCAGCCTCGCCTGCAGCGAGCACATTCCGTCGACCAGGTCCGACCGCTCGGTCTCCCACTCCCTCTCGCGCTTCTCGGTGGGTTTGGAATCGGTGGCAGAGACGATCTCTTCCGCCAGTTGGGGAGTCGATGACTGGATCTCTTCGCCGGTGGAGGGGATCGGCTCGGCGACCTCCATAGCTGCTTTCGTGGCGAGGATTTGGAGTAGTTGGTTATCAGGAGCAGCTGAAACTACCACATCCATCTTGCAATCTTTCTTCACCTGTATTTCTTTATTTACAGTGTCACCTGAATTGATGTTAGCCTCATCAGCTTGACTGCTACCATGATTCACATGAATACATTCCTCCATATGATCTGGCTGACGTGCGTCGGGTAGGCAAGTGCTTTCTTCTTTGGACGAATTCTCTTTGGGTTCTGTCAGAATATTCTGAAACGGGTTGGAATATGGAGAAATCTCTTTTGGGATCTTTTCCGATATGACTTCATGTTCACAAGAAAGATCTTGATGGTGAATCATATCGCCAAAAGCATCTTTCAAATGATCTACATGACCAGCTGAAACTTTACCGATCTCGTCGCCTTTTAATCTTTGTTGCACCTTCTGCACTTTTTTCTCATGAAGCATGGCCATGAGCAGTGTTGGTTCATCGTCGTCGACTTGCGTCAGATTGACACGCTCATCGCGCTTCGGCTTGCGGCAGTCCCTCGTCCAGTTGCCGTAGATGCCACAATTGTGGCACTTACCCTTCTTGTCGCGCGTGCCACCGGACGCGTTGCCGTTGCCGTAGTTCGTGTTGCCGCGGCCACGACCTCTTGGCTTGCCGCGCCCACGACCATAACTTTTGCCACCGTCGGAGTAGGCGTCGCCTTCCTTCCCCTGCTTCGTGCGAGCGATCCACTCCTCTTCGGAGAGGAGAAGGCGGCTACTTGTGTCGCCGGAGTTGCTGCCAAGATCGTACCGCTCCTCGATGGCTAGAAGACGACCGGTAAGCTCTTCAATTGACAGCGTCTTGAGATCCACTAAAGTCTCAATGGCGATGGCAACTTGCGTGTACTTGGATGGAACGACTCGAAGGAATTTTTTAACTACCTTCTCGTCGTCCATTTTGTCGCCGAGTAGTTGCAGATCGCTGACGAGTCCCGTGAGCCGCATCGCAAAATCCTCGACGGACTCGCCGTCCTTGAACTTCATTGATTCGAAGTCAGCGCACAATTTCTGCGCCTTGGCCTCGCGCACGCGCTCGACCCCCATCCGCATCATCTTCACAGCGTCCCATGCTTCCTTGGCAATGTCTTTCACTGCCAGTGTCCGCAGCATCTCTGGCGGCACGGCACGGAGTATGACGGACAGGGCCATCCTGTCGTCGCGGTAGTCGGCTTTTCCGGGTTCGATCGCCTCCCACAGGCCTTGCGCCTGCATGTTGACTCTCATTAAGAGAGCCCAATCCGCGTAGTTGGTCCGTGTCAGCATGGGGTACTTGAAGGTGAATGACGTCGACGTCGTGGGGCCTTGCTCGTCGTTGGTTGCCATAGCTTCTCTGTTCCTCAACCCGAGCTCTGATACCAAATGTAGTAAAATAGCCCAGTAAAGAGGAACATGACACAAGTTTTGTGGAGGATGAATAACTTGGTGATCTTTATTGAATGAAATGGTAGCTATATATAGTTGAACATTTGATGTAAAAAGATAGACTAAATAATAAATATATCAAAGTTGTTTCAACAAACAACTTATCAATCTAAACCAACTAATAATCTAAACCAACTAAACAATCTAAACAAACTAACAAGATTATCACCAACAGGAGTTACCAAGAACAAGCATCCTGCAATCAAAACCATTTGTTTCCCAGGCTAAAAATTAGTAAACAACTAAGAAGTGCAGAGTCCAAAAATCGTTGATTCCATGTCCATATTGCGTGAACACGTACCTGGCATGACATAAACACTCCAATGTACACTATGAGTTACCAGAATCAAATACCATATTACTGTGTGTGTCCAGTGGGTTGACAATAAACGTCAAATGTTTTATTATTATTCCTACTTAACTTAATTTACTTAAGAAATGACAGATTGAGATTGAAAGATCCAAAAACTCCAAAAAATTGACTCATTTTGTCCATTTTACTGCGGAATCTACATTCACATAACAACCCAAGTTCCAGGATATGTCCAATCTTTCTAAAAGTTCTATAAAACATAGTGATCCTGCTATCCAAACCGTCGATTTGTGTAGGTTCAAAATCAGCTAACAACTAGGAAAGACAACCATTCCAAAAATCGCTTCCGTGTCTGTGTTGTGCTGTCATAAGCGTATCAGACATGAACAGAAGTTTGTATAACTATCAGGAGTAATACTTAGAACTTGAAAGAAAATAACCATACTAAAAATACTTTTAGCCAATGAATTACGTATCAATAAAAGAAACAATTAAGCCAACTCACTTTATTTTAATATTCGATTAGATCCAAAAAGGAAAGAGAAAGAAAGTTCAAACGTGATATGAGAAGCCTGCATTTTGGGACATGACAATCCCCAATCTGCTTCATACAGTGGCTATGGTAGTGACATAGAATCCTTCTCTCCAATTTTTTGTTTATCCACTTAAAGGGAAATGAATTACTAACTTTATAGGACTGTTAGATGATGACTACTTTTGGTTGGCAGCTCATGCTATTGCAATGACATGGGGAAGAAAATATGTGATTTAAACAAAAATACTATACATTAATGCCGAAAAGGCTCATCAAACCAACAATATTCAGGCTCTTCTAAGGAAAATATAATGAATCATAGTAGATATATTTTCTATCAGAGGTCATACATAGTATGTACCTGTTAACTTTTGTTTTGGAAGTTTGACATGATATATAATTCTTATATCAGGTCTTTAACATAGAATGCACAACAATTAATTAGTTCTATTTAGGATCCGTCACATAACTATTTTCTGGGCCGTGACTCGCATTAACATCCAGGTTGACAAGTATAACAGCTGGTATGCCTCTATTATGGTTCTTTGTACAAACAAGTTCGATCGAGTTCAAGATTTCATAGAAGTTGTGTTTTGCTATAGGCAATGGTAATGTTTGATTGATTGTTAGTGATATATGATCCGAATCATTCCCTGAAGAAAATTTGTAAGAACTACAGTAAGAAACAGAGCACAGAGCAACAAACAAACTCTACACATGAATTTTGGTTTGGGGACATATACATATATATGTATCTTTAGACTTTCTCGAATGTTTTCTTCATCAGTATAACAAATGGTATATGCAGCTGCAGACTAGAAAAACAGGATAGCAATCCCTAACATTGTAAAATTTGAGAAATCAGTCATAGACTTTTAGGTTCAAATGCAACCAGTTGCCCCTATACTATAGGCCTACCATGCCGGTGTCCCTTGATGCAGCGATAAGGATTGACGTCTCCATCTTGGAGGAAGCAAGATGTGTGTCACAGAAAAAACATCTACACATACTAGGAGATGGTTACATGCATCTTGACCCTCACGAGACCTCGTATTAGAGGGAACCTTGTAGCCAATGTTGCACGAACACGGACACGGATACACAATACAGAAATTGGACAGGTACAAACATAGCAACATGTGTTGCACAACACGAATAAAGACAGGTGCAGACATGATACGGATACTGATACGGGCACCCTTTTGTTGTGTCCGTGCAACATACCCCGTCACATTGGAATGCCCTTGTGTACTATAATTGTAATCGTAGTGGACATGGTTAGGGATATACGCTATTACTACATATCTCTATTACTTTCTTTTATTTAAGATTTTGTTCTTGCTTCTTACAACTCACAAACTGATACTATGATATCAATGAATGGGATAGGGGAGACGTGGTTGAGATCGATACATGGGTTGCAATGTTAGGTAAGAATGGTACGCGGATGGATTGGGTTATTCGAGACTACAATACCCAGAAAATAATTACAAGAGCAACAAGGTAGATTGAGCCAGAACTACTTTACAGGGCTCCAATAAATCAGGTGTTTTCCACTATACAAGATTGAGTAAATAGGCTTATTTATAAATATCCAACATCATAAAAGTTAGGGAAATGGCCGAATATGAAGACTTCTTACTATCCAGACACCTCAAGATTTAATTTGATGAGAATATCAGGGTTAGAACAGATTATGGAATTATTGCATGCTGCTAAAATTAAGAAAATCGAGAGAAGGAAGGAAAGAGGATGATACCGGGTTCTTCTGCCACTTTCATTTCCTCAAAAATCTTAACTGGCTCCACGAAGAAGACGCCATCGGCGACGAACAGAGAAGCAAAAACAATGTCACAGACAATTCAAATCTAGAGAGAGTAAAGAAAAAATTAGTACTTCTTGCTCATTTGAGTTCTTTCTCTTCTTGCTCATTTGAGTTCTTGCTCATTTGAGTTGTCATGACTGGATCGAAAGAAGTGAGTCATTTCAAGGGTGCTTTTTCAAGCAAAGAAAACCCGAGCCTGGATATTGTAGTTGTATGCGGATAAATAAAGACAAAGAAAACACGACTAGACCCAACCTCATCCTTGCACATCCTCCTCCAGTACTGGGCTGGATGAAGCCAGATCTCGAACACCTCGTGCGCAAGCACACCCAACCTAACAAAATATCAAAATCAAAACAACCTCTACAACAAGAGAATCAAATTCCAAGCCATAATCAAACTAAATCCTGTTAGGGTTATATATTAAAAGATCACTTTGTATTAACTACATTTTCTTATTTTTAAATGAGAATCATATGGGCAAATGTTTGTATTTTGTATTTGTTATAATGTTAATGCAAGTGTCTGATATTCTATATTGTAGATAATATGGTGTGTGGTGTCACACGGAAGATCATATTATCAGTTCCCTGTGTAATATATAAATAGTTCACAACCTAGATGGACTTGGACAAACCATTGAAAATATTGTAGTGTAATATGGTATAGTCTATCTTGACTATATGTTTACACTAGTATACTTTGTGTGTATTGAACATGACCACTTAAGGTTGTACTATTTGTACTGATTACATAAGAGAACAAACACCTCTGTTATTATGGATGCTTTTGCTCTTAATAGGGATATAATAACAGACATGTATATGCAATGTGCATTATTTTGACTCATAAAAGAGTTAGATTTATTATGGATCAATAACCTCTATGAATTAGGTAATGACATTGTGTGTATGATGTACTGTTGATTATAAAAAGAATTCATGTCCTGATACACCGGGTTGATGATGTCCCCTTAAGAAACTCATAAGGATTGTCATGTAAACCCTACAGGTAGATTATATAAAAAATAACAAATAATGTTGAGTGATACTACTTAAGGATAAAAGATGTCGATCAATATAGTTGTCAGTAACTTAATTTGATTGACGGACATTCGATATCTTAACATGGAGAGACGAACAGTCACATATTAAGAAAGAGTCCATAAACGTAATTTGGGATTATGAAGGTAGTGCAATAATAGCTCTTTAATGGACCGAGGTATTGTTAACGGATCTGGGTTGTGTGTTCGGACTGAACATGGGATACCCAGATCCGTTAGGAGACCTAACCCTAATTTTTTCTCATGGTCCCTGTCGTTGCCTATATATATCATCTATTCTCTGGCCGTCATAATCATCAAAAGCGAGCAGCTGTATCTAAATTCGTCTTTCACGCAAGGAGAGAAATATGGTTGCCCAAGGAGAAAAAAATGTTAGAAGATCGTCACCCACACGACGTCCAATCTGAGGAAGGAATACATGCAGAAGATCTTAGGGTCGCTAACTGATCATGGTTCATGAAAACCTTCATCTTCTTCTCGTTACTTCAGGTATAATTCGTGAACCCTAGTTTCTGCCTTTGAAGGATTAAATCACGTATTAAACTTGTTAACTATCAATTGATATGCACATAAGTCTACGATCTTAGGGATCCCCAGTTCTATCAATTGGTATCAGAGCATGTATTGGATTTGCATATCGATTGATAAATCCATCTTCTCCAATATAAAACTTGTATCGAATATAGTTAGTAGATTTGAATCTATTCTAACTTGATTTTGTAGGCATATTAGATCCAACTATTATTGTCTGTGTGCATGTTTTGTTTGTGTAGTTTAAACCCATGGCATCTCGTGGTTGTTGTTGTTCATGGATGTAATTAAAATCACGATGGTTGATCATGCTTATTTTAATTCATTTTCTTCAATCTAGATTATGTGTAAACTCCTTCGGGAGTCATATGATTGATGTAATTTTAAATTTTTTTACCTGTCATGATACAGATGGTGGCTATTTCTGATGGGGGACGAGATGCTAATTTTAGCAGTTCGGAGACAGTCATATGATTTTCGATGAAGGAAAAAGACGGCCAAACCTAAATTTTTTTTATGGAAATTTATTTAGTATTCTGCGTAGAGCAAGATTCTAGATTTGACACAGTTGAGAAAGAAGCATGATATATAGCCATAATAGTTGGATATTTCTTTTCTTTATTGCTATATTTGCTTATTCTGTTATGCATGTTTATTATTTTGTGGTTGTAAACTAGGCCCGCATTAATAATAGACAACATAGACATACGTCAACTAGTAGAAAACTCTTTATTAAATAACTAAGTGGGAGAGAGAATTTATTTAGTATAAATCCCATGGTCTCCATTACTAGTTTGTATGTGATGTAATTATACTTGCGTGTTGGTTTTAGTGCATTCCTCCATATTGGATGAGTATAATTAAGGATTACAAATACAAATTTTCGTTGGAATAATTATAGAAAGTTACCTAGTGTGTGTTTACTTCTCCATCTGAAGGAACACATTACAAAGTAATGGACTTATTATTAAATAATGGTGTACACTTAGATATAAATAATGGTATCCTCCCCATCAGAGTCACTGCTATTATATATATGACCAAAGCAAAGACCAACAAATTAATTTTATTTGTTATAAAATTAGGTTGACATGATAGTAAAATTAATAAAAAAAATCTCCTTGGACAAATATTGAATTGGTATACATCCATACTTTTGTGGCATACTAAATTTATAGTGTTTAAGGTGTAGGTGAACTTTTTATTATTGTTTTGAGGGAACCAATATTTATTTAGTTCAAAAGTTTTTGTCCTACATAATTATTATTTATGTGATTCTCAAAAAATTTAAAAATAGGTTCATTCAGTCCACTTATGGTGATTCTTAAAGAAAATAAACTTAATGGCCATAATTACATTGACTGGAAACGTAACTTGGATATTTTCTTAATTATTGAAGAGTACAAATATGTACTCCATGAGGAGTGTCCTCCTAAGCCTGATACTAATTCTGATGAAGAGGTCAAAGAGGCTTATAAGAAGTGGATCAAGGCAGATGAGATGTCGTGGTGTTACATTATGGCATCTATGTCAAATGTGCTGCAATGTCAGCATCAGGCCATGGCCACAGCTTATGACATGATATGCAACCTCAAGGAACTCTTCAGACATCAGAGCAGGACAACTAGGCAGTTAGCTATGACGAGTTTGATGAATACGACAATGGCTGAAGGGATGCCAGTAAGGGATCATGTTCTCAAGCTGATGGGTCATATGAATGAGATAGAGATTCTTGGAGCTAAAATCGATAGGGAAACCCAGGTCGATATTATTCTCGAAACTCTGCCTAAAAGTTTTGACACATTTTACCTTAACTACAACATGAACAAAAGGTTGTACAATTTGGCAGAACTTGAAAAATAACTGCAGGATGCTGAGGCTCTCATAAGGCAGAATGGTCATATTTATGTTACCGAAAAGGCTTCTACTTCTAAGCTGAAATGCGGTAAGAAGAAGAATAATATTCAGAAATTAGCAAATTCAGCAAAAAAAAGGACATGGAACCTCAAGGCGCTGTAAAAAGTCGAAAGACAAGTGTTTCAAATACAAAGGGTCAGGACATTGAAAGAGTGATTGTCCACTTCTCAAACAAGGGAACAAAGAAGGTACATCTCATTTACTGATAGTTGAAACATGTTTAGCGGTATTATCTACCAGCACCTATTGTGTAGATACATGAGCTATTAATCATGTCTGCAATTTATTGCAGGGGTTTCAAGAAACCAGGCGGCTTAGTGATGGAGATATATGCTTGTTCATGGATGACGCTATAAAAGTAGCAACTGTTGTAGTATGAGATATTATTTTATCTTTTGGTAGAAATAAGTCTTTGACATTGAGAGATTGTCTTTATGCACCTTCACTTAGAAGGAATTAATTTTCTGTTTCTATGCTAGTTAAGGATGGATATTCAGTTTATTTTAATAAAATATTATTATTAGAAAAATAAGCATTTTATCTATTCTGGTGCATTAGTTGATAGTTTGTATGTCATTAATCATATTTTACTTATAATGCAACTTATGAAAATGAATAACACGTCTTCTAACTTAAATAAGAGAAAAGAACCTTCTTATATGAACCAAACATATCTTTGGCACTTGCAGTTGGGATATATTAATCTAAAAAGGATACAAAGATTGGTTAAAGATGGACCTTTGATTTTATTTGAAGTGGAGGCACTTCCAGTCTGCGAATCCTGCTTGGAAGATAAAATAACCAAAAGGCCTTTCAAGGCAAAGGGGTATAGAGCCAAAGATGTGTCAAAATTGGTTTATTCTGATTTGTGTGGGCCCATGACTATCCAAGGTGGCTTTGAATATTTTGTCACATTTATTGACGATTATTCAAGGTATGGATATATTTATTTGATGTGACGTAAGTCTGAGTGCTTTAAAAAATTCAAAGAGTACAAGGCTGAAACGGAGAAACATCATGGAAAATGTATCAAGTTATTACGTTCAGATCGTGGTGGCGAGTACCTCTTTGGAGAATTTAGGGACTATTTATCAGAGGCTAGGATAATATCCTAATTGACTGTACTTAGAATACCCCAACAGAATGGTGTAGCAGAAAGAAGGAATAAGACTCTTATTAAGATGGTTAGGTCAAAGATGAGTTATTTGAATTTACCATATTCATTTTGGAGATATATCTTAGAGACTGCAGCTTATATTTTGAACTTGGTACCTTCTAAACATCTCTATAAGAGTCTTATTCCTTAGGTCTGGGTTGGTGAGCACCACAGACACCGTCGTAAGCTTCACAGAGAGCTTGCTTTGCTTCTACGTCTGATAGGCATCATAACAGGAGCACGTCATAGGAACGACGGTACAATATTTTAGTAATTGTATTATAGTTGAATCAGAGGGAGCATCTTCTACCGAAAGTGGCCTCCTTTGGGTCATCTGGAAGGATTCCATAAATAACTTAGTCTATAAACGGGCGTATCCAATCATTGACATTGGTATTTGTGTCTATCGAGTGGCTTAGATTTAAGCATATGTTGTTCCTTGGAAGGCCGCGTTTAAATCATGAAAGTCGATGCAGACTCGAATTTTATTATTTTAAATGATGGGGATGATGTTAGCTACCCAATCTGGATGTTGTTCTTCTCAAATAAAGTTGTTTGTTATTAGCTTATTCACCTCTGCTTCGATGATATTCATAATATTCCGACGGAATCGCCGTTGCTGTTGCTTTACAGGCTTGGCGTTTGGTAGGATATTGAGCTTGCTCAATATCTAATCTGCGGATCCAAACCTAGAATATCCTCGTAGTTCCATTCGAAGACGTTGATGTATTCCCTTACAAGCTTGATAAAGGATTCTTGCTCTTCTGCTGAGAGGCTTTTGCTAATGAAGATGGGTTTAGGAGCAATGTCGTCACCCAAATTAATTTGTACAACTTTGTCTTCAGTAGGAGGTTTCCGCTGCTCGAACCGTAACTTCCACAAAGATTCCAATTTTTGATCCCATGATTCTACTTCAAAGAGTTCGATGGGGTGCTCGTCCTCCTCTTCTGGATTTGCTGATACCATGTTGATGGACAACGTTTGCTTGAGTACGTCCCCGATGCTAATATCGGAGTCCCAAGCGAAAGGCCGTAAAGAGTGACAGCGTGTTTCATCTTTTTCCTCCGAATCTTCAGGAGTTGTAGGAGGTGTGACATACCCCAAAATATGACCGGTTCATTGATAGTACATCTCTGGCTTGCCCTTGGGAGCAAAGTGATACAGCGGTAAGCGTCGTCCCTTGCTGTATTTCAGTCCTTGGTCACTCTTCAGATCATATCCCATATTCTGAAGAATACGCTTGGTCTGTATGTTATAGCGATGAAGTTGCATTATGCTGCTTTTCGGTTCTAGCTCTTCTGCGATAAAGTCCCAGCGACCTTCAACTTTTTCGAAAATGTTTGGCTTGTCCCCTTTCTTCCTTATTGGAACAACGAAATAGGGGTCGTTGCTAAGATGGGTCCGATTTATCTAGTGAGTAGTGGCTACCTGTGTATGTAGGTGTAAACCTAGAATATATTCCAAGGAGTATGCGGTGCCCCAATGCTCGACAAGAGAGAAATTAAAATAGAGGTCATTATTGAGGAAATACGGTATCTCCTATAAATGGATTACATCATCGAAGGATGGTGCATTGGTAGACGTCACGACGTACTCTTCCAGTTCATCTTCTCCAGTAACTGTCAGTGACGCTGACGTCGCTAGAGTTTTCTTGTGGAGCTTGACTACCAACTGCTTTGGGGTTCTCACAACAGGGGGATCCTTGTCTGGAAGGTGTCTCGGTCTCCAGGGGGTTTAACTACCAATAATTTAGGCACTTTTCAACGAAGCTTGACCATAAGGGGAGTAGTTATATGAGCTGGGCGTCCTCTGAGATGGACCCTTAGAGGATTGCCTGAAGTGGTAACAATGTCAGTCTCATCATCAATATCATTGCCTCCTCTATCTAGGTAGATTTTCTTGTACAAGATCGAGTCAGAGTAGTATGCCTCGACCTCTTTGAAAGGATCTACGTCAACAAATTCTGTCTTGACTACACCGTCTTCACTAACGTATTTTAAGCACTGGTGGAGAGTAGATAGAACAATCATATATTCATGTATCCATGGATACCCTATATAATAAGTCACCTATGTACGGAGATCACTGATTTGGGACTTCAAACGAATCTTGACTAGTGGATAGATTCTTTCAGCGTTGAAGTCGCTGATGGTGGTGTTGGTGGCTTCCAGCCGATGCATCAGAATCCCCAAGGTCTGTAGCAAACTTCGTGGGATAATGTTAAGAGATGAGCCAGGGTCGATATATATTTGGTCCACCTTAATGGCTCTGATGTACACTGTGTAATACAAGGAATGATCGTGCCTGTTATTCTTTAACAACATGTCCTACTGAGATAATGTGATGCTCAAAATTGCCTCCATCATACTGTTGCAGTGAGGACATGCGACGGGATTCTCGGTCGGTGGCTTGACTTGGGCCAAGTAAGAGTCGACATTTTGTAATGCCTCTCTTAGAGCATTATGAGCCTTTTTAGAGAGGCGAAGGAGCTCCAAGAGTGACAACTTCGCGGGAGTGTTGGCTAGTTGTGCCAAAATTTTAAAGTTGTAAGGCTTCTCCAGCCCTTGAGTTATGTCTTTTCGAAGAGGTTTATCATAGCGAGTTTCCTTCTGCTTCTTCTTGTCCACTGTCGGAAGCTGGGATGGACCCAGATCAGATGTAGCGGGTTCTACGCATGTGACAACTGGAGGTCCAATATCATCGGAAGCATTGTAGTCACACTGGTAGGCTAGTCACGACCTGGTTGCCCATGCTAGAGCTTTATCTGTAATAGAGAGACCATACGATAGGACTTGGTCTTCTTTCTCTTGGACTTGGAGACATAAGGCACTGCTTGCTTTGTCATGTCCGAGACGAGGTCTGGGTAAACCCACATAACTTTGCCTCTTGGGGTAGTGATGGGTACATGCCCGATTGCTTGGTCACGTACCGGTGAAAGATTGACTATCTCCATTATCGCCTTTGGAATGGGGATGATATCGTCTTGGGACTCAGTTATCAAAAATGTACCGAATTGAAGGGACACCATATTCACAGTGAATGTCTTATCTTCAAAGTCCAACGTGAGAGATTTGGAGTCGATTAGCCATGGTATATGCCTTTTTAATATGTAACAATCTCGTGTGACGTGATGGACATATCGATAATAGTGGCAATACTTGGGGTTGTCGACCTGGTCTGCTTCGTCGGGGCATCATACATCGAAAGACCGGACCTTTTTTCCCTTCATCAAGACCTTGAAGATTTTCATGACATCATCATCATCAAAGAAATAGTTCTCATGTACTTTTGGTGGCTCTGTTGGCTTGGTTGTAGGTAAGGTCAGACTTTTGGACACATTAACTATTAGGGATTGCTTCGCTTTACTGTCATGCTTGTTGTTGACGGTGAAAGGACGCTTTCCCTTATCCTCAGTGTTGGGACCTTGGAATCTTAATAAGCGGGCGTCTTTCACTCTCTTTTCGGAAGAACCGACACTTATGATGAATACCATCCAGTCAATTAATGGGCCAGATGTCGTCCAGAGAGCCTAACTGATATTAGGAGGTTCTTTTGACACGTGTCTATCAACGTAGACTCGGGGATATCCGGAGTCAACTTCAGTACTGCCTGTCAAAATTATTCGATATATTCTCGTGTAGGCTCCTTATCACTTTGGGTTATGTCCATGAGAGAGGACATAGTCATATCCATCCCTCCCTCATAAAATCGAGCATGGAAGAAGGATTTCAGGTCTTCAAAGGACGAAATACATTTGTCGGGGAGACTACAGAACCACTCAAAAACAACTCCTAACAGTGCTCCCATGGACAAATTGGTGAGTAAGGCATCATCCTAAGGTAAATGGCCCATCGTGGACTGGAAGTACCTCATGTATTGACGAGGTGATGTCTTCCTATAAAATAGGGTGAGAGATAGTGACTTGTACTTGGGTAGGTATACCACGTTATCCCATTCGGGAGGATAGGGTTGCCGTATTCCAAGCTGCTGGAGCCTGAATTGATTATTTCGAACATCAATGCGGGCACGTAAGTCCCAATGAGTCTTCTAGATATCATCTGGCAGGATAGTGACAAAAGATCAAGGTACGATCTGGCTACTTGTGACATCAGGAGCCAGATCACCACTTAAGGTTCCCATTCCTCGGATCAAAATTCTGTCTTTTCTCTCTTATATCATAACCACAACGTGTTCTTATGGTTCCATATCACTTCTAAAATTCAATGTGTTCCACCAGGAACCTATCAATACATAGTCAAGTGCCTTGGATTTATAGATGTATATTTCATATATACTCAACTCCTAGTGATTACCATGGCAAGGAGCCAAATTCTTGTCCTACTTGCCACTAATACTTATCCCCTCTATAACTAGTTCCTCAAATCATAATTTAGTTTATTCGAATGTCTTTCCCCATAATCCTTCCTTTTGATGGCTCATAAACATATTCATCACCGATGTAGTCTAGATTTATCAAAACTTTTTTTAACCATATTTTTTCTTTATAGTCTTAAAAATATTTTAAGCATACCCAATATTTTAAACCTCGAGAATATTCATCTACCAATATACAACAGTAAAGTCAGTATCTTTTAAGTCCTTATTTTCTAATCATATGTTTTACCCGATTCTTCTATCACTAATGTCTACATCCAAAAAAAGTATAAGAACTTTTCGTATTGATTGGAATTGACAAACAACAAAATGAATCTCCAATACATGGAGTCTAAGTACAATAAAAAAGAATCTGGGTAAGTATGACAGGGAGATTGAGCACTACAGCGACTCCTTTACTCCGTTGATGATATGGGACCAAGATGGACGACGAGGTTTTGGGCACTTCTGTCTCCTTCTCCTTCTTTTCACGTGGTAGTGCTCTTTTAGCGATCTTGCCTCTTCTATGTTCTTTTTTTTTTCTTTTTATGTATGGGAGACGCCCACTATTTATAGCCTTGATAAGGCATGCATGCGCGCATCTTATGCTGCTATGTAGTAGCGTATATTGCGATCAGCGGTGCATGCTGCCCTAGGTTTCCATGTAGTCATTCGAAATTAGGGGTTGCTGATGCCCATAATACTCGTGACACGTGTCATGGCCTAGTTTATGCAAATTTTGATTGCACCTTAGGAACACTGCCACCTGGCACAATGAGATCAATTGGTAAGTAGTGGCACATGGCACTACGGGCACATAGGAATACTAGAGTAATAGTAGTGGAGCATGTCACTGCTTGGCACATGGGAAAACTAGAATAATAGTAGCGGTGGATGGCACGAGATCGCTTTGGCGCTTGGGGCTTTGATTACTTTGGCGCTTGGGTCTTTGATCACTTAGACGCTTGGTAGAGTTTTTTCACGCTTCGACAACCAAATTCTGTAAATTTTTATTAACATATACAACTCCTACAAGGCCTTGAAACTTTGAAATTCGGTTTTATTTCTCATACACACCAAAATTTTACCAACCATTATTTGTTGAATCAAGCCTTTAGTCACTGTTTTCTTATGATAATTCAACTATAACCCTTATCATCAACAAAAATGATATATTATCAGTTTTCTTAAATATATCTAATAAACTCTACCAAAACTTTCAACAAGTAATTTACCATCAAAGAATAAAATTTGCCTGTATTGAGGGAGTCCACGCACCTTTGATCACCTTAGCCCCTCAAATACAAAATTACCATACATATATATATATATATATATATATATATATATATATATATATATATATATATATATATATATATATATATAAGAGGTAATTATGATACAGACTCCTGGCCCGAAGGCCAACAAACTCGGCTCGAAGGTCCCACACATCTCGGCCTGTAGGTCCGCACCTGCACCTGCACCTGCTCCGCACTTGAACCATACCTACGCTGCACCCATCACCAACTCACACTTAATTCCCCCAAAGGGGAATTAAATGGTGCCCAAGAGGCTCGAACCCGCAATCTCCAGGATAATATGCATCGGTCTTAACTACTAGTGTGTATATATATATATATATATATATATATATATATATATATATATATATATATATATATATATTTCTAAAGGGATAATTTTATATACTAATCATTACCCTTGATAAAAATTAAATAAAACTATATAGCTATTGCTTCTAACATCTATAATACTTCTCCTTATCTATTAAGAAAACCATAATAAGCAAACTAATTTTGCAAAATACATAAGAGTTACTAGTTGGCCAAATTTCTAACTTCAACCAAGCATGAGTGTTATCCTTCGGAATAGGAAGAGGTGAGAAACAAGGATTGCGATGTCAAAGGAAATAATTGAATATAAATATGGAGGTAAAGCGAGATTATATATTTCAAGAAGAGTTTTTTAATAAATTGTGGATTAAGATTATTAATCATGTCTAATCCCAGCGCAGGCTCGCTCAGTACAGTAACGCACTACAAGAAAAATGTCCTTTCTTGACGGTCAATTTATTGACGTATAGTCAAAAACCGTCAAGAAAAATAGTTATCTTGACGATTTTAGACATACGCCAAGAAAACACCCATTTTTTTTGTTATGTATCAAAATTTGACCATATTACTTGACAGTTTTATATGAAGCATCAAGAAAATCTATTGTATTTCTTGACGGTTTGTTGATAACCGTCAAGTAATGCATATGCAAAAAAATTATCGCGCATATTTCAGATGCCATTTTCGTAATTTTTTTCAAAAAAATCCTTGACGGTTTTAACAAAATTTATAAATAGTTGGTTTCTTATATATTTCATAACCACATACTTCTTTTCCTCCGATCCCCAATCCCGAATCCCCAACATCACTAACCCTCCCCCATCCCCACCACCACCACCAACCCCTCTATTTAGTCGTCGTTGGGCTGCTGAGGGGTAACTGGTTCTGTTCGCCGTCGCACTGGACTTCGACGAGGACGATGTCGAGAATGTACGAGCGTGGGTCTCCGACTTCATCCTGCCTTTGCCTAACCCCAATAGAATCCCCGAGGCCTAAAATCCCCTCGCCACCAGCCCTCCGTCGGAGACCCACCGCCTCCAAAGTGACCGCACGCTACGGACGCCTAGCAAAGAAGCCCTTTTGGCTGAGCCCGCCAACGACCAACGCGTATACTTGCGTAAACAGACATTGCCGCTTCCCGAGCACTGTTCGTTCCTCCACCGATCTGCAGCCTCGAAGGTCAACGCTGAGCTCCTCGCCCCTCTCTGCTGTGAGCCGACAGAACAGTGCTCCGTCCGCAGCCTCCGGCTCAGATTCTACCGCAGCCGGGCCACCAAGATCCCTGCCATCGTCTACTCTTGCCTTGAACTCTACGGAAGAATCCCATCTTCCCGGATAGCTTCAATGGATTCCCTTTCCTCCTACATTTTCAACTATGGGGTCCCATTTCTAGTTTTAGAAATTTAGGGCTATGGTTTCCCAAAACCCCAAATTCTCAAGCTGGAAATCCCCCAACAGATATTCTCCAGTTGTCGGATTGATGGTTTGGGCGAAGAAGAGGGTGTTAGTGAACCATGAGAAGGTGAGAAGCGACGGCGGAGAGGAGGTGGCACCAGAGAGCAGAAATGGCGGCGGATGGTGAGAGGATAGTAGGGTGCTTCAATCTTGGTACTTGTCCTGAAACTTCCACGTGCATATACCATCTATATCTTAAAGTGAACTCCTCATCTCCTCCTCCTCCTCCTCCTCCTGATCTCCTTCTCCTTGAAGTCTCCTCTTGTTTACTAGAATAAATCCCAAATCTTCATCAGAAAGAAGAAGGAGGAGGAGGAGGAAGAAGAAGAAAACATGGAAGATTATGAGGTTTTTTTCTTCTACTCTCCTCAATCAGTTCTATATCTATCTATAGCTACTTGTAATTGATTGATTCATAAATGAATTATGATAATCGATTTATTATAATCATAATATACAGGTTATGGTGCCTTTCCAAGCACTGCAAGCCTTTTGAGTGTCAGTGGATGCCGTTTGGCTAGGAAATAAATCGGGAGAGAGATATCGAACTGCTATCTATTATGGCTCTGTCCATCAGGTCATCTATCTTATGGATTATTGTTCTTCTATCTTGTGAATTAAGACTCCATAAACTGATAGGATTCATGGATCCAAGTATGAATTTTATTTCATAAATTTATAGATTTAGATAGTTGCATATACAGATTTGAATAGGGACACCATTCAAATTCAGCATTTTTCAAATAAATAAATAAATTAGGATACAGTTACAACAAAGACGAGCATTATTTATATTAGATATTTGATACGACCTATGTTTATACTTCTCCTAGATAGTAAGTGGCCTCTCCAATAATGAAGTAGCAGCTCCAACAATGTCAGCAGTGATATGTTAGTGGGACAGACATGTTGTAGTTTGCCTCTGTAAACATTTTGCTTACTTGGTGCTTTTATAAAGGGCATCAATAATTCTCTGAGAAAAGAAAAGGATTGTCATGGTTATCATTTCGATGACAAATCTGTACAGTTATAAAGAAATAAAAACCCTTTTAACTAAGTAAGATTAGTAAGCAATTTAGAATAATCTTATTTTAGCTGCTCATCTATAGTTCAATGTGTAAATTGAGTTATGTACCACAATAATATGATACATATCAGATAGTTTTCATAGTGGAATGAATCAAATAATTATCCATTTGCCAGTCAAAAAATTATTTAAAATGAGTCATCACTTTAGGAGCTTCAATGCCAGGGAACAACAATAACTCAATGCTAGAGGGTGGTATTGAAAATTATAGCATCAACTCATAATAAAGTATATATTGGAATCCCTTTTATCCCATATATCCTTCTCTAAAGTTCATGGGGCTTGCACCAATAGCTTTCTATTTCCCTCCATCCACTTATACATATCAACTGTTCAAAATCTCAAAAGAACTTTATTGTTGCTCACAAAATAAATTCAAAATACTGGTGTAAATAAGTTTGTTTTGTAACTTCTTCATAAAAAGATGTTTCCTTTTATATATTGTCATGTTTTAAGCTTTTATATTTTTTTCTATTTCATGTGATAAATTAATGTTTTGTTATTTTTCTTACTTCTCAATAGGTTATGGTTGATTTTGTGGATCAAATATGTGATTAAACTGGGATGTTTTGGAAATGCTTATATTTTTAAGTAGGAAGTCTTAATTTATCTATATTACATTTTTAGCAATGGCAAATGCACAACACAAAGCTAAACTATATATGATAACAAATAATTACTTGTGTCAAAAATGCTAAGATTTCTATTGCAAAAGAAGCCTTTCTTACCCAACTAACACAATTTGCAGATATAAAGAAGCAATTATATACAAACGGAGATAAATCACTTTATTGTACGAGTAACCATGCTGACAAATAGATCCAATGGGTCATCACTATCAATGGGGACTGACTCATCTGGAGGAAATAACTTGGAAGTGAATCATTTACCAAGGAAAAATATGTAGATGATAGTATAAAGAGTGGATGCCTCTCCATTGTTATGCATGGTGCTTCTGGAGATCTAGCCAAGAAGAGTTTTTCAGCACTCTTCAACCTTTTTCGGCAGGTTTGTCAGACATTCAATAACTTCCCCAGAGTTGTAAGCTTATGTTATATCAAAATTGAATAACTTATGGCATGCATGTATTATTTTTCTTTATTTTTATATTGTTTGTGCTGGTTCATTGGCAACACTATTTTTTTGATAAGTAGTTCTCCCTACTAAAAGATGGTGTGTCTAGTCGTGTGACTCGTGTCAGACTATTTCATGCGTGTCCACTACTTGTTGCAACACATATGAATTTGCCCAATTTTATGAATTATTAAATATTAAGAATACGGTGCATTATTCCACTATTTAGCAAATACTATTAAGATTTGAATATATGTGTCAATTATTTTTACTATTAGTTTCATTAATTTACAAATACAAAATCAAAACAATTACACTTGTTATATATTATTAGTCACACACGATAATTTTTATTCTTTTCCTTGATCTTAATGAAGAAGTTTCTTAGTAGATATGTTTGGAGCTCCCACTCTCCATTTTTTTTGGAAATTTGGGACTTGCTATTGCTATTGTTGAACTTGGTTATAGGTGTAAGAGTATCTAAGCATAATACTTAGTTTTATGTTGCTATATGTAATTTATCATGAAATACTTTGCTTTTATTGAACACACTAATTTGGGATTGGAGTAAGAGGAAAAGTATAGAGTACAAAGATGATATTATTAAACAAATTGCAATATCCTTGGCTAATGTCCAACTTTCCTAAGAATCAACTATTTTTAACATATTTCAAAAGAATGCAAAACTCTTTCCCTTATTTCCAATAAAAAGCATATACAAATCTGACATCTTATAAAAACAATAGCACCATACTAATTACTGTAGTTACTTGCGCATTTGTCATATTTTTAGTTTACGGCCTCATTATGAGTTGTTTCAGTTTTCTATACAAAAAATTGTTTATTAATGTTTCTACTAAATTGACAAGGTTTTGAACACCATTCTTAAATAATTAAACCTTGATATTTCAACTTATGATTTTCATTTTGCGTCCTTTGACTGAATGCATGATATTGGTGCTTTTTATTTTCCAACTTATGTAATGTAAAAGCCAATGTATGTATGCAATTGTGTGTGCAATGTATATAATGCCCCGCCCCACCTTTCATGGACAATTATTACAAATTACTTGAACTATGGTAATCATGACCTGTTGACTAAACATCAAAATTGTGTTATTATGCTTGTAGCATAGCTTTTGCGATTTGCTAGAGAAGTTTTAGTTTAGCCCTTGGTGTGCAAATGGGTTTCTTAACTGTAGATCCCTGCATAAACATATTTGATATACAGCAAAGCTGCACTTTTGTAATTATGGCCAAGCTTGGAATGTTCAAGCTTGGCTTGTTTATGGCCTAAAATAATTGGGCTGCCTCTAGTTCATACTTTGTGATTACCAAGTCTGGCAAGATTGAAATTACTGGTGAGCTTGAAATATACTAGAAAAATGTGTTCAAGTTCAGGTTCAACTAACCTCTCAAACAGGATAGCAAGATAGCAGCTCAGGACCTGATCTTGAGTCATGTGTTAAAGTGTATTGTACATGCAATATAGAGTACAATCCTATTATCCCTTTGGATTGGACTTGTAAAATATAGATAATTTTAGTTTGAGACTGTAGACTAGGACGATACACTTTAAGAAAATAAGTATTTAGAATTTGACTGAATCCAAAGTTGAGTCCTAGTCGACCCGAGCACTTGTCAATCTTCGCAGGCTAATCTTTTATCTATCCAAGTTGGATCTAGTTTATGAGTTACCTTGCATTATAGACAAGCATTATGCCATGTAAACAACCTTTGGTCTTTTGCCGTAAGTTGGGCCAGTATCTCTTAAAAAACAACTATTTAAAATTTTCAAGTAAGTATTTTCCTAGTCAAGTTAATAGAGAGTCCAACCGAGCACTTTTGGATCTTTCTGGGTAAATCTTATTGACGAGCTCACAAGTCAAGCTTCACGAGTCGAGTCTGAGTGAAACTTAATGAGTTATTTCTTGAAGACCTCGGCTTACACCTAAAACTGATCACAACGAACAATAACAAGACCAACCATGTAAAGCTTTTTCAATAATTTGGTCCCAAGATTGTTTGCTTGTATCATGTGGATTGTTTTTAATGTTTTCTTTCCTGTAGGAAAGGATATTAGCTTTAAATGCTTCCTTTCTTTTATATCAGGAATGAGGATAATTTTGTCATATCCATCAAGGTATTTCCAAAATTTTAGGATGCATTTGACATAATAAAATGGCTGATAAAAAATTATTCTTTTATTTAATTTTCAAAACTTATGGCCAACTTTATCAAAATTTAAACATGTATTCTGCACTGCATTTTCTTCTGGCAAATTACATCGATTCTACGGTACCTGTAGAACACATTTTTGTCCAGGAAGTAAAGAAGCTTCAGGCGGATCAATTCAAGCCCAAGGAGCAGGTCACTCTTGAACCATTTAAGCGAGACCATGCATGTGTTCTTGGCGAGTACCGTGTGCCCAAGAAGCAGAAGGTGTAGTTATATATATATAACAAAATTCTGGTGTCACTTGTGGGCTAAGCTTGGAAGAATATACAGATCTTGCACTTGCTGGAGCTTTCAGGTATACCAGATCCGTAGTATTAAAATTATATCAATTAAGTGCAGTATTTTAGATAGGTAGTGAATTTTGAGTGTCCTATTGGAAACATATGAGAACATGACAAGTGTAATGAGAATTTAAAGATCTCTCTTTCTAGTTTTTACCTTCATTATTTAACTATTTTACTGCATGTGTTAACTTTTTATATTTAATTTCTTATCTTTGAGGATGGTCACAAGCTTGTCAAGAGGAAAAGCTATACAGGTTAGGAGTGAAACTATTTTTTGAGTTATATAGTGCATTCAGCATATATGTGCTTACTTAAGTCATGGTACTCTGGATTTTTTAATTTCAGGATGCTGTAGATGCTGTTAATAGTGCTATGGTTAGCATCATAGGACTGGATGCACAAAAAGAGCAGTTGCTATGTGATGCTGCCAATAATGAAGTAGATGAGAAAGAGCAAGTAGAATTAGTAAACTTGTTATGCCCGGTAAGATTTCTTTAATCTTACGCTATATTTTGACATCGTAATAGAACATTAGCCTTTGCCTTCTAACTTAAAATGGCTTCTCGTATGGTAACTATGATGTCTCTTGAGGTGTTAAAGGAGTGGAAGCAGTTGAATCCAAGGCAAAATCATTTAAGGCTCGGATGACGGTCAGTTGAAGACAAATGTTCAAGTATTCATATTTTGTATGTTTTTTAGATTTAGTATTTGAGAAAGAAGTAGAACTGGACAATCATTATTATAACCTTTGTTATAATCTTATTTTCTGAGTTTTGGTTGTTTGTAGCAATCACAGATTCATCATATATTGTCATTTTACCTTTGAAAATCCAATCTAACCAAAGGTGCATGCTTCTTCTAAGAAAGTATAACATTTGTTTGTCTTTGTGACGACACTTCTATACTCACGAACGAGGTTCCCAATGTGTATAACATGGTATTAGCATCGACATAACACAGAGGTGGAGGATTACTGTTGAGGCCTTGCACGAAGGATTTAACCAGATTGATTTTCTTGCGGTGGCAATCGTCGTAGCCATTTCTGTCTGCATTTTTTACAGGTATCAATTATCAATGTGTTTTATTTGGGTTCTCTCTTCTTCTTTTGTTGTTTGTTATGCATGTTTTATTATGGGTTCAACTATGGATTACGAGTTGTGGCTTCCATTCTTTTTGCTTCTTCTCATTCTTAATTAATGAGACAAGTTATCAGATTTTTCAATTGTAAAGTTATTTTCTCTTTTTTGCTTATTTTCAATCAAAGCTGGACTTTTTAAAATTCTTTGATTGTATTAGGTTTGGTAAAAATGAGGGAAAATATAAAAAGAGAATGTAATCTAGGTATAGACAAAGTCTTATTTTTATTTATCATTCGCTTCACAACCAAACACAACCAAGATCTCTCTTTTCTTTTCCTACTATAGTTCTCAGTTCTTAAACAGAACCTGCACACTGGAATACTCTCTACTACTGACATTCTCAGTTATTGCATTCTTCTACATTAAGAGCACACTCAAATGTTGACAACTCCCTATACACTCACCTTCACATATACAAACCTATGCATCTATATAAATTATGACACTATGAGTTATTGTCTATGCTCAGAAGTTTTTCTTGGCTTTATGTTTCAATTTTCAAGAATGTTCTTTATCTTACAATGATATCACATTATTTGTAGATGAGGATCATCGTTGTATGGTAGATGGCCTCAAGTTCATGTTGTTACAAGAGAAGCATATCAGTAGTCTTCGTAGCTATATCTCAGAAGAATTATGATGTTTAGAGAAGCGGTTTGACTATCTCAAGGATGTTTTGACTATAAGATATTATAAAAAAATAATATATTTTGATTATTTTAATATGTCATTGGATGTTTGTGGTGTACGAACTTTTTTTGTCAATATAAAAATTGTGTATTATAGTTCTTTGATGCTTGCGATATTCTGGAATATATTGATATAATGTGGATTCTAGAATATATTGATATTATTGTAAATAGGTTTCTCTTGACCGTTGTAAAACTTCAACAAAAAGTTATTTTTTGAAGATCAATAAATGGTTTCTTCACAGTTTTTAAACACCAAGATATGTTTTCTTTAACCATTTTTAAACATCAAGAAAGAGTTTTTATGATTGTTTTTAAATATCAAGAAATATTTTTCTTGACCGTTTTTTCAGGTCAAGAAAGGGTGTTCTTGACGGTTATTCTCCGTCATCTAGGCCACAGTCAAATTTTTTTTTATTTACCTTGACTGTTTTTCAAAATATTTTCTTGACAGTTTAAAACCATCAAGACAGACTTGTTACTTGACGGTTTAAAATCATCCAGAAAACAAAAACAGAAATCATCAAGAAAAGTAGAGACTTTTCTTGACTGTGGCCTAGATGACGTATCCAAAACCGTCAAAAAAACTCTTTCTTGACGGAAAAAAATCGTCAAGAAAAGCCATTTTTTTTGTAGTGACATAACTGAGACGATATGATCTTGACCTGCATGGGCCACCATAAAAACCATGTCATACCCCAGTCCCAAAATACGTAGGACCAGGATAGGTAGCAATGACCAGCTACGTATCAAGTGAACTCCAGCCTAAGTCGGATATGTTTACGTTGTCTATAACAAGATATCACGTCTAATATTACTTGCCAAACTATAACTTAATCCACCTAAATAATAAACATCAAGAAGCACTATCAAAATAAGTTAAATTAACGACGCTTAAAAATATCGCTAAATTGGGGAAACCATCGCTAATTAACATTAGCGATGTATAAGGTTAGTCACATTTTATCAAGTCACTGACAATAAAAATGTTGCTAAATGTTGTAATTGTGACATAATTTAGCTACATTATTGCGTCGCAGTTTTAGCGATGTTTATCGATATGTTGTCGCAATTTTAGCGACGAATAAATTATCGGTAAGAGTCAGTAGTATTTTTTGAAATCAGCGATATTTGGAAACGTTTAAAGGAGTCACAAAAAGTCGCTAAATATGTCGACAAGTGTCGGTACTATTTTTGAAAGTAGTGACATTTAGTGACTTTTAGCGACGTTCAACAACGTGTCCAGATTCGTTGAACGTCGCTAAATTGTCTGACGTCAACGACTATTATCGATGTTTAATTGAGTTGCTGAATGTCGCTAAACGTTGCTAAATTTCCAGTAAAAAAGAATATAAAATGGTTTCCAAATTAATCTTCCAGCAGTTTATGAATTAATAATTTATATAAATAGACCCGGAGTAACCCTCCTTTGAATTTCTTGGGTTCGTCGACCCCTTCGGTGGAACACTCAACACCTGTAAATTCATATATATTTAATATGAATAATAAAGTAAAATTTGAAGAAAATGACACATTGGAATTATAAACCGAGTCTCAAGAAAATCCCGTCGTAAAGAATGTAATAAATATTCACACAAATGAGTGCAAGAAATAAAGTATGAAAGCCTCAATAAATATATAATATTAATAAATGACCCAATATTATGGGTCAAAACACAAACAACCAGTAAACTATCCTAAATAGGACTACTACGGATCTGGAAGAGAATGAGCACTAGCGTGCACCAGGGATAAGAACAACTCATACTGCTCTCGTAAAATCGACACCGATGTCGATAAAGAAGGCAGTAACGTCGGTGGAGTCGGTGTTGATAAAGGCGCACCAGGAGGATGTATCTACTCTAATGCTGCTAATCGATGGTTGTATGAATCTATGACAGATAATAGTCTCGTACTGCTATCAGCCATTGAATCCTGCATTATCGTCAACCTCTCGTCCAAGGACAGTTATGATGCTTGCAGCTCCGTCATGTTGTACTCTGTCGACGTTCTAAGATCAGTAATGCCACACTCTGCCCTCTTGGTTATATCCCTCCATGATGTTGCGCTCGAGCATATCAAATTGTGTGATGAGCGTCACATCGTCCGTCTGCGATTGAGACAAGGGATGCTCCACCATCCTTTATAGAAACTCATCACGGAGAGACGCTATTTGATGGTCAACGGTCTCTTGGACTCTGGCAGACGCCTGTGAGGGCTATAGGGAATATGCACTTGTAGAGGAGGCCCTAGAGGCCTGCATCACAATAAGGGTGTCATAGGATCCCATATCGTAGTATGTACCCCTCTAGAGACCACCAGCGATGGTCATCCGTAGCTCGTCCGTCGACGGAGCTGGAGAGGGCTGTAAGGAACTACCAGCCTCTTTCGCTGTAGGTGCACTAGCAGTCGCCCACTCACAGAGCCTAAGATACTCGACCTAAAAAAGTATGAATACTCGATAATTGCTATTATCTAAGGTACTTCTTACTAACTACATGGATATTTATTTGTATATTTTCACGTTATATTAAAATTAACATAAAGTAAAGTAATACTTACATAGATCTGCGAGTCCCTCTCAACAATGATCTTTTCACCCTTTCGATGGGTGGCTAGGAAGACGGTCACCATGTTGGCGTCCTCATCCCTCTGTACCTGTTAAAAATATAAATATGTTATCCTACTACCATTTTATCGTACTTGTATTAAAATAATATATCTAAAATAAAAATATACCAAACGACAAAAATATTCTGTCATCGGAATCGAGCAGCCATACCACTTTGATGTCTTCTTCCTAGCCTCCTTGGCCTTCTCAGACCTTTCATTGTACCTTGGATCATCGAATCTAGCCCTCATCACAGTCCACTTCTCAGGCATGATCCAACCTTGAATCGGTTTTCCTTCACGATCTCGAGCCTTATGGTCATCCAAAGCATCACAGATCAACTTGGTGGTGACGGCAAAAAACATCTGCACGATCAACTCGACCCGGTGTAGTGGATAGAAATACGTTTGCTACAAGAATTAATTTAGTAAGTTATATCATATGCATAAATTAGATGATTGATATTAAAATCAAATATACTTTTACCTTGAAGTGCACAAACTAGAACACCGTCCTCTCGTCCGAAGCATCAGAGTAGTTGATCCAAGGACCACCATAGTTGTACCTCAGAAAATGGAACAAAGATCTCTGAAGAATATTCCGAGCTCTTTCAATAGATCCTAAATGACCTACGGTAAGAATTCCTGAAATAGAATCGGAATTAACCTCTCCACGAATACGTGACAATCGTGGCTTTTCATACCCGTCAGTTTGTTCTCCTTGAGGTCAACGCATCTTAAATTCTCAAGTTCGACACATACCCATCTGGAAATTTTAGGCCTGAATCCACCCACAAAGTCTTCCTTTATCCTCCTTCTATAGTGAGAAAATTGCCTTAGGCTGCTTTAACTTTTTATTTTTCTCCTCTATCAAATGCAATACATGACGTTTATATTTTTCTTTAAGTCCAACCTGGCCTTCAGATTTTCTTTCGTCTCCTTTACGTCCATTACGTATTAATTATGTTGTCAAACACATTCTTCTCGATATGCATAACATCAAGGTTATGTCCGATTATATTGGTGCTTCAATATGGCAGATCCTAAAATATACTCATATTCGTCCAGTTATGAGTGTGACCAAATCTGTCACACTTATACCCCTTAGCACGCTATTCAATAGCACTTGATAAATCTTTTACCTCTTCCCATATCGTGTATCCGGGCCACCTTGGTGATGGATTGGCCTTCTCCACAATGTCGACACAAAAATTATTCTTGTTCCTCCGGTATAGATGATCCTTCGACAGGAATTATCGATGACAATCGAAGAACAACAGTTTGCCTCCATATTTTAAATAAAAAGCCTTAGTACGGTCTACGTAATACGGACATGAGAGACGACCATGAATGCTCTATCCCAATAATATTCCAAAAGCCGAAAAGTCATTGATGGTCCACATAAGTGATGCCCTCATCTGAAAATTCTACTTTCTATAAATATCGTACGTGTTGGAACCTACTTCCCACAGCTGATTTAACTCATCTATCAACGGCTTTAAATATACATCGATATTCTTTTTCGGATTGTTTAGACCCAGGATAATAACGGTTAGGAACATATATGGAGTCTTCATGCACATCCAAGATGGTAGATTGTACGAAGTGACGATCACAGGCCAACACGAATACTGGAAGCCCAAAAGTTTGAATGGGGTAAAACTATTGGAGGAGAGCCCCAATCTGATATTACACGGATCTGAAGAAAAATCTGGATACTCTCGATCAATATGCTTCCATGCTTCTCCATCAGATGGTTGATCCAACACTCCTTCGATCTATTTATGCCTGTGTCGACTTATGTTTTCTGCAGTCTCCTTCACCATAAACAACCTCTACAACCGCGACATCAAAGGAAAGTAGTGCATCGTATCAGTAGGCTTCCTTGCACCGACATACCTTCCTCTACCATTGGCCTTGTAGTAATCAACACCACATAATCTGCCTGCATCTCCATCTTTATCATCTTTGTAGTACAACATGCACCCGTTGCGACATATATCAATTTTCTTGTATCACATCCAGAGTGATCTCACCATCCTCTTAGATTGGTAGAAGTCTTTAGGCAACTTAGCACCCTCCGGCAGGATCTCTATAATTAACTCTATCAGTCAGTTATAGCATTCTTGCGACATATTAAAATCAGACTTGATGCTCAACAATCTTGTAACCACCTCTAACGGTGAATGATCTATACAACCAGGATATAACGGAGTTCTTGTATTCTCCAACAACTCTATTAACTTTACATCATCGATATTCGGTACATCCTCAGTTGCATCATGATTGTCCAGATCAAAACTATTCTCCGCCGCGTCAAAAACTATATTCACCCACCCATCGTCATAAGAAGCATGGTCGTGGACATCTATATACGGCTCCACATAAGGCTCCGACTCTGATGCTAAAGACACAAGTTCTTCGTGCGTAGTCCACTAATAGTAATTTGTCATAAAATACTTCGAGTATGTCATATCCCAGATCCAAAATACTAGAGAGAAGAGAATGACTCAGCCAACCACACCTTACAAAATACCAAAGCAACCCGCAATGTGTTAAGATTGTCTAGAGACAATGGAGAGCATACTACAATCAAGTCTTCTAGGGTCATGAACTTCTATATCTCAATCATTCAAATAAATAGCAATAAAATAGAATATTTTAGAATAAGAGTAAGGCGTTCCCAACGTCGCATCAGAATATTCTAGAGATCTACCAAATACGAGTGATAAGACAGATACACCATCAAAAGAATACATGAAAGTGAGTCAGTTGCAGTATGAAAATAATACATGTTATGTAGGAAACTAGTGTCCAGATTATCCGACTAACATGTGTCGGTTGACCAAATGCCCCAAAATATTATATTTTACAAAAGATGAGTAGTGAATGAAGGAAACCACTCGTGACCCCTAGCAGCCATCCTTCTTATGTGTGCCATCAGTGAGGAAGAGATGCGCATGATCCTCATGTGCTGGCTCTAAACTTGGTCATGCAAAACTGATGGGATCAAACCGCAAATAGCAAGTACCATAAGAAAGCGCGAAATAAAGAAATAAAACCAGTTTTATAGCCTGACGAAAGAAACCTTAACCCTTCAGGGGCCCGGGTGGGATGGTAGACTTTTTCTTCACCACTGTGAAGTGAGGCGACCATGTCGGGAGCTAATAGAAGGCGAGCAAACCCATAGGGTGGTGACCGTGCCGGAAGGATGCTTAGCTAACAATCAATGGCATATTGTCACGACCCGCACCCAGAATTGGAGCACGAGTACGTGTGTACGTTCAGCCTACGCCGCAGCATCGGCGATAGAATATTGTCTAGGTCAAGATGCTATCTAAACAATCTCACACGAGCATCCAACTCCATAAGGAGGCACGGATACTACAATATAATATGAACAACATACTCAATCACATAACTACAGCACGATATGATCTCGAAGAAACAAGTAAGATGCAACACAAGTCTAAAATAAAAATAGTCTAACTCAACAAGTCTCAAAGAGTATGCCGGAGACAAATCCGGTACCAAAATAATCTGCTAAAAGAGCTAAGTAGATAACTAGTGATTCCGGCTAAACCTCCCAGAATCACAACTGAACTACCAAGTCCAAATCTGCAGCTACTCACCCTGTGGCCCATAAATATCGGATACCAGTCCTCTAAGGCATAGTCTAGAAAAATATTTTCCAGTCAGAAAGGAGCAAAGTACATCTCAAATAATATTTCTATTTAATTGATAAGGACTATAAAACAATAAACAGATAATTCTATATACTGAGAGAAGACAGTGAATAAATGTAATGGCAAAATAAGAGACAGGCAAAGTAAATAATATGAAACAGTCAGTGCATATATAAAACAAAGAGAACGAGATACAATATCATATACGGGTGATGTAGTATATGATCAAAAATAGAGAACTGTAACTATTCTAAGTGTTTGAAATATCAGTCTATCATGTGATCGGCTTGGGACAAGATCAGGCTGGTTATATATGATTAGCTATAATTCATGTAAGGTCAGGCTAATCATTTGGTTAGCTATGATGCTAGTAGTGGTCAGGCTAATCATATATAACATCTATGAGGAATGTAATGGTCATGCCGCACCCGACGTGAGATGTGGGGTGAGCTATGATGCATGTAGAGTTGGGTATGATCACATAATCTACTAATATTTTCCTCGCTCCCAACTAGTACAGTGGATCTAATCACGACACGTCACGATACACGAGCAATATCTAATATATCATGTACAAGGTCTAAATATCAATGTCGTATATAATATCAATACGATAATCAATGTAACATCTCATGATTGCAGATCCAATCTATATACTAGCCCGTGTAGCACAGTGTCAAGAGTCAGATGTAACATTTTTAGATACTGAAATTATAGATATTATCAAATAATTGAAAATTATCAGAGAATGTACTCGCCTTGGGTCCTTAGCTGGTAAAACCAATGTCCTGTTCCAGAGTATCGTCTGGATGATCCAACAGTCCTATAGACATATCATAAATATAATATTTGCATCAGATGCTACACTAACACACAATCAAAATACATCGAACTCAAGGGCTATGCCAGATATGGCACTAGTCAATTGGGGTCAAGTGCGTTAAGTTGTACGGGCGTCGCGTCTGTGATTGCTGTGCAATCAGACAGTCAATGATACGGGTCTCGCAGTACGTCAGTGTACATGGCAGTCTGCTAACGGTTCACGGGGTCACAAGGTCATGTGTAGTTACGGGTATCCGTATTTACCCTCGAGTTACCTAGTAGAGATACATATATGAATATACATATTATACTCATAATATATACACCAATTAATTACGTACATAAAATATGTATATACACTAATAGAATTATATAATTTATATATATATGTATTTAAAAATATACATACCACATATATATTTATATATATACAACCAATGTTTATATATATACAAAAGAATATATATATATATACTAAATATATATATACATATTTTAGTAAAAATATACGTATACTATATTTATATATATACATGTACCAATTTAATACATATACCAATTACGTATATATATATATATATATATATATATATATATATATATATATATACCAAAATATATTTTACCAAACATATTATATATATATATATATATATATATATATATATGTTTATATATATACCAAAATACATACATATTTATATATGTATTGAATACATGTATACTAATACATACATATATACCTACATACATACGTACATGAGGGGGAGGATCGTACCTGCGCGCGTCTACGACGACGGCGAAGACGACGAGGAGGTGGTGGTCTTGGTGGTGAACGGGCTGCTGTGATGACGAGCTCGGGATGGGGAGGAGAGCAGGGTTCAGTGGGGGAGGATGGCCGGACTGAGGGGGAGGCTCGGGATGAGTCATGCTGACTCGTCAGGGAAGATGGGATACAGGGATGTCGGGCTCCGGTGTGCTCGACGGAAAAGAGAGCGGGTCGGGGTTGACCGTTTCAGCCGTTGGTCGGGGAAGAAGACGACGGTGAGGATGTCGACTAGAGACAGTGGTGTAGCACAGTAGCAGTCGGGGAAGTCTGGATCCGGGGCTATCGAACGGAGGAGATCGGGTTGATAGTTCTGATGGTGGTGGTATTCGTGGCGAGGTTGGCTCGAGGTCGAGTCTGGCGGATATGGATTGCGATCTCGTCGGAGTCCAGTGGGTCGTCGGTCGGCTCCGTCAGCGGGAGAAGGGAGCTCGGGGTGGCTGCTCGGGTCGGTTATTCTGATGGTGCAGCGGTCGGTGGATCGGCTGGCCGGGAATAGGGTCGGGGCTTGGCCGGACTGAAGGTGCTAGGAACAGTGGAGGAAGGTCGAGTGCAGGGCGCAGCATCAGTCAGAGCTTGGCCGGTCGGGGTGGCCCAGGCTGAAGGTGGTGATGGTGGTTTCTTTTGGTGGTGGTGGTGGTTCTAATGGTGGTGATGGTGGTTGGAGCTTCGGGTTGGCTGCTCAGATCAGGCGGAGGGAAGTTGCCTCCGGTCGTGTAGGCTCAGGTCGACGGTGGGGCGGCTTCACGGCGGGTGTGCTTGGCCGGAGGTGATGGCTGGCTCAGGGATGGAACAGTAATGATTTCTTTTCCTTTCTTTTTAAAAAAAGGGGGAGAAGAAGAAGAAGAAAGGAAGAAGAAGAAAGGAAAAAATGAAAAGAAAGAGGGAAGCTACATTGGTGTTTATGAGGAGGGAGAAAAGAGAGAAGATGGGGGATTCCCTAGGTTTGGGGATTAGGGTTTGCTTGGGAAAGAGGGAGGTGATGTGACATTATATACGAAGGGTGATGGGAGGTGTGTGGTGATGATGAGCCCCATTTTGAATGGGTGGCCAAAATTTGTCATGGAGAAAATCAATTATACATAGAGAGGGTTGAGTTGACTAGTAAAATTTTGGGCTTCTTTATTTGGTTGAACCAATGGGGTGTTGACACATAATATAATAATTATAAATTAGCCCCCCTTAAATTTGGATATTTACACAGACACATGAAATGATGAAAAGTTGGTGGGCAATTTGGTGTTTGGTATTTTGTAGGGTGAGGGGATGTTGTGTGTTTGGTATGTGCTTACTTAGTGGTGTATTTGAATTAAGTCAGAATTAAACGAGATTAGTCAAAATGGTATCCCTAATTTAATTAGAAATAAATGCAAGCGGTGTTCTAAAATTAATTAGAATTACATGGGGCCAAAATTAGGTTGTGACACAAATATCTTAGTGAAAAAGACTCAGAACAGAATATTACCCTAATTTGGGTTGCACGAAAATGGGTCGAGATTGGCTCCAATTTCGATTGGAACTCACAACGATACAAAGTCAAATTTTATTTAAAAATTAAATAAACGTCCGTGACGAATATTGTGCGGCTAAAATGAAGCACAACAGAGCATAATTATGAGTTACAAAAAGGTCAGAATGGAAGGCGGACACGTCTAGGGCAAGGTTGTGAAATTTGTTGGAAGGCAAAAGCTAGGGTAGCGCTCCAAATATCGAAGCAACGGTAAGGCACAATAATTAAATAGAATTACGATAATTAATCAAAATCCCAAATAATTAAATTCTAATTAATACAAATTAATACACAACCCTATAATTCGGTTAGGTGTTCATCTAGTGGGCTTCTAGGTCAAGTCTACCAGCTCAACATTAATGAACACTGTATATATATAATATTAAATATATATAAAAAGTAAAAAATACCCCTATTTTTGGAACGTGGTAGTGACAAGTCTACCCTTCTTAAAAGAATTTCGTCCTCAAAATTCAAGATCCTCAATAGTAGTATTTACTCGTTATATTATTTTCTATCAAAAGTTAAATTCATCAACCCACATAATCATAAAATAATCCACCTTGTCATTTCACAATTTTCAAAATTCTGAAATTATTGTATTCCTGAAAATCCTCGAAATAAAATCAAATACCATTTTTATCACAATTTCCTCCAAAATTTTAAGTTAATAATTAAATACTCGAAATTTAACATCTAATCCTCTAATTAAATTCACCCAATACACATTAAGAAATCCTATCTAAAAATACAAATCCATAAATCCAATCCTTCAGTTAACTCCAATCAACGTATATTTATAAAATTTTAAATGTCATCCGAAAGTTTAAATTTAAACACTAATCCATTAATCATCTTACTCCTTAATTTAAATCCAATCGATCCTTATTCAAAATCTAAATTCTCATCCCGAAAATTGAATTTGACACTAATCCATTAATGATTTTATTCCTTGATTTCCTTTTTCCTCAAAATACTCAACAATGCGACACTTATGGAATCTTCAAATGCAACATTCATAATATAAAATTTTAAATTCATATCTTGTAATCAAATAGATATAAGGATAATCTCCCAAAATTTCTCCAATTTTAATAACCAATTAAATCATATCATAATCTTCCTAAAATTAATAAATCATCAATTATGCCATGTTAATTTCTTAACTCTTCATTTAAATTAATATTTTTATCCTTGAATTTTAATGATAATTTCAATCCTATCTCAATCTTCGTAAAATTAATGATCCATCAATTCTGCTATATTAACTCCTTAACTCTTTATTTAAATTAATGCTTATCCTCAAATTTTAATCATCTTGTCTCTTGTTGTCGAATCATAACCCTTTCATTAATTCCTTTACTACGATCAACTCTCTACAATCAAAGTCTAAGAGAATCCTACCTATAGTCATACAACATGCAATACAACACGCAATCTAGATAAAATATGCAATCTAGATGAAACTCGCATGGTCATAGTCTCTTTTGTCATGGCATTACAGTCTCTGTCAGGGTTTACTACTAACCATATCCTAGCAAGAAGATCTTTGATACAAGTTACGGTACTAAAGAATAAATCAATCAATCAACAGACGAAAAAGGAACAGAAGGAAAGATCAGAGCATAGTCTTCTAACCCATTACTTGGATGTCTTTATCCTCTAATATACACTTAACTCTGGCACATTCACTAACTAATTCCTATCCTTGTACACTGGTACCCGTATCAACTAATCATTAGTCCACAACATCCATGAATATATCCTTTTGCACACACCTGTCTATTAATACCAAAATCCGATACCAAGAACCTCTAACACAATCATAGGTCAATGATGTATTCAAAGTTTGATACTCCTATCCCTTTAGGTACATCTGTTCTACTACAAGTACACCCACTACTAGTTCTCTTTCCTACTACAATTGTTTATACTGGTTGTTCTTATCACTCAAGTGCACACCAAGTGCAACACACCATACTAAGTACTGTTCTCTCTAATACAACTCTAGATGGACACTCAAGTCTGTTCGCAGTGCCATCTCAATCATGCCCAAGTCAACAGATCCTTACGTATGCACTTCATCCACTCATATACTAATATATATTTCTTACCCACTATAAAAATTTAATCCTCCAAATAAAATCATCAAATTTTACTTCGCAAATGATTTAAAGTAAGAGGCATATACTTCCTCAAAAGTCAAACACTCAATATCGAAATAAAACTTTAATCACTTCTAAAATCTTTATAGCTTTGACTATGTTTATTGAATCAAATTTGAATCCTCAAAATTTAATAACATAGAATCTCAACTCCTCAAAATTCTAAAAAATTGAAATTCATTTCCACTCTTCAATTTCAAACCCACAAATATACATATAAATGCTCACGGTCTCTAATACTCAAGGTGCACTCAAATACACCCATTGTCTACAACTCTCAACTGTGTACTAAAATTTGTATTGCTCGAATTATTTGCACTATTACTTCCAAATGATCAAAGTTATCATCACACGTATTTTCTCCAATGAGTTTCTATCTATACTAACTGATATACTAATTTAACATTATCATACAAGGCACTTACTATTAGTACCTTGCTCAACTAATCCTCGATATAGAATCATTAGTACCCTTGGTATGATGACACTAGTTTCATTATTGGATCATCTTATCAAACTTATTAGAACTCATGATTACTTGCACCTTCTATAACACCCATGTTTTACTTTACTCTCATAGGCAAGTATATGGTTCCTTATCTCGATTGATGTATATGTATTTCTCTTTAATCTCTTACAGCCTGTTAAACTAATCTGTGATATGCTTCACCACTTTCATTACCAATCCTGATATTTCTCTACTCATGACATCTCATTAAAACCCTTTATGCATATACATTTCTTTATTCTTAACACCCCCAGTATCAATCATCAAATTGAACATCATGCTCCATAATTCCTTGATACTTAATTGTTTACATAGATCATCCAACTACATAAATTCATGACTAGCCAGGACGGACATGCTGGCTCTGATACTAACTCTTGGAACTATCACTAATACTTTATACTCTCCTTCTACTTATAGTACCAATACTAATAATAATGATACCTCATCATAGAACCATTGCTATAAGGTACTATGCTATGGGTTAACTCTAGATTAATGCCTATTGCTCACATGTCCAACTAGGAAACACTTGCAGCGAATAGGTCACACTCAATCAACACTAATACAAGACACAGATATAATTACAAGTTACTAATTATCATACTTAACAAGGAATCCTCAAAGAATAGAAGCTCAAAAAGGAACTGGATTGAGGACTGAAGGTATCTCTACTGCTAGTAAAGAAAAATGATGGAACAAGTCCTGTAATAACGGAAAATAAGTATTGAGATGAGAATTTAAGAACCAATTTAAGATACAACCTGATAATCATACACGTATGTCCGAAATCATGACACTCAGAATCCTCGCCACGCCAGTAAGCGTAGGTGCAATAACGACAGGTTCTATAACTAAGGTATGCAACTCTATAATCATGTCATCTAGAATCCTTGCCACGCCAACCGGTGTGGCTACGAGAGACTCTAAGTTTCATAACTATAGTATGTACATCCAAGTCAGGTTCCTACGTTCTCGTTATGACAGCTAATATGGCTGCGATAAACTCTAGGTTCCATAACCAAAGTAGACATTTTACCTTTCTCACTGTCCTCATCAACATATGTCATCAGATGATACCGTAAATTTTAGCCCGTAAAATTCATCTTGATATAAAATTAACTCAACAACGATACCAAGAATTAAATTTAACAAATGGTCAACAAGAATCAAACTCAATATCAACGAGTTAGGACGGACGGAAACAAGAGCAAAGGATTAAAATTAGAAATTGTAATAAGATTCTCAAGGGATCATCACAGGAATCTCTCAAGAATTTTATGAATGAGTATAATCTCTCATCCTAGTATCCTATGTCCTATATTCTATAGCAGGCACGCAGTAGTACAACTATGATGTCGCACTACCACGACATCGCACAACTTGTGAAGTCTGACCTGTATGGGCCACCACTAAAAATGTGTCAGGACCCGCACCCGGAATTGGGGCACGAGTGCGTGCGTACGTCCAGCCTACGTCGCAGCATCGGCGGTAGAACGCTGTCTAGGTCAAGATGCTATCTAAACAATCTCACACGAGCATCCAACTCTATAAGGAGGCAAGGATACTACAATATAATATGAACAACATACTCAATCACATAACTACAGCACGATAAGATCTCGAAGAAACAAGTAAGATGCAACACAAGTCTAAAATAGAAATAGTCTAACTCAATAATATAATCCAAGTCTCAAAGAGTATGCCGGAGACAAATCTGATACCAAAATAATCCCCTAAAAGAGCTAACTAGATAACTAGTAATTCTGGCTAAACCTCCCGGAATCATAACTGAACTACCAAGTCCAAATCTGTAGCTACTCACCCTGTGGTCCATAAATATCGGACACCAGTCCTCTAAGGCATAGTCTGGAAAAATATTTTCCAGTCAAAAAGGAGCAAAGTATATCTCAAATAACATTTCTATTTAATTGATAAGGACTATAAAATAATAAACAGATAATGCTATATACTGAGAGAAGACAGCAAATAAATGCAAAGGCAAAATATGAGACAGGCAAAGTAAACAATATGAAACAGTCAGTACATATATGAAACAAAGAGAACGAGATACAATATCATATACGGGTGATGTAGTATATGATCTAAAATAGAGAACTATAACTATTCTAAGTGTTTGAAATATCAGTCTATCATGTAATCGGCTTGGGACAAGATCAGGCTGGTTACATATGATTAGCTATAATTTATTTAAGGTCAGGCTAACCATTTGGTTAGCTATGATACTAGTAATGGTCAGGCTAATCATATATAACAACTATGAGGCATGTAATGGTCAGGCCACACCCAACGTGAGATGTGGGGTGAGCTATGATGCATATAGAGTTGGGTATGATCAAATAATCTACTAATATTTCCCCCGCCCCCAACTACTACAGTGGATCCAATCACGACACATCACGATACACGAGCAATATCCAATATATCATGTACAAGGTCTAAATATCAATGTCGTGTATAATGTCAATACGATAATTAATGTAATATATCATGAATGTAGATCCAATTTATATGCTAGTCCGAGTAGCACAGTGTCAAGAGTCAAATATAACATTTCTAAATACTAAAATTATAGATATTATCAAATAATTAGAAATTATCAGAGAATGTACTCGCCTTGGGTTCTTAGCTGGTAAAACCAATGTCCTGTTCTAGAGTATCGTCTGGATGATCCAACAGTCCTATAGATATTTCATAAATATAACATTTGCATCAGATGCTACACTAACACACAATCAAAATAGGGCTATGCTAGGTATGGCACTAGTCAACTGGGGTCAAGTGCGTCAAGTTGTTCGGGCGTTGCATCTGTGATTATTGTGCAATCAGACAGTCGATGATACGGGTCTCGCCAGTACGTCGGTGTACATGGCAGTCTCCTAACAATTCACAGGGTCACAAGGTCATGTGTAGTTACGGGTATCTATATTTACACTCGGGTTACCTAGTAGAGATACATATATGAATATACATATTATACTCATAATATATACACCAATTAATTATGTACATAAAATATGTATATACACTAATAGAATTATATAATTTATATATATATATATATATTTAAAAATATACATACCACATATATATTTATATATATACAACAACTAATGTTTATATGTATATACAAAAGAATATATATATACTAAATATATATATATATATATATATACATATGCATATTTCAGTAAAAATATACGTATACTATATTTATATATATACATGTACCAATTTAATACATATACCAATTACGTATATGTGTGTATATATATATATATATATATATATATATATATATACCAAAATATATTTTACAAAACATATACTATATATATATATATATATATATATATATATATATATATATATATATACCAAAATACATACATATTTATATATATATTGTATATATGTATACTAATACATACATACATACGGGGGAGGATGGCCCTGGTGGTGAACGGGCTGCTGTGATGACGAGCTCGGGATGGGGAGGAGAGCAGGTTGCTGCGGGGGAGGATGGCCGGACTGATGGGGAGGCTCGGGATGAGTCGTGCTGACTCACCGGGGAAGATGGGATATAGGGAGGTCGGGCTCCGGTGTGCTCGACGGAGAAGAGAGCGGGTCGGGGTTGACGGTTCCAGCCGTTGGTCGAGAAAGAAGACGACGGCGAGGACGTCAGCTCGAGACAGTGGTGTAGCACAGTAGCAGTCGGGGAAGTCTGGATCCGGGGCTGTCGAACGGAGGAGATCGGGTTGATAGTTCTAATGGTGGTGGTATTCGTGGCGAGGCTGGCTCGAGGTAGAGTCAGGCAGAGATGGACTGCGGTCTCATCGGAGTCCAGTGGGTCGTCGGTCGGCTCCGTCAGCAGGAGGAGGAAGCCCGGGGTGGCTGCTCTGGTCGGTTGTTCTGATGGTGCAGCGGTGGGTGGATCGGCTGGCTGGGAACGGGGTCGGAGCTTGGCCGGACTGAAGGTGCTAGGAGCAGTGGAGGAGGGTCGAGTGCAGGGTGCAGCATCAGTCGGAGCTTGGCCAACCGGGGTGGCCCAGGCTGAAGGTGGTGATGGTGGTTTCTTTTGGTGGTGGTGGTAGTTCTAATGGTGGTGATGGTGGTTGGAGCTTCGGGTTGGCTGCTCAGATCAGGCGGAGGGAAGTTGCCTCCGGTCGTGTAGGCTCAGGTCGACGGTGGGGCGGCTTTACGACGGGTGTGCTTGGCGGAAGGTAATGACCGGCTCAGGGATGGAACAGTAATGATTTCTTTTCCTTTCTTTTTAAAAGAAGGAGGAGAAGAAGAAGAAAGGAAGAAGAATAAAGGAAAAAATAAAAAGAAAGAGGGAAGCTACGTTGGTGTTTGTGAGGAGGGAGGAGAGAGAGAAGATGAGGGCTTCCCTAGGTTTGGGGATTAGGGTTTGCTTGGGAAAGAGGGAGGTGATGTGACATTATATAGGAAGGGTGGTGGGAGGTATGTGGTGATGATGAGCCCCATTTTGAATGGGTGGCCAGGATTTATCATGGAAAATCAATTATACATGGAGAGGGTTGAGTTGACTAGTCAAATTTTGGGCTTCTCCATTTGGTTGAACCAATGGGGTGTTGACACCTAATGCAATAATTGCAAATTAGCCCCCTTAAATTTGGGTATTTGCACAGACACATGAAATGATAAAAAGTTAGTGGGCGATTTGGTGTTTGGTGTTTTGTAGGGTGAGGAGGTGTTGTGTGTTTGGTATGGGCTTACTTAGTGGGGTATTTAGATTAAGTCAGGATTAAACGAGATTAGTCAAAATGGTATTCCTAATTTAATTAAAAATAAATGCAAGTGGTGTTCTAAAATTAATTAGAATTACATGGGGCCAAAATTAGGTTGTGACACAAATATCATTCGATTGGAACGCACAACGATACAAAATCGGATTTTATTTAAAAATTAAATAAACGTTCACAACGAATATTGTGCGGCTAAAATGAAGCACAACAAAGCATAATTATGAGTTACAAAAAGGTCAGAATGGAAAGCGGGCACATCTAGGACAAGGTTATAAAATTTGTTGGAAGGCAAAAGTTAGGGTAGCGCTCCAAATATCGAAGCAACGGTAAGGCACAATAATTAAATAAAATTACGGTAATTAATCAAAATCCCAAATAATTAAATTCTAATTAATACAAACTAATACACAACCCTATAATTCGGTCAGGTGTTCATCTAGTGGGCTTCTAGGTCAAGTCTACCAGCTCAATATTAATGAATACTGTATATATATAATATTATAAATACACATATCATGCAATTATTTAAATTAAATACATGCAATATTAAATTTATTTAAAAAGTAAAAAATACTCCTATTTTTGGAACATGGTAGTGACATATATGCCCCATCCATGACATGACAAGGCACCCCTTCACCAAACAAGGATAGAAAATGCTGCATCATATCAAGATAGAATACGTTCCTTGATTATGATCAAGCTAGGATAACTCTGCATTATAGTTTTAGTCCACAGGCTATCGTAACACAATAGCGCAACCCAACAACCAAACAAGGACATGAGTTGAACTATCGTGCCATGACAGTCTATCTCCCTAATTTTATTCAACAGAAGGCACAATACACAAGCAAATACATAATATTAAGTAAAATAACATAGTGATAATAAGTAGCTTCGCTCCGCGTCCCGTTGTAACATAACAACGCAACTAAACAACAAAACAAGGACATGAGTTGAACTTTTATGTTACAACGGTCTACTTTTCTAACTAAAATAGATTTAATGGCCAAATATGTGTTACAGCTTGATATGTGACCTCTGAATTATCCTAGTAATAAAATATATAAGTATCCATGGATCGTGCCATAATCGAGCAGGGTTGGCTGAACCAATGATATACAAGCAAAAATATATGATGTACCAGCCCCTTACAAGGGCCCTGAGCTAATTTAATGATCAGTAGTAGTTCCAGGCTTTCTATAGGAAAGACACCGACGCAGCTTATAATTTAGTCAGATACTGTACTCCACTAGTGCGGACGATATACAGTATCCATAGTGTCCAGCCTTTATTTTCTACTAAATTAGGATGGTTCGACATGCACGATCTTGAGATACCATTCTCTCCCAATGCTCTAAAAATTAAGTTACCTAGTTAATCCTAGGTGATTTAGAATCTCATGCCGTGGTCAGATGAACATTCCTTCCTAAATGTCGTACTTTAAGTACTGGCACTCTTGAAATGAATCTATAGTCTCTTAAAGTTAAATCTGGATTCACCAAGTGTGATACAACAATTAATACTATCTAACCATGGCTAAAGTCACTGTCCAACTACCAGATCCGTGCAAGAAAATAATTACATATATCATGTAGCAAGTGTATGTGGCATGGCGGATACTATATATCGAATATCACTCTTGGTACGATCAAGTGTATCAACACGGATACAATAGCCCGGGCAAGAACTAGTTCTAGTATCATGGTTTTGGACAAGTTATCAAGTAGCAAGTTATTCAGGATAAGACAAGCAAATAATGGTAATAATAATTTATCATTTTATTATATCGATAGATAAAATAAGAGTAGTGCGAGAACCCCTTGAGATCAGATTCACAATCCTTAAAACAAATAAGAATCGAGATTACAGACCCTCCTTTAAGTTAAACTATGCTCCTTATTCTGTCTAACGTATAATAAGGCGATCCAAGAAAAGTAGCCTAATCAGCAAGTAAGTACATGTAGGGCCATATCTACAGGCTTATGCCAGGTGCTTAGACATTTAGCATGTGGTCACATCTGGGTCAAATAATTTATTTTTTAGTTAACACATAGCATCACAATCATTTAAGCAAATATAAATATTAAACCAAATAGGTGTCAAAGTGGACGCAAGGGAACAGTTGACGCATGAGTCAGTTGGCCACATGACCAAATGGGCCACTGAATCAACTAACCGCACAAGGCCGCATGAGGTCAAGACCGCATGAGCAGAGCCAAGTCCACTTTATAAGAAACATGTAATATGACAAACAATAAAAGTAAGTCAAGTCAAAAAAGTGACTGATATGATATATGAGAAAAGTGTGTTAGAAGAAAAGACTAATTAGAAAAAGTTATGCCAAATAAGTCAGAAGTTATGTGTTCAGAAGGAATGGGATGCATATCTCCTGGCTGCATGGTCGACTAGGCCGCATGCTCCTCTGGGCCACATGCACACTTAGCCGCATGAAATTTTTTTGGACTTAGTAAAATTTTATTCGTTCAAGTTCATGCATTTGGCCAAGGGCGCATGGCAAATTCAATCATTCGTCCAACAAGGTTGGCCACATACTGACTCGAGACAAGAGGTCCAGGCCGCATAGCACTTCGTGCCATATAACACTCCTTTGTCTCCACCAAACAACTGCTTTCGGCCATGGCTAAAATCTCGAAAATAAGATTTTATTTCTTCCATAGAAACCTTGAATGATATCCAAATCCAGCAAAGTAAAGTTCTAAACTACTCCAAATCAAGTGCTCATCTATATAGAATAAGGAATTTTCAAAAATATTAAGTTTTAAGAGATTAAAACCCAAGAACACTTAAGAACACAAATAAAATCCTAAAACTTAAAAGTTAGATCTACACCAATCCATCCACCAAATCCAAAAACACCAAGCACTAAATGCATGGAAAATTATATAAGAAACATAATAGAACCAAATATAAATGGTTTTTTTATTTCTTGCAAGATGTACTTGCCTATGGAGGGGGAGAGAAAAACCTAAGAAAGAGAATGAAAGTGGAAAAATGAGAGAAGAGAGAGTGAAGTTGGGTTATATATAGAGGATTTAAGGTTTAGACCATGGGTTCAACTCATGATAAAATTAAACCAAACAAATAAACCAAGAGCCATGTGAACCAAAGAATGGGTCTAGTTTCTTTACCACATATAACTACGCTAGCAAGAAAAAATAATTAAGCTCCAAATACGTATATTTAGAATGGGGAGTGACATATCTACCCACCTTAAAAAAATTCTATCCTCAGAATTCAAACTCAAGGCTAGCTAAAAATGTCAAAGCAAGCAACAACTATCTACGATTAATCTACATATACAAATAAACAAGTATAACAATAACTCCTATAATGAAGAGAAGCGACTTCATCCCTTATAAGTGCTTGCCGATCACAGAATAAAAGATGCGAAGGCATACAAAAAAAATACCTTATGAGTTAAATAGGTGTGCGTACCGAGATCGAATATCATTTTTGCACTTCCACGTCGATTCTACCAAAGAGTGATGCCCCCAAGAAATATGAACAAGACGGATAGTCCGGTTCTTGAGTATCTTCTCTCTCTAATCCAAAATGGACACAGGCCATTCCTCGTAAGTCAAGTCGGTACCAACGACTAACTCAGAGTAATCAAGGATATGACTCAGATTCGGGACATACCTGTAAACCCCCTGAATTTTCAAAAATATTAAACTTGGATTTTTCACAATTTTCTGTAATTTTTTGGGAATTTTTCTGTAATTAAAAATAGGGTTCTAATTATTAAATGATTTTTAGTTGATAATAAATAATATTAAAATATCATGAAAATAACATTTTTATGGTGTAGAATTAAAAACTGGACTTTAGGTAATTTTTCTGAAATTTATTGGGACCCGGACCTATTTTAAAATACCTAAAAACTATTATTATTTATTTATTTATTTATTTATCTATTTATTTATTTATTTAATTAAACCCAAACCCGGCCCAAAGCCCGACCCCAGCCCATTGGGTCGGCCCAGCCCGCTCGCCCTATCGGGTCGGGTCGGGTCTGCCCGAACCCGACCCGCCGCACCCGCTAGCCCGCTTCCCCTTCTCCCCTCTTCCCCGCGTCTCCCGGCGGAGCCGCCGCCTCCGGCCACGTGGCGCTCTGCCCGGCCACCTAGCCGACGTCGCCCGCCTTCTCCGGCCATCCAGCCTCCTCCACCGCCTATTTAAACCCCGTCAGCCCCCCCTCCGGCCAAAAAACCCTCGCCGGTCGACCCCCTCCGCCCTGGCCTCTCCCCGCCCGGCCACGACCCGCCTCCCCTCGCCGTGCTCTGCCCTCGCATCGCCGCACTGCCCCCGGCTTCCTCCTCCCTCCTCCTTCCCCGCTGCCTCCGGCTCCTCCGACCCAGCACAGCCCCGACAGCGCCCCGCCGCCATGAGCTGCCAACGCCTCCGCCTCACCCCGCCAGTGCCGCCTAGCCCCCGGCCGGCCTTCCACGCAGCGGCGCCGTCCTCCTCTGGCCGCCGGAGCTCCACAGCTAACCCTAACCCTAACCCTAGTTTCTATTGTGTCGGACACGTGTCGGACACAGTAAACTCTAGGTTTTTGGACCCTGTTCAGGTACGTATAACTTTTTCCTCGTTGTCCCGTTTCTGATTCCGTCTTTTGCGTTGCGAAGCCTGCATGACCCTCTCGGTGCCCGTGCAACCCGCTCGGGGCATTGCGTCCTGTGGCGATCGTGAACCGCGATCCAAAAACAGGAAAAACAACGACCCGATTCACCCCGGAACTGGGTACGCCCCGCCAAACGGGACGACTTGGTCGTGCGCGGTCTTCACAGATACGTGCGCGCCGTCGATACGGACGTATAGGATTTCGCAGAAGTCGATTCGGGATTGCGACACACCGGGATCAACGCGTATCCGCGGACACCGTCCCGTATCCGTCTTTTCTGAATCACGCCCTAACTTTCTGTACACAGGTCAGATTGAAACAAAACTTGTGCTATCGGACTCGTAGTGATACGCTGGTCCTGTGACCCAAGTTTGGTTCGATTCTGAGAACGTTGACGAAATTGCGTGTCGTGGGCCCACAGGCCCCGCTCGACGGGCAATTTTATGATCGTCTCATCGGAATCCAATTCTGGAAGTTCCGTTGGGTTCGTATCATCGTTCTTGACCTGTTGACACTAAATTTGGTGAATTTGGAGACCTTTGACCCTGACACATTTTTCGGTGCAAAGCGGGCCCACATGCGGATCCCGTTTTGACCCGAAATTATCGTTTTTGCCCTTGTCTCCAAATTGGACTCAAGGACAGGCGTTTCTAGCTATTTGATATCTTCTGAGCATGATGGTAATGTTTATTTCAGCATCCGGACGCATTTCTGGAAATTTCTCGAGGATAGAACTCTAGTTGGGATTCAAACATCAGGCAAGTACCTGCACTTCAAGTTTAATCTTTATATTGTGATAATTAGTTCCTTGCTCTACTAGAACCATTGTATGATTACACTTAGTGTTGGGATTTGGAGTTCATGTCTTGCTTTTCATGTCGGGTGGGAGAATACTAGGAGGCATGTAGTTTACCCTTTCCCCTGTCCTGACTGATAGCTGTTGGTACGCGACTGTACCATCAGCCTGATACTCGATTATTCCTGACTGATAGCCGTCTATGACGGCCTGATTAGCCTTATAAGCCCCTATATGCCAACTATGTATTCTAAATACACAATTTCACATACATAGTTTCTTGTCTTGTTGTAGTTCCATTTTCTTGTCTCAATATATTCCTGTTTTACTCATGTCCCTGGTTTATAGCAATTAATCATGTTTTACTTATATTCCTGATTTTTAGTGCTCAACCCTTAATTAATTTTACTACTTATTATGCATATCTTATCATGATACTTAGTCAGTTCTTTTCTACTTGTCATAAATATTTAGTTTAATCTTTGTTGTGCATTTGGTACTTTGCTCCTTTCCTGACTGGATCCGTTGACATATTAGGCGATGATGAGGACTATGCCCCCACCTTTTATGGCCTATATGACGTAGCAGATGGTACTTTTGAGGAGCCGGTTCCTACTCAGGAGACTACTTTTGAGGAGTAGTCAGCCAGTTAGCTAGTATTTTCTTTCAGCACAATACTCGGGTTTGTCCCCGATTTATCTTCTGGTTTTGTATTAACTGTGGATTTGGTTGTCACAAATTAAATATTATGAAATCTTAGCATTCCTATTTCCTGTGATTATTCTTGCCTGTTTATTCTTGTGGATGAGATAGATTTTAAATTACCTGTGAATATGATCTAGACAGCGTACTACCGCCGATACTGCGGCGCAGGTTGGACGTACCCACGTACTCGTGCCCGAATATCCGGGTGCGGGTCGTGACAATACCGAAGCAACTGGGATACATGAAAGAGATTGTGTACCTCATGTAGTAAAAGCAGAAGGGCAAGACGATAAGAAATATCCCCTACCCTCTCGAGAATATCGAACCGTCCAACGTACCGCAGACTAACATTCCCGTAAACACCGAACCTAATGACTCCACGGGTAGGCAAAATTTACAAAAATACATGGTCACTAAAAGAAAATTTTAACGGCCTACGGTGTTGATCTGCCCAATGACGATGGTGATCTTGTGCAACTCAAAGCCGCTCTCTAATCTTCTTAACCACTTCAATGGTTTGTGTGATCATCTCAGGCCCCAATATCTTTCGTTTACCAATGTCATCCCATGCTAATAGTGACCTGCACATTCTTTCGTATAATTCTTCTAATGGAGCCATTTGTATGCTGGCCTGATAACTATTATTGTACGAGAATTCTACTAAGTGGAGGTAATTTCCTAAGACCCACCAAGGTCTAAAGTACAAGCTCGCAGCATATCTTCCAATATTTATATTATCCTCTCTGATTGGCCGTCTATCTGAGGATGGTACACTGTACTGAATCTCAACTTAGTACCTAAGCTCTTGTGTAAACTTCTCCAAAAATAAGACGTAAAGAGGGTATCACGGTATGACACTATACTTGCTGGAACTCCGTGCTTCCTCACTATATACCGCATATACTTCTCTGCTAACTGCTCTGTGGACTGCCCTACTCGGAAGGGAAGAAAATATGCCAACTTTGTTGGTCGATCTACTATTACCCAAATTTTATGACGTCTAGTAGGTGATCTAGGTAAGCAGGTTACAAAGTCCATCATAATGTGTTTCCACGTCTACTTTGGAATAGGCAGGGGTTGCAATAATCCTGCTGGTCTCTACTGCTCTGCCTTTACCTACTGACATATGAGACATCGAAAAATGAACCGAGCTATCCCTCTTTTTATTCTGTTCCACCAAAAATATTGCTTGATATTATGGTAAATCTTCGTGCCTCCTGGTTGAATAGAATATTAAGAACTATGTGCCTCGGTCATTACTTTCTGTCTGATATCTCTTCTTGGCACACAAAGATGGTTTCCAAATCTAAGTGTTTCTTCTTCGTGAATCCTTAATTCCTTCCTAAGACCTTACTCACATTTTGTCCTAAACTTCTGAATATAAGAATCTTCTGCTTGAGCTGCCTTGATCCTCTCTACTAAAGTTGACTAAATCTGAAGACTGGCTAATATTCTTGCTTCTTGAGGTAACACTACCTCGATGCCCATCTCTCAAAGATCTTCTAATATGTGCTTCTTAGTTGTCAAGACAAATGCGCTACCTCTCCTACTTAGAGCATCTGCCACCACAATTTTCTTGCCTAGATGATACTGAAGTGCTATATCATAATTACCAAAAAATTCTAGCCACTCATCTATCTCATATTCAAGTCCTTTAGGGTGAATATGTACTTTAAACTCTTATGATCTGTGAATATCTCCACCCGGTCGCTATAGCTTGAGTGCAAATACTACTACTGCTAACTCTAAATCATGTGTTGGATAATTTTTCTCATGATCTCGAATATGCTGAGACGTATAAGCTATCACTTTCCTATGCTGCATCAACACACACCCGAGTCCTTTCTCAGATGCGTCACAATAAGCTGAGAACCCTTCTAATCCTACTAGAAGGGTAAGGATCGGTGCTGAGAACAGTTTCTCTTTTAACTTTCAAATGATGCTTGGTACTCTGTCGTCCAAACAAACTTTATCTCCTTGCAGGTTAGACGAGTCATTGGCGCTGAAATCCATGTACAATCTGCTAACCCCAAGAAACTCCGATAATTCTTGCTAACCCCAAGAAACTCACTACAAAAATATGATAAAATAATAAAGTTTTTAGCGATATCATAATAAAATATCGCTAATATTAAAGACTTGAGCGACTCCAAAAATAAGTGTCGCTATACGTCGCTGTTGGCGGCACATAGCGACTGTAGTTTTGTTTTTTAAAAGAATAGTTGTTATAAGCTTCTTTAAGGTCGTTAAACGTCGCTGGGTTTTTTGATTTAGCGATATTTAGCGACGTATTTGGCGACGTTAATATTTTTAATTTTTAGCGATATTTTTAGCGATGTCTATAATGTCACAAACTTTTGAATTAGCAACGTCTATTTATGACTTCGCTAATTTTTTTTTTAGCGACGTCATAAATAGACATCGCTAAACGAAGTACCCCCCTCCGGCGTCCTCCACAGCCCCCTACTCCAATATCCTCCCCATCCCTACCCCCCCACTGGCTCTCCCACAGCCCCCCTACTTCGTCCCCCATCCCCCGAGTGCCCCCCTTCCGCACGGATCCTACCTTCCGGCGTGGCTCCTCTCCTCCGAAGACCTCGGGCTTCTCCTCCTCCTCATCCTCATCCTCTAGGTAAACCCTAACCCTATATATCTCTCTCTCACACAGATACAAACATGATATAACACTGACACAGACACGACACACACACTAACATAAACTTGACACATACACTGTCACAAACAAACCCTGACACAGACACGTCACGACACATACACACTGACACAAATACGACACACACATACACTGACACAGACATGACACACTATCACAGACACACACACACTGAGATAAACATGACACACACACAGACACGACAAGATATATATCCATATAATTAATTAATTTACCATATTAACACATATTTTTGTTGTAAAATAGTATTATATGTGTGTATTTAACTTAATTGATAAATAATAGGTGTAACCATCCTAAATATGGTTTCTATATATGTATCGGGAAATCAAGTCAAAGATTTTACTTATGGATTAATGTAGTGTATGGAATAAATTCATAGAGGGTGTAAACCCTAATATTAACCCTCTTGCTCTCTCTGTCTCTTTCTCTCTCTCTCTCTCTATCTCTCTCTCTCTTAAAGATACTAACATGATATTTGATAAAGGATACAACACATACATAGACATAGACACGACATGGGATACGACACAAACACATACACTAACACAATATGTCATTGACGCGATATGGGATATGACACAGACCCTAACCCAATCTTTCTTCACTGATACGACACATGACATAACACAGACCCTAACCCAAAGTCGCGACACGACACAGACCCTAACCCTGTCTGAGTTAATTAGACGCATTCTTGGGTATCACGATATAGTGCACACTTGTGCACAATGTAGTGAGGGTATGTGTGTGTTGATATCTCGGTATTGCGGACACTAACCCTATCCTAACCCTAACTCGGACATACACACACATATGCGGACACTAACACTAATCCAAACTCAAACACGTATACACACTAACATGCTTACACTAACCCTAACACGGACATAAACGCACATACATGTTTGTATCATGTCATATCATGATACGTATAATAAAATTGTGGGACACATAGATATGAAAGGTTAGGACACTATACCGAGGATAAGGTTGTAAGCATTTTATCGGACATGGACACACGCATATATGTCAAGTGTGGATATCCAGGAGTGTATCAGTGAGTGTCAACTATGTATCCTGGACCAAAAAAAATTGACACTGGATATCCATGACTTGACTTTTTAATTAGAAATTCATGGCCTAAACAAATGTCAAGTGTGGATATCTAGGATACAGAGTTGACACTCACTGATACACTATAATATGAGTATCTAGGATACAGAGTTGAACGAAGAAGTATCAGTGCTAGAACTAGGTATATCAGTGCATGTACTTTATTTCTGAGTATTCTTATGTGTGTGTAGACGTAGGTGTATAACATAATTGGATTTTCCTGAGTATCAATGCTAGGACTAGGAGTATCAGTGCATGTACTATATTTAAACAAAAAAGATAAATTTTTAGAAGATGACTAAAAATATCAATATAAAATCCATTTAGACTTGTGACATGTACTATAATTTAAACTATTTTCTTGAACAATGGCTATTCATCTTTGCATATCTGGAGTGAGTGTCATTTGGATAATATATACTACTAAATATTCATTTGAGTAAATACTTAAATGATGTCTATTCATTTTGCAAAAGTATCTAGAAATGGATATGAATTACTATCTGCATCATTATTCATAGATTTACAATCGTCATCCTAACGACATATACGGTATGCAGGATAAATTTATTGAGGATGTATAGCAGTTCCTGCAGTTCGCTAAGGCGTTC